>JAKFHU010001990.1:9587500-10187500 GCA_023783475.1 Daubentonia madagascariensis
ATATATTACCTTATTTAATCCTCACATTCTTTGAAATAACTATCATTATCCCTGGTATATAGATGAGGAAACTGAAACCTGGAGAGGTCACACAGCTAGTAAGAGGAGAGAGAATTTTAATCCACATCTGTTGTGGATTCTGATATAGGAATCTACAAAAATACTTATGTCTTTTTCAAAAGCATGTAACAAAAATATACATTTTACCACACAACTTCAAAACTGCTGCATTTCTCACTTTGCCAAGCTGTCTATGACAGCCTTGTAAAACTTTTTTTGACAGTGACCCACAGTAAGAAATACATTTCATATTTTGATCTAGTATATGTACATGTATTTACATTTACATGTAATTAAACAAAAGTTTTATAAAATTTACCATATATGAAGATTGCTGATCTATCTAATCTAATCTACTCTGTTCTGTTCTATTTCATCATGTGAAATGATAAGCGCAACTAAACTGATTCCATACATTTTAGCCAAAGGATTCTGTACCAACTTAAAACATATACAATAAAGTTTCCCCCTCCATTGTACGAGTTATTTATACTCTTCATAGAAAAAGAGAATGAAGGGGACAAAATCACTCATACTTTATTATTATAAATTTTGTTCAGAAATATAGGGATCTACCTGCCATTTCCTCCTCTCCAGAGCAACTACTTAAACTATTTTAGCTGGTTCTTTAGACATTTACTTCCATATCTTTAAATATGCTTATCATTAATACTTCTTGATTTTTCAGTTTTACACATTATTTAATGACTTCCCATAATGGAAAATGAGGATTTAGCTTTCTTTTGTCTTTTGCCCTAATCCTTTCCCCTTCACATACTATCCATCCTGAAATAGTTACATCATACTTTTGATTATATCAATATTTAGGGTTATATTATTATGACCACATAAATGCTATTCACAAATGACCATTGTAATATACTATGATTATTTTTCCTCACCTCCCTGGATTGTCTTATTTTTTCCCATTGTTTTCTTTTTAATGTATTCATTATAATTCAACTCTAGACTTTTTTCAGTTTCCTGATTTAAAGATAGTTGGTAATCTGTTAATTTAATCGTGCTGAGGAAGTCACTGCCAGAGCCTAATAAACCACTCTAATCGGACTGGTTGCACTCTCTCCCTTTTTGTATAAGTGTATCTTGGTATCCTCCTTCATCATTCCAGGGTTCCTTTCCTCTTCTCTTTCTTGTATAGAATTGCTGTAGACTGAATGTTTGTGTTCTTCCCTTCCCCCCAAATACATACGTTGAAACCTAATCTCCAGTGTGTTGGTAGTTGGAGGTGGGGCCTTTGGGAGGTGATTAAGTCATGAGGACCCGGCCCTCGTAAATGGGGTTAGTGCCCTTATAAGAGAGAGCTTCCTCACCCCTTCCGCCATGCGAGGACACAACGAGAAGATGACCATCCATAAACCAGGAAGTGGGACCTCACCAGACACTGAATCTGCTAGCACATTGATCTAGGACTTCCCAGCCTCCAGAACTGAGAGAAATAAATTTCTGTTGTTTATAAGCCACTCAGTCTATGATATTTTGTTATACTAGCCTGAACAGACGAAGACAGGATCCCCTGTTTCCTGGATCACATGCCTTCCTCTTTCTTGGAGAAATCCTTAAGTAGCTTCCTGAGCACAGAAGATAAATTGTTTTGGATGCTGCATTTTTGAAAATATCTTCTATCTTCACACTTGACATGGCTAGTAAAATTCCAATCTGGTAATCATTTTACCTTAAAATTGAGGGTTTAGTTTCTTTATTCTAGCTTCCATTGTGAATATTGAAAATTCCAGTGTGATTCTTGACTTTCGTGTGAAAATTTTTTTTTCCCTTCTGGAAGCTTATAGGATCTTTCCATTTTCTCTAGTGTTCAGTTATTTCACTGTGATGTGTCTTGGTGCTGGCACTTGATGGGCTCTTTTAATATGCAATGTCACATTTTTTAGTTCTGGGAAAATTTATTTTGAAAATTATTGATGATTTTTTCCTTCAATTTGTCTGTTCACTTTTTCTGGGACGTCTAGGTTTCAGTTATTGGGCCTGCTGGATTAATCCTCTTATTTTCTAATCTATTTCTTCCATTTTATATTTCTTTGGCTTTTGCTCTTTTTTGCAGGATTTTCATAACTTTGTCTTCTAATCCTTCTATTGAATTTTTCATTTCAACTATCTTAATTTTTAAAAGAACTGTTTCTTTCTGTGACTCTTCCTTTTATGGTAGCATCTTTTTTCCCATAGATGTAATATATACTCTTATCTCTTAATAAGAATATTAATGATATTTATTTTGAAAGAGTTTCCTCTGCTTAATCTTTGCTTCCTTTGAATTGCTTTTTAAAATTTTCAGTTTGTTTTGGTATTTGTCATTGAAATTAGACACTTTCTCTTAAAAGTCTATTGGTCTTTAGCTCTCTGCTCTGTATTTAAGAATGGAGCACCAAAAAGTGAATTGGAAGCTGTATATGAATATGGCTTATTGACTATGGTCTTCATCTTAGGGTTATCTGACTACAACATTTTGTAAGGAAATTCCTGGTGTCATATTATTAATATTTGTGTTTTTTCTCTTAGCCCGGTCAAATCCCCTAGAAACCACACTTCCAATCTGGTGCCTCAAGAGCTGCCTGGCTGTCAGCAGCTGTGGGAGCCCTGTGGAGGAGGAAGGCTGGTGGGGCAGAGGTGTCTCAACACTTGGTATACAAATTTTTCTATATAGTAGCCACCCCCATCCCCTTCTCAACTGTGCCTATCATCCCCCATTCCAGAGGCTCAGTTTTGTCATCGTCAAAACAACATTCAATCTTCTGTCCAGGTGAGAGAGGGGCAGTCATCTGGCTACCCAGAGAGGGAGAGGGAATCGGTGGGTCTGACCTCTTAAACAGACTTTAAAGTAATCATCTTGTATTTGGCTTCACCTTTACCTTCAGCTTTAGAGGTCCCAGGTATCATCAGACCCTTTGTTGGCAGGAGAGGGGAGAAAGAGTAGTGAGTGATATAAATCCAACTGTGTCTCAGTTTTCATTGCTGACTTAGCCTTCTCAGGTCTGGTATATATTTCTACTCCTCTATCTGCCTGTCAAAAAACCAGGTTTTGTTGTTTTTGTCTCATCTCCCATTCTCTTCATCCCAAGCCTTATGCCTTAAATCACTCACTGTTATTTTAGTGGAGTGGAACTAAATACCTGTGTTCCACCCACTTTATTTGGAAGACTCTGAGTTCTGTTCTTGTTTTTGTTCATAGTAGTTTTTTTTTTTTTAATATGGAATACTTCAGAATTGCGTGTCATCCTTGCACAGGGGCCATGCTAATCTTCTCTGTATTGTTCCAATTTTAGTATATGTACTGGCGAAGTGAGTACTGATATTAGTTTTTAACAAAACCTTAACATAAATATTTTCTGTTATTATAAACTCCTCAAACACAGTTTTGAGAGGCAATGTAATGTAGTGGTTAACAGTGCCACTCTGGAACCAGATTACTGGATTCCACCCCTTACTGTATAACCTTGGGCAAGTTCCTTAATTTCTCTATGCCTCAGTTTTCTCATTTAGAAATGGAAATAATAATAGTAAATATCTCATAAAGTTGTTTGGAGAACTAAATATAAAGTGTTAGAAGAAAGTCTTGCATGTGTGAAGTGCCCAACAAATATTAGCCACTACCATTTTAAGTGGCTGCATGCATATATTCCATTAGGTAGTGATAACTTAATTAACTTTTTTTTTTCTTTTTGAGACAGAGTCTCTCTCTGTTGCCCCAGCTAGAGTGCAGTGGCATCATCATAGCTCACTGCAACCTCAACCTCCTGGCTCAAGTGATCCTCCTGTCTCAGCCTCCCGAGTAGCTGGGACTACAGGCCTGTGCCACCACGCCCGGCTAATTTTTCTATTTTTTGTAGAGATGGGGTCTTGCTCTTGCTTAGGCTGGTCTCAAGTGATCCTCCCACTCAGCGTCCCAGAGTGCTAGGATTACAAGCGTAAGCCACCACGCCCGGCCAATTAACTATTTTTCTATTACTGGACATTTAGGTTGCTTCCAACTTTTCTTTCTTGTTTTTATTACCAAATATTTATTAGTAAATATCTGTTAACATGAAACTTTTTCTGCATTTAGGATTTTTTTCTTTTGGATAGATTCTTAGCTATGGAGTCAGTGTAGATCTGTATAGTTTAAGACTCTTGAGACATTCTAAATTGTTTTTTTGAAAGGACTGGGCTTCCATTTACATTTCTCGCAGAACTATTTGAATGTCTGTTTCACTGTTCTTTCACTCATAGAGTACTAAGTATTATTTTTGTAACAAACCTTTGCTAATTTGATAGATAAAAATATTTTAATACATACTTTTTAAGATTACTAGTAAGGCACTTGCTTTTAATCTAAAGAAAAAAAGCAATCATTTTATCTTGTATTTTAGCTTATTTAGAAATGTATGGTAAGCTATTATGGAAAGCTATTATTTATTAACCTGCATACATTCTTCCCCTTTCCTGATAACAGTACCTGACATTTCCCTAAGACATCCTCCTCACTTTCTCAGGCACATGGTATTTGTGAGATTAACCTGGATTGACTTCATCCCTAGCTCTGAAGGTTGCTGTTGTTGAACTGTGCTTCTGTCATTTCCCTGAGTTTAGTAATTGGTTCGGGGATGGGAAAGTAATCCAGGCAGGCCTAAGTAGGGAACCTTAGGAATTTTGTCAAGACACAGACTCTCTTTTTCTTGCTGGAAGAAGGAATAAGGAAGTGTGTAGCGCTAGTAGCTATTTGCAGCCTTTTAGTATTATGAATTGATAGCCTATTGAAAGTGTAGCCAATATTGAAGTGGCATAAACAAACATTAAAAGAATAACAACCCAGGTGCTGGTCACATTGCTTGCCTGAAGACAAACCTAATTCTAGACCTTTTACTCAAATAAGCCAATACATTTTCTTTTCTTTTTAAAGCCAGTGTGAGTTGTGTTTTCTGTATTTGCAACTGAAAGTAACTTACTCACTGAGTTAGTAGAAATGGTTGGGAAAATGCTTCCTACACTTTTTTGCCCCACATCACGGCACAATTGGAAAATAACACATTCATACCGTGCAGAGAGGCAGGTGGACAAAATTACTCTTGACCAGTTGCAACCAGCCCTGGGTGCTTTGGTCTTCCTAGTCTATGCCTGGCAGTTTCCAGGACTGAGAGGATCAATGACTCTCAAACATATAACCTATTCGTGGAATACCATACTAGCACACCAGTTGGAAATCTCTGGACTAGAACAAAATGCTGATATTCTTAAAAGCGTGGGATTGAGTCCCATATGCTTTGCTTACTTGCTGCTTCCATAACACTCCTTACTGTGATCACAAATTTTAAATGTGTACTAAATGGGGGAATACTTAATCTTCTTAATTACTTGTCCTGGTTCATATTTTGGGAATACTTACAAATTTTTAGGTATTTATCATCAATTTTCTCTGATTCTTTTTTTTTTTTTTTTAAGAATGACCAATGTTAAATTTTCTCTGATTCTTAATACAAAAGGTTACAGATGTCAGCGGGTTTCTCTTTTCCATTGCTGAGGCCAGTTACAGTGCTCATAGTTTCATCTAGTCCTTTAAATCAACATTTGATACATTAAAACAAGGAAACAAAAATCCTTTCCTAGACAAGATCTAAATCTAAATTTGCAATATATAATTTTTAAAATATTCAGTGACCAAGGGAGTATTGCACGCTCAGGTTAATTTGTTTCAGTGATTCTCACAGTTAAGTGGCTTTTTGAAACACAGAATTGCTGGGGTTCAGTTTCTGTCTCAGTAGATCTGAGATAGGCTTGAGAATGGGTGTTTCAACAAGTTCTTAGGTATTGCTGATATTTTTGGTCTAGGGACCACACTTTGAAAACCATTTGTTTCTTAGTAATATGAATTTTTTTGTCTTTAATATTTTTTGATTTTTAAACAGATAAGTAATATGATTTTCCGCTCTGAACATAAAGAGATGCTGTTCCCAAATTCTACAGATATTTGGCTAATGATTTTGAACCTAGAGCATTTAAGATAGTATATGTATAGCAAGAAACAAATACCAAGACACTTAATAATGCACTTTAAAGTATTATTTCTGATAAATGAATGACATTTGACATTGACTTCCCATGAAAAATAGAAGGAACATTTTAATGGAAATAGTTTAGCTTTCTTTAGTATAATAAATAAAATACATATCAATAGAAGAATGTATGAAACTATTAGTTCTGAAATAAAATGTGCTTCTTTAAGTTAATTTAAAAATAAGAATGTTTTGATAGGTTCTTGATAAGACATAAAGAAATTAAAAAACAAATTGCTCATTTTTTGTTGGGGATCTCGGCCTAAAAGTAAATAAGCTTTTTAAAAATAAGGAAGTGCATTTTTTTTTTTCTGGACAGGCATGCAGGCCTCCACTTGCCTGGCTGAGGCATGCTCATCATAGCTCCGCAGCCTCCAACCCTGCCTAGGACACCCGCTGCCCAGCCACCCGCAAGCTGGACTTCAGGTCACTCATCCACGCCAGAGTAAGTTTTTGTTTTTTTTTTGAATGAGTCTTGCTATTGCCAGTGTCTCAAACTCCTGGTCTGAAGCAATCTTCTTGCTTCGGCATCCCAAAGAGCTAAGATAACAGGCATGAGCCACTGTGCCAGGCCATATTTAAAGAAATATACCTTTCTGATAAAATATTTAAAATATTTAGAACATTACTTTTATTATATGTAATATTTTTAAAAGTCTCAATAGTATAGAAAGTGAAATCAGGCATAGTTATTGCTTTTTCCTATATTCTCTTCAGAATGATTGATTAATTTACCTGATTGGAGTTGTTAATCCAGCTAAAAATGTGTTGTAAGCCTTCAATAGTGCTAATCTTTTAAAATATGAGCCTGTATTTTTGAGTTAAACTTGAAATTTATTGTCAGATTAGGAAACAGAGTTTTAGAAAAAAGTGTTTTTATTTCCCCAAAGTTACACAGTTGACAAAATAGTAAAGTGTTTACTCAAGTCTAAGCTTTCTGACAAAGATTTATTTATTTATTAATTTTTTAACCACGCCGTGTAGGAAGAAATACCCTACAAACCTCAGAGAAGCAATTTAAGGATCAAAGGAAAAATATAGGGGAAATTGCTTTGTGATAGGAAAGGAGTTGTGTATGTATATATAAAAGCTATTGTAATTACCAGTTAATTTATTGAGTACTTACTTTGTGCCCATAACTGTATTCAGTGCTGCAGGATTGGGGGAGTGAATGAAAAAAGAGTAAAACAGTCCTTGCCTTTAAGAAACATCCCATTGGAGAGGCAGATTGAACAAAGAACAACTGGTGAATTATTGTTAAAAACTGTAGTGTTGAATTTAAGCATACAATGGGAAATTAGAAAAAGGAGGAGTCAATGTGGTTTAGAGTGGTCAGGGAAGGATTCCTGGGGAAAAGGGGCATTGAATTGGGCGCAAAAGACAGATAGAATTTAGATAAGAGGGGAGTTAAAAAAAATTATTCTAGGTACAGAGGTGGGAATGAACATGGAATAGTAGGAAATTGAAAGGAAACTGTAATAGAGGAAGTCTTTTGGGTGCAGAAGAAGATTAAAGTTGAAAAGGAGGATGAAATTAGAAAGTGGGGGAACCCTTAAAAATTAGGCTAGAGCATTTGAGCTTGATTTGTACATGAAAGGAACCCTCTGGAGTTAGGAGATTGAGGAAATTTAGGTGGTGTTTTGCAAAATAATTCTGGAGAAAATATGCAGGATAAATTGAAGTGGGAGAGAAGATTGAATAAAGGGATAACAGGAAAAGGTGATTATAATTCATGTCTGAGATAATGAGGGTCTGACTAGATTGATGGCAGTAGAAGTAGTGATGCAGAATGAATCTGAGAGCCAATTAGAAGGAAGAACAAATGCGTCCATTTAGAGATTAGATTTAGGGGATGAAGGAGAAAGTGAAAGTGAGCGGGAAAGAGAATGACGTCTGGAGAGTAAGCAGGAGAGAGTGAGGAAAAGGGTGGGGGGAAGCAGAGGGAGAGAAAGAGAAAGATGTGTATGAATCATTTTGTGAATGTTCATTGGAGATTTAAATAAAATACTTGATACTGTCGACAGAAATGAAGTCAAAAAGATTTGAAGGAGAAGAAAAAGAACAAATTTTGATTTGTTAAATTTGAGGTGAAAAAAATGCAAGTGATTACTTTTGAGATTGCTAAAGATGCATTGGGGATTGTTCACATGGCAGTCACATGCTAGAATTTTGGAGCTGGAAGTAAATTTAGAGATAAAATAAGAAAGTATATCCAGAAAGGTGAATTTGTTTGTAATCACATGGCTACCTACTAACAGATTTGTTAATATCAACTGATTCCCAATCTGTTGCTCTTTGAATGAAGCAGGGGTCAGTAACTAAATGCCTTCGAGACTAAGTGAGGTAAATTAATTTAATATTCAACTAATATTTAATCTCCAGTATGATGCTCTATCAGGCCCTGTCCTAGGTGCTGAATATATAACATGGCTAAGATAAATGAGCTCCTGGTCTCAAAAAGTTTATTTTTTAAAGGAGGAGGTATAATAAACAAAGTTAACACATGATTAACAGATACTTTTGGACAGTGGTAAGTGCTGTGAAGAAAATAAAACAGGATAATATACTAAAGAGCGATTAGGTATGGTGCTTACAAAAGAAGTAACATTTGACCTGAGATTGGAAAAACATGAAGGAAATTCCATGTAAAGATGTGGAGGTAGAACATTTAGAACATTCCAGACAGAAGGGACAGCAAATTTGTAGCCTTTAAAGCTGGAATAAATGTGGTATGTTTTTGAACTAAAAGAAGATTTATTTAATGCCTACCGTGTGCCAGACATTATGCTAGGCTCTGGGGGATACGACAGTGACTAAAATAGCAATACTGGGTCCCAAGGCTGAGTGGCAAAGAAATCATCTAAATTTGGTGGCCACCATCTGATAGACAGTTTTATTGGTAAATTGATATATTTAATGTAAATGATAACTATGTAAACCTATAGTTATAATTTTGCTTGTATTATTTTCTCCCCATATTCTTTGTCAGATAATATTTAAGGCCTAGCATACATATTATTTTTTTCATAACACACTCCTTAAGACTCTCCTGTGGACAGGATTAATTGTTTTTTCATCTCTTTTTTCATAGGTACTTTGTATATGGTTCTATTTTAGTGCTTATCACACTGTTGGTTTCCATGTCTGTCTTTCCAACCGGATTGTGAACTCTATCCTGAGAAACTTGCATTGTGCTATGCATATGTTAGGAACCTAATTAATGTTTCTTTAATCAACTATTCTGTGCCATTTATTGTGTGTTCTTTTGAGGACCAACGTTGTTCAAGGTGCTGTTCTATGCGTAGTAGAATTTATATAATTAAATAGGAGGTGGTTTTGAAATCCTGTTTGGTACTTTTAGTTAAACATGTCAGATTGACCACATACATTTATTTTTCTCACTCAGCTCATTAAAATGCATAAAAAGGGTTTTAACTCACAGGGACAAGAGAGAACAGATGATTTAATGGTATACATCAGAAAGCAAGTAGAGGAGTGTTGTGGTTGACTTAAAAGTTTGGAGGTATGCTCAGCACTTGGAAACACCAAGTACTCCTCTGAAAGGCAGGAGTAAGTCTTGGGCATAGAAGGGGAGATTTGTTGAAAATGTATGTATAGAATATTTGAACCTTTCCAGGTCTCCTTCCCCATAGGAGATGTGAAGCTGTGATGTCAGGAGTACACCAGATAAAGCAGGGGACAGAGATGAGGCATGGGGCTGAAAATGAAAATCAAGTAAAAATCTGTTCACTAAACTGTGAAATCCTTACCTCTGTATCAGAATGCATGCTGCCAGGTAAAATCCCATATTTTGTTCTCTTATTTTTCAAGACTGGAGAATGGAGCATTCTTCTCTGGAGAAAATGAAAGGCCTGATAGAATACATATTGACATTAGGGAGGTGGTCCCCCAATGAAAAGTCTGTTTTGTTACCTGATCACCCAATAGCGAAGCCTATCAGTCAATAAGCCCTCCTCCAGTGCTTCCATTCATCTTTTATTTATTTATTTTTCCATTCATCTTTTAAATGTATCATTGCATTTAAAAAATAATAGCTTGAGTTATAGTTTCTATACCCTATGGCTCACTCATTCAAAGTGTACAATACAATGATTTTTAGTATATTTGCAAATAATCGTTTTTTTGCTTCATCGATTTTCTCTTGCCTTGCTATTCTTTATTTCATTTATTTCTGCTCTAATCTTTATTATTTTCTTCCTTCTGTGCACTTTGGGTTTAGTTTTCTCTTCTTTTTCCAGTGTCTTAAGGCAGAAGGTTAAGTTTTGATTCGAGATCTTTTTTCTTTTTTAATATTGGCATTTAGAACTATAAATTTAAGCACTGTGTTAGCATGTGCACTTGAGAAGAATGTGTATTCTGCTGTTTGGTGGAGTGTTCTACAGATGTGTTAGGTATAGTTGGTTTATAGTATTGTTAAATCATCTCTTTCTTTGTTGATCATTTGTCTAGTTGTTTTATCCATTATACAAAGAGGAATATTGAAGTTTCTGACTATTATTGTAGAATTATTCATTTCTCCTTTTAATTCTGTCAGTTTTTGCTTCATGTAATTTGAGACTCTGTTGTGGGTACATATATGTTTAAAATTGTTATATCTTCTTGATGAATTGACCTCTTTTCATTAAAAAATGTCCTTCTTTGTCTCCAGTAGCACTTTTTGTTTTAAAGTCTTTTTTTCCCCTGATATTAGTATAGCTGCTCCAACTCTCTTCTGGTTGCTGTTTGCGTGGTACATCTTCTTCTATTCTTTTATTCTCAAACCACGTGTGTCTTTGAATTTATAGTATGTCTCTTGTTGACAGCATATAGTTGGGTTATATTTTTTAATCCATTCTGTCAATCATTGTCTTTTGATTATAGTGCTTAATTCATTTATATTTGAAGTAATTACTGATAAGGTAGAATTTATATCTGCCATTTTGCCATGTGTTTTCTATATGTCTTATTCTTTCCCTCCATTCTTCAATTACTGCTTTTTTTGTGTGTTAAATAGATATTTTCCCATGACCATTTTGATTCCCTTGTATTTTCTTTTACAATTTTTTTGGAGTTATTTTCTTAGTGGTGTCCCTGTGATTATAATTAACATTTTATTTTTTAACAGTCTGGTTCAGATTAATATCAATTTAATTTCAATAATATATAAAGACTTTGCTCCATATGGCTTCATTCCCTGCCTCCTCCTTTGCGCTATTATTGACGTGCAGATTACATCTTTATACGTATAAGCCCATCAACATGGTTTTATAACTGTTGCATTTTGTCATTATCTTTTAAATCAGGGGAAGAAAAGAGTTACAAACAAAAATATACTTATACTCTCTTTTATATTTACATACATAGTTACTATTATTGTGCTCTTTATTTCTTTGTGTGTATTCAAGTTACTGTCTAGTGTCCTTTCAATTTAGCCTGAAGCACACCTTTTAGTATTTCTTGTAGGGCAGGTCTGTTGGTGATATATTCACTCAGTTTTTATTGATCTGAGAATATTTTGTTGATCTGGGAATTTTTATTTCATTTGGATGATAGTTTTACTGCATATAGAATTCTTGATTGATGATCGTTTTTTGCAGCACTTTGAATGTGTCATCTCATTGCCTCTTGGTCTTCATGGTTTCTGATGAGAAATCTGCTGTTAATATTATTGAGGATCTCCTGAACATGACAAATAATTTCTCTGTGCACTGCTTTCAAGATTATTTTTGTCTTTGTCTTTTGACAGTTTTATTATGATGTGTCTAAGTGTGGATCTCTGTGAGTTTATCCTACCTGGACTTTGTTAAACTTCTTGAATGTGTAGATTAATGTTTTTCATCAAATTTGGGATGCTTTAGTCATTTTGTAAAAAATATTCTTTCCTTTTTTTCCTTTCCTTCTGGTACACCTATGATGCATAACTTGGTTTGCTTGATGTGGTCCCAGAGGTCTCTGAGGCTTTGTTCATTTCTTTTCATTCTTTTTCCCTTTTGTTCCTCTAACTGGATAATCTCAATTGACCTGTATTCTTCAAGTTTACTGATTCTTTCTTTTGTCAGCTCAAATCTGCTGCTGAACCCTTCTAGTGAATTTTGAATTTTAGTTACTGTATTTTAATTCCATAATTTCTGTTTGTTCTTTTTAAAGTTGGTCCTATGTTGTTATTGTTATTCTCTATTTTGTGAGACATTGCTCTCATGCTTTCCATTAGCTCTTTAGGCATGGTTTCCTTTAGTTCTCTGAACATATTTAAAATAGTTGATTTAAATTTTTTTTCTAGTAAATCTAACGTGTAGTCTTCCTCAGGAAAAGTTTCCATTAACTGTTTTCTTTTCCTGTGTGTGATCTACACTTTCTTGTTTTTTTTGCATGTTTCATAATTTCTTTAAAAAACTGGGCATTTAATATAACATACAATGTGTGTACCATGTATTTACAATGTAATGTATGTAATGTGGCAACTGTAGAAATGAGATTCTTCCTTCTCCACAGGGTTTATTTCTTGGTGCTTGTTGTTTTTGTTGTTGTTGCTGCTATTTGTTTGTTTAGTGACTTATGTTTTAATTCTTTAAGGTCTGTATTGTTTGTTGGGTGTGATCATTCAAGCCTTTATTTGGTTAGCTTAGTGATAGTCAGCTAATGATTTTTCATTGGATGCCTGCAACCAATAAGTTTTCCAGACTTTGTTGAGATGCTCTTTGTGCATGTTGGGGCATGCCTTCAATGCATAGGCAGGCAGTTTACAAGTCTGCCTATTTATGTGTAAATAAGTATTCACTGCTTGATTATGCAAAGCCTCAAGATCAGCCAGAGGTGAGAGTTTAGGACCTTCTCAGGTCTTTCCTGGGCATACACACAGTGCTCAGCATGTGCACAGCTCTACCCATGTGTGTGGCATTCTAGAGTCCCAAGAACGTGTCAGAACTTTTCAAAGCCCCTATGGACATCTCCTTTCCCAGATTTTCCTTTTAAATTTTTTGGTTCATTTGTTGTGCATTCCAAGTGTTATCTTTGCCTCAGGTTATTGTAATTATGAACAATAATCAGTGATTTTCTTCAGAAGATGCCTCTGGGGAAAAATGCTCTTCTCACTAGATGAACTCTGAGTCAGATTAAATAAAGATTAGTCTAGTGAGTGGAGTTTTCTAGAGAACTACCAGACAGGTCAGTTAATAACAATTCTCTAGAAACAGGGCTTTGGAGATGCTCCAACTCCATTTTAACTCCTAGTCGCTGCTATGCTGCTGATTGTGGGGCCATTGGTTTTCAAGGATCCCACAGATCTGGGGACAGGGCAAATTAAAACACCACAAAAAAATTTAAACACCATACTTTACTGAGATTCATCTGTTTTTCTCTATAAAAATCAGTAGCTGACCACCACTAAACTAATCTCTATAAACACCCTGGATTGCTATAAGTATTTGGTTAATTTTCAGAACTTGAAAAAGTTGATTGTGACAATGCTGGCCAGTGTTCTCACTTGCTTTTATGGAGGAAAGGATTTTTGGAGGTTCTTCCTAGTTTCAGTCCTACTGATGTCATTCCTTTCTCATTCTTAGAAGTTATTTTTTGCTGGGCATAGTAATCTAGGTGGGCATTTTTCTTTTAGCACATTGAAGATATTATTCCATTGACATTTGGCTTCAAATGCTGCTTTTAAGAAGGCTGCTGCCACTTTAAGACTTTTTCAGATTATTTTGGGTTACTTCACTATGATAGGTGTGGATTTCTTTTTATTTATCCATTGTGCAATTCAGTGGGATTATTGATTTGTAGATTTGTTTCTTCTTCAGATCCAGAAAATCCTCAGCTATTGGTTCTTTAAAGTGTAGTCTTTGCCCCTTTATTTCTCTCTTCTTTCTGGAATGTATTATGGCTTCTCTGTCTTCTGTTTTTCATAACCTTTCATCTGTACTTCCCATTTTTTTAAATCTCTTGGCTGCATTCTAGATACTTTACCTGATCTTTTTTCTCTTTCTCTTTTTAAAAAAAATTTTTTTGAGCCATGTTCAGTCTTCTGTCAAACATATCAATTTAGTTATCTATTTTTGATCATATATTTTAGTGAATATCTAGAACTTTCACTGGGATCTTTAAAAATCTCCTCTTACTTGCAGATATTTTCAAGCTTGACCTTATTTCTTTAAACATAGTAAGCATAGTTGTTTTATAGTCTGTGTGTGATAATGTTAAAATGTATAGTATGTTTGTGTCTGTTTCTATTATCTACTTTTTTCTGCTGGTTTGCTTAATGCTATGTTTCCTTCCATGCCTGGTTATCTTTGTGTGCTGCTCATTATCATTGAAAAATTATTTGTGAAGATTCCTTGAGTAACTAGAATAAAGTTACATTTCTCTAGAAGAAATTTTTATTTGCTTCTACAAGATTCTTATGTGCATTACCAATTTTGAAACATTTTAAATTATATTAATAGATTGAGGTTTCTTTCACCATCCTATGAAGCAACTTTTGTTAACAAATTCATCTGAAATTAAGTTTTTTATTAATTTCTGGGATAAGACTTTTTTTTCTTCTCTTTGTCTTCCCCTCCCTTTTCTTCTCCTTATACTTTATTCTCTTGGTGCCAAGGCAACTCTCCTGTACCAGGTGGGTTACTTTTGGTTCAACTTTACCTGAGAGATTAACTCTTCTAAATTCCACTTAATATTGTGTGACTCTTATTAGACTCCCTAATTTGGCAGGCCCTAAGTTTGAATTCCATACCTCTTAAATCAGAGTCCATCAAGCCATAGTTTAATTTTGCTCCCTTTACTAAATGCCTGCAGAGTAAAGATGGCTTTCTGTGCTCAGTTTACTTCTTTGTTCTGGGTTTCTCTTAGAATTTAGAATTTGGTTTCATAATTTATTATCTTTTCAGGTCATTAATACTTTTAAGAAGATTTAAAAATATTTTATTTAGAATTGTTAGTTGTTTTTAGTAGGAGGGTTTGTTCAAATAACATAGTTCATCATTTTCAGGAATGGGAGTTTTCCTTTTAGAAAGTTTCTTGCATGCACACCTGTATTAGTTAATTTTATGTGTCAACCTGACTAGGCCATGGTACTCAGATATTTGGTCAAACACCAGTCTAGATAACATTGTGAAGGTATTTTTGTGGATGTGATTAACATTTAAATCAGTAGACTTTGAGTAAAGCAGATTACTCTCCATAATGTGGGTGGGCTTCATCTAATCAGTTGAAGGCCTTAAGAGCAAAAGACTAGGATTCCTCAAGGAAGGAGGGATTCTGCTTCCAGGCTGCTTTTGGACTTGAGCTGCCACATCAGCTCTTCCCTGCGTCTCCAGCCTGCTGGTCTGTCATAAATATTTCAGAATTGCTAGCCCCCACAATTGTGTGAGCCAGTTCCTTAAAATAAACCTTCCTCACCCCTTGTGTGTGTGTGTGTGTGTGTGTGTGTATGTGTATGTAACTCTTTCACATATCTTCATCCCTCCCTTCCTGCACCCCCCCACATATATTGGAGAATGCTTATTAATACCATACCTATAAGAATGGCTAAAATAAAAAATAGTGACCAAATGCTGGCAGAAAATTGGAGAAACTGGATCACTGATACATTGCTGGTGGGAATGTAAAATGGTACAGTATTCATACCATGAAATACTACTCAACATAAAAAGGAATGAACTATTGATACATGTAACAACTTGGACGAACCTAAAAAAAAGGCCATAGGTTACATGATATGTGATTCCATTTATGTCTCTTGAAATAACAAAATTATAGAGATAGAGGACAGATTAGTATTTACTAGGGGTTAAAGATAGGAGAAGAGAGTGGGTATTGCAACAAAGAGGCTGCTTGAGGGAGCCTGTATTGATGATAGAATTCTGTTCAAGACCGTCTTGATTATGGTCATAGTTACATGAAGCTATATATGTGATAAACTTGCATAGGAGTATATATACAGACACATGCACACAAATGAGTGCATCTATAACTGGTAAAATCCTCATAAGCTCAGTGGATTTCACCAAAGTTAAATAAACATTTTTTATATTGTACTATTGTTATACAAGATGTTAACATTGGGAAGGGGTGCCGAGTGAGTGGTGCATAGGACTTCTGTACATTTCTTTGCAATTACGTGTGAATTGATAATGATTTCAAATGGAAAAGTTGAAAAGTTTCTTGCAGCCTGACTCATACATTTCCTGGGTTGAGATAGTTATTTAAGTCCCTTGGTTTTTAACAAAAGGCAGTTTTTCCAGGCTTCCTCTTCCAACTTTGTTGAGTTTAAAGATTGCCTTGTGGCCAGTCATGGTGGCTCACACCTGTAATCCTAGCACTCTGTGGGGCCAAGGTGGGAGGATCACTTGAGGTCAGAAGTTTGAGACCAGCCTGAGCAAGGGCGAGACCCTGTCTCTACAAAAAAATAGAAAAATAGCCGGGCATGGTGGCAGGTGACTGTAATCCCAGTTACTCGGGAGGCTGAGGCAGGAGGATCGCTTGAGCCCAGGAGTTTGAGGTTGCAGTGAGCTATGATGATGCCACTGCACTCTAGCCAGGGCAACAGAGTGGGATTCTGTCTCAAAATAGAAAAAAAAAAAAGATTGCATTGCTATTAATTAGGATTCATATCATCCATCATCCTTGCAAAGTGGCTTTATACAAAGGTAAAGTTTAGGAAGCAGAATATGTATCCCAGCCTCGGCATGAAGCAACTAGTGAAAGGCCAAGCCTTGCCTACAAGATTGTGAACACAGCCTTTAGGAGACTGATGTTTAGAGGCAGAAAATTTTAGGCTTTGAGGGTACTCCACTACCAGAAAAGGCCTCAGCCACAGAGAAACAGAAAAGGACCATTGTTGTTGAGTGTTGTTTGTGTCAATGTTAGAGTAAGAGTGATAATAAAACTGTTATTTGGTGCTGAACTTGGAAGATTATGGGATACAGGTTGTTGCATTTTTATGATAACTATCCTTTTACTTGAAAAACCTAGATGAATGATTTTTTCAGTTAAAACCTTTTTATATTACAGGAAATAAATATTAACATGGAGGGTGATTTCAAGACTGAGTCGTCATCATCTACTTTTACTCTTCAAAGTTCTTCAGAGACATTGTTTTCTATTCAGCTATTAGATTTCAAAACAAGTTTACTGGAAGCATTAGAAGAGTTGCGTATGAGAAGGGTAAGCTCCTTTTTTAATTACTTTTTTAATAAGAGAACTGGATTTTGTTCAGTTTTTTGTTTCTCAAGGAAAAAAAAAAAGACCTGAAAATTCCTCTTGTTTAGGAAGAAAATATACAGTCCCAATAATGAAGTAAAAGTGAATAGGACAGGTTAAGTCAATGATCAGGGAATGGAAAACCAGAAGAATTTGGAAACTAAAGCAAAAAATAAAATAGGGATATTCAGATTGTTAATACTTGATAAGTCAACTAGTATTTATTGAGTCCCTGGAAATACACAGAGTGTACTATAGTTAGATACTATGGCTGATGAAAAAGAACTGCTCTTGGGGAGATTACTTGTTAAAGCTATAATATAGGTGCCTATGAAATGATTAAATAATGAAATAAGGCAGCGCATGATTAAGTAACAAAATAAATGTATGTAGCAAGTATTCTGGGTTCAAAGAATCAAATATCCTTATTTTTAAAAGTGACAACTGATATTTTTAAAAAGGAGATATGTAGTATAAAATTGTAAAGTATGTTGATTTCAGCAGGAGATTTATATTATGCAAATCCCCTTAAAAAGCATTTCATTCTGACACTGGTATGGGTCTAACTTTGAAAAGTATGTTGTTAACTGTATAGAATGGATTGGAGCTTGTAAGATTCTGGAGAAAAGGAAATAAACTATAAAACTATTGCAATAATGATCTAGGAATGCATTCACTAGGACTTATGTATGACTGTGAACGTAGAACAGAAGAGGCAGAAAGAAGAATCAATAGAATTTGGTGACATCCTGAAAATAAGCTATAAGTGAGAGAAAAAGAGATCTGAAACATTTTTATTATAATATGAACCTTGTTCTAAGATATAAAATTTGAAATTTATTGTTACATTAAGAAAATTTAAATACTACAATGTTCATTTTGTGTAAAGCTACTTATTAGTGTAACAAAAGTCTGTTTAAAGATAAAATCCTACTTAAAAAAGGGTATCTTGGATAAGCATTACAAAGAACTATTTTTGTACAATTAGTTTAAAATGTTACCTTTAAGTAAAATAACTTTATGCCACTATTTAAAACTTAATATTCTGTTTTATTATGTTTTAAACATTATATTTTAGTCTGTCTATATTTCCAATTTAAAGATTAAGCTTCCTTTAAAAATCTTCTGAAAAATTTCAGGTTAGCAAAGGAACAATGTTAGGGTAAGGTGGTATCTCATTGTGGTTTTAATTTGCATTTCCCTTATGATTAGTGATGTTGGACATATTTTCGTATGTTTGTTGGCCATTTGTATATCTTCTTTTGAAAATAATCTGTTCATGTCTTTTGCTCACTTTTTGATGGGGTTATTTGGTTTTTTTTCTTGCTGATTTGTTGAGTTCTTAGTAGATCCTGGGTATTGGTCCTTTGTCAGATGTATAATTTCTGAATATTTTCTCCCATTCTATAGGTTGTCTGTTCACTCTGTTGATTATTTCCTTTGCTGTGCAGAAACTTTTTAGTTTAATTAAGTCTCATTTTTTTTGTTGTTGTTGTTCTGTATTTGTTTTGTTGATGCTGAATTTAGTCATAAATTCTTTGACCAGGCCAACATCCAGAAGAGTTTTTCCTGTGTTTTCTTCTAGAATTTTTATGGTTTCAGGTCTTACATTTAAGTCTTTAATCCATCTTGAGTTAATTTTTGTATATGGTGACAGATAGGGATCTAGTTTCATTCTTCTGCATGTGGCAGTGAAAAGGAAACAATTATACACTGTTGGTTTGAATGTAAACTAGTACAACCTCTATGGAAAACAGTACAGAGATTCCTCAAAGAACTAAAAGTAGACCTACCATTTGATCCAGCAATCCCACTGCTGGGTATCTACCCAAAAGGAAAGAAGTCATTTTATAAAAAATACACCTGTACCTGGATGTTTATTGCAACACAGTTCACAATTGCAAAGATACGGAATCAGCCTAAATGCCCATCCACTGATGAATGCATAAAGAAAATGTGGTATATATACACATGGAGTACCACTCAGCCATAAAAAAGAATGAAATAATGTCTTTTGCAGCAACTTGGATGGAACTGGAGACCATTATCCTAAGTGAAGTATCTTAGGAATGGAAAAACAAATACCACATGTTCTTACTTATATGTGGGAGCTAACTAAACAAAGGGTATATATGGTCATAAAGTGGTGTAATGGATGTTGAAAACTAAGAAAGGGGGAGGGTGGGAAGAGGATGAGGGATAAAAAGCTACCTCTTGGGTACAATGTATGCTACTCTGGTGATATATACACTAAAAGCCCTGACTTCAGTGTTACACAATTCGTCCATGTTAAAAAAAAACAAACACTTGTACCCCCTAAATGTATTGAAATAAAAATAATAATAAAGGTAAATAATTCTATTACCAGGGTTTGAGATGGCCTAGTTTTGTTAGAGGCTATATTATAGGAAAGCCTATGATGATATGTCAAATGCCGGACCATTTTGAGTGCCTCTAGACACTATCTTTGAAAGAGGAGGGACAGTGTTTTTAATAATCAAATGCAAGCGTATATGCTACTTACAATGAAATTCCTCATTGAAAAGAGAGCTTTCTTCTTAAAAAGGGGAAAAAATTTCTCCCTTTCATTGGAAAAAGATAGTTTTTCATTTTCACATTTATTCTGATGGCAACACTTTAACTACATTCCTGGATTTTAATTTTTTCCCAACATTTTAGGAAAATTTCAAACATACATTATAGGTGAAAGAATTTCACAGTAAACACCCATATACCCACTGTGGTAGACAGAATAATGGCACCCAAGGATGTTCATGTCATAAGCCCAAGAACCTGTGAATATGTTACCTTATATGGCAAAAGGGACTTTGTAGATGTGACTAAATTAAGGATTTTGGGATGGAGGGATTTTGCTGGACTATTCGGGTGGGTCCAGATATTGATTCTTGTAAGAATCATAAAGGTTCTTACAAGAGGGAGACAGGAGAATAAGTCAGAGAAAGAGATGTGGTAATGGAAGTAGGAGTTGTAGTCAGAGAGAAAGAGGTTTGAAGATGTTATGCTGCTGGCTTTGAAGATGGAAGAAGGTTCTAAAAGCCAAGGAATGTATGTAGGTGGAAGCTGGAGAAGGCAAGGAAATGGATTCTCTCCCAGAGACTAGAGAAGGTATGCAGCCCTGCAGATACCTTGGACTTCTGACCTACAGAACTATAATAGAATAAATTTGAGTGTTTTAAGTCACTAAGTTTGTTGTTATTTGTTGCAGCAGTAATAGGAATCTAATATAGCTACTGCCTAGATTCTATGCTTGATCTCATATATATCCATCTGTCATTGGTCTGTTTTTTTGATGCATTTTCAAGTAAGTTGGACATTATACACTTCAGTATGCATAATATTAACTGGAGTTCAGTATTTATTTATATATTTTTTCTTTTAATATAAAATGTATATGGCTGGCTGCAGTGGCTCACACCTGTAATCCTAGCACTCTGGGAGGCCAAGGCAGGAGGATCGCTGAAGGTCAGAAGTTCAAGACCACCCTGAGCAAGAGCAAGGCCTTGTCTCTACCAAAAATAGAAAAATCAGCTGGGCACAGTGGTGTGCACCTGTAGTCCCAGCTATTCAGGAGGCTGAGGCGGGAGGATGGGTTGAGCCCAGCAGTTTGAGGTTGCAGTGAGCTATGATGATGCCACTGCATTTTAGCCTGGGCAACAAAGTGAGACCCTGTCTCTAAAAAATTAAAAAAATAAAAAATAAAAAATAAACATTTGAGAATTTTCTTTTACTTTTTATTAGCTTTTAAAAATTGGTTTCCAGCTTAATTCTATTGTATCAGATAATGTACTCTGTATAATCTCAATCACTTAATATAAGTCGATATTTGCTGTCTGGCCAAGCATATAATCTATTTTGGTAAATATTCCAACATTGATGAACTTGAAAAGAATGTGTAGTCTGCATTTCTTGGATGTAATGTTCTAAGACTATGAATTATATTGATCGAGTTTGTCAGTCTTGTTCAAATCTCCTATATTATTATTGATTTTTTTATCTATATTTTCCATCTTTTTTTCCCTCCATGTTTCAGTCTGTCTGTTTTCTCCTGTCCTTTCAGCTCCTTAATCCTCTCTTCAGTTTGTTTAATCTACTGATAAAGTCAGTATATTGAGTTCTTAATTTCACTCATTGTATTTTTCAGTTCTAAAATTTCCATTTGGTTTTTCATTTATGATTTTCAGTCCCTATTGAAGTTCATTTTCTCTTGTAATTTCTTGAGTATATTAATCACATATATTTTAAAGTATATGTCAATAAACTCTAATATCTGGGCCTCTTGTAGATCCATTTTTATTGTCTCTTTTTTCCTCTTGCTTTTGGTCATTTAAACTTATCTCCTGGAATGTAGGTAAATTTTGATTGAACGTCTTTGTGCATGAAAAAAGGAAATTTGCAAAGGAAATTTGAGGCTTTGGATGGTTTTATCTTTCTCTAGAGAGATTTACATTTGTTTCTGGAAGTTAGGGTTGGGCAGATCTTTTTACTAGTGAGAGATTGAGCTGACTGGAGGCTGAGTTTACATCTTAGTGAGGGCTGGTTTATTTCCACTCTCTACTCCAGGAGTGTAGCTTTTTGGGGTTCCAACTAAAATCCTGGGATATTTGCCAGAGTCCCTCCTCCTTGGTGGGCCCTGAACACCAACTGATGGGATAAGCCTATCCCCATAAGACTGCTGGTAGATCTGCCTCATTTTCTCAGCCTCTAGTCAACTATCAAATGCTGATTATCAGGATCACCTCTCTATGCTTCCCTTCTCTCTATGATCTTGGAGATGTATTCTAAATCATCGATCTTTTTGCAGGATCATGAAATTGTATAGTTTTAGAAATGGAAGTGACCTGAGATAGCTTCTAGACTAAGCTAAAACCCAGAGACTTTGAAGAAACTAGTACTCAGATCTCCCTATTCCTTGTCCAATGCTCTTCCATTAATATATGTAATAAGTTAGCTGGAATGACTAATGTAGTCAACATAAAGTTGAGCTATATTGTAAAGTGTTAGATAGTAAAATGGCTTTAGTTATAATAAGCAAAACACAGTTAAGTGTTTTGTAAGTAAGTCAACAAAATACAGTAGTCTCCCCACTTGGGGGATAAGTTTCAAGACCCACAGAGGATGCCTGAAACCTTGGATAGTACTAAACCCTATATGGTATACACTAGTTTTTTCTTATACATACATACCTATGATAAAGTTTAATTTATAAATTAGGTACATAAGAGATTAACAACAATAACTAATGATAAAATAGAACAATTATAACAATATACTGTAATAGAAGTTATGTGATTGTGGTCTCTGTCTCACAATTATCTTATTGTACTGTACTCACCTATTTTTGCTCAGCAGTTGACTGCAGGTAACTGAAACCTTGGAAAGCAAACCCACAGATAAGGGGGGACCACTGTAAAGTCAGAGAAAAAGATTTTTCCTACTCCACTGAAGTGTATTTCCTACTTAACTATACAGTAATTAACAAAAGAGAGAGGGAACATTACTCATTTTTTTCCTTATGGACCTAAATTGATGATGATAATATTTGAAAAAAATTGAATGTTTTAAATTAATAATGATCAACAAATTAACAATCCAAATCAACAAAATAATTTTTACTGAATCCACAATGTGTGCATTTTAGAAGTTAGACACCAATTCTAATAAATGCCCTTATCAGATAGATCCACGGACTTACTGATAAAGAGTAGGAATGAACAATAATAGCACAGGAGTAACAAACTCAACTCCTGTCAGGATTCAGGTAGTTGGCATGTGATGTGAGTAGGGTAGGAATTATGTTGAACTGAAAAGCCTGTATCTTCAGTTCAACCTACAGCTGCCATGCCAGGTAGAAAAGTGGGCCTTGTGCTATCAGCTCTTTGAGTTGTTGAAGAGAAACTAGAAATCCAGATTTCAATATGAAATCTATCAGATTCTAAAAATTAGAAGTAGGTTGAAAGTTTTTAAACAAAATGTATTTCTGAGCCAAATCATCTGTACAATGGGGATAAAAGACCTCTACCACAAAGCTTTTAGGCTTTTAAAATATGGATTCATTTGATAAGCTTTTACAAACCATTTCTGAGTCTATGCCTTAAGAGAATTGAAAATTTATTAGGTACTACATGCCATGTAAATTAATAACTATGCTATCACATAGTATGTATTATGTATCATAATATATGAGCAAAGTATTATGGTAGTTCAGAGAAAGAGCACATTAAATTTGTTAAATATCTAAATAGGAATAAATTTTGGAATTCTAAATTAGCAATAAATAAAACTCAATGGAATTTTGAGTAGCCTAAAATAACAATAATTTTCTAAGAAAACTGTGAGGGAAAACTGGGTAATTAATGGTATAATATGTGGTAAATAACATTAAGCAGCACTTCAATGTCCCATAAAATTAAAAATGCTATGAGTAGAATCATACTCCTTTCTGATTATTATGGTTTGTAGAATATATTTAATGTATCTTTATACCACATGGAAAACTGATAAAATGGGTGTTAGCCACATTGCCAAAAAATAGCACTGTAATATATTTTTCCTATATTAGGATTTTGTTAATTTATGCTTTCTATTAAAAATTATTAAACTTTTTATCAGAACTTTCATTTTTTCTTCTATCCATTCTTGAAGCAGCTTTTAAAAGTTATTAATAAAAATTCCTTTTAAATTTTCAATGAGAAAAACTATATTAAATTTAGTAAGAAAATTCTATCTAACTTCAATAAAGTATCCCAGAATATAGAATCTTGAAAGTGTTTATGTTTTATTAGATGCCTTAGGACCACAAGGATTTAAGTGTTTTTACAAAGACAATAAAAGAGTAATTTGATGGTTTATTTACTCTTTGTAACCTTTAGAAAGTGTCATGCTTTTTTTAAAGTGCTTGCTTGAGGCTGTAGTTTTACAAGATGGGCTGTGTCTTGGTCAGGCCTTTTCAATTCTTGACCCTGAACAGATTTAGGGACATAGTACATACAGCAGGCACATGTCTAAGCAGCCAAAACTGTAACTGGGTACTTTTACATTCCTTTTCAAACTCATAATCCACCTCCTACGAAATTGTTCAAATCGGTTTCTCATGTTGTGTAAGAAAATACTAATCACTCTTCCAGATAGTTTCTTGGTCTGATTAGCTAAAAAGTATTCAAGATAAATATCTCTTAATATTCATGGGATAGGCTAGAAGTTAATGTTTTAAAAAATTTTTTTCCCCAATCATATTTAAACTACTGTTTTCCACATTAGTTGATTTAATCTAGTAAAAAGATTTCTGATATAGAAAAATATTAATATTAGAACATTCAAAGCAATTTTTAAATTCTTTTGTTTTTCATTCAACAAATTTCTAGTTTTTATTTTGAAATGTTCTACTGAATGATCAGAATGTACTTGCATATTTAACATAGGTAAAATGATTTTGAATGGTTTTCTAAATTTGGGGGGATATAAAGATTCAATTCTGAAGATTTTTTTTTTCTTTTTCTTTTTTTTTTTTGAGACAGAGTCTTGTTTTTTCACCCTGGCTAGAGTGCAGTGGTGTCATCATAGCTCACTGCAATATCAAACTCCTGGGCTCAAGTGATCCTCCTGCCTCAGCCTTCTGAGTAGCTGGGACTACAGGCACGCACCACCATGCCTGGCTAATTTTTTCTATTTTTGGTAGAGATGGGGTCTTGCTCTTGCTCAGGCTGGTCTTGAACTCCTGATCTCAAGCGATCCTCCTACCTCAGCCTCCCAGAGTGCTAGGATTACATATGGGAGCCACCGCGCCCGGCCTACCTTCTGAAGTTTTTGAAGGAAAGGAGTATATCATAACAATCCATACTGTCCAAAGCATCCACAATCTCTTAAAGGTAATATAATGCAGCATTTAAGAGACTTGAGACAGATCATCTGTGATCAAGTAGTGGCATTGCTGTTTATCTGCTGGTTAACTTTAGGCAAGTTATTTATCCTCTTGCTACCTCAGTTTCCTCATGTATAAAATGGCAATAGTAAGAGTACCTACCTCAAAAAATTATGCCCAGGATTAAATTAATCAATACATAAAAAGTGCTTAGAACAATATCTAGAATCATGGTAAGATCTCAGAACCCACTCTAACCACCAAAAAGAGAAGCAGTTAAAAGAGAACTAGACATACATAATGAAAAGTGTCTTATACATTTTCAGTCCAACTGCTTTGAGAAGAAATGCATGTTTTATGTACCTTCCCTCCCAGAACAAATTATATATATATACACTTATTTCCTCTTTCAACATGTTTTGACAATAGATATGTATTACTTCAAGAGATTCTAATCTTTCCTCATTCACGTATAATGCAGTATGCACTGTTGATATGCATTTCCTTCCTTCTTCCATGTTGGAAAAACCCTGATTGTGTCTTAGGGTCCACTTCTCATGAATGTGAGTCAGATATATCCTCACTGGTCTTAATCACTCATGAAGATCCAGTGTATTCCCCTTGCCATTGACTGGCTTAGGAGTGGGCATGTGACCTGGTTATGGCCAATGAGATATTAGGGGATGTGTGTTGGGAAGCTTCTGGGAAAGGTTTTAACTTTTTATTAAGAGAATATACTTTTTCTACTGCGAGATACCCTCTGATTTGTCCTTAATGCCTACAACTAAAATAACCATTCTACAACCTTGAGGGATAGAAAGCCTGAGGAAAATCACTTTCATAATGCCAAAATGGAAAGGTGGGCAGAGTTGTGGTTCTTGATGATATTGTTGAGTGAACCACTGAAATAATCAATCCTAGAAGCACTCTACCTTTAGGCTTTTTTTTTTTTTAAAGAGACAGAGTCTTGCTCTATCACCCAGGCTGGAGTGTAGTGGGGCAATCATAGCTCATTGTAACCTCAAACTCCTGGACTCAAGTGATCCTCGTGCCTCAGCCTCCCAAGATCCTCGTGCCTCAGCCTCCCAAGTAGCTAGGACTGCAGGTGCACACCATCATGCCGGGCTAATTCTTTTAATTTTTTGTAGAGACTGGATCCCACTATGTTGCTCAGGCTGGTCTTGATCTCCTGGCCTCAAGCTATACTCCAGCCTTGGCCTTCCAAAGTGCTGGGATTACAGGTGTGAGCCACTGCACCTGGCCTCTACCTTTAGACTCCTTTTCATGTGAGATGGTAACTCTCATAAGCCATTGTTAGTTGAATTTTTTGTTATATGCTGTTGAAAACATTCTAAATAAGACAACTTTCATGCAAGTCTATCTTTGAGTAACATAGCATAAGAGTGTGTGTGTATATAATAAAGCAAAGAACACAGGTGAGTAATAGGAAAGTATTTCATTTGAAAAGTACATATTTCATCTAACATGCATTCCTTGATTTTTTCCCAATATTTTATGAAAATTGTCAAACATACAGCAAAATGGAAATAATTTTACAGTGAACACTCGTATACCATTAACATTTTATTATACTTGCTTTATCACGTATCTATCTATCCCTCTTTTGACTTCATTCTTTGATGATTTCAAAGTAAATATCAGATATCACTACATTTCCTCCTAAATACTTTAAAATGCATATCATAAAGCAGTTTACTATTTCTTTACAGCTTTTTTCTTTACACTAAAATTTACATACAATGAAATGTACAAATCCTGGCTGTATATTCAATAGGTTTTGACAGGTGAATACACCTGTATAATGCAAAACCTCATCAAGATATGAAATGTTTCCATCAACCCAGAAAGCCCTTATACCTCTTCCCAGGAAAATTCTACTTCTACTCCCTCCGCAAGAGATAACCACTCTTTTGATCATTTTCCATACTCAATTAGTTTTATTTGTTCTAATATTTCATATAAATGGAATCATGCCTTATGTGTTCTTTTAGGTAGGGCACTTTCACTCCGTGTGTTTTTAATCCATTTATGTTGTGTGTATTAACATACAGATCCTGTACATACTTTTTAAAGTGTATACTTATGTATGTCATTTTCTCTAGTGTGATTATAAATTGTATTGTTAGTTTTGATTTCTGCATGTTCTTTGTTAAAATATAGAAATGTGATTGATTGGTTTTTGTGCATTGATCTTGTATCCTGTGACCTTATTGAACTCACTTATTAGTTTGGGGAATTTTTTTGTAGGTTTCTTAGAGTTTTCAGTGTACACAGTCATGTCATCTGCAAATAGAGACAGTTTTATTCCTTCCTTTCCAATCTGTTTATTTATTTATGCTTTAGTGCAGTGGCTAAAACTTCCAGTACTATGTTTAATAAGAGCAGTGAGAATCAACATCCTTGCCTTGTTTCTGATCTTAGAGTGAAAGCATTCAGTCTTTCACCATTAAATATGATGTTAAAGGTAGGGTTTTTATAAATGTTGTTTACAAAAAGTAAAGAAAATTTCCTCTATTCCTGACTTTCTGAGAGTTTTTATCAAGAATGGGTGTTAGATTTCATCAAATGCTTTTTCTGTGTCAATTGATATGATCATATGATATCTCTTCTTTAGCTTATTAATGTGGTAAATTACACTGATTGATTTTCAACTATTGAGCCAGCCTTGCATATCTGGAATAAATTCCACTTGGTCATGGTATATAATTTTTAAAATATATTGTTGGATTCTGTTTGCTAATATGTTATTAAGGATTTTTGTATCAAAATTTGTGAGAGATACTGGTCGGGGTTTTCCCTTTTGGTACTCTTTTTGGTCTGGATTTGGTATTGTGGTAAATAGGCCTCATAAAAAAAGTTGGCATGTGTTTCCTCCTCTTACATTTTTCTGGAAGAGACTGTGTAAAAGTAATGTTAATTCTTCTTTAAATGTTGAGTAGTATTCTCTAGTGAAACCATCTGGGTCTGGAGATTTCTTTTTAGGGAGCTTTCTAATTACAAATTCAGTTTCTTTAGTGTTGCAGGGCTATTCAGGTTGTCTATATCATCTTGGTTGAGTTTTGGTAGTTTGTGGTTTTTGAAGAATTGGTCCATTTCTGTAAGTTGTCAAATTTATGAGTATGAAGTTGTTTATAGCATTTATTTATTATCTTTTTAGTGACTATAGTATTTTTGTACATGGTTTCTTTTAGCTGTTTGAGCATATTTAAAATAGATGATTTAAAGTCTTTGTGTAGTAAGTCCAATGTCTGGGCTTCCTAAGTTTTTATTAATTTTTTTCCTGTGTATGGGTCACACTTTACTGTTTCTTTGCATGCCTTGTAATTTTTTTTTTTGAAAAGTGTACATTTTGTATATGCAGCAACTCTGGAAATCAGATTCATCCCCTTTTCCAGGGTTGCTGACTGTTGTCTTTTGTTTATGTGTTTAGTAATTTTTCTGAACTGATTTGTATAAGCCTGTAGTCTTTGTTGTGTGTAGCCACTGTTAGTTTAGTGGTTAACTAGTGACAGAGATTTCCCTAAACACTTAGAACCAAAAGAAAAAAAATCTCCTAGTCTTTGCAGAAGGGCTCTGTGTATGTTTGTTGAAGCACACCTTCAACACTCAAACCAGGCAGTTTTCAACTCTGCCTATTAAAGTTTTCAGCAGAAGCTTCAGTTTTCTCTAGTGAAACCTTATGTTTATGGTGTGGGCTAATTCAGAAGTATTACATTATCTTAAACAAAACTAGAGAGTTTTTCTAAAATGACTACTTCCTGCTTGGCTTTGGGCCTCCCCACTTGACTTTGGGTCTTCCCTTTGTGCTACTTCCTAGAGAAAAATCTGTCTTTGCTGCTCTTCCAGCTGTATCTCCCTGTTCTTTTTACTTTATGCTACTGGTGTGGTGGTGGCGGCAGGATGGGGAAGAAGGGCATTCTCTGATACTCTCATTAAACCTCAATCTTAGGTGAACCTGAGTCGCAGGATAAGTTCTTCACGAGTGTTTTGGTCCCTCCTTCATATGTAATACTGGGCCTAGCATGTATTCCTGCCCCTCCCCCAGTGATAGAGCTGTTGTTGCTTTGTTTTTCCAGTCGTCCTTCTCCCAGCTGCGGTGGGTTTCCACAAGTGCTCTCTGGTGATACTTTTTATTGCTCTTCCCTTTGTAAAGCTTTTGTTCCTTAGGGGAAAGGAAGATGGGTATGTCTAGGTAGAGTTTTCAGTGGTATCTGTGGTCCCATTGCCCAGATGCACAGGGTTTCCACTAGTGTCCTTAGCTATAGTTTTTGTTGTCCTTCCCCCAGCAGGTTAAGGGTTTTGGTCTGTAGGAAAAATAGGGCAGATGGTTTGTGACTGTTCCTCTCCTACACAGCCAGTGCCATAGGCAAAAGCTTTCTCAGGATTCTTCCCAACCTTCCCTGTAAGCATTTGGTGGGTTTCTTAGAAGAAAAGTCTGCTAGAGGGTACAAACCTTCATATTTCAGGGACCCGCAGGGGGATTCACGTTTTTACAATAGCCCACATTTTACTCTTAGCAATTTATTAAGAACTTTTAGCTGAATCTTCTTACTGGTACTCAGTGGCTTATGACCCAGGTAAACAAATGTTGGGGTTCCGTTTTTCCCTCCAGGCACCTGTCTCTATCCAGATTTTGGGGTATTTGATTGATCTGGGACCTCAGTTCTATGATGGGTTTGTCCATTTAATTTGCAATTTGTCCAGCTTTTTTCTTGTAAGGGTAAGAGGATACTGTTTCTCAAAAGAGTTGAAACTGGAGGTTTTAATTTTCATAGCATTTTTCTTTTTCTTTTTGACTTAGGAAGCAGAAACTCAATATGAAGAGCAAATTGGTAAAATTATCATGGAGACACAGGAACTTAAATGGCAAAAAGTAAGTATTTTTTTCCCTCAGATTAGGATTTTTAGCATCTACTTTAAGACATATTCTAATCCTTATTGCAAAGTTAATTTAAAATTTTCTAACATATTTGGGGGTAGTGCATTATTTTAAATAAAGATTCAAGAAAATCCCAACTAAAACTGTTGGTAACATTTGAGCTACCAGAAAACAGAATAAAAATTTTGTTCAGGCTTTTTGATATTATAACACTGAGGATAACTCGGAAAACTACTGTACTATGAACTATTTTACATCTGAGAAGCACACTGTATGTTACAAGGAAATTAGGATATTTTGAAAGCAATGAAACCTCATAACTAGTGCCATATTTTCCAAGGGTGTTGTTACATAATATAACAAAATATATAAAAAAAAGTATCAGCTCTCATTTTCTCTGTAGCTTTATTTATAGTAAAGCACTTACGGTAGTACTTCTCATACCTTTCCATTAAAGTAATCTTAACAGCTAAAAATTGCAAGCTTAATTATGATGGTCCCTGTTCTCACTATTTGGCAATATTGAAACAGGAACTTGGGGGTAACCAATCAGAATCAGAATTCTAGGCCAAACTAAAATTATTGGAATTTTGAGGCCAGAAAGATCTGGAAAGTTGTGCAGACTATGGGAGTAAAACCAAGGTTGGATTATATGAGGGACAAGTTGGAAGCAGACCTGTTTGTGGAGAAAAAGAATAGGTAAATACTAAGTACAAACTAAAGCTCAAAGCAGATTTTAGAAGTCATATCTTGTTTTTGGATAAAGAGAGTCCATAGTATAAAGTTATCAGAATCACCAAGTCAATCAGTAAGTTTAATAAATCCAATTTAAAATACCAAGAACATGTTTAGGGCACTTAAGTTGATTCTAAGGTTTACATGGAAATAAACATAAAAGAGTGGCGGGAAATTTTTGCAAAAGAAGATTAAATAACCATACTTGATTCTTAAACATATTATAAAGCTATAATAATTAAAATAGCTTGGTAGTGTACATAAATAGTTATTCAGTGAAACATAATAGAGTCCAGAAATCTAAATACATGAGATAATATGGTGAATGATAAAAATGGCTTTCAAATCAGTGGGGAAGAATAGATTTATTCAAGAAATGGTATTAGAGCTGGGTTCCATCTGAAGAAAAGGCCAGATTTCTAAGTTACTTTACAAACTTGTAGAAAAACAGGAACTTTCATATGTTGTTGGCAGTGTAAATTAGAAGTGCCTTGTTGCATTCCCCAAAATATCACCAAAGAACTTGTTAGTAAAGCAGCTGTGTTTAGTAGAACTCATTGCAATAAGTGAAAACACTACAAAATCTTAGTAATGTTTCAAAAGGGGTCAAATCAGAATTGGAGTATGTAGAGGGCTATAAGGTCTAGGCCCAGGTGGCTTTAGGCAGATCTTTTAAGGCGGGGCATTGATTGGGACTGATCAAATTTTGTAACATAGTATTTTAGGATTGGTAAATGTGGCAACATGAGGCTCTTGAAGCTAGTCTTGAGAGTAAATTATTGTTTGATAAACCAGGTGTTTACCCAAATAAACTATGGTCTCAGATAATTTTTTTTTGTAGCAGTTGCCTGAAACAGTGATATAATTTATTGGTTTTTATAGTCTTATATTTACTGGGCAAAGGTTTCCTGGAACAGAAACTAGGTTGTGCTGACACAGGTGTTCTCAGTTGTTAGTAGTAATAGTTCTGTTGTATTGATGCAGGTGATTTCAGTTCTCAGTCCCCCTTTGCTTCTTCACCCTGAGCAGGAGAATAGAACATTATTATTTAGAATGTGATCAATCAAGATTTATGCTGCTTGATGATAAGTCATGATAGCATATAAGGTTGTTTCTGGTGATGGTTGTGTGTGTATGTGTGTGTATATCTATTTCTATATATCTCTCTATATAGATATATATCAGTTTTTCCTATTCTTTTCTTGGATGATCATTTATTGGATCATTTCATAGGACAGTGGCTGTGCAAAAGTATTTAAGACTCCAGAAGTCATACATTTGAACACACTGACATGGAAAAATACTAAGGAAAAGATTATCATCAGAATTTGGAGATCACTTCTAAGCCAGCAGCCAAGGATACCTGTATTAAACCAAGAGAACAGAGGCCATCCCCAAATCACAAACAAATTTCAATTAGTAATTGGACTCATACCATAGAATGGCGAAGAATGCAGAGAGCAATATTAAGGATAAGGACCTTGGAAATATGATGGTTAATAAATAATATGTGTTTACTCACTTAAGGTTCTGGATTATTAACAAAGAGGAAAGAAAATATCTAGGAAAATAAAGAACAAATGCCTGCAAATCAAGGCATTGCAATCTGTGGCTCTGATCATCTAGATTGGATGTTGGCAAGCTTTTATGTAAAGAGTCATGTAGTAAATATTTCAGGCTTTGTGAACCATGTGGTCTCTGTCACTATCACTCAGCTCTGTTGTAGTGTGAACGCAGGCCATGGTCAGTACTTAAATGAATAAGTGAGGCTATGTTCCTATAAAACGTTATTTATAGACACTAAATTTAAATTCATACAATTTTTAAAGTGACTTGAAGTATTATTCTTTTTAAAATTTTTTTCTTTTTAGCCATTAAAAAAATGTAAAAACGATTCTTAGCTCACAGGCCATACAAAAACAGACAGCCAGATTTAGTCTGTGGGGTCATAATTTGTTGACCACTGATCTAGATCTTATTCTGTAGGTCTTGGGTAGAGGCTGTCTATGTCATATATTTAATAGTTTTCTTCTTGATCCAAAGCTTTTCGGTAGAAGTTCTTTCTTTCTGAAGACAATCTGCTTCTGAAATTTTCTTGACTTCTTAGTTTTAAATTTCTTGATGGAATGGCAGTCCAAGTATTAGAGAATGAAACCTAGTGTCTGTTCATTTAGGAGACATGAATCCAAGGATCTATGCCCTGGAGTTTAGCTACTGTGCTAGCAGTCTAAGTACCTAATAGGATGGGTCATTTTCAGAAGACATTATCTCTGAGTTTTAGGTCATGTAGAGGAAAGGCAACTTTTATCTGTTGGTGGTGAGACTATGGAGCATTGTATGAGTCTCTTGGAGTACGTTACCACATTTGTCTGAAGTAAGGAAGTGTCCAAAATCAGAGAAATAGTCAATTTCGTAGGGCAACTTCTAACAAGTTTAAATAGTGAAAGCCAATGAGTGTCAGGAGTATTGACTTCATGGTATTGGGAATAAGAGGTAACCTTCTTGCTCATGGAAGTTCAAGAGTGTTAGATTTAATATGCCATTAGCTTTCTCTACTTTTCCTCAAGATTGAGGATGATGGGGGCAATGAAGTTTCTAAATAAGTGGCAAGGCTTTGCAAAATTCCCTAATGACAGTCCCAGTAAAACGAGTGCCTCTGTCACTGGAGATCCTCAGGTTGGAAACACAAAATCAAAAAATTTTTTCCTACTTACAGAACTGTAGCTCTCTGGTGAGAAAAAGTTTCAGTCTATCCTGAGAAGATGTAAGCAATGATGAGAAAACATTCAAAACCCATTGCAGGGGTTAATTTTAGGAAGTTCATTTGGAAGTGTTTATAGGGACCCTGAGACTTGGATTTACAAGGATAACAGTTTTACCAGAACAGTCCTGGTGACAGAGAAATGTGCACCAGAGACATCCTCAGCAAGTGTAGTAAAATTTCCCCACTAATGCTAATTGAGTGTAATATTCAATTTGTTCTTGCTCTGATGGGTAATTTTATCTAAAATTTTTGCAAAGTTCCGTTGAGGTCCTCTGGTGCCACCAAGTGTCTGTCTTGAAAGATTTTCTTTTTGTAATTTATAATCATGTTTTCTTTTTAGACTCTGGAGCCAGTTGTGAGCATTACAAAACAGGCTTTTTAAATTTCTCAAAAGATTTGGCTTTTTGGATATCATGGGGGCCAGGACCCTCATGTGTCATAAAGATTAGGACATTTCCTTTAGCCTTTATGTTTTATCCCTTTTGTTGTAGCTTTATGACAGCCACCTCTTTAGGAAGCATTAGAGCACTTAAAATTGTTGACCATGTGAAATTGGGATTCCTACTGAGGTCAGAAACCCTCATTGTTTCTACAGCATTCCAAAACCCTGGATAACTCCAAAGGCATAGCAGCTATTAGTGTTAACTCTCTTGTTTCTTGACAATTGGCAAGTTTTGCTGAGTAGGGTAAGTTCTGTCACGTGGGCTGATTAAAACTCTGGTAAGAGAGTCATAATTTAGGGGTCACTTGATATTGTTGCAGTGTATCCTGCCTGATATTTTTCCCATTTCAATTTCAAAAAATGACCTATCAACAAAGAAGATTAAACCTAGATTTAATCTAGGGGGAGTTTCTAATAAATCTTTTTGAGGCATAGTCATCACTCAGAGTCTGGATCATCATGGATTCCCCCTTCTTTGGGTAATGGAAAGAGTACCAAACCTTTAAAAAAAGTTTCTCTGTGAGAAACATTTATGAGAAATAAAGATCAAAGAGATATTTTACATAGGAAGTTATTGATCTTCAAAATATCTCTTGAGAGAAAGTTTGCCAGGTACTCAGTTCAATCCCCATCTCTCTTACCACATTAATGTGTGTGTGTATATATGTATATTTTTTTCATTAAGAGATAAAACATTTAATTTTAACATTTTTAAATTCAAATCTTTATATGCTATATATAAAACGAATCCATATGTGTGTGTATATATACATATATATAAAATGAATAACATAAAAAGTGAAATTAATAGTGTGTATATATATGTAAAATTAGCTAAGATTATATGATGGACTTATTAGCAATTTTAGGGGGCAATTGTCAAATAGTATTTTTGCATTGTTTTTGCAAATTAAAAATTAAAAAAGGAATGAACAATTTTTTAGTTTTATGCCTCTTTATTTTTTATTTAAATTTTGATTTTTCATCAACAGATAATTGTATATATTTATGGGGTATAATGTGATGTTTTGATATACCTGTGTGTGTGTGTGTGTGTGTATATGGTGGAATGGTTATATCAAGCTAATTAACATATCCGTTACCTCACATACTTATTTTTTTGCAGTGAGAACATTTAAAATTTCTTTTAGCAATTTTGAAATATACATTATTGTTAACTATGGTCACCATGCTGTGCAGTAGATCTCAAAAACTTATTCTTCTTGTCTAACTGGAACTTTGTATCCCTTGATCAACATCTCCCCATTCCTTCTACCCCACATCTACCACCTCCCCAGCTTCTGGTAACCACCATTCTATTCTTTACTCCTCTAAGTTTGACTTTTTTAGATTCTGTATATAAGTGAGATCATGTGGTATTTTTCTTTCTATTAGCAGGCTTTAAGGTATTATAGTACTGAGTGGAAATATGTGGGGGAGAAAGTAATAAGAGTTCATAGGAGGTGAGCCTATTTCCTGAGAAATGTGTTTTTTGTAAGCAACAAGGATTGCACAGCATGAGGAACCACGAAGTTTAAACAAATCCTTAAACCAAGTCAATAGAAGCCTCTACTAGTTTAGCAGATAATATTGCCCTTAGACAAGGAGTTGGCTTTTGCTACTAGGTATAAGGGAAGATTGTAGTAAGAAATTGGATTCTGATGATTCCTTATGGTGTTCTATTAGAGTATTAAGGGCTTACCTATGTTGCTCAGGTACAAATAGGTAGAAAGCTTTATGACAATTAGGAAGGCCTCAAGGAGGGGGGCTATTGAAGAGTTATTTTTAAATCACAAAATTCTTGTTCATGTTTAAGTTCCTGAGGGAGAGATTCCATTATTGAGGACTTAAGTTATATAGAGGTATGGTGATTTTAGAAATGTTTGGAACCCAGTGTCTGCAGTAGCCAGTGTAATGAAGAAAACTTAATTGTCTCTTAGTAACCAGCCTTGGAAAGTATTGAATGGGTTATAATTCATCAGGAGTGATAGATTTACCCCTTTGGGATAAATCATACACTAAATAGTTTACTTTGTTCTGACAAAATTCTAAACTTTTTTTTGGGAATTTTCATGTCTTTGCTAAAACAGTAAGTTGATAAATGGAGTCAGTCTTAGAGCTCTCCTCGTCTTTAGAGCATAGCAAAACCTTGTCCATATATCATATAACTATAGTGTTACGGGGAAATTTAAGGTCCTTAAGGTTCCTCACTAAATCCCTGAGGCATAACTGTTGAGGCAAATTGTTGACTTTCTCAGGAAAAAACAAATAGGTGTTGACTATCTTGATCTGAAGAGACACCATAGAAAACAGAATACATATAGTGTTAAAATATAGTGGTAAAAATAAAATATAGTGGTAAAATATGTAGCCTCAGGTAGCACTGAAGATAAAATAGTATTTGGGCCCAATACTACGAAGAAGTGAGTAAAATTTTTATTTTATTTATGGCCTTAAGGTCCTGAACAAATCTTTATCCTCACTTATTGGGTTTCTTGACTGGGAAACAATGGTGTTTAAAGACTGGTAGAATGCATGATTCATCCTTTCTCTATTAGGCCTTTGGACTATTGGCTTTAGTTCTTCTTTAGCTTCTCGCTTTAGAGGTATTTTGTAAACGTAGGTGGAAGTTTAGATGGGTTGATCTAAACCTTGCTGCCAATATCAGTAAAACTTTTTGCCCACAAAGATGCCACTTCATGGAGCTCTACAATTTGGTTTGATCATGCACAAGTATACCAATAAGTCAATATCCAAATTATCTATGATCTGATTATGAGTAGGAAAGTCCTCAGGGATCTTACAAAAAAGATCAGGGGAGAATTTAATTTTGTGATTCTATTTACATAATAGGTCCCTATCTTTTAAATTAATGGGTATGGTGTCACAAAGGAAAAAATAATATTTCTCACTTGGGGATGCAAAGATAACAGTTACAAGCTGAAACAAGCCTAATAATCTATGGATTATTAGAGAAGCCCACTATTTGAGTAGTTCATTCACTCCAAGGGAGAGGTTTCTTTTAATATTTAGAGACATTTCTCTTTGCAAGTTTGAGGATAAAATGAGAACTTGGGTGCATGATTTTCCCCCAGAGCGGTATCATTGGTTTGCCCACTGGATTTTTTTTCCCTTTATTTTCTTAGCTAGAACATGACAATTATTTTTCTAATGTCCTTTCTGCTTGTAATAAGTATCTATAGGTGCCTTTACGAAGAGGCCCACTCCTCCCAGTGCTCAATGAATTATAGTGGGAGTATTTAGTTGTTTTATCTGTAAAGCCATCAGTTTATTCTGCTTTTGTTCTAAGGCTTTTTTGAAGATCTGGATTTGGAGATCTGGTAATAGCTATTTCACATTTCAAATTTGTTGCATATTAAATCCCCTGTTTTTGGATTTAAAGCTATTCACAAAAAGTGAGGAAAGAGCTCGAGGTTACATCTTCAGAATCTACTCCTCAAAGAACCTATTCCTGAAGTCGCCAATGGACTCATTCTTTCCTTCCTTCCTTGCAGGGCTGGACTGGAGTTAATGTTATTTTCACAGGAAAAACTTTGGGGATAGCCTCTGATTTTGTCAAACATCTACAGCTTTTCTAAATCTGTCTGGTTTCCTATACAGTTCGAGATTTCCTAAGTCATTCTTGGGATCATCTCTCTTTGCCTTTTTCATTCAGTTTTTTTTTTTTTTTTTTTGCATCTGAGAATATGAGCCAACTGATATAGATCGTGGAACAGGCAGTATTAGTTTTTTAAATTAGCTGTGGGAATTAAAATATTTTAAATTAATTACTAACTTCGGAAAAAAGTGTGGGAATAAAAATATAATCATGGCATACTACATGGCTTAACATTAAATAATAATTACATAGTCATAGCAATGTAAATACTGACTATTGATTTAATCCACAATTTTGATATAACCCTGTTGGAAGAATAGGGGAGGGGGAGTGGGGTAATAGTTGCATAAGAAAGCCAAACTTCCAACTATCATAATAGGAGATCAATAGATACATTTTTAAAATTGACAACATAATTATTTAGAAATCTGGAGATACATAGCAGAAAAATTTGAAAGTGGTTGCTACTTTGAGACCTAATTTTTTAATAAGAATTATTAACTTTGATAAAAATAGAAGAAAAAATTTAAAGTCATCTTGAATCTAAAGAACAGAACATACAGCTTCCATAAAAGAAAAGGGGGAGAAGGGAAGGGAAAAAAAAGAAACAAATGGAATCATATATGTGGGTTTTTTTCAAAAATTTCTTGGGGTGGGTTTGGTTTTGTAAAAAATTATTTCAATGAATTTAAAGATGTATATGTTGACAGGTAAGCATTTGTACTTGGATAATAAAATTGGTTTCTCTGGAAACCCTAAGACTATAGTCTGCTTGTGTACTAGGACTGTTAATTTTATAGTAATAACTTTTAGTTAAAAGATATTTCCTTGAGGAAAGCTTTGAAGCAAACCATGTCCAAAGTTTAAAAATTTAAAAAGCAATGGGTTTTTATCATGGAGAAGCAACTGGAAGCAAAATTTTTGTATAATGATTCCATGACAATTAAAAAATAATAAAATTGGTTTGAAGTTGCATTTCAAGAGCATAACATAATATAGGCAAAAAGTATATTTAATTTTTATTTAAACTGTGCATACAGTTAAGATTTAAAATTGAGTTACTAGAAATTATGTTTTAACTTCTCATGATTTTTAAAATAGGAAACTCTTCAGAATCAAAAGGAAACATTAGCAAAGCAACACAAAGAAGCAATGGCTGTTTTTAAAAAGCAGGTAATTTCACAAGGACAAACACTATAGTTGTAAATACTGCATTTCCTTCCCTCCCATGAATATTATGGCAAGCTGTTCTCCATACTCACCAAAGACAAAAAGGACAAAATGGTATTATGGAAAGTAGGAAACAAATAAAGTTATTTTGAATAACAACTAATAATAAAGTGTACAATAGTTGAATGAGTTAGTTAAGGAGGGAAATTGGGAAAACTATTTTCTTGGAGATAGAGATGTTTTCATCTGTCCTAAATAATTTAAGTGAGTGGGTTGTGCGTGTTCTTGTTCTTTCTCTCCCCTTTCCTCTTTCTCTCTTTTTTAGAATGTCCTAGGATCTTACCTTTTCGTATTACCCCACTTTACCCAAGTAGATTCATAACATTATGATGAAAAGTTGAGATGTAAGTAGGGGGATGTCAAGGATGAGGAGAGGTCATTATTACATTCTGAAGCCTCCATAAATGTCAACCATCAGTAACTAAGAAATACTAGTAGAAAAATAGAGAAAAAAAAAGATTTTGAAGAAATTAATAGGAACACCTTCAGCTAATTTGAATTCTGTAGCTCTTCTTGACTGTTCAAATTTCTATTTAGTTTCTAGTTAGAAAATACTAACTTAAGAAAATGTCTTCATGTAAAATATCCTCTGAAAGTTTTTTTCCTTATATTTATTTCACCATCATCATTTTTTCTTCTTTTTTCCTTCCTTCCTTTTTATCTTCCTCTCTATACAAGTGTGTATGTTTAGAAAAAGAAATGCACATAAAGAAATAAACCTATATAATTAAATCACTAGTGGGTTAAGGCTATTGATAATTTACACCTTAGTATGAATTTGTTTAAACAAATGACAGACTTACTTCCTTTAATCTGAGATAGGCCTAACCGAAGTTATGAGAGTTTTAACTGAAGGTTGAGGAAGCAGAAGCCAAAAGCGTAGCATAGTATTCTCTAGGAAAGAGCAAGTCTATGTCTCTGCCAACACGAGGAACTTTGGGCAAGATAAGAATCCTCAGATATCTGTAGGGTAGAGGAGAAAGTGCCCTTGTGTTCTTTTTTTCCCCAACTTTTTTTGTTTGTGTTTACCTTGAAGAAGGGGTTCCTGAATGTAAGTGAGAAGTGTGAAAAAGGGGAGAGGGAAGTTCCAAAAAAAAAAAAAAACTTTATTTCTTTAAAATTTTAGCTAATATCTTTATTGCTGCTTAGAATATTTCATAATTTTCCTTTGGCACATGCGCTTTAGTTTTTATGTTTTAAAATGTCATTTTTTAAAAAAGTTATTTATTAGAATGCCACATGAGTTTAAAAAAATTTTCAGAACATAAATACTGTCAATGCAAATACAAATGATATTAATTCAGAAAATTGTACCTTCAGAAAATGATACATGCTATTATTTAGGAGTAGATGGCAAAATATTCAGACATTTAAGGAAAAAACTTCTGGACGGGAAAATGAAAGTATCAAAGTTGATTGGTATCTCTAATAAGTGTGATTAAATTGTCCATTTACAGCCAGGCACAGTGGTGCATACCTCTAGTCCCCAGCTACTTGGGAAGCTGAGGCAGGAGGATCATTTGAGCCCAGGAGTTGGAGTCCAGCCTGGACAGTATAGTGAGACCTTATCTCTAAAAAAAATTTACAAATAAATAAATAAATAAATAGTTCATTTACTGACTGGCTTTTTTTTTTTTTTTTTTAAAAAGACAGATGTCTTGCTCTGTCACTCTGGATAGAGTGCAGTGGCATCATCATAGTTCACTGCAGTCCCAAACTCCTGGGCTCAAGTGATCCTCCTGCCTCAGCTTCCTGAGTAGCTAGGACTAAAGGTGTGCGCCAGTATGCCCAGCTGATTTTTTTCTATTTTTTGTAGAGACGGTGTCTCGCTTTTGCTCAGGCTGGTCTGGAACTCCTGACCTCAAGTGATCCTCCTGCCTCGGCCACCCAGAGTGCTAGGATTACAGGCATGAACTACCATGCCTGGCCGACTGGCTTTTTTTTTTTAAATCCTTTTATATCTTTATTTTATTTTCTGAATCTGAAAGTAACATATTCACATTATATTAAGTTCAAATAATATAGATGTATAAAATGTTTCTGAACTCTCACTGACCAGTGTAAATCACTGTTAACAGTTTGCCTACCTGTATTTTAATTTTTAAAATTGTTTATCAGTTGCAAATGAAGATGTGTGCCTTGGAAGAAGAAAAGGTATTTATTAATTTTTAAAAATAATTTAAAACATAGCTAAATACATTTAATTATCAGTTATTTACTGTAATAGAAAAGAGCATTAGTAATAAACTAATGGATATGGTTAACTGCTTAAAATCTTAGAAACAGAAAGGACCCAAGGTAATCATATTACTTGACTTCTATCATTTTACAATTACAAATACTGAGGCCTAGCAAGATTCAATGATTTTCAAAGGTCTTACTTTGAAGTGGCAACGTTGGAACTAGCACTCAGACCTCTTCAGCCCCCAAACTAATGTTCTTACCATGCTACTACAATGTTTCTATTAACTATAGCCTTTTTCTAGTGCTTTTTCAATATGATTATCTTCTTTAAAAAACATTGAACTGCTTGCATCTGGGTGCAGACCAGCTGGAAAAGGAGATACAACTCCAGCAAACCTGGAAATTTATCCTGGCACTAAATATTTTCTCTAGCTATCTAGTAGTTAATACATATTTTTATTATATCAATGAACATACCATTTATAATAATAATTTATAGTTTATTATTTTTAGCAAAAGACCTTCTTTACAAAATTCTCCCATATCTTTATAGTCACAAGGTAAACGTACTTGTATCTTATTAATCAGAATATATTTATTCTAGTATGAATTAAATAATTATAAAGTTTCTATAAGTTCTCAGTAACGCTCTACTGATAAAGTGAGTTGTTGTTATAATAAGACATTCCATTTCATGATAATTATAACCATATAAAGGCCTTATTATAATTTTATGATATTTTGAAGTCATTATAAATGTAATTTGTAGTGTGGATATGAGGTTAAAGCCTGTGAAGTATTAGGTTTAAATTAGAGATTTTGGTTCTTGAGTTCTTATGTTTTACCCTTTTGTGATATCATTCACATTGGAAAGTACTGAAATATAGTCTTTTGTTTAAAGGGAAAATATCAACTTGCTACAGAAATAAAAGAAAAAGAAATAGAAGGATTGAAGGAAACATTAAAAGCATTACAGGTAAAGTAACTCAGTATTGCTTAAAAAGTAATTTGGTATTTTAGCATTGTGTCAGTAAAACACCATTAAATATGTAAGCTGGCAAAACAAAGCTGACAAAAATTCATATATATATTATATAACTTAATACTTTTTTCCTGAGAGTCTTCAATTTCAAATTAGGATTTTTGCTTTATCATCATTTATTTTAAGAAGAAATATTAAAATAACTTTCATTATTTCTTAAAGTAATATAGTTAAATGAAGTTTTTAACACTTCATACATGAGGAAAATGAGTAAGGCCTATATTTGTAACTGATTTACCCATGGTCCTTAAAAATTAAAATAGTATTAATTGAATCTTTACTATGTGCTATGTACTGTGCCTGTTTTCTGCAAATACAAAAATTAAGAAAACATCACCTTTGCCCTTAAGTTGTTCATAGTCTCGTGAAGAATACAGAGGTATTCAACTAATGATTCATTCAATATACATTTATCAAAGGTCTACTATGTGCCAAACACTTTTATCAACATTGGAGATACAGCAATGAATTAAAAAGACAAAAATCTCTGCCCTTGTGAAGCTTACAATCTAGTGGAGAAGACAAAAAATTAAATGAAGTAAATAGTAAAATAAAGAAGATACTCACATGATTTCAAAGTATCACCCTATAGATAACATTAATTACAAAGAGCACAATATATTTTTATAATGGAAGGATCCTGAAGATCACCACCTTAATCAAGTGATTAAGTCTAGCAATGTTAATAAGAATACAACCTTTCCATGGGTCCACTGTTATTATCCAATAAGGAGCATAGAACTTCAGTAATTTCTTGCCAAAAATCTTAACTGAAATCTAATTATGAAGAAGCAGTGAGACAGAATCACAATGTGTGGGACATTCTGTAAGACAATTGGCCTGGACTATTCAAAAATTTACTTCAATGTTATGAAAAAACAAACCGAAAAAACAAACAAAAAAACAAACAAAAAAAAAGGTGGGGGGGAACTACTTTTGATTAAAAGAGAATAAAGAGCTATAACAACCAAGTGCAATATATGAACCTTCATTGGATCCTGGGTCAAGGAAAAAAATAGCCAAAAAAAAAATTGAGAAGACGATTGGGATTGGATATTTGAATACGACTATATGTTAGATGGTATTATTGAATTGTTAACTTTCCTAGGTGTACTACTGGTATTAGGGCTATGTAGCAGAAAGTTTTTATTTTTAGAAAATGCATGTGGGGAAGTATTAATATTTACGGATGAAATTACTTAATAGCTACAACTTAGTTTCAGATAATTTTTAAAAAACCAAAAAGTATGTGTGCATATAAACACAAATAAAAGAAAGTATGGAAAAATGTTAACAATTGAATCTAGAAGAAGCTGGAGAAGATCATTCTTAGGTGAAGGGTATGAATAAGGACTTGCAGGTGTAGGTTTTTTAGCATATCTTTTTTATAATATTTATAGTGGTTGCTCTAGGGATTAAAAATATGTGTGTGTACATACGTGTATTTATATATAGATATATAAACATACATGTTTGTCACAGTCTACTTATAGCAACACTATACTATTTTAGGTGGAGTGTACAAACCTTACCACCTCTCAGGTTCTTACCCTTCCCACTTCATGATACAGTTATCTTAATATTACTTCTCTGTGCATTAAGCATCATATCAGTGTTATAATTTTTGCTTTCAACTATCAAATATAACTTTAAAAAGTAAAGAGGAAAAGAATAGGTAATTATATTTACCCAGAGGTTTCAGCCTTCATTCCTGGCTCTAAGTTTCCTTCTGTTACCATTTCCTTCCTGTCTGAAGAAATTCTTTTAGCACTTCTTTTAGACCAAGTCTTCTGGTGGTAGATTTTCTTAGTTTTCCTCATCTGAGAATGTCTTTATTTAACGTTCATTCATGAAGAATATTTTCTCTGGATATAGAATTCTGTAATAAGGCAAGAAAAAGTAATAAAAGGCATACAGATTGGGAAGGAAAAAGCAAAACTGTCTTTTTTTTGCAGACAAAATGGCCATCTTATACAAAACCTGATAGCATCTACAAAGAAGCTACCAGAACTAATAATAGGTGACTTTAGCAAGGTCATGGGATACAAGGTCATTATACAAAAAATCAATTGTATTTCTATTGCAGTGCACAATCAGAAACTAAAATACAATTATGCTACAATTTATGTCAGCACCAAAACTTAGCAAATACTTGGGGATAAATTTAATGAACAATGTGCTATATTGTACACTGAAAACTAAAATATTGCTCAGAGAAATTAAAGATATAAATAGGTAAAATATGCCTATTGATTATAAGTCAATATTTTTAAGATGCTATTTGTATTGCTTTTTCTGTGAACTGCTTGTTCATGCCTATTTTTCTTTTGTGTTGTTGGTCTTTTACTTCCCGTTTCCATTTCCTAGAAATAAGCTGTTTGTGTCTGTGATCTGAGATCATATAATTTTTCTTAGTTTGTCATTTGTCTTTTTGTTTTTGATTTTGTTTGTTCAGATTTTTATTTAATTTTTGCCATAAATAAGGTCATTTATTTTTCTTTTATGGCTTTTGGAGTTTGTCATGGTAGAAGGGCATTCACCACTTCAAAGCTATAAAGGAATTTGCTCATGTTTTCTTTTCTTTTTTTTTTAAATTTTAGAATATTATGCGGGTACAAACACTTTGGTTACATAAATTGCCTTTGCACCACCCAAGTCAGAACTACAGCATGCCTATCTCCCAGACAGTGCACACCACACCCGTTAGGTGTGAGTTTACTCATCCCCTTCTCCCCTCTCCCACCTACCCACCTGACACCTGATGAATGTTAGTTACATAAGTGCACATAAGTTTTGATCGATTAGTACCAATTTATTGGTGAGTACATGTAGTGTTTATTTTTCCATTCTTATGATACTTCACTTAGAAGAATGGGCTCCAGCTCCATCCAGGATAATACAAGAGGTAGTTCACCACTTTTTTTTATGGCTGAGTAGTACTCCATGGTATACATATACTACATTTTATTAATCCACTGATGGGCACTTGGGTTGTTTCCACATCTTTGCAATTGTGAATTGTGCTTCTATAAACATTCACGTGCAGATGTCTTTTTTATAGAATGTCTTTTTTTCCTTTGGGTAAGTACCCAGTAGTGGGATTGCTGGATCAAATGGTAGCTCTACTTTTTGTTCTTTGAGGCATCTCTATGCTACTTTCCATAGAGTTTGGGCTAGTTTTCAGTCTCACCAGCAATGTATGAGTGTTCCTATCTCTCTGCATCCACACCAACATTTGTTGTTTTGGGACTTTTTGATAAAAGCCATTCTCACTGGAGTTAAATGATATTTCATTGTGGTTTTGATTTGCATTTCTCTGATGATTAGAGATGTTGAGCATTTTTTCATGTGTTTGTTGGCCACTAGTCTATCTTCCTTTGCAAAATTTTTGATAGTGTACTTTGCCCACTTTTTTGTGGGGTGGTTTGATTTTTTTCCTGCTAATTTTCCTGAGTTCTATGTAGATTCTAGTTATCAGCCCTTTATCGGATGTATAGCATGCAAATATTTTCTCCCATTCTGTAGGTTGTCTATTCGCTCTAATGATAGTTTTCTTGGCTGTGCAGAAGCTTTTTAATTTGATCAGGTCCCATTTATTTTTGTTGTTGCTGTGATTGCATTTGGGATCTTCTTCATAAATTCTTTGCCTAGGCTGATGTCTATAAGAGTTTTTCCAACATTTTCTTCTGGAATTCTTATAGTTTCATGCCTTAGGTTTAAGTCGTTTATCCATGATGAGTTGATTTTTGTGAGTGGTGAAAGGTGCGGATCCTGTTTCAATCTTCTACATGTGGCTATCCAATTTTCCCAGCATTTATTGAATAGGGATTCTTTTCCTCAGTGTATGTTTTTGTCTGCTTTGTCAAAGATCAGATGACAATATGAGGATGGTTTTATATCTGGGTTCTCAATCCTGTTCCATTGGTCTATGTCTCTGTTCCTGTGTCAGTACCATGCTGTTTTGGTTACTATAGCCTTGTAATATAGCTTGAAGTCTGGTAAATTGATGGCCCCCAATTTGTTCTTTTTGTTTAAGGTTACTTTGGCTATACAGGGTCTTCTCTGGTCCTATACAAAGCATAGAATTATTTTTTCCAGATCTGAGAAAAATGATGTTGGTATTTTAATAGGGATTGCATTGAATCTGTAGATCACTTTGTGTAGTTATAGACATTTTGACAATATTGATTCTGCTGATCCATGGGCATGGTATGGTTTTCCATCTATTTATAGCCTCTTCTATTTCCTTCCTCAGTGTTTTATAGTTCTCCCTGTAGAGGTCTTTCACCTCCTTAGTTAAATATATTCCTAGGTATTTTATTTTCTTTGTTGCTATTGTGAAAGGTATTGAGTCTTTGATTTGGTTCTCAGTTCGACTGTTGTTGGTATATATGAATGCTACTGATTTGTGTACATTGATTTTGTAACCTGAGACTTTGCTGAATTTATTTATCAATTCCAGTAGTCTCTTGGCAGAATCTTTGGGATTTTCTAGATATAAGATCATATCATCAGCAAAGAGCGATAGTTTGACCTCTTTTGACCCCATTTGGATACCCTTGATTTCCTTTTCTGGTCTGGTTGCTCTGGCTAGGACTTCCAGCACTATGTTGAATAGAAGTGGTAATAGAGGACAACCTTGTCTGGTTCCAGTTCTAAATGGGAATGCTTTTAATTTTTCCCCATTCAGTATGATGTTGGCTGTGGGTTTGTCTTCTATGGCTATTATCATTTTAAGGTAAGTCCCATCTGTGCTTATTTTGTGAAGTGTTCTTATCATAAAAGAGTGCTGAATTTTGTCAAATGCTTTTTCTGCGTCTATTAAGAGGATCACATGGTCTTTGTTTTTACTTCTACTTATGTGGTGAATTACATTTATAGATTTGCATATGTTGAACCATCCCTGCATCTGTGGGATGGAGCCCATTTTGTTGTGATGGATTATTTTTTTGATGAGCAGCTGAATTCGGTTTACTAGGATTTTATTGAGAATTTTTGCATCTGTATTCATAAGGGATATTGGTCTGTAGTTTTCTCTTTTGTTTTTTTTTTTTTTGTTTTAGTCCTTTCCTGGCTTTGGTATCAAGGTGATGTTGGCTTCGTAAAATGTATTGGGAAGGACTCCTTCCTTCTTGATGTTGTGTGTTGTGGAATAATTTCTGCAGGATAGGTACCAGTTGTTCTTTGTAGGTCTGATAAAATTCAGATGTGAAACCATCTGGTCTGGGACTTTTTTTTTTTTTTGGAAGATTTTTTTACAGCTGCTTCAATTTTGGTACGTGATATTGGTCTGTTCAGGAATTCTGTTTCTTCCTCATTGAGCCTAGGGAGGCTCTGTGTTTCTAAGAATTTGTCCATTTTCTCCACATTTTCAAGTTTGTGTGCATAGAGATTTTTATAGTACTCAGAGATGATATTTTGTATTTCTGTGGTATCAGTTGTAGTTTCTCCTTTTCATTCCTGATTGAACTTATTAGAGTCCTTTCTTTTCTGCTTCTAGTTATTCTAGCGGGGGGCCTGTCAATTTTGTTTATCTTTTCAAAGAACCAACTTTTTGTTTCATTAATCTTCTGTATAGTTCTTTTGTTATCGATTTCATTTAGTTCTGCTCTGATCTTGGTTATTTCTTTTCTTCTGCTGGGTTTGGGCTTGGTTTGCTCATACTTTTCCAGTTCTTTGAGACAATTCATTAGATTGTTGATTTGTGATCTTTCTGTGTTTTGGATGTAGGCATTTATGGCTATGAATTTTCCTCTCAGGACTGCTTTAGCTGTATCCCACAGATTTTGATAACTTGTGTCCCTTTTATCATTTGGTTCAAAGAATCTTTTGATTTCCATCTTAATTTCCTCCTTGACCTATCATTCAGCAGTACATTGTTTAGTTTCCATGACTTTGTGTAGAGATGAGTGTTTCTGTTGGAGTTGATTTCTAATTTTATTTCAATGTGATCTGAGAAGATGCATGGTATAATTTCTGTTTTTTTAAATTTGTTGAGACATGTTTTGTGGCCAAGGATGTGATCAATCTTAGAGAATATCCCATGAGCTGATGAGAAGAATGTATATTTAGTGGTTTTGGGGTAGAATGTTATGTAAATGTCTGTTAGGCCCATTTGTTCTAGAGTTCTGTTTAAGTCCGCTGTTTCTTTGTTTATTTTCTCTTTGGAGGATCTGTCCTGTTCTGTCAGAGGGGTGTTGAAGTCCCGGGCTATTACAGTGCTGCTGTTTATCATTTTGTTTAGATCAAGTAGGATTTGCTTTATGAATCTGGGAGCACCTGTGTTAGGTGTGTAAATATTTAGAATTGTTATGTCTTGTTGAATTGTTCCCTTTACCATTATATAATGACCATCTTCATCTTTCATGACTTTTGTTGATTTGAAGACTATGATATCTGATATGATAACTGTTACACCCACTTTCTTTTGGTTTCCATTTGCATGGAATATTGTTTTCCATCCCTTCACCTTGAGTCTGAATGAGTCCTTGTGGGTTAGATGTGTTTCCTGGAGACAGCAGATACTTGGCTTGTATTTATTTATCCACTCAGCTAGCATATGTCTCTTCAGTGGGGAGTTCAAGCCATTCACGTTTATTGAAAGGACTGATAAGTGGGTGGATTTCTGGTCATCCTGTTGAGTAGAACTTTGTTGGTTTGTTTTATCTCTTGAGCCATTGTGGTGTCTGGCCTTTCACCTTTAGCTTTTCAGTGATTTACACTGGTGGGTGTCTATTGTGCTGATCTGTGTATAATGTAGATCTGAGTACATCCTGCAGGGCTGTTCTGGTCTTGACAAATTCCCTCAGTGTTTGCTTGTCTGAAAAAGTCTTTATTTCTCCCTCATATAAGAAACTTACTTTTTCAGGATACAAAATTCTAGGCTGGCCATTATTCTGTTTTAGAAGACTGAGAATGGGGCCCCAGTGCCTTCTGGCTTGTAAGTCTCAGTTGAGAAGTCTGCAGTTAGTCTGATGGGTTTTCCTTTGTAAGTTACCTGCTGCTTTCACCTTATGGCTTGTAGGAGTGCCTCTTTCATGTTTATTTTGGCCAGTCTGATGACTATGTGTCATGGTTTTTGCCTCTTTGCAATGAATTTCCCAGGAGTCCTTTGAGGTTCTTGAACCTGGGTATCTAGATTTCTAGCAAGGCCAGGAATATTTTCCTTGATTATTCCCTCAAGTAGGTTTTCTAACCCTGTGTATTTTCTTCTTCACCCTGAGGGATGCCTATGATTCTTATGTTAGGCCTCTTTACATAATCGCATATTTCTTGTAGGCTTTGCTCGTTCCTCTTATTTGTCTGTTCTGTCTCTGTGACTGACTTGTTTAATTGAAAGATGTCTTCAAACTCTGAGATTCTTTCTTCTGCCTCATCTAACCTATTCTTAAGGCTTTCCACTGTGTTTTGTAATTCCTTGAATGAATTTTCTGTTTGATTTTTCTTTAATAATTCAATTTCTTTAGTGAATTTTTCATTCATTTCCTGCAATGTTTTTGTGGTTTCTTTGTGTTGGGTTTCCATTTTATCTTGTATTTCATTAAGCTTCCTTATAATCCATGTTCAAAATTCTTCATCTGTCATTTCAATATTCTGATTTTGGTTGGTATCCATTGCTCGAGAACTGGTATTTCCTTTTGGGGGTGTCCTTTCACTTTGATTCTTCATACTTCTGGAGTTCTTTTGCTGATTCCTTCTCAGCTGGGACGGCTGTTGCTTCTTACTTTTGTATTTTCTTTTGTTTAGATAATGACATGCCCAGTTTAATCTCTCTCATGTTTTCTTTTATTACTTCTATGTACTTAAATTTTACATTAGATCTTTGATCATTTGGAGTTCATCTTTGTAGCACAAAATGAGATATTGTTCTAAGTCTATACTTTTCTAGATCTCTATTCAATTGTCTTAATGCTATTTAGGTTCTCTTCATTTGAGATATTAGGCAATTTTAATTTTAGATTTCTTTTGTTATTTTGATGTAACAGAGTAAAGAAAAATAAATCAAGTACAACAAGATGTCAATGAGTTACAAGATAAATATTTTCAAGAAAAAAGAGAATGGAATCCACACCTCAGATGGAATGAATAAGTCTGGAAGATATTTGTGATATAGTAAAGAATCCTTATTTCTTGTTTCAACAAAAAAGTAGTGATTAGAAACCCTAGGGAAAACAGATGACTGCACAAGAAAGATATAAAGCAAATTAAAATTTGGAATGGGGTTGAGCAATTTGTGGAGTATAAGAAGAGAAGTTATTTTGGTCCTGAGCTTAGTAAAGTCATCCTTCAAATAGCACACTGGGCCTATAGAAAGGGAAATGTAGTATTAGCACCCTAGTGGGCTCTGCATTAAACAGTATCTATATTGATTGTGATAATGTAAATATTGTTGGCTTCCATTTCTAGAATTAACCCATAAACAAAGCATAGAAAACTTAGTTATGGTTATAGAACAAAACTTAAATGTTATTAACTTAGTCAATGGAAAAGTAATGATGTGGCAAGAAGTTGATATTGATATCCAGCAATAATCTTTCAAGTTGATGGAACAAGAAATAGAGGTCCAAGTTTAGTATTTAAAGTTTACGTAGCTATAAAGTTTAGTGATTCTTACCACACCTCGGATATCCAGTTTAAAATGATCCCAGTAGGTGAACTTGTTTTCTGATTATTTGGAAAAATTAAAAAGTTATTCTTGTAATTGAGAACAGAAATTACCACTGTAGTTGTATTTCTGTTGTAAAAACCCCTCTCTAATGTTTTCTTACTGTGTCTTGAACTAGTCATAACTTTTATCTTTTGTTTTGCCTAATTTCTTTTTTCTTAATAAATCTTGAAAAAGTACCACATTTTTTCCTATTAAAAAGTTGTCAATAAAGAAATATGTTCATTTTGTTTAAGTACTTTATTCTTTTAGCATTCCTTCTTAAATTGTTTTATTTGCTGTCATTCATGAATATTTAATTATCTAGATAATAAAGAATATTTTCAAAGCAAAAAAAAGTTTCCTTATATGGGTGACCTTCTGTGCAAGATCTGTAAGGATTTATTTTCCCTCGTTCAACGTGTGACATGGTACAGGGGATGTATAGCGTACTTCGTGGCGAACATTGTGATTCCCTTCCCCCAAAGTTGAAGAAATGTAAGTGAAGTTTCTGTTCAGTTAAGGATCTGATATAAATCCACTAGGCAAGGAAGTCTTTCAACCAATTTGTAGCAACTTCCCTCCCTCCTTTACTTTGCTAGTTAGTTACTTCTCTTTCTCCCTTTTTACATTCATAAGATCATACTTCACTATGTGCTAAGTAGCAGGAATTAGAAATCAAATAGTGCCTTTTCTTATGGAGCTTGTAGTCAAGGGACTCTACTTATTGAACTCCAAAACAAAACAAAATCACATGCCAAAAAACTGAATTATTTTTGCTTTAATGTATTCTTTTAATGTGTTCCATTTCTATTTAAACACGGTAACTTGTTAGTTCATTTCAAAGGGATGGGTTTAGAGCAGGGCAACTTTACTGCATCTAAATTATCTGACAAAACTCTGTTTATGAAGACAATATGCCTAGAGGGCTAAATAAAGATACTTTGCTCATTGTTCTGTAGATTTTAAATAAACTGTTTCTGCCTATTAATGACTTATTACATAGTCTTGTGGTAAGACCCTTTGTTCCTGACCTTCAATTTTCCTTTAGGTAAAATGAAAAAATTGAACTACGTCAGCATTTCCCAAACAGGGCCATTTTGTGAAGCAATAACATATCTATATTCTGTACCCTGGATAACAGGAGTTAGGAAGTGGAGGAGAAGGCTTCATTCAACTTCCCAGAAAAGACATGAATTAGAGAGAGTAGGTGGAATGTGGTAAAAACTAGGTTGGGAGTAATGGAATAGATGATATCTAAGATATTCAGCTCTAAAGCTCTGTTTTATTTCACTAAATTTAAACTTACTGAATTTGTAACATATTAATTCCTCTTACAGAACTGAAGACATATTTAATACAAAATGTGTTGTTTCTACTGTTGAAGCCTAATTTTATTAGGCCATACCTAATCACATTGACAAAAGGAAATTAACTTCCTGGAGCTTTGAGTTTATACATTTATCCATGAGGAATTCCTAGACATTTGAGTAATTTTATAGTCTAGAGAAGGACAGAAGGACAAGAAATAACAAAGCAAAGCTCCAGAGTTGGGAGGGTGAAAAAAGTATCCTTATCAACAAACAGTGCTCAAACAACTGGACATGCATATGAAAAAAAATGACTCTAGACACAAACTTATACCCTTCACAAAAATTAACTCAAAATGGATCACAGACCAAAATATAAAACCAAAACTATGAAATTCCTAGAAGATAACATGGGAGAAAATCTAGATGACCATAGGTTTGGCAATGACTTTTTAGATACAACACCGAAGATATGATCCATGAAAGAATTGATAAGCTGCACTTCATTACAATTAAAAACTTCTGCTCTTTGAAATATACTGTCAAGAGAATGAAAAGACTAGCTACAGACTAGGAGAAAATATTTGTAAAAAATACATCTGATAAAGGATAGCTGCCCAAAATATACAAGGATCTCTTAAAAATCAACAATAAGAAAACAACCCAATTAAAAAATCGGCCAAAGATCTTAACAGACACCTCACCAAAGAAGATATAAATACAGAAAGCATATAGGCATATGAAAAGATGTTCAACATCATATGTCATTAGGGAATTGCAAATGAAAACAACAGTGCGATACCACTATACGCCTATTAGAATGGCCCAAATCCAAAACACTGACAATAGCAAATGCTGGTGAGGATGTGGAGCAACAGGAACCCTCATTCATTGCTAGTAGGAATGCAAAATGGTATAGCCATTTGAGAAGACAGTTTGGCAGTTTCTTACAAAACTAAACATATTCTTACCATATGATCCGATGATCATGCTCCTTGGTATTTGCCCAAAGGATGTCCACACAAACCTGCACACAAATGTTTATAGCGGCTTTATTCATAATTGTCACAACTTGGAAGCAATCAAGATGTCCTTCAGTAGGTGAATAGATAAATATACTGTGGTACATCCAGACAATGGAATATTATTCAGAGCTAAAAAGAAATGAGCTTCAAGCCATGAAAAGACGTGAAAGAACCTTAACTGCATATTACTAAGTGAAAGAAGCCAATCTGAAAAGGCTATATGAGTCCAACTATATGACATTCTGGAAAGGGCAACACTATGGAGACAGTAAAATGATCAGTGGTTGCCAGGGGTTGGGGGATGGGGAGGGATCAAAAGGCAGAGCACAGGGCTGGGTGTGGTGGCATACACCTGTAATCTTAGCACTCTGGGAGGCTGAGGTGGGAGGATTGCTTGAGGCCAGGAGTTCGAGACCAGCCTGAGCAAGAGTGAGACCTGTCTCTATAAAAAATAGAAAAATTAGCTGGGCGTGGTGACACATACCTGTTGTCCCAGCTACTCAGGAGGCTGAGGCAGGAGGATTGCTTGAGGTTGCAGTGAGCTGTGATAATGCCACTGTACTCTAGCCAGGGTGACAGAGTGAGACTCTGTCTCAAAAAAAAAAAAAAAAAAAGAAAAAAAAATCAGAGCACAGAAGATTTTTAGGGCAGTAAAATATTCTGTATGATACTAAGATGGTAGATACATGTCATTATATATTTGTCAAACCCATAGAATATATAACACCAAGAGTGAACTGTAATGTAAACTGTGGGCTTTGGGTGATAATGATGTGTCATTGTAGTTTCATTACTTGTAACAAATGTACCACTCTGGCAAGGGATGTCTATAATAGGGGAGGCTATGCATGTGTGGAGCAGTGAGTATATGGGAAATCTCTGTACCTTCCTCTTGATTTTGCTGTGAACCTAAATTTGTTCTAAAAAATTCTTTTAAAAAAGCATCCTCAGTCCTACAGCTTTCTAAATAGAATCACAATAATTCTTTTTATTACTAAAATATTTGTCTATCCCTTTTTTGTAGTTTAAAAGATTTATTTTTGGAATGTAAAAATTAATATTTTTAGTTATTTTGGAACAATTTGTCTTTATCACCTCAAGTATTACCTTCCTCAACAAGTCTTTCTATTTTCTCCTTTCCAGTTCCTAAGAAGATACATACTGAATCTTCCTTCCTATTTCTTTATCTCTGTGGGGTTGTTGTATTTTATGTAATTTCCTTAGATCAATCTTCTAGCTTGCTAATTCTTCAACTGTGTTTTGTCATATAACTTACCTCTTAAGTTTTTTATTTAATGACTACATTTTTCTCTTATACATGTTCTATTTGGTGCTCTTTCAAATCTGCTTTTTTATAGTGTCTTATACTTTTCTCATATTTCTTACTGTACCTTTTATGTTTTTAATAATTCAGAAATAATTTTTATCTTTGAGATTCTTCTGTTATCTCTAATTATTGGTGGGTACAAGTCTTCCTGTTTGCAGTGTCTGCCTGCCAACGCTCCCTCATTGTAAATCTTCCTTTTTAATGTGGTTCATAAATTTTAAATTGTAAGTTTCTCTTCAATGGAGGTTTTATTTTTCTGATGAAGTTGTGTTGTGGAGTTCTTCCTACAAAACTCTTCTGCATTTGCTTCTGTTCTGAGCCTCAAAGGTTTCATGGAATAGTTTCTATTTGTTACATTAATTTATCATCTGGGATGTGCACACCATACAGGGCATGTATATTAGGATTTTATACCCTTTTGTATTACAAGTTTAGGTTTTTCACTTTCTCATGGAATAATTTTTGTTTTAGACCCAGAGACCCTGGCAAAGACAAGTTTCTTTGTGCTGGTTGGCTGAGTTTTTCTAGTCTTCCTTTCTCAGAATTAGCAGCTCTTCTAGAGTCCTTTCTTTATACCACAGTGTTCTAGATTTCTTGGTTCTGAGCCCTCATGGGTATTAAAACCCTAACTTGGACATTAGACACTACATCTGAGTTTAGTGGTTTCTGGATTACCAAAGCCTCGGGTTGCATACTTACAACTCTGACTTTGGGTTTCCTGTCTTGTTTCTGCTGTGTGGGAATTTCTCTTCCTTTCTTTTGAACTTCAGCTATATATTAAACTTTTTATTGATGCTGTATTTTTCAAACATTTCGTATCAGTTCATTCCACAATGTTTTTAAGAGTCACTTAAGTTTTTTTTTTCTCTGGAAATTATCATAAACTTTTAGAGATGTTGGAAGTACAATACGAAGAACTTATTTTTCCTGAATGATTTGAGAGTAATTTGCCAAACTGATGCTCTATCACCCTGTTACTGTAGTATATCTTTCTTACAATCAAGGACATTCTCTTATAAAACCATAACACAACCATCAAAATCAGGAAGTTAACATTGGTACATAACTGGACTCATTCAAATTTCACCAGTTGTCCCAATAAAGTATTTTATAGCAAAAAGATCCAGCTTAAAATCCCATGTTGTACTTAGTTGCATTAACTCTTTAATCTCTTTCAGTCTGGAAGAGTTCCCCAGTCTTTGCTTGATTTTTGTGACTTTGACACTTTTGAATTAATCAGACCAGTTATTTTGTAGAATGTCCCTCAATTTCTGTTTGTATGATGTTTCCTCATGATTAAATTCAGGTTATGCATCTCTGGCAGGAATATCACAGAAGTAATGCCTTGTTCTTATTATTGAATCCTATCAGATAGTTAATGACTTCAGTTTGTTTTATTATTGGTGATGTTCACTCTGATAATTTGACTAAGGTAGTATCTGACAAATTTCTCCACTGTAAAGTTACTCTTTTTCTCTTTGTAATGAGAGTATTTTGTAGGGAGACACTGTGAAACTACGTACATAACCAATTTCTCACCAAACTTTTAATATATTCACTTATTTATATTAATATAGACTCATAGTTTATTTTATTCAGTAGATTAAAATCTTTCACGATCATTATTTATTTTGATGCTCAAATTATTCTTGGTCTGGACAGTGGGAGCCCATTTTAAACTGGCTTGTGAGTATTTTTGACATGTCTTCATCATTCTTTCCTCATTTTCCTGCTTTCAGATAAAAATAAAATATACTTGTACCTTTTACTTTACCTGATCTTGCCCTGGAATAAACCATTTCTCCATGTTGCTCTGGTTCTAGAAGCCAAGATTTGGGTGCTATTACACTTATTACTATTAGAGTGTCACTGCTTCCAGACTCTCTCAGTGGACAGAGCTAGGGAATATATGTATGTATGTATATACATACACATATTTACAATTATGTTTATTTCTATATTAATCTATATATATTGAAAATCATGAATTCATACTACCACCAATTACAATCTCAAACCACAAGGGTCATTTTAGTTTATTTCCTTTCTGTATTTATACCTTTCTTTCAGCAAGAATTCCAGCTTTCATTATTATTAATACATTATTTGATACATCAGCCTGTATGTAACCAATCTGCCATTCTGCTGTCCCCTCTTACCTCATGTGAATGTCCTTGTTTCCCAGCTTGGATTCTGACACCTTGAGCCGGGTTGCCCTTTTCCAGGGTCACCCTCCTTTACCCTACTTAGCTTCTGACTCCCTGCAGTAGACTGCCCTCCCTCCCATGGGGATCCTCTTTTCCCCATTCAGACCTGTTACCCTGTTCTGGAATGCTGCAGCCACAGTCCCCTCACCACTTCTTCACAGGACCCCTCCCTTGTTCTACCCAAACTAAGGGACTTAGGACTGAATTGTTCAAGAAGAAGAAGGGGTTAAATGTTTTTAACATAGTATTTGGGGAGACATTATTCCCAAGTAATATAAATTCCCCAATTAATGGAAATTAGTGGGAAAATAAGGTTTGCTGTAAAGCGGTATGCTTTTCAGTCAACTTTTCTTATAATTTTCCATAAAATGAGGGATAAACATAATAGGAAAACATTTATATTTTATCGTTGAAATTTATCTATAGTTAATACGTTAGTTAGTATCAGTATAGTTTTTTCCCTGTACTAGAAAGATGCCTATATCTGATATTATAAGCCAATTTTATGTGATTTTTATAATTAAAAAATAAAATATTAAATATAACATCTATAAAAAGGTTGCATGTCAATCTAATTATATTACATCCAAATTCAACTATGTGTCAGAATTGCATCTATGTTGTAGTTTTATAAATTGGGCTGTACTCTAGAGGTACTGATAAAATATAAAATGCAGAGGTTACAATGTCTCTGAAGAATGGTGACCTGAAATAATTTGGTAAATTTGTCCTAAAGGTATTAATTTTATCTTTGGCTAATGGTAGCAGATAATAAATTCAGGATTAGAATGATATATCATCTGGATTTTGCCTTTTCATTTTTTTCTCTTATTTTTCTAGATGACCTCTGGTCTTTTACTTTCCTTTTGTTCTGTATGCCTTAAAAATTACTCTGATCTCATCTAGGCTCATGTCTTTAAAATAGGGTCTAAATACAGAAGACTTAAAAATGTGTATCTCCAACCCTAGATCAAGTCTGGATTAACTATTTGGTGTCTCTGCTTGGATGTCTAAAGGCTTCTCAAGCTTGACATGTTTAAAACCAAGTTTTAAAAATCCCCACCTTCTGAAAACTGGCTGCTGCTTTAGCCTTTTTTTTTTTTTTTTTTTTTTTTTAAAGACTCAGTCTCTCTCTGTCACCCAGGCTGAAGTCCAATGGCTGATCATAGCTCACGGCATCCTCTAACTTCTGGGCTCAAGCAATCTTCCCACCTCAACCTCCCGAGTAGCTGGGATTACAGGCGTGAGCCACCGTGTCCAGCATTTAGTCTTTTCTATCCTGGTTAATGACAACTTTCTTTTTCCAGTTGCATTTGTTTTCAGCTCTCCCTTCAGAGTATATCTAGCATCTAACCACTTCTCACTATATCCACTACTAACACCCTACTCCTTCTTCATCATCCTCTTTCATCTGGATTATTGCAGTAGCCTATTACATGGTTTTCCTGCCACAATCTCTGTTCCCTTCTAGTGTTAATAATAAGAGTGATCCTTTAAAAAACAAAGGCTGTGTCATATTTGTGCTTAGAACTCTCTAGAGGCTTTCTGTCTCATTCATTGTAAAAACCTAAATCCCTATCACAAATTATAAGGCCTACAATTATTTGAGTCCCCCTACCTTTCCTTACTCCTCTCTGAACTCAATCTTCTGCTGTTCTTCCCCTTGCTTACTCCATTTCAGCCACATGGGCTTCCTTGCTGTTCTTGGAACACACCAAGCATTGTCCCATATTAGGGCCTTTGAATTTGCTGAAATGTTCTTCCTTGCTTCCATACAAGTCTTTACTCAAAAGTTGCTATCTCAGAAAGGCCTTTTCTGATCTATGTAATCTGATTCCCTGATTTATTATTTTTCTTTAGCACTTATCAATGTCATCTAATATACCATATATTTTAACTTATTTATATTGCTTATTGTCTGTCTTCCCCAGAATTTGGGCAGGATTCTTTTTTGTTCCAGCATTATTGTACCCCCAGTGTCTACCTCAATGCTTTACTTATAGTAAGCATTTAATATTTTTTAAAGAAATGAATCATACATAACCCATTCCACCAAAATGAAATAAAATTGTCAGCTCATTCATGGCAGTAGGCTTAAAAATTTATCTCATAGGAAATGTGAAATAATTATTGTACTTTTGCTTAAAGTTTAACAAATGTAAGTAGGGGTTAAGAAAATGAGCACTCACACGTGGCTGGTTGGAGTTTAATTTGATCAACCACTCTGGAGGACTATGTAACAATTTTTAAAACTCTATAAAAATGAATAAACCTTAGGAATTCTGCTTCTTGGAATTAAACTGACTAATATGAATAGCTATAGAATTCTAGGTACAAGCATGTTTCTTTCAGAATAATTCATAGTAGTAAAAAATTGAAACATGAGACCATTTAGGTAAATTATGGTGAAGTTAAACAATAGAATACTATGTAGCCATTAAAAAGTATGTTGTATATTTGTCATAGAAAGGTGTTTATTTTATAGTAAGTAAAAATAGGTGACAAAATAGTAACTGGCTCTCTTTTAAAGTATAAATGCATAAAAAAACCTGGAAGTATCAAAGTGTTCGTGACTAGCATCTCTGGGTTGTCAGATGATTTGTTTAGAACAGTTTTTATTATTATGCTTTATTTTTAGCTTTTTAAAATTATTTATTTATCTTCCAAAAGTTCTTCTGGAATATGCTTATCTCTTTTTAAAAAAAATCTTCTTCAATAAGAGCTAATATGAAGTAGTAAATTCTCCTAGACTGCTCTCCCTCTCTTGCTTTATTTTTGTCTTAGTAGTTATTACTGTCTAACATATTGTACTTTTTCCTTATATTTATTGTCTGTCTACCACCACCCCTACTAGAAAGAAAGCTTCTTAAGGGCAAGAACTTTGTTTTGTTCACTGCTATAACCTTGGAGTCTAGGAAAGTGTCTGGCATAGAGTAGGTGCCATAAATATGTGTTGAATAAATATATGAATATATTGTTTTTGTTATAAGGAAGAGGGTTATTATAAACAAAATTTTGAAAAAAATGCCACTAAAAAATAAATGCTACATAGAAGATAAATGCCACATTTTAGAGCATGGAATTTTAATATCAGAAGGAATTTGTTGTAGATAATTAAAGAATTTTAATGAGATTTTCCCCCTAATTTTTCAAGGTTTCTAAATATTCTTTACAGAAGAAAGTGAGTGAAATGGTAAGGAAATTACAAAATATATATATTTCCCCACCTGGATTAGTAACATAAGGTGCTTAGTATTTTTGTGAATATAAATGTGACATTTATAGTTAAAAAAGGAGTAGTTGAAACTGAATGTGGCTACCCCCTTTAAAGCCTGACTTAATGATTTCAAATATTGCATAAGTGAATTATTTCACAAATTTATTTCCAGATTATATAGTGCTTATACAGGTTGAGCATCCCAAATTCAAGAATTCACAATGCCCCCAAATTGGAAACATTTTGAGCACCAACATGACACCCAAAGGAAATGCTCATTGGAGTATTGTGCATTTCAGATTTTCTGATTTGAAATGTTCAACTGGTATAATGCAAATATTCCAAAATCCAGCAAAAAACCCCAAATCTGAAGCACTTTTGGCCCAGCATTTTGGATAAGGGATACTCAACTTGTATATTATAAAATCAATTTTACACAGCTCCCAAATTGTGGTTAGAGATCTTCTATTAAAAACAAACAACCAGGCCAGGCGTGGTGGCTCATACCTGTAATTCCAACACTTTGGAGGCTGAGGCGGGAGGGTTGCTTGAGGCCAGAAGTTTGAGATCAGCCTGAGCAACATAGCAAGACCTGTCTCTACCAAAAAAAAAAAAAAAGAAAAACACCAAACTCTAAAGTGTCTTATTTTAATGATATCTTTTCTAGGTGTTTATGCAAATATGTAGTTATTAATTATAACCTGAAAAGATTGAAATATATGAAGTGGTATTTGGGATATGGCACTTAACCTTTATCATTCTACACTTGGGATATGGTAATACATTTGGGATGTGGTACTGCTCCTTTATTGTTCAACAAGTGTTTATTGTGCATTCCTCTTTTATAGTGTATTAAAAATTAATATTTGTTTTTACAGTGTAACATTTTATGGAATATTTACTTTGATATTCTTCCTTTCTAGCCTTGTTTGATTCAGAAGGATTTTTTTTCTGTGTTTTTGATTTAGCGAAATTCTCCTATATCCACTTAAATCTTCAGAGGGCTTTTTGGGTGGGTTTATGCTATTCAATCTTCATTCTTTGGAGCAATCTGTAAAGCAAGTAAAATTTAATTTTTGAGTAAGGCTTATATACAGTAATATATGAGAAGTAAGAAATGAGACATCACTCCTTATGACATTACATAAAGTAAGTGTTTTGCTTCTTGAAATTGTTTTGGTATATTAGAAAATAAAAGAGCCATAGAAAGATTGATAAGCTTGATTGAGTAAAAGATGTGAAAATTCTGTTACTGTTCAACTGGAAAGAATAAAAATAATATTGTCAGACTATTTTAAACTGTGATTTTAATTAAGACACTGAAAAACTAGATTCTGGTTTAGCTTTAAGTACCATGACATTTGTACTGAAAGTCATCTTCCACGCTACAGTGGTTTTACACAAAATATAGTGAAATTGAATAATGTACCCTTTGACCTGGGAGATAAGGCTACAAGTTATCAAAGGCAACATAAAATGTGTTTTATTTTATTCCACTTTAAAATTTCATCAAACAAATACTTATAATGTTTAAAGAGCATGGAGAGTAGGAAAAGTTATCCTAGTTTTTGGTCACTTCTGAGCTTTTTGTTATTGTGAATTACAACCTTTATACCTACTAAAGTGATATTTGAGTTATTGTCATAATATTTTTTTCTGGCATTACAGCACTTTTCATTAAAATAGTTTTATATATTGAAACATTTAATATTTTGTGCTTATTTTGGCATAATATTTTTTAATTTAAAAGTTAAAAGTATATTTTCTCTAAACATTCTTACATGTATTATAAAATAGTATTGTCAAGCTTTTAAAGTTTATGATCTCCTATAGGTGAGCCCTTAACTACTAGTAAATTTCTGTCTTCTGGGAATTCGATAAGTTGATCTTCTTGTAGAGGTGGTGATATATTCCTAGATAAATTAACACAATCATGAATGAAAAGATTTGTCTATCCCAAAAAGTACCCAAACCTCCCCCTTGAAAAAATCACAATCATTATCAATAATAAGAATGCAACAAAGCACGTTAAAGAGAAACTTTAGAACCTTCAATTAACCATCGTGGTGATTTGGTCATTGATAAAAATCTTTCCTGCCATGTTCAGTGATTACTATATAGGTGACTGTGTTGAGTAATTGAATTTATAAGTGACTGTTGTATATCTGAGTAGCTAATACAGCTTAATGAAGTAAAAACTTATCAAACATCTTTAAGTCATATTTTATTTCTCTTTTTAAAGAGAAATATTTTATTTCTATTTCTATTTTATTTCTCAAAGCAGTTTCAATATTGAAGTTCTTGATGTGGTTTGAAATAAACATATTTTGTTTCAGAGTAGAATGTTTCTGGACTGAAGACTTGTCTGGAAATAACTTCATGATTATAAATATTATGTATATCTGTACACACATATTAGCAGCATAACTTTAGATTTTTAAAGTAATCTATGCCTTATATTTGTGACTAAAAAGGTAAAGGTATCTTAAGGATGCCATAGGTTTTAAAAAATTGAGTTTTATAATGCCATTGATTTAGTTTGGGTTCACATTGAAGAAATTAAAAGGTAAGTTGCAAAATTGGAAATGAATATATGAAGTTTATTTTTGGATTGTTATCTTTTCCTTTGAAATTTACTCATAACAAACTAATTATTTTAAGGGAAATTAATTTTATCTCCAAAAGTTTTCAAATTAGTCTCCTTAAGTAAATAGGAAAAGGGGGAAACATGCAGTTGTGCCTTTTATTAGTAAATATATTTCTGAAAAGCTGTGTGTAAATATTTTAAAATTATTCCCATTTTAAATGCCTCAAGCCTTTAAACTTTTGACTACACACATATACACACACATATGTAATTATGCGTGTGCTGTTTTTCCTCTAATCTTGATTGTCATAGATTAGATTTATTTAAAATAAGGTACACATTTGTTTAGAAAGCAGTGAATCCTGACATTATTTTCTTGTGACTCTTTGATTTAGGAGTAAAATTGTGTAAAAGAAAAAATAATTTGAATCAATTCATGGAGGTAAAAAGAACAAAAACAATATGTACTTAACTATTTCATAGTCATCTCAATAAAATAATCTTTATTTACTATTAAAATATAATATGTAATATTAAAGTTTCAATAATAGTAACATCAATTTATTTGTATTCTTTAAAATGTTCTTACATCTCTCAGGTGTGATTGCCAATTACTTTTTGTTGTCGCTTCCCGAAGAATTTAAACTATTCTTTGATAGTCATGCAATTAGTGGCAAACTTGACAGCTGATCTCTTCATCTCATTATCAAAACTAAATCAGGGCAGCCAACTAGGTTTATGTATGCGTATAGGGGCTAATCAGTTGTAGGTACCCATGTGATTTGGAAGTCTTAATAGTATTTATCATGGCCATTGAATAGGCTAATGTATTTGAAAATCAGAATTATGTCATGTAAAAAATGAAACTTCATTTTCATTGAATTCAATTTTGGCCTCAAGCAAAGGGTGTTGGAATAGATATATCACAAATTAATGTGTATAAAGCTCTATGCATAAGGACTACCCATAAAATCTCTTTGATCTTTGCTACCTTTTTTTTTTTTTTTTTTGCCTTATGATACCTGTGCAAATTTTGCTACATTTTTAGTTAACAAGATTGTTAACCTTTGCAGGCATTGACTGCCTGTTTACTTTTTAGCTGAAAGGTTAAGAAAGCTTTTGTGGGATCATGCATTAATATGTAGTAGACAATGTTCTAATAAAGGCTATACAAATATAGATTTGAATTTAAAAATTTAAAAATACCTTGAATTGAAAATATGCTGTTGGCCCAGTTTTCACTGAAATCATGTTTGGTTTCTACACATCTGCTGAGAGCTAATATAACTCTCTAGATCAGGAATTAAATGGTATTTTAGAAGAAAAGAATATGTGGTCTGTTGTTCATTATTTAGTTGTTGATATTAATAATAGTAACTACCCAGGTAGGCATAAGCTCTCCCATGCTAAGGGCATTTGTCAACTTGTTTGCATTTATAACTGCTGCACAATTAATTCAAATGACTAAGTAGTGAATTTGAAAAGCCCAACAAAATGCATGAGAAACTTTCAACTGATATATCATGATCATTACCAATGATATTATCACTTTGTTTAAAATCATTAAAAAGTAACTTTGAAAAAGTTAAGACTACCTTCAGACTTGCTAAGATAATATAGTTAGGTATAGCTTAAATTGTAATGTGTGTTCTTTATTAATATTAGAGAAGGTTTTTCTTATTCTAAATAAAAGTTAAACTATTGACACTTTTGTCAGTTAAGGAATAATAACAAATCATTATAATTGTGATTTTTTTATGTGACAGGCTCTGTTCTTAGTGCTTTATATATATTAATTCATTTTATTCTCATAGCAACCCTATAAGGGAAATACTATTATAGATTCCATTCTAAAAATACTATTACAGATTCCATTCTAAAAACAGGTAAACAGATAATTTACCCAAGGTCACACTAAGTCACAGAGAAAGGATTTTTTTTTTTTAATTATTTCACCCCAACAAGCAACTTAAGAAAGAAAGGATTTAAACATAGGCAGACTAGCTTTTGACTACTGTGCTCTGTATTTGGTTTTAAACAGTAAAAAATGGCTCTGGTTAACTTAAGCAAAAAGAAATTTGGTGGAGGCATTCACAATCAAGCAGAGAGTAAAAATTGTTTGAGAATGAACAGGGGCCAGAGTAATTCCAGAGTTTGTGAAATAGGATATAGGAACCCTCAACAGAGGTCTCATATCGGTTTAGATAGGATCACCCTGAACTTCTTTAGTTTTATAGTCTTTTTGCTCAAGATTCAAATTCCAGGAAGGTAAAAATCAATTGGTTTATTTTGAGTAATATGCCCTTCTCTTGATTAAGGAAGAGTAGGACCCCTGAATTTTAGTCCTGTGAGATTATAATGAGGAAGAAATATTACAATAAAGTAAATTGTGGTACTGTGAGTGAGGGAAATGGACACTGGTCAGGTGAAATCTAACAAATTTTCACTGTTAGAACCCTATATAGACAATAGCAGTTTATTCAGAAAACAATTATTGAGTGCCAATTTAGGGACCTACACTGTTCTTTGTTTAGCACTGCCTGTCATAGAAGGTGAAGCAGTTGGAAAAAAATGGATGAAAATTGTGAAACCAATCAATGATTCTGGTAATATCAAGTCAAGATAAAAATATTTAACAAGTGTTATTGATTTTATTAATATATTTCTTTTTAAGAGTTATATTCCTAAGTATGGTAAAAATATCTCCTTTAGCTGAAAGCAGTGGAGGCTCATATTATGTTGTAAGTAGGGTCCAATTTTTACCAATTTTGTCTCTAGTTTTAAGTAGACTTTCTACTATACTGTATTGTCTCCCTGTCAGTGAGAAAGATTGTCCTTGTCATATCATTTCTTAATGCAGTGAGAAGGTGCTATATTCATTAAATTAATCTCAGAAAAATTACCTGAGTTTTGATAATGCACATTGAAATTATGCTAGCAAATTGAAAGGACAAAGAATCAAAATAGTGATTTAGGTAGGTCCTGATTATTCAGGTGATTTAGAGAAAAAAAATATTTCCTAAAGTACCAAGACTATATTGCTTTAATTTTCTCCCCACTTTGCTTAGTGCTGGACTGATGAACATTTTTAATAAATAAACAGTTGATTTTGAAAAAGAAATGATAAACGTGGGAAACATAACCTGAAGTGACTATTTAGTTACAGGAAAAAAAAAATGTTTGCTTTAGTTTTGCATAGATTTAGAAATATCTCCTAACATTTCCTCCCTATGGTGTACTCATAGAGTACTTTTTCATGACATTTATTTATGGTATATTATTAACAACAGTTGTTTGCCACAAAACAGTTTTATATATTTTATATTTATATATGTGCATTATATGTATAACATTTAAAATTACTCTTCAAAATAGGAACACAAAGTTCAGTTACATCTTCTGGCTAAAGAAGATTATCATAAGCAACTAAATGAAATTGAGAAATACTATATCACTATAACAGGTCAATTTGGATTGGTAAAAGAGAATCATGAAAAGTTAGAACAAAATGGTATGTACTATCTTATTTAAACTTATATGTTCAATAGGGAATGTTTAAATGGACTTACTTATTACAAATAAATTGAACTTATCTGATACTGGTAATAGTAAATGTCAGTTTAATGACTATTATTGAAATTAAATGATCGTTATATACATTGCAGTGGTATATAACCGCATATATATATTTGCATATTTTCCCTGTTCATGTTAGTGATACTTTCTTTGAAATGTACATTGAATATAATTTCCTAAATGTCCTTCATGTTGCAGTACAGGAAGCAATGCAATTAAACAAAAGACTTTCAGCTTTAAATAAAAAGCAAGAATCTGAAATATGCAGTTTAAAGAAGGTATGATATAGTTTTATACTATTAAGTAAAAATTATAGTTTAAAATAGTCTTATAGAATATTACTAGAAAACAATTGGGTAGTTTTTTTGGTAGAAGGATAAATAAAATATTTTAAACACAGATTCATAAAATTTGAGTTAGGATTCCAGTAAATATAAAAAATTCCAATCCATTCAAAGTATTGTTTCTTTGACTTGTGACCAGTGGCATACATTTTTATGGTGACATGAATACTCAATAAGGATTCACTGTATGTCAACTGTATTACCACCGTTCATTTATTTATTCAATATTTATTAAGTGACTTCTATGTCCCAGGTACTGTGGCACTAAGGATACAGCTATGAAGAAAATAAACCATGTTCCTGCTATTATGAAGTTTATAGTCCAATGGGGGATTTAGACATAAAAAATTTTGTTACACAGATTAAATGACTTAAAACTTATAAGTGAGCTGAAGAAAAAGTAAAGGATGTGATGATATAATAACAGGCAACTTTATTAGATTGGGGGTAATAGGGAGCAGGGGGGAAGAGAATAATGCATGTGCAAAAGCCTTGCGGCAGGAAAGAGTTTAGTGTATTTGAGGAACTTAGAACAAGTCTAGTATGGCTGGAGCATCATAAATGAAGGTGTGCATTGAGCATTTATTGTTTGCTTACTGAGCACCAGTATCCTCTTTTCTTCTTCCTAACCGTATCCAGATCTTTTTGATGCCTGCAGCTTTAGAGCTGATCCCTAAATTGGCAGAAGGTCGCAAACATATTTCTTTCTGCTGGCCATAGTCGTTGGTTCAGGAATGGACAAATGATCTTAGCTAGTTTTTGGTTATAAACCAGGAAGAATGTAACTTCCACTGTGGCTGGCAGTCAACCTATAAACATGAGAGAAGCTGAAAAGGAAGAACCTGACAATGTGGATGCCAGATTGGTGTGACATAAAGAAACCCGTTCTTTGATGACATTGTTTAGTGTCTGGATCAACAAACCCTGCATTTTGTCCTACTTCTAGACTTTTTAATTATGTGAGCCAATAAGTCCCCATTGTTATTTAAGCCAGTTTTGTTAGGGCCAATTCAGTTTTCCATTATTTGCAACTAAAAATATCCCAACTGATATAAAGGAAGGGTTGGTATGAGAGGAAGAAGTAGGTAAGTCTTTTTTCTTTCTACAGAGAATGACCTCTTGTTTCCTTTCCCTACTCCCTTTAAAGCCCCATCTCAAATAATACCACTTTGAATCATTTTAGGACCATCACCCTACCCCTGAGAAAATTATCTATCCTTACTGGTACTCCATAAATGTTGTGAAACATTTACTGAGTAGCATTTAAAATGCACTTAATTTGTAGTTATTTAATTTATTGATGTGTAAGATATCTTCCATTTGTCCCTCCAGATACAGACTTACCCCTTGAAGGTTTACCTCTGTGAATTGCATCAATGGGCTTCCATATCTTCTGGCCTCCTGTTGTGCTGGGCCAGTGGGAAGCCTGGGCAGGAGATAGGAGAAAGGAAAGAGTGAATCAGGGTATTTATTCCCCCTGTTCCCTCCCTATAAAGTAACTTCAGGCTGGCTATGTCCCTCAACAGGTCACTACTTCTTTCAAATTGGCCTAATCTACCTGATACTCTCTCTTTTTTGGGTTCCAGTAACCTCTCTTCTTATCCTTTTGGGATTAGGGGTGGTGACAGCTCCATTGCTACTAGCCTCTGGAACTTGCACCATCCCTTGTAGTTCCTTTATATCCTGTCCATACCTTTTCAATTAAACCATCTTCAAATTATCCTAATTTATGTGTGCCATCTGTTTCCTGTTGGGATTCTGACTATACACTTGGTTAGGGTATAAGCATTAGTAAGCCAAAGCTATGGATTCAGTTTCTGTATAGGATAGTTGATTCAGTACAAAGAAAATTCTGTTTCACAGTCAAAAATTGCACCCTAAACCTCACCTAGCCATTTTTCAACAATATATTTTGAACTCAAGGGATAAATGGAATGGTGTTGTTCAGATGTATCAATTTTGAGGAGAAAATAATTTCTGCTAGTTTGGGCCAATGTTGTCATCTTGACTCTAAAGGATTCTGCTTTTTTTTTTTTTGAGAGAGAGTCTCTCTCTGTTGCCTGGGCTGGAGTGCAGTGGCATCATCATAGGCTCATTGCAACCTCAAACTCCTGGGCTCAAGCAATCCTCCTGCTTCAGCCTCCCGAGTAGCTGGGACTACAGGCACGCGCCACCATGTCTGGCTTATTTTTTCTATTTTTGGTAGAGGTGGGGTCTTGCTCTTGCTCAGGCTGGTCTTGAACTCCTGACCTCAAGTAAGCCTCCTGCCTCAGCCTCCCAGAGTGCTAGGATTATAGGCATGAGCCACCTTGCCTGGCAAGATTCTGCTTTTAAAAGGATAAAAATACCAAAAAACAAATCCAGGTATTTATACCTTTATATATACATAGATTTTCAGTATTTTAATATAATTTATTTTCATTAATAAACTATTTTTCAGAGTAGTTTTAGGTTCACAGTAAAATTGAGTGGAAAATACAGAGTTCCCGTATACCCCTTGTTCCCACATATGTACAACCTCCCCCACTATCACATCCTCACCAGCATTTGGTGTTGTCAAAGTTTTGGATTTTGGTCATTTCAATTGGTCTGTAGTGGTATCTTGTTCTTTGATTTGCGATTCTCTAATGACTTATGATGTTGAAAATCTTTTCATATGCTTACTTGTCATCTGCATATGTTTTTTGTTGAAGTGTTTGTTCAGGTCTTTGGCTCATTTTTAAATTGGGTTGTTTTCTTATTGTTGAGTTTTAAGAGTTTTTTGTGTATCTGGATAGCAGTCTTACATTTTTGTTATGTGAGTCTTTTGCAGATATTTTCTCCTGGTCTGTGGCTTATCTTTTCATTCTTTTGACAGTGTCTTTCAAAGAGCAGAAAATTTTAATTTTAGTAAAATTTAGTTTATCAGTTTTTTCTTGCATGGATCATGCCTTTTGGTGTTATATCTAAAAAGTCATCACCATATCCAATGTCATCTAGATTTTCTCCTTATATTCTAGGAGTTTTATAGTTTATCTTATTACATTTTGGTCTGTGATTCATTTTCAGTTAATTTTTGTGAAGAATTTAAGGTCTGTGTCTAGAGCCATTTTTTTACATGTGGATGTCTAATTGTCCCAGCACCATTTGTTGAAGAGGCTATCTTTGCTCCACTGTATTGCCTTTGCAATTTGTCAAAATATCAATTGACTATATTTATGCGGGCCTATTTCTGGGGTCTCTATTCTGTTCCATTGATCTATTTGTTCTTTTGCCAATAACACTCTGTCTTGATTATTGTAGCTTTATAGTAAGTCTTCCAACTTTGTTCTTCTCCTACAATATTAAGTTGGCTATTCTGGGTTTTTTTGCTCTCCATATAAACTTTAGAATCATTGTGTTGATATCCACAAAATAAGTTGCTGGGATTTTGATTGGGATTGTGTTGAATCTATAGATAAAGTTGGGAAGAACTGATATTTTGGCAATATTGAGTCTTCCTATTCACAAACATGGACTGTATCTTTACTTATTTAATTCTTCTTTGATATCTTTCATCAGAGTTTTGTGGTTTTCCTCCTATGGATATTTTACATATTTTGTTAGATTATACGAAAGTATTTTATTTTTTGGGTGCTAATGGAAATGGTAATGTGTTTTTAATTTCAAATTACACTTGTTAGAACTTAGGAAAATCAACAAGAAAAAATCAAACAACCCTATTAAAAAATGGGCAAAGGACATGAACAGAAACTTTTCAAAAGAAGACAGAATAATGGCCAGCAAACATATAAAAAATTGCTCAACTTCTCTAATCATCAGGGAAATGCAAATCAAAACCACAATGAGATATCACTTAACTCCAGTGAGATTGGCTCATATCAAAAAATCCCCAAACAACAAATGTTGGCGGGGATGCGGACAGATAGGAACACTCATACACTGCTGGTGGGACTGCAAATTAGTACAACCTCTATGGAAAGTAATATGGAGATACCTCACAGAATTAAAAGTAGAATTACCGTTTGACCCAGCAATCCCACTACTGGGTATTTACCCATAGGAAAAACAGACATTCTATAATAAAGACATCTGCTTACGAATGTTTATAGCAGCACAATTCACAATTGCAAAGATGTGGAAACACAACCCAGGTGCCCATCAATACACGAGTGGATTAATAAAATGTAGTGTATGTATACCATGGAGTATTACTCAACAATAAGGAACAATAGTGAATTAACACATCTGGTATTATCCTGGTTGGAGCTAGAACCCATTCTTCGAAGCGAAGTGTCACAGGAATGGAAAAACAAGCACCACTGGTACTCACCATCAAATTGGTACTAACTGATGAACACTTACATCACACAGGGCAATAATATTCATCAGAGGGCGGGCAGGCGGGAGGGGGGTGGAGGGGATGGGAAAAACTCTCACTGAATGGATGCGGGGAGCACAATTTGGGGGATGACCACGATTGTAGCTCTGACACGGGCAGTGCATAGGCAATATATATAGCCAAAGTGTTGTACCCCCATAATATTCTGAAATAAAAATAAAATAAAATGAAATAAAATATATAGCTAAAATTATCTGGTAGTGACAAGAAATTTTAACTTTTAAATTGTTTTCCTTAAATATTCTGTGATTTTATTTAACTAGTTGAATTTTTTAAAGGCAAGATGACTTTGAAAAAAAAAATAAAATAATTTCAAATTACACTTGTTCATTGCTGTATATATGAAAACAATTTGACTTTTCTATATTAACCTTGCCTGCAACCTTGCTATAATTGTTTTTTAGTTCCCAGAATTTTTTGTCAATTTTAGATTTTCTGCATAGGTGATCATGTCATTTGTAAACAAAGACAGTTTTGTTTCTTCCTTCTCAATCTGTATACCTTTTACTTCCTTTTCTTGTCTTACTGCATTAGCTAGGACTTCCGGTATGATGTTGAAAAGCAGTGGTGTGAGGGGCTATCTTTCCCTTGTTCCTGTTCTTAGCAAGAAAACTTCTAGTTTCTCACCATTAAGTATGATGTTAGCTGTAAGTTTTTTGTAGATGTTCTCTATCAAGTTGAGGAAGTTCCCCTCTATTCCTAGTTTGTTGAGATTTTTTATTATGAATAGGTATTTTATTTTGTCAAATGATCTTTCTGCATCTATTGATATGATCATGTGATTTTTCTTCTTTAGCTTGTTGATGTGATGGATTACATTAATTGACTTTTGAATGCTGAACCAGCCTTGCATACCTGGGTTAAATCCCACTTGTTCCTAGTGTGTAATTCTTGTTATATATTGTTGGATTCAATTTGCTAATATTTTGTTGCAGATTTTTGCTTCTATGTTCATGAGAGATATTATACTCTAGTCTTCTTTCTTACAATGTCTTTGTCTGGTTTTGGTAATAAGGTAATGCTGGCCTTATAGAATGAGTTAGGAAATATTGCCTCTGCTTCTATCTTCCGGAGATGATTGAAGGTAATTGGCATAATTTTTTCTTTCAGTGTTTGGTAGGATCTACCAATGACACCATCTGGGCCTGATACTTTCTGTTTTGAAAAGTTATTAATTATTGATTCAATTTCTTTGATAGATATAAGCCTCTTTAGATTGTCTATTTCTTCTTGTGTGAGTTTTGGCAGATTTTCAAGGAATTGGCCCAGTTCATCTAGGTTGTCACATTTGTGGGCATAGGGTTGGTCATAATATTCCTTTATTATCCTTTAAATGTCTATGTGATCTATAGTGATGCCTCTTCTTTCATTTTTGATGTTATTATTTTGATAATAACAATTTATGTATTCTCTCTTTTTTCTTAGCCTGGCTAGAGGCCTATCAATTTTACTGATCTTTTCAAAGAAAGAGCTTTTGGTTTTGTTGATTTTTCTCTATTGATTTTCTGTTTTCCATTTCATTGATTTCTACTCAATAATTTTATTATTTCTTTTATTCTGCTTACTTTGGATTTATTAAATAATTTGCCTTTTTTTTTCTAGTTGCTCTTGTTCATTGTTCCTATTTTTCTCTTCTACTCTTTTTCTGCCTCTTGTGGTTTTATTTGAGCATTTTATATGATTCTATTTTCTCTCCTTTATTAGCATATTAATTATACTTTTTAAAAGCTTTTTTTCATGGTTGTCTTAGAGTTTGAAAAATACATTTATAACTAATTCAAGTCCACTTAAAATAATGCTATGCTGCCTTATGGGTAGTGTAATGACCTTATAATGACAAAATATTCCTAATTTCTCCCTCCCATCACTTGTATCATTGCTAGCATCCATTTTATGTATACATAAACAGATACATATATACACACACACATAAGCATACATAATTGATACATTGTTGATAGTATTTTGAGCAAACTTATCTGCTAGGTTAATTAAAAATAAGAAAAATAAGTTTTATTTTACCTTCACTTATTTATTCTCCAATGTTCTTCCTTTCTCTATGTAGTTACAATTTTCTGATCTACTTCATTTTCCTTCTGTCTGAAGGACTTCTTTTAACATTTCTTGCAAGGCGGGTCTGTCGGAAACAAATTCCCTCAATTTTTGTTTTCTTTATTTTTCCTTTACTTTTGAAGGATAATTTCTCAGGTGACAGAATTCTAGGTTGGTGGTGGTCCCCCCCCCACCTCAACTCTTTAAATATTTCACTCTACTCTCTTCTTGCTTGCATGGTTTTTGAGGAGAAGTTGGATGTAATTCTTATCTTTGCTCCTCTACAGACACAGTGGTTTTCTCCTCTGACTTCTTTCAAGATTTTTTATCTTTGATTTTCTGAAGTTTGAATATGATGTACTTAGGTGTAGGGTTTTTGGCATTTATATGCTTGATGTTCTCTGAGCTTCCTGGATCTATGATTTAGTGTCTGCCATTAACTTGGGAAAATTCTCACTTACTATTTCTTCCAATATTGGTTTTGTTCTTTTCTTTCCTCCTGGTATTCCCATTATGCATATGTTATACCGTTCATAGTTGTCTCACAGTTATTGGCTGTTTTGTTCAGGTTTTTTTTTTTCAATCTTTTTTCTCCTTGTTTTTCAGTTTTGGAAGTTTCTATTGTCATATCTTATAGCTCAGAAATTCTTTCCTCAGCCATGTCCAGTCTACTAATGAGCCCATCAAAGGCATTCTTTATTTCTGTTATAATGGTTTTTATCTCTAGCATTTCTTTTTGATTGTTAGAATTTTCATCCCTTTTATTATTCATGTTCTTTCATGTTGTCTACTTTTTCTATTAAAGACTTTAGCATGTTAATCATAATTTTAAAAAAAATCCTGATAATTCCAGCATTCCTGCTACACTTGATTCTGGTCCTAATGTTTGTTTAGTCTCTTCAAACTGTGTTTTTTGCCTTTTAGTATGCCTTGTAATTTTTTGTCAAAAGGTGGACATGATGTACTGGGTAAAAGGAACTGTGGTAAATAGGCCTTTAGTACTGTAGTGGTAAGGTTTCCAGGGGAGGAGATGTGTTCTGCAGTCCTATTTTTAGGTCTCAGTCTTTTGGTGAACCTGTGCCACTGGACTGTGAACTTCACCAGTGTTTCTGAGATTTTTTCCTCCCTCTTAGGTGGAACAGGATGGCTGGAGGGAGCTGGAATTGGGTATTTCCCTTCCCCTAGGTAGGTTAGCCTCTGATATAACCCTAGCAAGTTAGGCTTTGGTAAAATAGTTTCTCCTGAGGGCAAGCCTTATTAAAAAGAACAAAAGAACAGAGTACTCTGGTGTATTTCCAAATGGTTCCTTTTCTCCTCCTCCTGCCAGAAGTGCAAGGGGATTTTTCTCCAATATTCACTGTGAGGACCTGGTAGATCTCCTGGAGGTAAAACTCACAAAAGTGTGCTTCCCCCTCCCATCACCCACCAATGATTGTATACCCCTGGAGTTTTTCACTTTCAGACTTGTCCACACTGAGCCTCCAGCAATTTGTATGATTACAGTTCAGGTTTTCCTACCCTGGTACTGGTTCTCATGGAGGTTTTTGATCTAGTAAATTGTGATTTTTCTGTATTTGCCTGTCTGTCTCTCCATTGTTGGGGGCAGCAGTTTGCCCTGTGACTTCACTTTTCTGACAGATGTAAGAAGAGTTGTTGATTTTTTAAATTTGTTCAGCTGTTTACTTGTTAGGATGGAGTTGCAACTCTAATTACATGCCCATCTGGAAACTCTATATTTAGCTATAATTTTACTAAAATTAAAACTTTATTAAGGATATAGAGACATAGGCATAAGTTTTGAAGAGGAGTTTTTTGTGCTACCAGATGGATGACAAATACTTTAATGCATAATTCAAGCAATCAGGAAATTTTCTACTTTCCTTTTTAACACCATTTCAAGAAAAGCAGGGATAAAGATTGAGGTGCCTCCTAAATACTAAGCCAGAGTTCAAAGACCATTAATATTTATAACATTATTGACTGTTAGGTGTAGGTCTTTGATCTTATAAATGCTAATAAATTGGTTATATATTCCCTGGACTCTATTCTTATACCTGAGGGATCAGAAAGTAAGAGCATAGTTGTAGCTCAGTTCAGAACATTAGAATGGGTGCTGGTAATCCTCCATTTCTAGCCCTTAAAAGTCTTATTTCTATCTAGCAAACTACTTAAGGGGACAATTTTTATGTAGAAAGCATTTCTTTTTAGTCACATCCTAGAAAATTAAAGATGGCTCTTTTTAATATAAAGAGAAAAAGCTATAATTTAAAAAATTTGTCTAGAATCCCAAGTCAGAGGATTATTAAAAGGATCATTCATTTTTATCAACATAAACCTCAAATGCAAATATAGATAATTAACTCAGTGGTTGTGAATAAGCACATTTGCAGTGATGTCTCTTTGGTTCATTTATATTTTAATATTTTTAACAATGACCTAAGTAAATAACATTCATATTAATTTGGTGATTATATTAAAGTGTTTATATGCCTTTTTTCAAGTAGTTTCTGCATTATTATGAAAAGATTATGCCTTATAAATTTTGTACTAAATTATTTTTTGTATTAAATAAAAACAAATATTTCATTGTAACATAATAGACTATAGTATTTCTAAAGTACAGTTTAAGACACTGAACTGTAGATGGAGATGAGGCTCATGTAAATCCATGGAGAGATACTCTTAGTGGATTTATGTAAGAAGGTGAAGAATGTCTCTTTCCATACATGAGTGGAATGGTGTTGCTCATGAGAACACTTGCCTCTTTTCCTCAGGTCTTGGGACCTAGGCGAGGGCTACCTAAATATACTGATATGTTGTGCAATAGTGGTCTCTGTCACTCTACAAAGCATTACTGTCAGTGTCCATGCTGGAAGAGAGATTGTATGGAAGGGTAAAGTGAGAGAATTTTATTACCTTTGAGACTTCAAAGTCTGAGAAACTGAAAGGGTGAGAATTTTAAAATGTATTTTAAGAGCCAATTTTTAACATTTTAGACATTCCAGGTATACTAATTTTATGTTTTGTATATTTTATATAGCTTTTAACTTTAGGAAAAGCTTTTTCTTTTTTACTTTCTTTTTCAGAAGCTAATCAAGTCTGGTAACATTGGTTATATCACTCATTTAAAACTTCTAATCATTAATTTTCCCAAAGATAATTTTCATTTTTCTTATACTGTTCTATGATTTTGTCCAGAGCAGTTAAGTTATTGGTTTGTGATAAGATGGAATTCCTTTTTTTGTGGAGCAAAGTTAAACAGACCAAAATTAGTTGTTAGATAAAACTAGGTATTACAGTTCTGAATGCTGGGTTCACCATTATGGCAATCGTGAAGAATTCCCGATACTATCTATGAGCAGCATTCATAACCTCTGCTATTTGTCTGAGTAAATGTCAGAGCACTCAAGGAGATAGTGATATTAAACAGACTACTCCATACCAGAAAAGGAGGGGTGAAGGAGAAAAGAGCACAATATTTATGACTCTAGGAACTATAAGTTGTAATTTAATGAGATCAAAGCATGTGCTGTTTATTTGCTGCACTAACAGCTTTGAATAAAACGGTTAGAAAACAGACAATGTACTAAAGTTCAGGATATTTAAAGGCTTATAAAGACTATAAAATCAAAAGCATATTTTTCAGTGGAAAATCTTTTCATGAGGTCTCTAATTTTAAATTATCATGCTCTTAAGATTAATATATAAGAGAAAAAGAAAGATGTAAGAAATTGTTAGTTTTTACTTTTGTCAGTAACATACTGGTTTTCTACCCCTACCTTTCTTTTCCCCACCTCCATGGTGTTTCATAACAATAATTGTAATAAGAATTGATGCATTTTAGGGTTTTTCCTGTAAGACTTAGCTGATTACAACAGCTCCACGTTTTCAGTTGGTGAAATATGTAGAAAAACATAGAAGTCTTTTGTATTTTGTAACCTTGAAGGAGAAAAAACTTTTAGAAAACTAATCTTGGCTGGGTGCGGTGGCTCATGCCTATAATCCTAGCACTCTGGGAGGCCGAGGCAGGAGGATCACTTGAGGTCAGGAGTTTGAGACCAGCCTGAACAAGAGTGAGATCCCGTCTCTACTAAAAATAGAAAAATTAGCCAGGTGTAGTGGCACACGCCTGTAATCCCAGCTACTTGGCAAGTTGAGGCAGGAGGATCGCTTGAGCCCAGGAATTTGAGGTTGCAATGAGCTATGATGACGCAGCTGCACTCTAGCTGGGGCAATAGAGCGAGACTCTTATCTCAAAAAAAAAAAAAAAGACTAAAATATAAGACTTATTTGCCTTTAAAATGCCTCATTCAATGCAAAAGTCTGAAATTCCCTATGACTGATCAGTTGCTCTTCCTCCATGCTTAAACTATATTCTATTTCTATAATAACTAGTTCTCTGTAAACTATTAGGTTATTAAGTATGAAATGTCCGATTTCTGTAAGTTCTGACAGTTGCTATCTCTGACATTTCACGTTGGCCATTTGTCTATCTTCTTTTGAAAAACTTCTGTTCATGTCTTTTGCCCATTTTTTAATGGGGTTGTTTTTTTCCTGCTGATTTGTTTGAGTTCTTTGTAGATTCTGGATATTAGCCCTTTATCAGATGTGTAGTTTGTGAGTATTTTCTCCCATTCTGTGGGTTGTCTATTTGCTCTGTTGATTATTTCCTCAGCTTTGCAGAAGCCTTTTAATTTAATCAAGCCCCATTTATTTATTTTTGTTGTTGCCATAATTGCCTTTGGGGTCTTAGTCATAAATTCTTTGCCCAGACCAATATCTAGAAGAGTTTTCCCTACATTTTCTTGTAGAATTCTTATGGTTTCATGCCTTACATTTAAGTCTTTTATCCATCTTTCTCTTTCACATTTCATGGACCCCTTTTCATTTCTTCCATCTTCACCTAGACACTCTGAAATCATCTTTTTTTGTTAAAAAAAATTTTTTTGAGAGACAGGGTCTCACTCTGTTGTCAGGCTGGAGTGCGGCTGGAGTGCAGTCTTAGCTCACTGCAATCTTGAACTCCTAGATGCAAACAATCCTCTCACCTCAGCCTCCCGAGTAGACTATGGGCACATACCACCATGCTTGGCTAATTTTTAAATTTTTTGTATAGTGGGGTCTGACTATGTTGCTCAGGCTGGTCTCAAACTTCTGGCCTCAAGCATTCCTCCTGCCTCGGCCTCCCATAATGCTGGGATTACAGACATGAGCCACTGTGCCTGGTTTCTGGCACCATCTTTGAATCATCTTTTTCCTTCATTCCATTCTATTATATCTTCTTTTATAATGTCTCATATTTTTCATTCTCTATCTTTTAATAGTATAGACACTCACCATCTCATGTGTGGATTAATATAATAGTTTCTTAGCCAATGTTTTCTCTAGTTTTTATTCACTCTTTTTGCCAGACTAAGTTTATTATATTACTTGATTAATGTATCACTTCTATGTGCCTGACACACAGTTAAGTACTTAGTATATGTAGAAGGAATGATAGATTACATAGTTCTCCTTTGCCTACCAAATCAAGTCCCAAACTTCTTCAATAGGCTTTCTAGAGCTTCCATTGTGTGGCCAATTCTACATATTCAACATTGTTTGCTACTGCTTCCTATCAAGCATCTTCCTTTCTATTTTAGCCAAAATCTTTTATTGCCATTAGCATAATTCTTAGTTCTTCCTGCTGTTTTGCTTTTGTTTTCTTCCACATCCCCTTCCCACACTTGAAATGCCTTCTCTAAATTTGCTTGTATTAAACATGGTTGGGCCAGGAAACAGATGGCACATTTGAAATGGATAATTGGGAAAAGTTTGAAGAAGGTATTTACTCAGTTGTGTACAGAGGTAAGGAAAACAAGGGTTGCTGAAGCAACTCACAGATAAAAGTAGTGGGGGAATGGTTACCACACCTGAAGGGACAAGGGAATGAAAGCAGATGCTGGAAGAAAGCCACTAGTCAGAAGCTGTGATCTTTGGTAAAGGTACAGAGTCATTGCCAATTTGTGGTTAGGTAGAGAAGGAGCTGGGGAAATACCTCACTCTTTCTCTTCCTAGCCTATTGGTCTACTGATACCTCGCACACATTTAACCTAACCAGGAGCCAGAACATGGGGGATTTGCTATACCCATTGATTTCAGCCACATAGGGCACAGAGCAATGTGGAGAAAGGGTGCAAAGTGAATCAGGAGGGACAAATGGAAGATATCCAGTACACTCCTCATTCTTCAAAGCCCAGCTCAAGGTCTACCTCACCTCCTTCATTCAAACTTACTTTCCTTACTTTGATATATGCTAATTGTTCTATTCGTACCAGACATTAATTTGTCTGCCTGCTTTTCTGAGAATAGAGCCCTATCCCTTGACTAACATGGTTACTTTAGCAGTCATTTTATGCAGTTCACATGTCCAAAGGTGGTACATGAGCTAAGTCCTTTCTCCTGGATTTTGAATTTGAGGTCAAGATTGGGTGAGTTTCTCTCTGGGGGACTGAAGGTGTAACACATAGAACTCTGAAGGTATTGGCAGCCCTGTTTTCTACTGCTCCTCTTTCAGCTTCCTTGATACCACACTCTGTTGGATTTCCTCCTACCTCAGTTGACTGTAATTCTTAGCCTCCTACACAGACTTCTCTAATCTATGAATGTTGGAGTTCCTTAGGACTCAATCATTTATCATCTTCTGTCCTCTAATAATTCTCTAAGTGATTTTACCTGTTTTCATAGTTTTAAATACTATTTTAAAAACTGCATAAGAAATGTTTTTATTTTAGAAAAAAATAGAAAATACTAATCATATGCATAATGAAGAAAATAAAAGTTTCCTATAATCTCACTACTATAATCAATTTCTTTCTATGAAAGATTCAAAAGTTTATTATTATTTATCCAAGCAAATAATAAAATCTTTAAAAAATGAAGTATATTAGTCAGGATTCTTAATTGTAAGCTTATTTAGTCAGTAAAGCAATTTATTGGAAGGATATTGGTCATCTCAGACTTGAAAAATGGTTAGAAACAAGGGAAGCTATGCAGTATCCAAGACCACAACATAAAACCAGTTTCCACTGCTGAATACTATATACTACAGCTTATACCATCACTGCTGACCATGGTGAATGCTGCTACTCCTGCAGTGGTATAACTGTCGCCCATGGAAGCTTGACGTTACTACACTCTCTCCACTGTCTGCCAACAGATGGATTTGCAGTAGTCCTTGTTCTTTGTGATACAAGGTCCTGATCCAATATCCAAGACAGGTACATCTGATTAGCAGAGCCTGGCCTCATGCTTATAAAGCTAGTATCTGGCATTTCAGCTTCTCTGGTGGGCAGTGGTCTCTTATAATGTAGAGTTCTTCTAAAATACAAAGGGAATTCAGATGCTGTGTAGTCAAGACGGTGAAAATCAGATCCTTGAGTATTCAATATAGTTAATATACACAGAACAGCAGCAGTACAATCACCAATTCAGAAGTTGGTATTTCAGGATTTTAGTGTGTTTGGTATCTGCTAAACTCAGTGGACAAGTAACTTCACAAATGAAGACTTCTTTTACATCCTCAGTTCCACCCTCCACAGCATTGCCAGTTATTTTTCTAAAATGCAAATCTTGTTATGTTATTCCACTCAAAATCTTTCAGTGGTTAATTCCCTATTTTCTATAGGATAAAATTAAAACTCTTTAGTTTGACGTACAAATCCCTCTCAATACTTGAATCCTGCCAAATTTCTAGTTACAACTACAAATATTGGGAATTGAGATTTCTTTATCATCTTTTTATCTCAGAAGATGTTGTTGAATAAGTAATGAATGAAAACCCCCTACTTCTGGTTGGTTAGTTCATTTAGTTAGTACATTCTTTTTGAGATCTAAGGTCATGCATTCTATCTTTCTGATTGGCTTTGCCTAACCCATAACCACAGATTATGTTCCCACCTTTGTTAATCTTGCAGGGGAACTAGGGGAGATAGACCTTGATGGACCAGTAGTAGTATCTTGATTTATAAAATATAGCAAATTATAATTATAGGTTTAAAGATGAATTTTGAATCTGTCAGGAAAGTACCTTGCTTTGATAAAATACGTATACTAATTTTCTGTTTGATATGTCTCTTATGTTAAAGGAACTAAAAAAGGTAGCTTCAGACTTGATAAAGTCCAAGGTCACATGTCAATATAAGACGGGAGAAGAAAACATCAATCTAACAATTAAAGAACAAAAATTTCAAGAACTTCAAGAAAGACTGAACATGGTATTTGGTTAGATGTATTCAAGTTTATAAAATTAATAGTTTTTATAAAATTAGAATTTCAGGATTATAACACAAAAATGTTCCTTGTAAAGTAATATATTAATACATGGTAAAAAGATTAAGGTATTAGGAATTTTTTCTTTTTATTAGATAATTTTTGCCATTTGCAAGAGTTTAGGACAATAAAATTTGGCTATAAGCATTTTATTTCTACTTTAATATGGTTTTGAGTAATCTTGTGGTGTGATGGTGTCTCCAGAACAGCTTTGGAGATGAGAAATTTTGTAGTTTTTAACATTTACAAGTTTGCACTAGCCTGTATTGGGTATATAATACCTTCTTCAGTTGACTGAAGTCACTGTTTCAACCACAAATATGGGTCCTCTGGGGTAATAATGGGTCATAACACTTCCAAATTTGTTGAGCACTGAATTTAATGTAGAATTTGTTAAATTTTATATCATAACTAAAATTACGAAAATTTTTAAAGGAATTGGAATTAAATAAGAAGATTAATGAAGAGGTTACTCGTATTCAAGAAGAAAAACAAGTAAGCAATTTTGGAAGCCAGTAAATATTTTAAAAATCAGATACAATGTGGGAAATAAACAAGTTAAATAATAAATGCAATCATGCCTGCACAGTGCGTAGCACATAGTAAGTACTCAGTTAATGTGTGTTGAATGGACACATGTATACTTTTTTAACCAGTCTCACATATGCTTCCATTAAAAAATAGATTTTTTCCCTTGATAGTTTAGACCAGCGGTACCCTAGCAGATAATTATTGAAATGTATTTATGCTTAGTGTGTGCTTTTTTCAGGATGTTATGCTCTCATTTGAAGCTATTTGATATTTATAATTCTTCTACTTAAAAAGTGTGTGAAAGAAAATTACTCCTGTTTCTTTTTTTTTTTCTGCTTTTCCTCCATTTGATTCTGAATGCATACCATGACATCCCATTATGACATTTTATAATATTACAGCCCATAGGACTTTTTATGAGTGATGTATTTGCTATTTGGGAGGGGCAAGCCAACAAATGTTTAGTTTTGAATTCTTTACATTTTTCAATGATGTCTTAGAGTCTACAGTCATTTAAAAAAACTTTAATTATTTGAGGGGCTCTTGGAAATCAGTACTTTGTAGGAAATCGTGTAATAGGAATTATTTTAGATATTAAATTGTAAAATGTCCCATTTAATGTAAAGTATTGAAATTAAACTATAAGGATAATGGGTTAAGAAACTAGAAAATATATTTGAAGAATGAGTTTAGAAACATAACTACTATCTTAAAACTTTTAAAATTGACATAGTATATTTATGTATTTTTCAAGGATATCATCATTTCTTTCCAACATATGCAGCAGTTACTTCAGCAACAAATTCAAGCTAATACTGAAATGGAGGCAGAATTGAAGGTGCTAAAAGAAAATAATCAGGTTTATATATACATATATATTTTAGTGTATTTCCATCTAATAAGCTTCCCCTGCTTAGTTGCATTCCTCTTTCCAATTTATTGAGATCATTTTGAATTCTAGAGGTAAGATATTGACCTCCTTCATCAATTTGGTATTAGTGCCTGAAGTAATGAATATATATTTTTCAACATTTAAGTCACTAGTTAAATGTTAAATTTTATCACGTGTCTGACTTCATTTTGTAACAGGGTGAATGGGATTTTTTCTTTGTCATTTTGATCATTGTGGCCACGATCCAGTACTGAAAATAAAAGGTGAAAGTGTCAACCACACTTTAAGAGAACAATCAGCCAGCTCTCAGCAGTTTGGGGCAGATCCTGCTTTACAGGAATATGATAAAATTGGCATTATTACCACAGTAATCACCTCATCATCCACTTTCTAGTATATATAAGAAAATGATTGGGGAGGGGAAGACATTATGGTCATTGATATTTTGGGAGTGCAAGGTTCAAAAAGAGAGGCTTTTCTGTTACATCCCTCATGAAGTTAAGTGAAAGCATCTACAAGAAAATCTCTGTAATGATTGGGGTACAAGAAGGGGAGACTGCCATCTTGTTGCTTGGATAGATGCTTGAGATGATGTAGAAAGCTAAAGGTCCACTCTAGAGTTGCCAGTAGAGTAAAATGTGATAAGTTCCTGTGGAATAGGTTTGCATATGTTTCTTAAAGTTTGGAAGTTTACCACAAACATATCAACTGATGCCCAGTTTTGGTCTAGAAATTTCGAAAAAGAAAGTTTTTGGAGTAATCTGCACCAATGAGGCTTGAAGTGTATCAGGTTTGTTCTAATACTACATGGCCCTAGAAGGGTACACAAGAGAGAACCTTGGTGGTTCCTTGGCTCCACATGAAGGAATGTAGAGGTTAGGGGAGGGGCAGGAACTGCCCTGGGTGTCACTGGGCCAAATGATGGGTTGTCCAACTCTGAGAAGTTGGGAGCATGTTCAACTGGGGTGGTCAGTAGAAGATATTTCTGCCCTTTTGAAGAGATTTTTGGGAGCAAAGGAGACAACAGGGTAAAGCAGAACATTTCCCATGACAACTACAGTCACTGCCCACATAGAGACTACCATCAGTAGAGACCAGGGCCAGCTTCCTAAGTATATGACCAGTGCAGTTGCATAGGGACCCACACTTAGAAGGGCTTCCTGCTTCAGGTTTAATATTTCATGGTCACTGTCTTGAAGTTTTTATTAATTTTTATCTTTGAATTTTGTAAATTAAGTCTTATGGGACAATGGAGCATGTGTTGGGGGTTTGAATGAGGCTTGAAGCCTCAGCTCAGGCATTGTCTTTTCTCCACTACCTCCCAAGTCTGGTTCTTAGCTGCTGGCTGTTCCACCCTCTGGTGCCCTGGGCCCTGCCTGGCTTCCTCCTCCCTGCTCCTATCCTACCACTGCTGCAGGTCAACTGGGTCACATTTGCAGGGAAAGGCCTATGTTCTGCTGTTAACCTTTACTTGGTGGGCCCTAGGTGTAGGCAGGGAGGGTCTAGGTTGAGTACATGTGCCCCACAGCATTTTGGGGTGAAGCATGGCAATAGTTGGCCCTGTTCCAGGTCAGCAGTGCCTTGGCATATTAGGCAGGAGACTTGGCAGGGGGCTGGGGTGGGGTGAATCCCCATTCCAGGTACTGAGTGCATCACTCTGGGTGGTTGCAATCCCTTTGGAGTCACCCATCTGCCATGGGTTGGGGTGAAGGGCTATGGGAAGGGAAGATTGACTTCCCCACCCCTGGCCGGGAGATGGTAGATGGGTCCAGCAGCTGGCAGGAAGGGGAACCTGGTAACTGGTGAATCTTGCTCATGCTGAGTTGTGTGATGAGGCCCTTAGACACATGTGAGGGTCTGCATTTGCCCTGTGGGTATCCTGCAGCCCACAGGATCATGACATCATGACATTAAATAGAAAATAAAAAGCACCATGACAGGTTGAGAGGGAGAGAGGGACTGCAAGGAAAGGAGAAAGTTTTATATTTAGTACCTTTAACAGCACTTTTCCCCTGCTTTTTTCATTTTGTACCAGGCCCAACAAATTATGCAGAGTCTATCTGCAGAGATTGAATGGAATCACATTTAACCTGAGCAATGCAAATTTATCTCCTAACCATTTATACTCTGTGGCTTGTCATATAAAGAGAGTTTTGCCTTCCTTATTTCTCTTGCCTGCCCCCAATATTATAGAAGAGGGAGAGAGAGGTGGTATGCTAGAGTCAGACCTCTCCCTTCCTTTAATCCCTTCATCTATTCCAATAAAAGACTAGTAAAAAAAACTTCTCTGAAAATCCAGCTATATAGGCAAGTATTTCCCTCCCATCTCGCCTTCCAACCCTAAAGTTGGATAACTGGGGCTGTTTCTCTAATATATTGAACCTTCATCCAAGAAACATATGATACAATTTAACCAAATTCTTTATGAGTAGCTGTTACCAAGAGCATCTCCTAATCTATTTAAAGGAGTTGAAACATAGATTTTTTTAGGGTGAACAAAGTATTAAAGATTAGCTAATCCAACCATTTCATTTCATGATAAAATAGAGGCCCAGAAAATGTAAGCAGTATAGTTCAAAGCCTCATAATTAGTGGCAAAACTAGGATTAAATATTTGCCCTGATCTAATCCAGCACTATTTCTACAACATTATACTGTTAAGATATTTTTCCTAGATCTATGAGAGCTTCCAATTTTGTTAGATCAGTTATACCAAGACCACAGCTATTATAATACATTGCTCCTTTATGAGCTTTAAGTCCAATACTTATGTATTATTGAACTCTAAAGAGCCTACAGAAGTCATAGATATGTAGTTATGTGTTTCTCTGAGTTAATGGTTACTATAAATATGATTCCAGGATCTTTTAACTATGATTGCTAATATCTTAGATAATCCAAATGCCTTTCTCTCTTTTTTCCCTAAATGCCTTTTTCTTTAACTATCACAATTATTACCTGAGCCTTGATAGTACAAAGAGAAACTAGATTTTATACAGTAAAATTTCAAAGTGTCATCAAGAACAGGATAGAATTGTCAGCCTTTTATTTTGATAAGTAAAGATATTAAAAAACCAAACAATACCATTTATCATTACTATCATTTTATAAGAGAACATTTTATCATCAAAAGTATATTAAGCATATCTCAGGATAAAGGACAGTCCTTTATAAGAAAAGACATTGATGACCTTACATTGACATTTTTTGCCATGGACTAGTGAAAATTTTGTCATGGATCAGTACTTGTCTGCAGACTAGTGTCTGAGAACCACTGACGTGTAGCATAACAGAATGTTGACAGTGAACTGTTGCTGAGGACTATGCTGCACAGACATCTCAAGTGTTCTCTGGAGCATTCTCACTCCACCTGTACTAAAAGGGATCATTGCTCTTGGTAATGGCCAGCTGTTTTTCAGTGCCCTGCAGTCATGCTGTCATCTGTGTTTTTTAGTAGTAAAATTTAGAACATAACTAAATTTTCATGATAGAAAATATTTTCTATGATTCAGTTATAATTTAGTACAGTTATAAGCATAGTTATATTCCCATAGTCATAGTATTAACAAGAATAATGTACTTAGTTCTTATAGTCATAGTATTAACTAGGACAATTTACTTAGTTTTTGGTAGATTAAAGCATTAGCAGATGGTTTCATTTTGACCTTCCACAATATCCATTTTTTCCGAGATGGTTTGCAGATTTGTTAATCTAGATGCAAATAATACCAAATAATTTCCTGATAGAAAATAAACTCCATGAGGACAGCAATATTTTCAATTGTGTGGCATAAGAACCTAAAGCAGTGTCTGGCACATAATAGTAGTTCATTAAATTTTATTAAATGAAAGAATGATGAACAGTGAATAAACTTATAGTCTTTCTAAGTTCAGACATTGCCTGGTCAGGGCTACTGGTGAAACATGTTGAATTGAACCCCATAGTCACTTCTGCCTCCTTTTGAAACGGCAATCAAATGATGTTAATAAATCTATAAGGACAAGGAAATAGGGGGAGGAAAAGATAAAAATAAAGTATTAAAAGTGGGAACCGGATTGACAATTAGTAATTTACTCAGCACAGAGAGGAAATAGAAACCTAAGTCAAAGATGCAGAAATGGTTAGGAATTACAAGTATCATGTACCTACAAGAACATACAATTATGTACAGTACATAATACTTGATAATAAATGACTATGTTACTAGTTTATATGTTTACTATACTTTATATTGTTATTTTAAAGTATATTCCTTCTACTTATAAAAAAAGTTAATTGTAAAACAGTCTCAGGCAGGTCCTTCAGGAGGTATTCCAGAAGAAGGCATTGTTATCATAGGAAATGACAGCTCCATGGATGTTATTGCCCCTGAACACCTTCCACTGGGACAAGATGTGGAGGTGGAAGCCAGTGATGTGGATGATCCTGACCCTGTGTAGGTCTAGGCTGATGTGTGTGTTTGTATCTTAATTTTTGACAAAAAAATTTAAAAAGTAAAAAAATTTTTTAAATAGAAAAAAGCTTGTAGAATAAGGATATAAATAAAAAAATTTTTGTACAGTTGTACAAAGTGTTATTACAAAAGAGTCAAAAAGCTTAAAAAAATTTAAAAGTTTATAAAGTTACAATCAGCTAAGATTGATTTATTATTGAAAGAAAAAATTTTAAAATAAATTTAGTGTAGCCTAAGTGCACAATGTTTATAAAGTCTGCAGTAGTGTACAGTAATGACCTAGGCCTTCACATTTACTCACCACTCACTCACTGACTCATCCAGAGCAAGTTCCAGTCCTCCAAGCTCTATTCATGGTAAGTGCCCTATACAGATATACCATTTTCTATCTTTTATATCATATTTTTCCTATATCTTTTCTATGTTTAGATATCTTTAGATACACAAATTCTTACCCTTGTGTTACAGTTGCCCACAGTATTCAGTACAGTATGCTGTATAGGTTTGTAGCCTAGGAGAAATAGGCTATACCATCTAGCCTAGGTGTGTAGTAGGCTATACCATCTAGGTGTGTGTAAATATACTCTATGATGTTTGCACAATGATGAAATTGCCTAATGGCACATTTCTCAGAATGTATCCCTGTCATTAAGCATCACATGACTCTGTATATATGTATACATTAAGGAAATGTTACTTTTATAAAAATATTTGTTGGCCAGGCGCGGGGGCTCATGCCTGTGATCCTGGTACTCTGGAAGGCCAAGGTCAGAGGATTGCTTGAGTTCAGGAGTTCAAGACCAGCCTGAGCAAGAGTGAGACTGTCTCTAGTAAAAATAGAAAAATTAGCTGGGCGTCGTGGTGTGTGCCTGTAGTCCCAGCTATTTGGGAGGCTGAGGCAGGAGGATCGCTTGAGCCCAGGAGTTTGGGGTTTCAGTGAGCTATGATGATGCCACCACACTGTACCCGGGGTGACAGAGCAAGACTCTGTCTCCAAAAAAAAAAAAAAAAAAATGTTATCCTGAGATAGAGGGGATCAAAATAGGTATTTATTGGGTGCTCTCAAAGTGCATAGATCCTTATAAGCTAGAGGAGAATCTCTCTGTTAAAATTGTAAAATGCTTATTAGATAAGTTGCCATGATTTTGCATAATTATAACTTTGCATATTGATATTCTAGATGTAATTGAGAGCTCTTTAAATAGATGAAATGCTATGAAGCCTTTTAAATGAGATGGATTTATATATAGTAATATGGGAAGTAAGCAAGACTTTTAAAAAACATATAGAACAATACGTATGATATGGTCTCATCTGTATTTTAAAAGATATATTGTATATACTTGTATGTTAATAGACAATTTCTGGATGGATACACAAGAAACTGCTAAAGTGGTTACTTCTGGGGAGGAGAACTGATAGAGGATAACTTTACCTTTTCTTCCTATATCCTTTTGTGTGGCTTGAAAATTTTACCCCGAGTGTACATAGCTTTAATAACGGTAAACAAATGAACCTAAAGATTCCAGATGTATTAGACATGTAGGTAGGAGTTCTTACTATTTATCTTTTTACAGAAGTTTACTTGGATTATCAGCAGACATTGAGGAAACGTAATATTAGTGACACTGATTTAATAGCTTTAAAAGCCTAGTCTTATAAAACACTTGGTAGTATTTTTACTTTTTATAAGTTTATTTTGGAGGTAGCGTGATGTTAATTACATTAATTCAATGATGTCATTAAGTTAATATGGTAAATATTTAAATTATGCTGAAAAAGTATTAATTTGAAATTAAAATTAAAATTATATTTAAGGGTTTTCTAGCCAGTTAATTTCTAAAATAAACAGATAATGGAAAAAATGTTCTGTGGTAGTTAAATTTCTTTAGTAGGGTTAGACTGGATTATGCTACATTTCATACTTTTCAGTGCTGCACTTTATATTACTTTTTCAGTACATTAAAACTTATGCAGTGAAACTGAATAATGGCAATGTTTTTATACCCTTTTATAGCCATTTCTTTATCATAACCTCCCCCTTTTTCCTGTTAGCTAAACTATAAGCACCTTTCCATTAATTTATTAAAATTATTGTTGAGATAGCACATTATCACTGATCTGTATGGCACTTTCAGCATGTTAGAAGCAAAGGTCCAAGCAACATAAAACACATCAAAATTCATTAATGTGGTATTGATTATTTTTTGGATAATTAATTTTATTGCAGACCCTTGAAAGAGATAATGAGCTGCAAAGGGAGAAGGTAAAAGAAAATGAAGAAAAGTTTCTTAATCTTCAAAATGAGCATGAGAAAGCACTAGGAACTTGGAAAAGACATGTAGGTTTATTAAATGGTAAAATATTAAAATATTTTAAATAGTTGTAGACATTTAAAATAACTATTAAATGTGAAGAAAATATTGCAAAAATAATACAGGAATAAAGTCAGACACATTTTTTTCTTACACTCATATTTCCAAAAAGGTGAATGCTTTTGAAAAGCTAAATTTAATAAAATTCCCTGTAATGTTTTAATGCATGGAAGACCATACAAATATGTGTTTGTGTATATATACATATATATAATTTGAATGACCTCCCACGTGTCAAAGAAAAATTAATTTACTTTTTCATAAAACCATTGTATGGTATATTAGTAAATGATTAAAATAAAGAAGTATATATGTACTGTTATTAACTGATCTATTTTGTTTTCCTCAGCAGTTTCTTGAGATATATTAGAGCCATGTTTAGATCATGTATGCTGTGGTTGAGTTCTATAGTATTAACATTTTATCGTAAGAGTTGATATGTTATAAATGTGGCTATTTCCTTAAACCACATTTGTTTATTTTACACTAAATTTTAATTTCAGCAAAGTGGATAAAATAATGGTGTAAAATGATGTAAATTCAAGTTGTGAAATATAAAGTTTCACTTTAAATATTGGTTAGACCCCCAAGATTGATTATTGTATTTTAACATCAATTTTCATTTCTTTTTAAAGAATTAACACAGTAAAAAGTCACTATTTATGAGTTTAAGAAGCTATATTTTAGAAAAGTATGATTACATTTTAGACTTATACTAATTATACTATATACTATATCATACTAATATAATATGTTATACTTGATGTATATCTAAATACTAGCTTGATAACATTTTCTGTAGATTTTGTTTGATTTAAATTATTACATAAGTAACTCTTGATTTGATTCGTTTGAAGCTAACATGTTTTCTTAATTTCTAGTTTGGAGAGATCAAGTCTTCACTGATTTTGATAAGCTTTACTCAAATCTAAGAAAAATATTTTGTACTTAATTGTATCAGAATACTAAAAACAATAATCTCTATACTAGCAAAGTTTATCATTAAGCAACAATCATAGTAATCTTCATTTTAGCTTCAGGTAGTCTACACTGCATCCCAGTACCTTCTTTTCATCCCCAGTATTTAAAAGAAATAGTACTGTCAGGATAAGGAAAACTGTAAGTGAAAAGGAAATATAAACGTAAATATGCCAAACATGCACAAAAAAATCAGTTGAGCTAAGAAACTTAAATATTCATTTTCTCTGAGTCTACAACCATGCCACTTTCCCAAGGAAAAAAACAATTAAGAAAAATAAACAGTTCTACTGATGAGGTTTCAATCTATAAATTTGGATACAATTGGTTTTATCTTAGAAATTTTAGATTCTACAATCATTTCACTTCCATTATGCCTTAGTATTAAACAGAATATAAATAAGTAAAAAGCTGCTTTGGTTCTATAAGAGTTTTAGTGAATGTGAGTTCAGATTTACTCTTTATTTCTGTCTCTGTAAGTTTTTCATCATTCTTGAGTGAAAGATGATAATAGTATAGCTGCTGAGATTGGATCAAGATGTATTTAAAAAAACAATAAAGATACTGATAAAAATAAGTTGGAATCATATAAACTTCTATTTATATTTGGTCATCCAGAAAAACGGTAAAAGAAAATACTATGCTAATAAAACTTAGTACATATATTTAGATAATATATTTAAAATTCGTTGAAATATTAAAATAAGTGTTATGCATATCCGTTTTTATTTTGACTAGTTATATAATCAGTGGATGTATATAGACAGACAATAAATGAGGATGTTCAGAAATTATTTAGGAAAAGGGAGATCACAAAAGGAATTCAATTCACACCATTTTTTGTGCATATACTATATGTTAGGCACTATTATTGTAAGCAATGAGTTTTCAAAGATGTCTAAAATACAGCAGTTACCAAAAAGCTTACACTCTCAAGGGACAGATAACTATGGAATTAATCACAGTAGTGCAGGGTGCTTTTTAGTATTATTAACAAAGAACTGTGAAAGCACAAAATAAATCATATCCTTAAGCTAGTTTGGAGAAAGTTTTAGAGAAAAGATGACATGAGTTTGGCCTTGAAAGATGAATAGGATTTCGCTAAGCAAAAGGTACCCATTTTCTGCCCTTCCCATTCCATCCTGTTGTCATCCCATTTAGGCAAGAATAGAGACAATCATGGACGCATGAAACTGCATTTTCAAGGATGATGAACCATCTGCTCTGAATAAAAAATAGGATATGTGGAATGTGACATTGGAAAATAGGTTGGGATCAGCTTTTGAAGGGTTCCTTGCTAAGGGATTAGGATTTAAGTAAAGGGAAGCCATTCAGAGTTTTAAAGCAAAGAAATGATATAAGCAGATCTGTGTTTTAGAAAAATGAACTTTTGCAACAGTATGGAGGATGGTTTTATGGAAATAGACCAGTAAGAAAAATATTGTAATAATCTAATAATGAATCTATGAGGGTGTGAATTAGAGCAATAGTAGTGAGAACAGCGAAGAGCGATAAATGCAGGAAGCATTTTGGAAGTAGGTTTGGCATGGTTAGTGACATTTTATATATATAGTGGGTATTGGGAGGGGAAAAGGCATCAAATATGACTCTGGGATTAATATAACTGATAGAATGATAATGTCATTAACTGACATAAGGAACGTAAAATGAAAAGCAGATTTGCTGGATGAAAATCGTGAGTTTAATTTGAGAACTGTTGAATTTATGGTGCCTGCAAGATATCTAGCTTGAAATGCATACTATCCATTTGGAAATGTGAATCTAATCTTAGGAGAGAGGTTGTAGAGGAGATATAGATTTAAGATTCACTAGCAAAAGGTAAAATTTGGAGTTATAGGTGAAATAAAATAATCTATGGAAGGAATAGAGGACTTCAAGAGAAGAGAGCTAAAGAAGAAAGAAACTTCGGGAATGCCAGCATTTTGTGAGTGGAGTGTGTGTGTGTTTGTGTGTTTGTGTGTATGTGTGTGTTGGAGCAGGAGTGGATGAAGAGCCTGATTAGAACAATGAGAAAAGTAGGAGGATAAAGAGAGGGTAGTACCGTGGAAGCCAGGAGAAGAGGCTGTTTCAAGAATAGAGTAGTCAACATAGTCACATGCTACAGAACTGTTAGATGGTGTGAGATTTGGGGAAAAAACTCTTTTGCTAATTTGCAGGTGATATTTGAGAAAACAGTCAGTAGAACAATGCAGGCCAAAGTTAGGCTGTTAAGGAGTGATGGGGAGGTTAGAATTTGAAAGTATCAATTGTGGACTATTTATTTTAAGAAGTGAGAGACAGAGTAACTGGGTCAAGGAGAAAAAAATTAGGAATGTGAGTGGAGCATATTTGTGGGTTGAGGAGAAGATGCTGATGTAGCGAAAGAGATTGAGAATAGGCAGAAGAAAGGAAAAAATTGCTAGAGCTAGGACTAAGGGAGATAGGAGAGGATAGATAAAGAACACATGGAGAATTTAGCCTTGGAAAAATACTTTGCAGAGATAGATTAAAAGATGGTTAAAAATAGAAGAGATGAAGGGAAAGTAATGTGATTTTATGTCTATTGGCCTCTGTATAGGGATATGTAGAGGAATATTAATTACTAAAATATTAGGAATATTATAAGGAATATTATATGCATTTGTGGGATTTGTGGTAGCAGTTTTAAAATTGTTCAAGAGAAACTTTTATAATCTTCCACGACAAAAGGGTAGTTTTCTCTTCAGTGGAACTTACCTTGCCTCATATTTGTGCCTTCTAAGAAAGACTGCTCTCCCCAAAAAAAGATTATAAAATTTTATAGTCAGTGAAAGTCCAATTTATAGATGTAAATATTAGGCTGAAATGTCAGTTTTCTGTGGTACCACTTAGTGCTCAGTACTCTTCACCTAGTTCAAATCTGTATATCCAATTTACAATAATAAAATTTTAAGAAGGCAGTGAAGGTGTAACTTTTATAGGATTTTTATGATTAAAAATAAATTCATAAATTCTCATTTGTAACAAGAGGTGGTTTAATGTAGTAGTTAAGAACACAGCCCCTAGATTTAGCTTTGGATTTGAATCTTGACTGCACTTTATATCTGTGTGATCTTGGGCAAGTTACTTAACTTCTGTGAGCCTCATATTTCTTACCTGTAATTTGGGCATAATAATACTTAATAGGGTTTTTATGAGTATGCAGTTATGTTTATTAAGTACTCAGCCCAGTTCAAGAAATGGTAGCTGTTACTATTAGTAATTACTTTGTGATTGGTTTTATTCTTTTACTAATTTCCCAAACTTGTGTTAATAAGGTATTTTCAGATAAAACATATTTATATACCTGCTTATTTTGGTTACATTTTATAATAGGTTGAAGAACTTAATGGAGAAATTAATGAGATTAAAAATGAATTATCGTTACTTAAAGGAACTCATATTAAGTTACAAGAACATTACAACAAATTATGCAATCAGAAAAAGTTTGAGGAAGACAAGTTTCAGGTAAAATTCAACTATGTTGGGGGGCACAAACTGTTAAAGAAATTAAGATCATCACTGATGATTTTCTCCTTGTTTTACATTTTAAGTTTCTCAACTTTTGAAAAATTAGTATATTTTATCTTTAAGGAGCTCAGTGAAAAATAAAAAAGAATTAAAAAATGAGTATAAGCATGTGGTCCATAGTACATTTCTAGTTAATTTTTATATACAGTATGACATAAGGATTGAGGGTCACTTTTTGGATATGAATTTACAGTTGTTCCAGCCACACTTTTGTTGAAAAGACTGTTCTCTCCGATTGTACCTTCTTTGAAAATCAGTTGACCAAATATATGTGGGTCTATTTCTGGACTTATTATTATGTTTCATTGATTATATATCTATACTGAAGCCAACACCATACTGTCTTTATTAGTGTAGCTTTTTAAGAAGTCTTAAAATGTAGCATAAGTTCTCCAATTTTGTTGTTCTTTTTCAAAATTGTTTTTGTATCCAAGTCTTTATATTTCTTTCACATTAAGTTAGTTTTCATTTTTTTAAAAGTCTGTGGGTTTTGGATGTCATCCATGAACTGGTTATAGTTTACTTATATTTGATGTTAAGTATCTTCAAAATTTTTGTTTTTATTGTGGATTTGAAATATTGGTTGATTTATCTGAGATTTTTAGTTCTGGGAACCATTGTAATCAGATTTACATTTATCATGATGGTGTTAAATTCAAAGCTTTCTGTTCTATTGCTCAGAACATTTTTGTTATTCTGTTAATATTAATTATGTAGTTTAATTGATTTCCAAATGTTCATTCTGGATAACTATTTGATCCTAATATTTCCTTGTTGATTGGTCGTATTTGAATGCTATGATTTTTACAGATTTTCCATATGATGGGATGTTATCTGTAAGTTTTTTTGTTCTATGTTTTGCTTGTATCTTGACTTGTTTTTTGTGTCAAGAGTAATACTGGCCTCATAAACTGATTTGTAATATATTTCTTTCAATGTGTAGAATTGGTATTATTTCTTTATTGAATGTTAGGTATAATTTACCAGTGAAGCTATTTGGACTTTTTCTTTGTGGGAATATTCTTAATAACAAATTCAGTATTTAAATTATTTACAGGGCTATTCAGAGTCTCAATTTCTTCTTGTGTTGATGTGCAGAAAAGAGTTAACTTAGTGGGCCTGTGGATGCTGTCCTTAGACGTGCTTATAAGGTTGGCCTTTGACTGATGGCTGGAAACTTGGATTTTGGGAGGGTTCTCCCCATTTTCTAACTGGTTAAGAGTGGCTCACAGTGCCTAAACTGTTCGTGTAAGCAATGTGGTTTATTCTGAACATCTGTTTCCTTTCTGAGAGTCTAGAGTTTTGGCACATGCTGGGCAGAGGGTGCCTGCATGAATAGCCCCTCCCCAAAACCTTGGGTACTAAGTTTCTAAGGAGCTTCCCTGGTAGACAAAGATTTACATATGTTGTCACAATTCAGTGCTGTAGGAATTAAGGTGTCCTATGTGATTCCACTAGGAGATGACTTTTGGAAGCTTGTACCTGGTTTCCTCCAGACTTCAACTCATGTGCTTTTTCCTTTGCCTATTTTGGTTTGTATTCTTTTGCTATAATAAATCTTAGCCATGAGTAAGTGTATATATTGAGTCCTGTGAGTCCTCCCAGTGAATTACTGATCCTGATGGTGGTCTTGGGGACTCCCAACACAGTCATTTTGGGTAATTTTTGTCTTTCAAGGAGCTTGTCCTTTTCATAAGTTGTCAATTTATTGGCTAAGAGTTGCTCATAATATTCTTTTATTATTATATTCCTCTGTAGGGTCTGTATTGACATCCCTCTGTCATTCTTGATATTGGTAATTTGTATCTCTCTCTCTCTCTCTCTCTCTCATATATCTATCTATCTTAGTCTAGTTAGAAGTTTTTCAGTTTTGTTAATCTTTTCAAAGAACCAGGTTTTGGTTTCGTTGCTTTTCCTCTCATGTTTATGCATTTGCTATTTCATTGACTCTTGCTATTAACTTACTTTCTTCCTTAATTCTGTTTACTTTGGGTTTGATTTGTTCCTCTTCTTCTAGCTGCTTGAGGTTGAAACTTAGATAATAGATTATTTGCCTTTCTTCTTTTCTAATATTAGCATTTAAAGCTAAATGCTTTCCTCTAAGCACTGCTTTAGTTGCATCCCATGAATTATATGTAGTGTTTTCATTTTCATTCAGTTGAAAATATTTTAAGATTTTTCTTGTATGATATTCTTTGATCCATGGGTATGAGTATGACCCATTAGAAGTATGTTGTTTAATTTCCCAATATTTGAGAATTTTCCAAATACCTTTCTGTTAATGATTTCAAATTTAATTTGGTTGTGGTCAGGGAACATTCTAGCTAAGACTCATCCTTTTAAATATATTAATGCTTGTTTTTTTGCCAAGCATATTTGTTCTTGGTGAATATTTCATGTGCTGTTGAAGAGAATATGTATTCTGCTGTTGGTTGGTGGAATGTTTTATAAATGTCAATTAGGTCAAGATGGTTGATAATGTTATTCAAGTTCTCCATCCTTACTGATGTGAGTGTGTGTGTGTGTGTGTGTGTACGTGTACCTGTTCTATCAATTAGTGGAAGAAGAGTGTTGAAACCTTTAATTATAACTGTGAATTTATCTTTCTCTTTTCAGTTCTGTTGGCTTTTGCTTCTTGTGTTTTTAAGCCCTGTTATTAGGTATATGATTTATCATTGTTATGACACATTTATGGTTGTTATGACTTCCTGATTAATTGACCTTTTTATCATTATGAAATGTCCATCTTTATCCTAGTAATATTTCTTGTCTGAGGTCTCTTTTGTCTGATACTAATATAGCTATTTCATCTTTTATGATTAGTGTTTGCATTATATTTAATATATCGTTTTCATCTTGTTACTTTAATGCGAGTATTCATTTCTTATGTTGAATAATATGAGGAAGTCCTTTATTTTCTCTTTGAGAACTATTATTAGTATTTTGCTATTGTAGTAAAATATACATAACATATAGTTTACTATTTTAATCATTTTTATGTGTATAGTTTAATGGTATTAAGTACATTCACAAGTGGGCATAGTTTTATACCAATAAAATTATATTTATAAAAACAAGCAGCAGGCTAGATTTGGCCCTTTGGCCATAGTTTGCCAAATCCTGATCTAGAGTTTAATTTATCATAGTATATTTTCAAATAATAATATACCACATTTTATGATAATGTAAGAAACTTACAAAACTACATTATCATTTTCTCCTTCCAGTCCTTTGTGCTATTGTTATCATATGTTTTACTTCTATGTATGTTATAAACCCCACAATATATTATTTATTTTACTTTTAACAGTCAATTACATGATAAAGAAAATTAAAATTAGATAAAGTATCTTTTGTATTCAGCACCATATTTACCATTTCTGTCACGTCATTCCTTTGCATAGATCCAGGTTTCCACCTGCTATCATATTCTTTCATCCTGAAAAACTTCAACATTTCTTTTTATGCATATCTGCTGGTAAGGAATTCTCTCAGCTTTTGTTTGTCTGAAAAAGTGCTTAATTCTCTTTAATTTTTAAGGATATTTTTACTGGATATAAAATCCTAGAATGACAATCTTTTCCTTCGTTAATTTTAAGATGCCATTTCCATTGTTTTCTTGCTTGCATTGCTTCTGGCAATAAGACTGGGACAATTCTTATATTTATAATCCCTCTTTATAAATGTCTTTTTATCTCTGGCTGCCTTTCAGATTTTTCCTTCATGACTGTTTTCAAGCAGTTTGATTATGATGTACTGTGGTATGGTTTCTTTGTGCATATGTTGCTTTGGGATTTATTGAATTTCTTGGATCTGTGGATTTATAGTTTTCATCAAATTTGAAGAATTTTTAGTCATTATTTCTTCAAATTTTTTTCCTTCCCCCTCCTCTCCTTTTGTGGGACTTCATTTACACATGTTGGACTGCTTGATCTTGTCCCACAGGTTACTAAGACTCCACTGCATATTTTTGTCAGCCTTTTTCTCTCTCTGCTTCAGCTGGGATTGTTTCTACTATTATGTCCTGAAGTTCATTTATCTTTCTTTCTAAAATGTCTAATCTGCTATTAAGCCTATCTGGTGAGTTTTTATTTCAGATACTATGTATTTCATCTCTAGAATTTCCATTTGGTTCTTTTTTGGTATTTTTAATGTTTCTTTTCATTATGTTCATATTATTGTTCTTTAAATCTTGAACATTTGTAATAGCTGTTTTAAAATTCCTTTGCTAATTCCATCATCTCTGTCATTTCTGTATTTGTTTTTATTGCTTTATAAAAGGTAACATAACAGGTTACATTTTGCTGCTTTTCTACCTGTCTAGTAATTTTTACTGGATTAGAACATTTTGAATTTTATGTTGCCGATTGCCAGATTTTGTTGTCTTTCTTTCAAGAATGTTGGAATTTCGCAGGCAGTTAAGTTACTTGCTGATAAGCTTCATTATTTTGAGGCTTATTTTTAAATTTAAGGGAGAATCTAGAATATCCCTTACTCTAGGGCTAGTTCAAACCTACTAGTAAGGCATGATCCTTCTGGGGTCTCTACAAAATGTCCCAGGTATTCAGTAAGTTCTTTCCACTTTGGCTGATTGGAACCCAGACCCGTGGGAGCTCTGGGAATTGTTCAGCTTACAGCTCCCCTGTAAGTCTTCATGGACTTTTACTCCTCACATATCTAGTTTAATATTCAGCAACAGACTGAATATGCAGATTCCTGGAACTCTTTTTCTGCATAGTTCCCTCATCTTCAGTACTCTGCCTCACAAATTATAGCCATCTCATTCTCTCCAAACTCTGATCTCTGTCTTCCCAACTCAGTGAGACCATCTTACTTTGCAAGAGTACCTCCTCCTCGTGCTGTGGTGTAGTGTCTAGGCAGTAAGCCTGAGTAATCATAAGGTTCATTCATCTCATTTTTTCCTCTTTCTCTCAGAGAACACATTTTTTTTTTTACTATATGTAGTCCATTGTCTGAAAGCTGTTGTTTTATACATTTCGTCTAGTTTTCTAGCAATTTATAAGAAAATTAGGAAGGTAAGTCAAGGACTCTGGCATGGCTAGAAGTATAAGTCTAAATTTTAAAAATCATATGCTAAATGATCTAGGGAAGTGTACTATCTTAAAGAGTTCTGTAATTAGTCCTTTTTAAAGCAAATATTTTTTGTAATATACATATACTTTTTATTAAATAGATATTCTTAATACATGTGCTTGTTAACTTCTTCATTTAATTCATTCTTTTACCTATGTACTTATTCAATAGACATTTATTGAATATTGTCTATGTGTCACATACTGTGGAAGATTGTGGGACTACTATGAAAGAGACACATATGGTGTTCCAAGGAACTTCCAATCTAATAGAAGAAATGGGTTAAAAAGCAATTGTAGTATAGTGTGAAAAGTACTTAAATAGCATATCTAGAGCAGGTTAATGGCACAAAGGAAGGAGAGATCAACTCTACTTAGGTGAGGAGGGGATGCTCAGGGCAGACCTCACACAGTAGATTTTTTAGTTGAGTTGTCAAAAATAAGTCAGAATTTTCCAGACACAGATGGTATTTCAAATAGATGGGATAACATGGACAATCAGAAATGTGAAGTATCATTATTCAATATGGCAACTAGGAATAGTTTAGAATATTTCCAGTATTGGATGCTGGTGATGCAGTAAGAAGCAGAAGAGGTTGAAAAGATAGGCAGAAGGCAGACTAAAGAGGGTAAATAGTCCAGTCATAGAAGTTTATTCTTGACTGTACCAATATTGGGCTTTTAAGCAGGGAGGTAAAGTGATCATATTTAGTTTTTTGAAATATCATTTTAGGGACGATGTGATAGACTAGAGTGGGACAAAACTAAAGATACAGAGACCAGCTTGGAGAACACTGCAATAGTCCAGGCAGGAGATATTTATTATTGCTTTAATGTTCATAAATATAAGATAGCTTGAGAGTGGTAAACAGCAAGTAATTTGTATGCCATCTGATTGCTTATAGAAATGAATATAGACTTGCATTCATAAATCATTCAGCATTCCTTCACTGTCAAATTGAAAGTGGCTTTTATTATCAGATCATAAGTCATATATTTTCATTCTAAGAAATGTAGACAATATAGAAACTTTAAAAGAAGAAAGTGAAGATCATTCACAATCTCACCACACAGAATTAGTGATTGCTACAGTTATGCTATATGAACTTTCAAGAGTTTTTCTATACATGTGTTCATACAGAGACACACATAGAGATTCATATATGTGCACTTTTAAAAAAAAATTAAGCTAATACCTCAATGTTTTATAGTTCTTTATTTAGAAATTATAAGAGAAATTATAAAATATATAAAATTTATATATAAAGGTATAAATTTTGTTATGTAAATATATATAACAAATTTACCATTTTAAAGTGGTTACACTTAAAATTACAATTCAGTGGCATTAACTACATTTGCAATGTTGTGCAACCATCATTACTATCTACTTTCAAAACTTTTTCATCACTTCAAAAACTTTTTAAGCATTAAACAGTAAATCCCTATTACTCCCTCTCCCCAGCTCTTGGTAACCTGTACTCTACTTTCTGACTCTATGACCTTGCTTATTCTATATATTCTATATATTTTATATAAGTGGAATCATACAGTATTTGTCCTTTTGTGTCTGACTTATTTCAATTAGCATAATGTTTTCAAAGTTCATTTGTAGCATTTATCAGAACTCCATTCCTTTTTACGGTGGAATAGTATCCATTGTATGAATACACCACATTTTGTTTATCCATTCATCTGTTGATGGGCACATGGGTTTACCACCTTTTGGCTATTGTGAATAATGCTGCTATGAACATTAGCATCTATTGGAATCCCTGTTTTCAGTTCTTTTGGGTATATCTAGGAGTAGAATTGCTCGGTCCTATGGTAATTCTATGTTTAACTTTTTGAGGAACTGCCTTTTTTATTAATAAAACTTACTAAATAGTGGTTATCTTTCTAAGTCCATAAAAATAGATCTATATCACAGTCTCCATCATGTAAATAGGATGTGCCACAGTTACTTTATCTACTCCCCTATTGGACATCCTTGTATAAATGTCTTTGTGTACTTTTGTGATTTTTTCTTTAGGATAATTTCCATAAATGGTATTGCTGGGTCAAAGAGCTTGCTCACTTACAATTTTTGCCACATATTGCCAGCTTGCTTTTCAGAAGGTTGTACCAATCTATAGTCCCACCAACCATGTGTAAGAGTGCCTGTCTCCTCAAACTCTCTTAATACGTTGTTTTACCAGTTTCAATTTGCATTTTTATTTTATTAAACATATTTTTATGTTTTTCAGTTATATTTCTTTTGTGAGTTTTAGTTTATATATTCCCATTTGCAATTAAACCAAACTATTTTTCTCAATCTCCTTTGTAATATTCTCTTCCTTTGCTTCTCCCTTGGAGATTTTCATCAGCGTTTTATCCTTTATCCTCTTTTCTTCTAAATATACTCTCTATAAGCAGTCTTGTAAACTTGTACATCTTCAGTTGTTATCGGTCTGCTAATGATTTTCAAATCTACATTTACAGGCCAGTTTTCTCTTAAGCTCCAGATTCATACATCTAAATGTTCATTAGACATCACCACTTTAATGTCTAATGTCCTCCTGGTTTTTAGCTCAGTGAATGACATCCACCAATCCACCAATTAGTGAATGACATTCACTAATATGAACTCTGGGAGTCAGTCTTGACTTACCTTCTCTGTCAGCCCTCACATCCAGTCATTGACCAAGTCCTATTGATATCAGTTCATAAATAATTCATGAATGTGTTCACAGTTCTTCATCTTTACTGGTATCACCTGGACTACTCTGGCACTCTCCTAGTATATCTCTCTGCCTCTTGTCTTATCTCCCTTTAACTCAGTGTTTTATAGACTTCTAGGTGCAATCTGTCAGTGATTCATAGAAATTAGTTTGGTGGTTTGTGACCAGCATTCTTTTAAAAATGAGATAGAAAACATTAGAATGTATCACAGTAAGTATTGTTTGGTGTACTCATTGAGTTATAAAACATATTTCTTATTGCTGATTTCAGACAATGAAGTTTGGAAAACATTAACCCATTCTTTATACTGCAGCCAGAATGGTCTTTCCAGTCAGATCATGTTATTTATTCCTTGTTTAAACCCCCTCAGTGACTTCCCAGTGTCTTCCTGGTAGAGCTGAAACTCCTTAGCATGCTAATTAGACCCTTAATGACTTAGGCCCAGCTTGCCTCAAGCCATCTCTTTCTGTTCTTCTCCAGCATCTAAGTTCTAACTAAACTATATCGCTCATAGTTCCATGAACAGATTCTAATCTTGCTTGCTCTCAAACATCTGTATATACCATTTGTTCTCCCTGGAGGTGCCTCCTTATCCCTATCTATGACTCCATATTATACTTCAGGTATGTTTAGTTATCGCCTTTTCCAAGAAGACTTCCTTGGCTACCCAAAGCAAGCAAAGGACTGTTCCTCTATGTGCCCATAGTAACCTGTATTTATCCCTATCAGAGCACTTACCACATTTTATTAAAATTGCCTGTTATTTCTTTTCCTACCTTTGTACCAGACTGTAAGTTTTTTGAGGGCAGGGACTGTATATTGTTTATCATTGTATCCCAAAGCTTAGTGCAGTGCTTTACATGTAACATGGCTTAATATTAATATATAGGGGAAGAAAAAGCATGCTGAATTGATTCACCATTTTAAAGATACATACAAATACCACTTAGCCAGGTGAGGTGGTGATCGCCTGTAACCTCAGCTACTCAGGAGGCTGAGGCAGGAGGATCACTTGAGCCCAGGAGTTTGAGGCTATGGGGTGCTAAGATCGCACCTGTGAATAGCCACTATACCCTAGTCTGGGCGACATAGTGAAACCCTGTCTCTCAAAAAAAGAAAAATACTGCTTAAAACAATTGCCTGCCACGTCAACCTTAGTAGTTGTTGTTTTAGAGATGGGATCTCACTTTGTCACCCAGGCCGGAGTGCAATGGCTGATCGTAGCTCACTACACATGGGCCACCATGCCTAATTTTTTCTTCTTCTTCTTTTTTCTTTTAGAGATAGTGTCTCACTATGTTGCCCAAGCTGGTTTTTAATAAAGGGATGGCTCTTCTATTACATATAATGTGTGGTATTATATAATAATGTGGTATGCATGTTTGAAAACATATAAAGACTATATAAAATGAACAAAAAGTGATCTTGTTACGAAGAGTAGTATATTAAACTTACTTTAAAAAACCATTTGGCTTTCAAATAGGAATTGCTGAATTGTTGAACTGAAACCGTCCACGTTTATTAGCAAAGGTTGCTCAAAGGTTTTATACTTTTTAACAATCTGTTTTTACACTAAAGGAATCTTTTCCATTTTACTAGAATGTTCCAGAAGTAAATAATGAAAACAGTGAAATGTCAACTGAAAAATTAGAAAATACTACAATACAGAAATATTCTGAGCAAGAAGTAAGGAAAGAAAATACTGAGAGTTTTTGTTCAGATACTGGATACGGAGAAAAGGAGGAAAAGAAAGAAGGCCCATCTATAGAAGAAAACATTATAAAAGGTAACTTTAAAACTATATTGATATTTTCTAATTTGTATACCGAATTTTTTTTTTTTTTAAATGATCTGCCAAAGTGCTGTGCTGGGCCTTCTGCAGAATTTAGGGGAATATCAATTATAGTCTGCTTTGAGGACCTTGTAGTGTAGTTGGAGAAACACTTACGTTTTCATTTGTGTATGTCAACAAAATAAGCATCCTTCAAGCTATTCTTTTGCAGTCAGTATTTTTGGGAAAACTACATTTCTGTCTCCCCTCGTCATCACTTATTCCTTGGCTTCTTGCATTCTGGTTTATGCCTTCACTGAGAGAATGTTCACTGACGGAAGTTTGCTGAGAATGTCTTTGAGTCACCAATAGCCTTCTGATGACCAGACCTAGAGTACTTTTCTTAATTCAAATGACCTTTCTGTAACGATTGAAATAATTTACTAATTCTTCCATCTTGAAAAAGAGTTGTTTAAAGATGATGCTGACTAAAGGTGTCCAAACCTAGGCTGAACAACCACTTGGTGGAGATGTTGTAGAGAGAATGATTGGACTAAAAAAGGCCTTCAAAGACCTGAAATTTGTATTCTAGATTATTTTAACTATACTAAAAATTTGAAATCTATTGTTAAAACATAGATGAATAAAATTAATGTCTTGATTAAGTAGTTATTTTATACAGTGCCCGAAATTATTCCAGAATTTAAAAATATTCACAGGGCAGTGAATAAAATAGTGATGACTGTCAGTCTTGGAGAAGCCAGCTAGCGATTTCTGGATGTTTCTGGATCTGGGTAGTAATAGAAATTAGTGTAACCTGCAGCATAAATTAATTTTTATCAGCTATGTGTTTATATGGAATTGTACTGTCTGCCCAAAGGAAGCAATAGTCTAGAGAAATAACCCATTTTGTAGTATCTCAACTCACTTCCCCTTTTTTAAGCCAAAAATACTTTTGCTGTTATGAAATAAAAATTTAATGTGGATAGAGCCAAATATTTAGCATGCTAAATATATGCTTGTTATAATAAAGGGAACTTAATATTTAGGTAAAGTTGATATCATTAAGTTTGTATAATTATTGGCCAATAAAATATTTAAGGCTAAATATGTTTTTATAAAAATAGTTAATATACATGTTTTATTAAATCAGGCTTTAGTGTATAATATAAAATTTTACTGTGTTCCCATCATGACAGATTTACAGCTTTTTGAAAAAAGCTTCAAGAATGAAATTGATACTACTGTATCTCACAATGAAAATCAAAGTGGAACCTCCCTAAGCGAAACCCTCTGCTTAGAAAAAGAAGTAACTCGTCAAGGACAAACCTTGAATGTTATTGACATTAGAAAATCAGTTACTACAGAAATAAAAGACATGATGTGCTTGGAAAAAGACAATGGATATACAGAATTTAAAACACCAAATAATCCTTTTTTAGTGGTAGGTACAGCACTAGAAACAGAAAAGATATACCTAGAAAGAACTGAAGGATTAGAATTAGATCTTCACCATGCAGATATACACCTGGAGGATGAAAATAACACAACATCATTTAACAGTGTTTTAAATGAGACAGCTCACAATGCAAATCGTAATAAAGATGTTTCTGAAAATGAACCATTCAAACAATTCAGTTCACTCCTGGAGACTCAAGAAAATGCTACAGAGAAGGAAAATAGTGACCAAACCAAAGCAGATTTGGATTCATCTCTAGATGTAAAGAAGAATCCTGTTCTGTGTCAGAAACATAGTTTACAGGATTCAAGTAGTGTTATGTTAGATGATAAACAATGTAAAATAAAACAAATACAAATGTTAAATAAAAAAAGTGAGAGCAGCACATTACCTTTTAAACAAACTTCAGATTTTCAGGAAGTCTGTAATGATACTTCAGAGAAACCCGAAGTAACTGTTCCCTGTGATACAGTAATCGATCACCCCATTTCATCTGCTGCCTTTAGTGATAATTTGAAAGTGCTTAAGAATTCAGATAAAAATGTTAACAGTACGCCTATGTTGGTGAAACCCAATTCAAGCCCTGGGGAAAAAACTATATGGAAAAATATGAATGATATGCAAAACAGTGAGTTTAAGAACAGTTTAGGATATTTAGAAAACAATGATGTGACCATTTCCCATCTTCAGGTTAATGATGAGAATAGTCATGCTTCACAAGCCAAAGATGTGAAAACTGCTGTTCACCCAAAAACTTCCACAGAAATGCAGTTTTCTAATAAAGAGAGACAGATTGATGACAATCAGATAACTGAAGCCACAGAAAATGACCTCTTCCTTTTTGTGAATATTAATGAAAGACGGCCTACATTGTTAAATAATACAGAGAAAACAGAGTCATTAAATGACATCGTTTCAGGAAAAATGTACAGTGAAGGACAGCTGGAGGAATCACATTCATTTCATGTAAAGCCATCTGGAGATTTAGTAAACAGAAGTGGAAGGTCAGCCTTTGATCCTTCAACTTCAGATAAAAAAACTGAGAAAACTCCAGTATACATGAATTTTTCAGAACCTGGTCCTTGGTCAAAAGTAAATCAAATTGAATTTCAAACAGTGGGCACTTCAACTTCTAGCATTTCTTTATTGCTGAAGGAGAGACCAATAGGTCCATCAGAGAACAAAAAGATAATTTCAATGGCTCTTTGTAAAAATGTTGGTGTGGATGACACCAGAAAAGATATTGGACCAGGTAAGAAAATAAGGATATGTTGTAATTCTTAAAATGTGTTTTTCTACTTACTATTCTTGATAAAAAGTCTCCAAATAGATTGTTTAAAATGACAATGTTTATACTAATTTTTTTTTGCCTAAGCCTAAACTGCTGCATATGTATGTACATATATAAGAGTAGGAAAGATTTTATTTAAAAGGAAGTGAATTTCTTTTCACCTCAATCTGGGCCAGTATTATCAATGTGTATAATTGCATTCTGGAATTTTTTTAGTTTTTTGTCATCATCAAGGAATAGCAAAGACAACAACAGATCCAAGCATTAATTTTAAATTAGGAACAACTACCCAATCTGATTCCCTTTTTGTTTTCTTTAAACTATCTAGAGCAAATGCAGTGAAATAGTTGATGAGGCTTCTGCCACGTGGGCATGTTTATTCCTTTTCTTTCCATACTCTCAGATCCTTAAAAATTTCCTTCCCTCTGAACCACATTTTAGTTTCTCTCTTATGTTGCCACTTTCTTTGCCTAATTTTCTCCCCCTTTCCTTAATTTTTCCATTTTTGTCTGTCTCTTCACCAGCACCAACCATAAATCCAGCTTTCTTCTGTTTTATAAGCAATACTGAAGTATAACATTAATATATTTCCTATCACTGATATTTGTCACTGTTTGAAATACTTTAAATTGAATCCCTTAATAATTGTGTATTTATATTAATACTTTCAAATGTTAAATACTTTATAGACTAGAGTATATGGAAGTTTTAAAAGTTTATAGATGAGTATATGGAAGTAGAGTATATGGAAGTTTTAAAAACTTCCATATGAAATGATATAAGTTCCAAATTTTGCTTTAAAATACTCCAAAAAATAAATAAAATAGGTGAATGGATGAAATACATGACTTAAATATTTGATGGGTGTCGAAGTTGGGCGGTGGGTACATTGAGATTTATACGCTCTACTTTTGTGTTTGAAATTTTTCATGAAAATATTTTAAAATAAAAACACACTACGTTTTGAATAAGTATGAGGTTATTAAAGACATTCTTACATTTTAAGGGAATTTTGCTGGGTTTAATAATGTGCATTAGACCCATCAAAGAAATGCACATTACAAAGAAAGCTTTGTGTGGTCCTTTTAACAGGCTTCTTTTAAAAAGAAAATTGAGAAAAATTTAAAAATATTTAGGGATTAAAAACAAAATAAGTATATCTTGTTTACTAGCACCAGTGGGAAGTATGTAGGGAAATATAAAAAATAACCAAAATACTGTATAACCTCATTTCCCAAACTGTAATTTTCTAATGTAATAAAATGTATTACTTCAGATTTCATTAGAGTTAGTCAAGTGCTGCTTTAGGGGCTGTTCTAACATTTACCATTTTCTCAAAGGTCTTTTCTTCTAAGTTAAATTTCAGTGATATAAATAAGATATAAGGGGAGATAATCTAAAAATCTGTAGAAATTCAACTTGTGAAATACTCTTCAACTTACCATAAGTATCTTTTAACCTTTATAGTTGACATGTTTCCCTAAATCACTTTTATCTATTTATTAAAGCCCAACGACCCCTTCTAAACAGCCCTTTGTTGGGATTCTTACTGTGCCAATTTCTTTAAATATCATTTATAAATCTGGCATTTAGTTGGTTCAGACTTTTTCCATTAATCTGAATTGATAAAATGTTCACTATATAAATGTTTACATGTGTGGGTAATGCAGTGACCAGGGGAATAACGATAACATTTTATGTGAGTTATTTTGTTTTAGAAGATATTTATACCACTTCACTCCTTTTAATGTGGAATTATAGTAATCAGCAGGTTTTAGGAAGTAACAACAATCAAATCTTTTGTTTTCTGAAGTGAAATGTCTAATATAAGAGCAAAGTCTAGGAAAACTATAAAATATTCAAAGTAAAAAACATAGAAATTGTTGCTTTTTAAATACAAAAGCATAGGATCAGAGAGAAACAAGTTCAGTCGCTAAAATGAGTGCCTAGGGAATAAAACTCAGTGGCTGCCATTTCCTCTTTGTCAATCAGATACTGCCTGCATGAACAGAGTTGCTGACACTTTGAATAACTGGGGTATCCATCCAGATCCCACGGGAGAACCCAGCGAAGAGAGGAATGCAATTGCCAAGACTTTTTATGATTCTTCTTTTCCCACAGAACATGTAAGTCAATTAAAAATACTGCCAAGCAGACCTCAGTGAGCTAATTCTACAGATATTTGTAGAACTGTACGCATCTGGATGCTTTAAGACCTAACTGATCTCCAAAATAATATCAAGAGGGCAACATGGCACCATTTTTCACAATTAAGGTTGATAGAAAACAGCAGGAAAAAGTCACAGTGTATAAATCAAATAGATATAATCCAGCCTGTTTTGGAAAGCAGAATGTGAGGCATCGGATTATATACTTCTATTTTTTACTCACCTAAATTTGGAAATAGTGGCATTTGAGTATTTAAAACTTTATATTAATAAAGGATGATGTCTAAAAAAGCTAATCAAGTCCAGTTTTTAATAATGCTTAGGTTAACTCAATTATTTTTGGAAACTGGTTATTGAGATGAAAGGAATTTATTTAAAATTATTTCAATTAGAACACGGTATGTGCAACGATCAAATATCCATAATGTGATACAATAGTAAGTATGGCTATATGTATTAAGCAAAGTATTTGTAGAGATTATATGGCTCCCAGGAGTCTATTTGTCATAAGAAAAGCAACAATTACAGCAGGAAAGTTTTTTGGTTCAATTTATAAGTTTTATATCTTAGTGTGCAGACTTTAGCAAGAAAAAGGCCGTACTGTTCAAAGTCTAAAATACAATTAATTGTAGGTGTAACTGCTAAAAAGTGACCTAAAAAGATTGGGAAAGATTACTTATAAAAGAGCAACTGCATAGTGACAGATTTTAAAGTCATTGTATATTTTAAGTTTTAGAGATGCAAATTAAACAACTCTCTCTTTAGTTTAGCACATACAAAATGAAAATTGTAGTACTAACACATCCTTAACAAATAATAGCTTTTAAGAATATATTTTCCTTTTTAAATAGTAGAAGCCTCAAGTGAGATAGTATAACTCTCACTCTGGGAGAGGTGAAATAAAAATCAGGATCTAACCCTTATCATTTTCATAATTGAACTCAGCAACAACAGCATATAATTTCACAACTTTAATATATGGTAACTTTGGCATTGGGAGAAGTTCAGACCTTGGCCAATTGGGTAAGTCATACAATCAAAGCAAAGGGGAAGCTTGAGAGCATCAAAGCTAGACACTCACTTCTAATTAGGTTGAATACACTTGTAAGATAGCTGTTGTACTTTCAAACAGTTTAAAGGGCATATGATGGAAGTTTCAGGTCTCCCTGCAAAGCCCACTTTTATAATTAACCTAACAAGGAAGTTCTTTGTGTCTAATTCCTAGTGCTCATCCTGCAACTAATGTTGCTTTTAAGAATGTTTATAGAATTATAACTTCTTCAAAGAAATAGTTCTTCAACATCCTATAAGGTAAATAATTTTTTCTATTTTACATATAGGGAAACAAACAGTGACCAATGTGAAATAACTTTCCAAGGTCATCAAGACATAATCTGTGATGGACCTAGACTAGATGTTCCGGCTCTTAGTCAAATGCTATATTATACTTTCTCAATTTTCATAATACAAAAAATTTTTCTTCTCAAAATATAGTATAAAACAAACTCAGTTCTCTGGCTAAATAGACATTTTCTAAGTGCTTATTACTATGTGCCAAGCACTATGCTAAGCATCATTGTCCCAGTTTAAGCTTGATTATCAATTATCATGTGATGTAGGACAAATCCAAAAGTAGATCTTTTTAGCAAGTAATATTCTATTAGAGCACAGCCATGCCCATCCCTTTGCATATTGTAAAGATTGCTTTTGCAGTGCAATGACAGAATTAAGCAGGCCATTTGGCCTACAAAAGCTGAAAATACTTACTATCTGGCTCTTTACAGAAAAAGTTTGTTAACCTGTTCTAAATGAAGACAAATGAATTACAGCCAGAAAAGGAACAGAAGTTTTTTATTTTTCAACGTATTTTTAGGTACACTCTGCACATTAATTCTGTTAAACTTGCAGCAGGTATTAGGTGCCAGTCCACTTTCTCCCTATGGGTTCAAAGCAACTTGAAACAGTAAGGTATGTTTTTTGTCCTTGAAGAGAGTTAGGTTTGTAGTCTACCACAATCTTGATTATACCCAGGAATGAGGATGGAAGAGAGGACCCAGAGTAAGCAAAGCAAGCCACTTATTTTATATATCCAATGAATTAGGTTCATTTAAGTTAAAACTTTAAAATACCATCCCAGGCTGAAATAAAAGGACTAGCATCAAGTTAGGGGAAATTTTCAGGCCAAAAAGTAGATCTTTAAGTCAGGCTGAAAAAGGAAGTAGGGGGTGATTAAAAAAAAAAATTCTAAGAGATAGGATGAGAACAAGCAAAGTTATATGGCAGTGTATCTGGCAACAGCTGCAACTAAAATTACTGCAGTAGGCTGCGGTAACCTCAGGTAAGCTAAATAGGACCAGTTTTGTTAAGTGCAAACCTTAATCTACACCACATCTCTTGTTTCTCTACAGCCCGTCCCTGCTCCTACCCCTCCTACCAAGTGGGTAGTTATGGGGAAAGAAACCAAATCAGATATGTGTAAATGTGTTCTTTCTTTCCAACATGATAAAGATAAGAAAGTCAAAGAATCAGGATTTTGGGAAACTGCTAATTTGTACTTGGATGCCAAATGTACCAAAATGCACAAAGCATTTTGATGGCAAAATAGGACCATTAGGTCATACAGATCATCAATCATTTTTCTTCAGAATTATTAGCAACCTAGATTTAGATTTTATCTATTTCTCCCCATCTATTCTCGGTATTGTATGTATCACTTGGAACTGTGAATTTAACCATTCTAAACATTTAAGCTCATTTAAAAAATAATTTTATTACTATGTAATCTCATATTGAAAATGACAATGTTATGACACTTTTACTAGTCAGATTGGAAAAGATTTTAATGTAAGCAATACTCAAAGATCTTCAAAGATTTATGAACAAATGATTCTTTGCAGCCTAATTTACAACAGTGGTCTTACAATTTAAATGTCCAACAATATACATCCTCTTAACAAACTTTTAACAGGTGAAATGTTAAAAATGTTTTTAACATAGCACATAAACTGATAAAAATATGATCCCAGTATTTAAAGTGTATATAGAAAAGAGGCCAGAAGATTTATACCAAAGTATTTAATGGTGGCTAGGATCTTGGGTGATCTTAATATAATTATTATCCTGTTCCATATTTCTAAAATACATGTGTATTTCCCTTACAACTAAAAAATAAAAACACAGTAACTTATTTTTAAAACAACTTAATATTCTCTTTAAATAGAAGATTTTATCTGGGAATCTATCTGAAGATAAACCTTTTTTTTATGAAAGTAACTCAAATTTATTTTTGATAGGGATAAACTGGAAACAACTTAACATTCAGTAGTAGGACATAGTTAAATCATCACACATCCATAAAAGGGAGTATTTAGCAGCCACTGACAATTGTTTATGAAAAATTTTAATGAGCTAGGAAACTGCTCAGAGGAAAAGGCAAGATATAAAATTCTATGGAATGATCAAATATGCTAATAGAAAAAAAAGACTAGCAGCAAACAATACCAAATGTTGACAGGTCCCTTTGGGTAATGGATTACTAATGATTTTTAGTTTCTTTATACTTTTCTCTATTTTCTAAATTTCAAATAAGTATTTTATTATCAGAAAAAAACCTTAAAATGTTATTTTTTAACAGAGTACTGTAAGTATGACCCAATGCAGTGCCTTGAAAACATGCCAACTTCCAAATACCTCATTGCTCTTTCCTGTTTCTTCAACAATGGTGCTCTGAAGCATGAGAGGAAATATGAAGTAAAAGGTAGTTTTTATACAGTTTACTTCTGTTATATATTAGAGATTTTGAGGAGCTACTACATAAGCCTACAAATTCACATTGTATAGTTTTCTGGTGCCAAAATTACTAAGGTTGTTGGAAACCAGCCAAGAATATGGTGGCTTTATCACATAAACATAATTGCAGAGGATTCACAGATTTGCTTTGAAGTCTCTTGTGTAATAATTTCAACGGTAAAACTAGTTTGGTTTTTCCTAGGTGAAAACAAAGCCTCTGAAATCAACTCTGCTACAAAGCCATTTTCAGGCAATCAAGATTGAAGATACTATTGATTTGGTGGCCTCTTCTCCTGGTGAAGGCGACTGGCAGAGGCTCATAACAAATCAAATAAATGAAATTGAAAAGTTCCTAAGCTTTGAAAATGACAACCACCCTAAAAAAAGAAAAGCAGAAGAGATGCTGGAAAAAACAACAGATTAATTGGAATACTGGTATAGTTTTTACTAGAATGAAATGACTAGGTTACATTTAAAGCTTTACAATTGTCTTCACTTTTACAATCTTTTCTGATGTGATGAAATTATATTACTCTTACATCATGAGTTCTAAAAAAAATTATGTATTTGCTCTGCAAAGTGTCATTTAAGATAGCTATCCTTGTATTTGCAGAGTTTGTTGTGAGCATCCGATACCCTAAAACTTTTGTCTTCCCCACATGTATTATCTTTTCTTTATAGAGCTTGTTGATCCTTCAATATCCTTCCTTATAGAACAGATCTTATTATACAAGACAGACATTGTGACCTTTTGTAACCTATTACTTTGTATCCCCTGGAATTTGTGATTTTAGTTTAAATTTGAGACAATAAATGTCCAGACTAGTCAAAATTTTAATTTATAATGTTTTACTATGATTTAGGGTTTTTTTTTTCCAAAAAGAACAAAATTGTATGCATAAAAATTCACGTATCAGAAAGACTCAAAAGGCTGTTTTTCACTTTGTTCAAGTTTTGTTTCCAGGCATTAAGTGTGTCATAGAGTTGTTGCCACTGCTGTTTTCCAAATGTCCGATGTGTGCTATGACTAAAAATTGAAAAATTAAAAACAAAGTGTTAGTCAACCTTTTATCCTCTGGTATTCTTTTATAATCCTACACACTTCAATCTAGTTAAAAGCAAGATTAAATATACATAAAAGACATAATTTTGAAATGTAAATAAATTATTTTTAAAAATTCTTTACCATATTGATCCTAAACCACCTATTCCCCTGAACAACTATATAAAGCAGATACAAAAGTCATTAGTATTCTAGCCAATGCTTAGCCATTAAATGAAATGTGCTGGAAAATAGGACTCTTTCATTAAATAAGCTAATCACATTCAGTCTGAACTTTAATAAAATTATGATAAATAGCAACTATTTAACTACAGTCAAGTGATAACACCACCTTGGTTCTCTAAACATTTAAGTTAAACAATCAGAACAAACTAAATTGTTCTTTAAAATGCTGAAAAGTATTAAATGTCTTACCTGACAACTACTTTTCTCTGGGTCTGATCAATTTTGCAGTAGACCATTTTAGTTCTTACCGCTGGAAAAAGATGTTTTACATGATATGTTATATGGACAATTTCCAAGAAAAACAGCTAAGGATGAAACTGTGACCAACTAAGCCATAATAAAACTTTATACTGTTTTCCAACATTATTTTACAAACTGACTGTTGGACTCTAATAAGCAAAGCAGTATGATGCAACCAAGAGGAAGGTCATGCAAGTCTTATCTTTATTAATATTACAGTTTTTAAGAATTCTAGGTATTCTCCCCCTACTATTTCATATGGGGAAAAAAACTAATTTCATAATAAGTTATTACTTCTTTATAGGACTGTTTGAGACTTAGCTCATTAGAAAAAAACCATGTCAATGGTTCTGTACATTTTATTATCTTAACTGTATAATCCCAATTTTCAAACTTAAAGCGCAGGAAAAAAAAAATCCCTCAGTAGCAGTTAAATCACTTTACAATTGTTGGGGAAGAGGGTCCCATTCCTAGGCTATACATAAAAAACGTAATGGTTGACATTTGCAGATCATTTACTATGTGCCAGGCACTGTGCTTTACCTGCATTGATTCATTTAATCCTCAATCACAAATGAACGCCAACTTTCCTGTTTCCCAGAGGAAGACTTGGTCTCAAACCCAGGCCTGATACTAAAATCTGTGCCCTATTGCCACTAGGGCATATTACCTAAAGGCCTTTGTTCTATATGATTTCAAGGGACAAAACACACACCCAAAACCACACAATTTAAATTTCTATTCAATTTTCACTCTACTACAAACATATCTGCTAATTAAACATACACATTTGTTACAAAAGAATCTCTGTTAGCATAAGGCTCAGTTTCAAGATAAAAATATTACTATGTTCACATAGAAAAGGAATTCTAGAAATAAATGAAAATGTTCTGCCTTACCATCAATAACAAATGCTTCAACATCATCAGCTCCAATCTGAAGTTCTTGCTGCATTGTATCAAAAGAAATTTCTTTATTTTCCACTGCCATTCCCATAAAAGTAAGTAGTCTCATTTTTGCCATATTCTGTTCATGTAATAGGCCTAAATAACATAACAGTGAAGGCTAATGAGTATCCACACTAATTAGTTAAGACCTATGCACTTATGTCTCAAGATACAGAAATTACTGTTTGAGCACTTACATAGGATAATTTTGACAAAATTTCTTATATTTACAAACCATAAACTGACCCCACAATGAAGTTACGAAGTATTTAAAATTATTTTTCTAGAACTACATTTCTTTATTACTAGTGCCATAAGTGATAGGTTCAAAGTTAAGAATGGGCTATAAAATTATTTTTAGGCCCTAAAAGTTTTACCTTTTATATTGTTCATAGTTACACATTTTAGGAGACAAAATCTACAAAGTACATTTCATGAGAACATTTTCTATTTAGTGAATTACCTAAGCTTATTTTCACTAATAGCTTTTCATTTAAACACAAGCCTTATCTACTTACTAGTTTTTCTGTGTCACTAGTGCTGGTAAACATGACGTTTTAAAATATTTTCATAAACATTTTCAGTTATGAAAACATTTCATTTTGCTTCAGGTCACTTTGGATTTAAAACTTACAAATTAGAAGTGACAAAATGTGTTTATCATTTAACATTTATAAGCCAATATGGTTAGTACTAGATAAAATTAAATAGTAGCATTAATAGTGAGTGATACTTGTTCTTTATAAGGCAAAACTAAAAGATTATATAAATAATTCAAATTTTACATTATAGTTTCTGATGAAACATACTATTACAATTATTCAGATAACAAAAAATTTGTTAAGCATGAAGGAAACAAGGAATTATCTAGTCCCGATCCTTCACTTTAAAAAACAAAACTGAGGAGCAAAGAGATTAAATGACTGACTTTATAGTCACAGTAGGCAGTGGTAGACCTAAAATACAGGTTCAATTATAAAATAAAGGGTTACAAATGAAAAAAATAATTTATAAATCCTAAATATCCAAAATACAACACATTATCACATATACTTGTTTTGACACTAATTACAAAAAGTTTTAAAAATTAATCTAGAATTATATGTTCCTTTTCTCTGAACTTTCAAATTATGTAAAAATCAGCAAATAATCAATCATGTGCCCTCTAATAATTCAGAGCTTCAAGTCTGTATTGTTAAAAAAGTTATCTAAGCACTCCATAAAGAAATTTGAAATTTATAACATTCATATATTAGTGGAAGACTAGGGAAGTCCATTAATATAGGGCATGATTGTCTGTTAATTAGCTGTAATTATGATACAGGCTTCCTATCTGGCACAGATGCAACAAAAACATGATCATCATAACTCAGATGAATGAGGTACACAAGGAAGTATTGCTAAGTGGGTTTAATGGAAATCTACAAGCATCAAAAAATCAATTAGTGCACATTAACCCTAATTAACAAATGCAAATTAGATGCTGATTAACTTTCTGAAGCAAGAAGGTAGCAACTGGATAACACCAGATTACATGTGGACATGTTAGGGCAATTCAGTTGACACAAGATAATGCTATTGTTGGCCCAAGTTGTCAGTGTTAATGAAAGAAAATGTTTTCACAAACTGATTGCCACCTGTGGAATCTAGACATTTGTAACCAGACTTTCAGCTGTTATAAATGTCTAATTATACACCTAAAACCAAAAATATACACATTTAATAAAATGCTTTTGGGAAAGCATCTTACATAAACAAATTTCTAATAGAAGATCATTAATTTGCACAGATGTTCAAGAAACAAAAGGCAAATGAGGGAATTTGATTTCTCGGCATAATAAATTAGCAATGTTATGAATTTTTTTTACTAACAGAGAACAAGTATTAAAGATTTTCTCAAAAATTCTTCAACATTCCCAGTTTTATGGACATACACAGTTCTCTTTCAATATGATAAAATGATAGAAACTCCTGGAATTTCTAAGATATGATTTAAAATACTCTTGATATTAAAACTTATCAGAGGAATGAAGACTATTTCCAGAATGAATTACATAAAACCATCATCTGTGTTACACGTGGAAACTTAATGTCTCAAAACACTTCAAATCAATGTTTAAAGTCATTTTAAAACAGAACCAAATATAAAGCCTTTAGGACTCTTGTTCTGAAAAATCAAACTATTAAGTCAGTGAAGTATGAGTTAAAGACTTGTAGGAAGCTGTGCTTTGTTTAATAAAACTAGAATACTACCTTTAAAGAGGAAGTCACAGTGTGCTGTGTCATATTTCAATTTTAAAGTTATAAAAAATCTAATTTTATGGAAACATTTATTCATTACTAATATGTCAAAACCTTAATGCAGTAATAAAAAAATGTGCATCATTGAGCAATTTTTGCATTGTCACTGACCCCTGTCTTAAAATGCTGCAATATAGAAAACGCAATTTTAATGCATGCAATAGCTTATGAACCAGTGCTCCTTTGAAACAGTCAATTACACATCAATGGGGGAGTGTCAAAGTGTTAATTACTACTCCTTTTTCCTTGGTGTAAATAAAGAGGTTGCTGACATTAACATTCCATCACATAGCTTCATGCCACATAACAAATTAACTGGGACAGAATGTGGTTTTCTGGGTCTAGTGCACCTGGCAAAGCATTCTATACCAACACGCTTGCATCTACTTTATCTTGGTGTATTTCAAATGCCTTATTATGTTCAGAATAAGTCAATCTTCCCCAATTCCAGTGGCTGCACAAGATTTACAGGTGATAGGAATTAATGTACAAAGTCAAGGGCTAAGTATAATCAAAGTAGATTATAATTATACTCTTCAACTATATCTCAAACAACCAAGAAGACTAAGAATTTAATTTTAATAGGGAAAATACAATCAACATCTAATGTATTTTGATTTTCACTAAGTGGGAAACAAAGCACCTTAGTTTCATAGTTGACTTCACTGTCAAAAAACTGGTAGTTTTAGAACATTTAAAACCTGTTCAAGTGCAAATTTTCTAAGTTTTCTCTTTGTAATTTTAGTATGTTAAAAACATGCTCCAGAACACATGTTAAAATATAGAACATAAATGTTCAAATGAGGTTTGCTCAATGAGGATGACTAAAATTCAGTTCAATTTGGCCAACATTTACTGAACTCTGATGTGCTAGACAAGAAAAGTCAAAGATAAAAATACTAAACTAAGACTTCCTAAGCTGTCTTCAACAAACTGTCATTAGGAAAGTCTTTACTATCATATAAAATCTCCATTTCTAATTCTATCTTTTAGATTTAATTAGCAATGCTATATGCTTTTGTTAATGGGGGGTGGGGGAACCAAGCATAAAATACTGTATCAGAAGGAAAGAACTGTTTGTCACAATTTTGTGACTACAACTTAAAAAAGCACTAAAAATACAGATCACTATACACCTAAGGAACAAGGTCTTCTACAAAGAAATGATGTGAAACAATAACATTTAGCTTAATAAACTGCCTTTAATCATCAAATTTTATAAGCTCTTAAAACAAGTACTTCCAAAAGTCACCATTATGATCAAAGTAATGGTGATCCTTCCAGTTGCTTTTCGGCTCCCTCCCCCATTCCAAAATTTTAAAAACACATGTATCGATGGAACTATTTCTATCTGCATCTCCTCAAAGAACCTGATTCTTGCTATAACTTTACCTCAAAGAATCATGACAACGAAAAGCTGTAAGGGCCTAAAATCCAACAAGCTCTTAAAGGAGGAAAAAAAGGCTGAAGTTATTTGTTTCGTACTCCTACTTTGATTGCTCTCTGTCGTAAATGCTACCCTCTTACACCTTCTCAGTTTCCGGTTCCCAGTTTATTCTCAGTAATCTTTCAAACTGCCCACCTATGTTTGTGCTGTTCGAACATGCCCCACTGGTAGGGTAAGCTACACATAAGGCCACAACCATATCTGCTGGATCTCACAGTGCTTAGCTGTTATAAAGTAGCATGTTCTCATCTCTCTGTCCCTCAAAGCATAAACCCCAAAACTTACCAAGTGAATCAATGAAGTCTTTATTATTCTGATAAAACTTGACATACGATGCCAATTTAGCACTCACAAAAATGGTTAAAAGCTATACAGATAAAAGACAAAAAAAAAGATACTATCAATACAGAATCAAGATTTACACTCAAGATATTTTAAAGACACCGACTCCTAACAATAAAACTCTACATTTCTTTTAGTGCAGAAATAACAATTCGATTCATCAATTACCATGCAAACCATCCGCTTGCACACGGCTCACTTTAAAAATGAAATGATCAGTAAATACAGTGAGCTCTGAATTATTCACACTGGAAGATGGTGCTTAATGGCATAGTCCAAATGGAAAATAATCCAAAATGTATTTATTCTTGCACTTGAAAAGTGTGTTCATGTGTTTTTAGATACCAGATTTATCTTCCTAACTGGGGCTACAGACAGTAAGTAATAAAAGAAATTTGCAGTATCTCAGTCCACAATGGCCATGCAAGTGAGGAGATGAAGGAAAGGGAGGAAGAACAGGACTGTGTTCAGTGGTTGCAGAAAAGCTAGTCTTAAATATCAGTCTGTTCCTGAAATAAAAAGGATAAATAGTTCCTATCTTTCTGGATCTCTCCAATAGTCATTTTTGTTAATGCAAAGAAAAAGTACTATTTCAGTATGTAAGATTTAGGAAAAGAACATCCTTCACATTAAAGGATAAACTACTTACATCATGAATAAGCTCGCCTTCCAAAAACTTGACTGGTTTTAAAGTAAGAAGGTGGTCAAAAAGAAATGCATTTGGATCTTTCAACGCTCGTACAATACACCTTAATTGGAAAACAAAAATGCAATCTCAGAGTTGTGAAATCCTAGCTTTTCACTGACTTTTTGCAAATCCCCAAATATATTTAATTCAGTAAAATATCTAAGAGTCAAATACACACAGCATTACAAAGGCTACAGGATGGGGTTAAGACAGGCCAGTAAATCCATTTATCAGGTTTATCTGTTTTAGCAAAATGAAATAAAACAGTTGTAGATAGAAACATCGCTGGAGAGAAAGTGCCAAGGTAATCAAAGAATACCAAAAAGCAGCAGCACCATATGCCAGACACTAAGTGCTTTATATGCATTGTATCTCATTTATTCCTCACAACACATAGTATTATCATGCCCATTTTATCTATGATGAAGCAGACTCAGAAGGAACAAATAACCTGCCCAATAATAAGTACTAATTTGGCATGGAGTAAGAATTTGAATGCAGGCAGTCTGACCTCAAAGTCAAGGATCTTTACTACTAACTACCCTTTTACCAACTCATCATGTATAGGTCTATGTGAAGCAATAACCCAGTAAACAAGTCTCATGATTCTTATTTCTCAGATTTAAAAAACTGATCCTGTTCTTATTGTTACCAGTTAGATCTAGGACTGTTTAAGGCCCTTATTCTCATTAGCAGTGGGCTAATTTTTGGCAAGCCACAAACTTTCCATCTACATGCCTTAATATGAAGACAAATTGATCCAAGACTAGGTTTTATTTCTTAGGTTGGAATCATCATCTCTATACCAGCAATAACCCACACAGTAAACATCATGCAGCTATTTCACATGCAAGCTATGGTTCTTCCAATATCAACTCTTGAATTTCAGTATCTACATTAGAATCACAAGGGAACACACAGTATCAAATGGCTTTGGATCACTGGTGATTGCAAGCATGATTTGAGTTATATAATTTAGTACTGCAGCTAACCTCAAAGTTGTTAAAAGCCCTCATTGGAACAATATTTAACTTTACCTGTGGGCATCAACTCGAGCCTGGGAAGCATTGTCCTCCGTGTAACTTCCGAGCAATTCCACCATAACTTTTGAAGCAGCATCACTAAAAATAAGTACTGCTTTAGGAATGTGAAGTATTATTACTGCCATTCATTCATTTAAAAACATTTTTTTTGAGACAGGGTCCCACTTTGTTGCCCAGGCATGAGGGCAGTGGCATTATCACAGCTCACTGCCACCCCCAACTCCTGGGCTCAAGTGATCCTCCTGCCTCAGCCTCCCGAGTAGCTGGCACTACAGGTGTGTGCCACCATACCCGACTAATTTTTCTATTTTTGGTAGGGACAGGTCTTGCTATGTTTCTCAGGCTGGTCTCTAACTCCTGACCTCAAGCGATCCTCCTGCCTCAGCCTCCCAAAGTGCTAGGATTACAGGCGCGAGCCACCACACCCCACCTAAAAATATTTTTTAAGTGCCAGGTTCTATACTGATGATATATACAATGGTGACTAAGAGAGACATGGTCCCTGTCTATAGGAAAAGTCATGGAACTTTCCTTTTAGTAGGAAAGAGCGACAACTAAGGAAAAATAACCAATGACTAGGTGCTATGAAGGCAGTAAGTGGCGATGTAACAAAGTAATGAGGGCAGAAAACTGAAAGAGGAGGCTACTTCACACAGTGTGAGCAGGGCAAGTCCGTCTCTGAAGAGAGGATAGGTAAGTTAAGACCTAAAGGATACAAAATATCCTTTTACATCCTTTTCTTGGCCATGAAAAGGCCTGGGGGTGGAAGGTGGGTTAAGATACCCTTCCAGGCAGAGGGAAGACCAAGTATAAAGGCCCTGGGTGTGAAAAAAGTTTTATGTGTCCCATAAGCTTTTAGGACAGCATACGTCAAGTTGGGCTAACACCAATATTTAAATAACTCTACTTAAGATATCCTTCCAATTAAATTATCCTTAAAATTATGTAGATGATCAATTTTCACGGCAGGGAAAAGGGTAAAATAATTAAATGCATTTAATTTGTACTCTTAGAAAATGTTTATCTTCCTCCTTCATTATTTTCTTTAAACTGATCAATCTTCAGTTCACAAAAAGTGTATAGAAAGCTTTGCTAACTAGGCAAAAAGTTTGTTTTTTCATTTTCTAAAAATACTTTTTCCCCACATCTGGATTCAACCTGGGTAAAATCAGTAGGAACTGTATCATTCAAAAAGCTAAATGGTATTCTAAAACTTCTTTCAAAACTAAGGTTTACTAATATATAATTATAGGCATGGCTAAGTGATAATCAGCACCTTAAATATAGTGATATAAACGCCAGGTTTGGTGGGCATGTACCCATAGTCCCACCTACTCGGGAGGCCGAGGTGGGAAGATCGCTTGAGCCCAGGAGTTCAAGTCCAGCCTGGGCAACACAGCAAGACCCTGTCTCTAAAAAAAATTAAGTTAAAAACATAGTGATGTAACTATGAATAAAAATTGTGAATAAAAATTCAAAGAAAAACTTTAAGAAAAACCATGTTTTACTCATCATTAATTATCTTGTTCTACACTGCAAACAGATACATGTAATTTTACAGTTTTAGCAGCCACAGTATACGTCAATCTAGTACATATTATCAGCCAAAGAAATCTTTTTAATTTACGAAGATCAGATAAAATAATACTTTTTTTAAAATTTCAAAATATTAGGGGGTACAAATGTTTTTATGACATGGTTACATTGTATAATGCTTGAGTCGGGGCTTTTAGGCGCCCATCACCAGAACAGTGTTTACTGTACCCACTAGGTAAGTTTTTACCCCTCATCCAGAAAAAATAATTCATTTAAAGTACATAGCATAGTATCTGACATATAATAAGGGCTCAGTTACTAGTGTTATCCATTAAAATGCATGATACCATCTGCACTCATCAACCACCAATATAAATAAAATCATGAAGGGGGCACCTGTAAATGTTAAAACATACTTTCTTAACAGGGCAATGCAAATCTCAGATTTCTACTATTTAAAAGTAGAAAAAAATATGTATTTTATGTGTACTAAAGAAGAAAACCAATCTTAGAATTTAAATCAGCAGAGTAACAGAAATTTAGTGTGTTTAAATAACTATCCTCTTCCAGTTCTCTAATGTGGGTAGCATTTATCCACTCAGTGCCTGTTATGTGCTAAAGACCTTCTTGGGAATACGAGACCCAGGTCATAGGCTGAAATCTTGAGTGATACCAACATTTAAAGGAGCAAAGAAAGAGTAATTTACAAAGGTATCTGAGAATGAACAGCCAAAGAGGTTGGAGAAAAACAAGGAGAGTGGTGTCACACAAGTCAAGAGAAGCGTTTCTATGAGAGAAGAGGTTCCATGGTCACATACTGCTGAGGTTAAGATGAGGTTCCTTGCCTTCACTAAGCCTACAACCTTGCTTTTAACAAAGGGCATTAAATGCTAGGATAAAAGTAGAAGGTGCTGTAAAAGGGAGGCACCTACCCTAAATATGAGAGAGGTGTTTCAGGCAGGGATGAGAAGTTGAGCATAGTAGACCATTTAGACCAGGGTAGGCAAACTTTCTATAAACGGCCAGAAAGTAAATAATTTAGGTTTTGCAGTCCGTATGGTCTCTGTGCAACTACTCAACTCTTGGCAAAAGGAACCATAGACAATATATAAATGAACAGGCATGGATGTGTACAAATAAAATTTTGTGGACACTAAAATTTGGATTTCATATAATGTCCACATGTCATGAAATATTATTGTCTTTCTCAACCATTTAAAAATGTAAAAATCATTTTTAGCTTGTGGACCATACAAGAACAGGTGCCGGCCTCTGGTCCAGACTGGAAAAGAGCTTTTATACCTGACATAGGTTCACTATGTCTAGGGTTTGATAAGCAAGAGGAAGGGTACAGCATGTGTTTGTGTAAGAGATACAGAGAGAAACTGAGAGAAGGAATATTTATATAAACCAAAGTTTTTGTAGTCTGCGACTGCACCATCCAAAAATGGCAAGATGATCTTCATCACATTCACCATGCTACAGCAGGTCAGAGCTCATGTTAGAAAGGCCTTGCATGCCATGCTAAGAATTTTATACTGTATCCTAAAGAAAATGAAAACTTAAAGAATTAATATGCTTAAATATGTTTCAGAAAAAACTGTGGTTGCACAGTGGAGAATACAGAGAAGACCACTTCAAAGACTGTTGTGACAACCCAGAGAAGTGACGATGACGGCCTCTAGAGATGTAATCACTGAGGAGGGAGAAATAACCAGCCTTGGTGAATAAATAAAAGAGATAAAGGAGAGAAAGGAATCAAGGATGTCATGGAGATGTCTATTAGGCAACAGTCATGCCATTTACTGATAAGGAACATAGAGACTTGACTCAGAGGGAGAAAATGACACATTCATTTTAGTCACACTGAGTTGAGGCACCTGTGGGCCACACAGCCAAGTGGAAACAGGTAGAAAGCGGTTGGGCATAAAGATTGGAAGCTCAGAAGAGACGCCTGAGTTACAGTCACGGATTTGCATTCTATATGTAGGAGAAGCCATGGGAACAGATGAGATGACCTACGGAGAGAGTAGAGCGAGGGGAAGAAAAGGTCCAAGGCCGAAATCTTGAGTGATACCAGCATTTGAAGAAGCCAAGAAAGAGTAATTTACAAAGGTGTCTGAGAATGAACCGCCAAAGAGATGGTGTCACCTAAGTCAAGAGGAGAGTTTCTATGAGGGAAGAGGTACCCTGGCCACACTGCTGAGAGATTAAGAGAAAAGTGTCCACTGGACTGCACCTGTTCTTAAAAACGAAGGAAGCAAAAGTCAAATACAAGAAATTAACTTCCCCACCAGAAAACTGGGAGAAATTCAGGGCTTTTACACTTACAGTACTTTAAAATATTTTAATCCGAATGCCTTGGGAAAGGCGTACACTCTCTGGTTCAAACTACCACTTCCTGCTGTCTCACACCTCTGTCTCATGTAGCCACTGCTTTTGCCACATTTTTTTTTTCTTTAGAAATAGTCATTCATTCAACAAATATCTACTGAGTGCCTACCAGTGTTAGATACTGTTCTAGTAATGAAAGAAGCAAAGTCCCTGTCCTCATGAAACTTATTTTCTAGTGGGGACAGACACTAAACATTAAATATACAGTATGTCTTTTAATACTAAGTGCAAAGGAGAAATAACACAGGGATGGGGGGTGGGAGTACCATCACCCACACAGGCGGCCAGGGAAGGCATTCCTGACGAGGTAATAATTGGGCAGACTTAAGAAGGGAGGGCGCCATGTGGATACCTGGGAGAAAAGTGCTCTAGGAAGAGGTGCCAGCACGAAGGTGCTGGAGTTGGCTTTGCCTTTCACTCTGAAAGAAGCCACAGGAGGGTTCTGAGTGGAAGGGAGACATAATGTGATCTTCCACATTAAATAGAACAGACTGTAGGGGGGACAAGGACCAAAACAGGATCTGGTTAAGAGGCTACCTTCAATCGTCAAAATCAGAAATGACAGTGGCTTAGACCATCTGATAGCAATAGAAGTAGTGAGAAGCCCGTCAGCTTAGATTTATTTAGCTGACAGGATTTGCTGGTAGATTAGATGTGGGATATAAGACAAAGAAGTCAAGGGTGAACCCCGGGTTTTAGTCTCGAGCAACTGGAAGAATGGAAATGGCACTTCCCCAAGTTGGAGAAAACAGAAGAGGTTTAGAGGGAAACGTCAACGGCTCACTCTTGTAGAGGTCAAGTTTGAGATGCCTTTTTGAACATCAGAATGGAAACGTTAAACTGGAACAGACAGACATCTGGCATTCAGGGAAGAAATATAAGAGGTAAAAATTTAAAAATCATCAACCTATAAGATGGTGTTTAAAGGCATGAGACTGAATGAGATCACTTGAGGCAGCAATGGCTCTCCACCGGGTGCCCTGGGGAGCATCTGAAAGTGTATGGGAGTTGCTGTGCTGACTGGGAAGCACAACTGGCATGGACTGGCATCATGGCAGTGAGGACAGGGATGCTAACTGTCCTGCAGTGGACTTAATAATCTAGCAATACAAACAGCCATCCCCTCCAAAAATGCATTTGGCCTCCAGCCACCTCCACAATCACAGCAAAAAAACCCCCAAAAAACAGCAACAGGAAATGAATGTAAAAGAGAAGAAAAAGCTCCAGGACTGGATTACTCCCATGTTTACAGTCAGGGGAGACGAGGAGGAACCTACAAACGTGGAGTTGTGCATGAGGTAAGAGAAGAATCAGAGAAACAGAGAGGGCCCCCAAAAGCCAAGTGAAGAAAATGTTTCATGAAGGAAGAGTGATCATCTGTGACAAATGCTGCAAATATTTTGTAATATGTTAACATCAGGATACATCTAGTAGAGATCAAATGGGTACTCATGTCCTATCTCGATTTCACTGAGACTCAGCTTTGGAATTCTTCCAAACATTACTTTAGTTACTTCCCTTCTACGCCCAGCAGACTGAGGACCTACTAACAGCAAATAAGAGAAATCATTTGGTGAGTAGTTATCATCTCTGATAAGCATGAGACCTTCACAGGGAAATCACAACACCCATCATTTAAAATTACTGTGCCAGGAAATCAGCTAACTTCTTAAAGGTGAGCTTAAGAAAATGAAAAGGATAAGAAAAGGAATAATAATATCCAACACTTAGTGTTTTTTCAGTAATGACACCACCATTTTAAGAACTTTGTACGTACACTATCTTGATTTAGTTGACAACCTTGAGGTAAGCACTATTATTATTTCCACTCTGAAGTTGGAACACTGAGGTCCAGATATGTTAAGTAATTTACTCAGGGCCACACGACAAGCGGTAAACCTAAGATCTGAACCCCAGCAGTCTGACCCTACATCCTGCACGTTTAAAGTTTGGATTAAAATGTGGATTCTTTCTCCAGTAGTTTTTATGTCTCCATTTGAAATAGTCTTTGTTATAAGATACTTACTCTTAACACTTTACTGACAACTGGCTGGAATGCTGTCACAAGTACGCCAGGATGTAACAGACAGTGTCCACTGCCTCAGAACGAAACAGGCTATAAAGGCAAGATCCCCTGCTATCTTCTTTTATGACATAAGGTTCCAACTTTCACAACAAAAATGCAAACATTTCCTCTTGAATTTTAATTTAAATGGTCTGCAAAAAACTTACATTACTTCATCTAACACAACAGAAACATACTAATCTTGTTGATCCTAATACATTAAGCACTCCAGCACTAAATGCCAGTACAAAATTTGTGCAAGAAAATGAAACTGAAGACTGTTACTTTTTCTGAAAATGTTTAACCACTATGTGAAAAGAGAAATTGAAAAGCTAGTGCAAAAAGCTAGAATTATCCCTCATCACACAAAACAGCACTAATTCCATAAACTGGGCCAAATTTATCATCTGGCAGGCATCCTAAAACTGAGTATATGGAAGAATATTTTGGGCACAAAGTTTGTTGGGTTAAATATGAGACTTAGAAACCCAAGACCTTGCAGAAGCCCAACAGGTACACATTTGGTATAGTCTACTGCAAAATTTCATCTCTGGGACATTGTTTATATAGGAGACTGAATGTGGTAACTTTTGATTGATAGATCCTTACCACCATTAAACAAAAGTGATAGCACTACCCTGTACTAAGACATCAAAGCACCATTAAATAACTTACTCTAACGTTATATATAGCTTTGGGATTAGTAATTGTACCATTTTTAGAACAAAAGCACGTTTTGCTTTTTAAAAAGTTTAAAGATGGGGAAAAACTACTTTCATCTTTATAGTTATCTTTAACTTAGTAGGCAAATTTTACAGAAATAGATTTATAGCAACTCTGTGGAGAACAAAGTAGAGCAAATTACTGGCCCTACTTGTCTTTAAAACATCCCCGCCTACTTATATTGTCCACTAAGTTATAAGTTAGTTCATTACTTCTGAATTACCTTTTCTTACAGTCTACAAGTGCCTCATAAAGTAGTCTTAAAAGGGTGTGTTTTTTTTCAGTGGTGAGATTCCAGTCAGAAATCCATTTTCTAACCTACAATGAGATTAACAAAAGGAGAAAATTTAGTAACACAGCTAAATATATTTTCACAATTTAAAAGATAACATTTAGAATACACATATCGGCTACTTATTTTAGCTGTAATATAAAAGTACATTTCTTATAAACACAACAAGTATTCCACATAGTAACTCACTTGATCCAGCTCAGTTGGAATGTACTGGATGGCCCCACAAGATGCTGCCACTTTAATGAGGCTGCAATACACTGTATATCTTACAGGAGTATTCTTATCCATCCCATGGAAAAGGTTGCTCAGCCTAGTTAACAAATAAAACAGCAACATTTGAGATTAACAACCATGATATTAAGTTCCGGTTATCTGCTCTCACAACAAACCCGTGGCAGGTACTATTAATAACTTCATATTACAGAGGAGGGAACTGGGGTACAGAAAGGTTAAGTGACTCGTCCAAGGTCACAGCCAATAAGAGCTACAACTGACAGTCAAGTTTCAGAATTCCTGCTTTGAACTACTAAAAGTTAGCAACAGGAAAATAGCCTCTTGAAATACCAAGCCTCTTCCAGTTCTTAACTTACAACTGCAGTCTCAGAGACGGGCGTTCGCCTTCGCGAAATTTGACCAGCTTTTCACACAGGCTTTCAATCAAAGCTTCTTGCTTGTCTGGTTCCAGGATCAAGAGGAGGGATACCACGCTGTTCATCACACTTTCAACATCTACACAAGTATGGATAACACAATCAACAATGACAGTATGATATTCAATGTGTCTAGTTAAATATACATTTCCAGCGTTTTAATATAATGAAGACCATTAAACATAAGACACTTAAAAAATATGTAATTTGGCTACTGTAAAACAGTTCTAGAGGATCGGTATTTTTCCTTCCATGGAGAGCAACAAAAATATAGTGTACATGAACTCAAACTAAACTAGCTCTGCTGCATAGCTAAACATTCAGAGAGCAACTTACATATTTTATTAAAAAGGAAGGAAATTGTTATCTAAGATTTGGTTTCTAACTAGTAAAACAGAGACTGATTTACATGTTTACATACAGTATACACACTTTCTATTTTTACTGTCATGATTTTCAATCATTTGGAAGTTACTGGCAAGGTTTTAGGCTAGGATGCTTTCTCAATTAAGGAAAACTTTGTATATGCATATAGATAGTTACTTAGAAATTAAAACTGTCATTTTTTTGGTTGGGTTACTCATTTTCAAGTATTATAAATATTAATCATATCCCAAGTTTAATCTCTAATTTTTTTTTTAGTATACATATTGCCGAAGCAAATAACCAAGTTTAAGCTCTAAACCCTACCTAGAGATTTCAGGACTCATAATTTTCAAAATTTCCCATTTTATCTTGATAAGTAGGAAATAAACCTAATAATGAAATGGCTTTTAGATTACTTGAAATTATATACCATTTGAAATTAATCCAAACCTTATGAACAGGAAACAGCTTCATTTCTTTCTTCAGTTCATTCTGAAACTGTCAGCATTTAACGTGTGTAATAACATTCAAGAAATAAATATACCTGACGTTAAAAGATGTTTTCTCAAAACAGGCTTACTTTATAAGTAAAATAGATTAGATAAACTGAAAGCATGTGTAAAGATACGATTAAAAACAATAGTGCTTAGACTACAGTTAACAACATATTGTATAGTTCAAATAGCTAGAAGAGAAGAACTGGAAGGTTCTCAACTCAAAGACAAATGTTTGAGGTGATGGATATCCCATTACTTTGATTCAATCGTTACACATAGTATGCACGTATCAAAACATCACATGTACCCCCAAAATATGTACAACCATTATGTATCAATTTTTCTAAAAGTCCTAAGGTCTGAAATTCAAAACATACAAATATTTGTGGGTCTGTGGGTTTCGCATCCACAGGTTCAACCAACCTCGAATGGAAAATATTGGGGGTGGGAGGATGACGATAAAAAATAATACAACAATAACAAAATACAGTACAACAACTATTTATACAGCATTTACATTGTATTAGGTATTATAAGTAATCGAGAGATGATTTAAAGTACATAGGAGGATGTGCATAGATTATATGCAAATCCACGGATTTTTAGTATCCACTGGGGGTCCTGGAACCAATTCCCCCTCCACTCCACCTTGGATACCTAGAAAATTTAAAAAGTAGATTCTTATTATTAGTAAGAAACATTAGAAAAAATTAAAAACAAACCTTTATCATCTTCCTTCAAACACACATCACAGGCTTCAATAATTTGAGCTAAATCTACATGAAGTCCACCTTCTGAGTTCTCTTCTGAGATCTCAGCTCCTTTAGATTTCAGATAAGCACGAAGCTCAGCAGCCTGTTGAATGGAATAGCGTCACTATATATCTACAAAACTGACCATGAATGACAAAACAGAAAATCTCAACCCATTCTGTCCTATTTCTGAAAAAACAGAATGCAAATACTGTATTTAACAACTACCTCAAATTATGCTAAAGAACTACTCTATTCCCTCACCTCATCATCGTGACAACCGCACAGGAGCCAAAGGTTTTTCTCCACAAGGCCCAGTGGCTCACTATTGCTCATGTGGATCACCTTCAGAATTTCTCTCATGTCATCTGTACCCTGCTAGACTTCCAGTATACAGCAAAAAACCTTTCTAATATAACTCAAAAGGTTTCCATGGCGGGGAGGAGGATAAGGGGGACTGTTGAGAAGAAATCAATCTGACTCGGTAAATTTAACTTCGTTGAAAGATATGAAAAATTTTTTGCTCTCAAATGTATACATAAACACAGCTACTAGAAAAGTTAGACACTACCTTGGCAAAAGGGTAATCATTTGTTAATTCAGTATTTGAGAACCTATTTGAGACAAGCATTTTGGGAGATACAAAGACATAAAGATAATGCCTGTGAATATTGCCTTAGAATAAAATATTTATATCAAATAGATCTAGTCTGCAACTAATCTCTTAAAATGCAAAGTGAATTTCTGGGTCAAAAAGCACCTTTGGACCTATAAAGACACAACTACAGTACTGCATTCACTCATTTGGACATTTCCTACCCTATTGCTTACATATAATATTTAATAAATTTTTCTTCTAAGGGGCCGCCAAACAAATGCAGATGGTTTTAAAGATAATAAAACGAAGTGCAACAGTCAGATGAAACAACACCATTAGTAAATGCACAGGTATCACATATTCTAGACCAAACCAAAAAAGTCTTGGTGGAGGCCATTAAGATATTTAAACCCAAAAATGTGTTTAGTTACCTTGGAAAAGTATATCAAACCTACAGATCTGATGGTACTTTCAGATAACAAGAACACACTACCCTCACACAGGAGTTGGTATTATAAGCAAGATTTCAAAAAAACAACTGTCACCATGTCAGGGAGAACAAAAATAACACTGGAAAGCATGCTTCTCTGTGAAGGAAACATACAATATGGTCCAATCAAGAAAAAAGGCATCGGTCCACTTTTGCTTTGTAGATACAAAGCAAACTTTTTATAATAACTATTCAGTTAACAGTTTATTGTTTTTATGTCATCCTCACAGGCCACAAGTGGTTATGGAGCAGTATAAGCAAAGGAAAACAAAAAAAGGATTAAGAACTCCATTTCTTACTCTAATCAAGCTGAGAATCCGACCAAGCAATCACATATGTTGCTGTCAAAGGACTGGCTAGTGTGAAACTGAAGTATCACAAGAACAGAAGCATAAACTAAGAAATGATACTTTAAAATATGATAAATGACATATTTCTCCATCCACAAGTACATTAAAAAAAAATCGAATACTTTTTCAGTAACCTAATAGCCAACTGTTGGTAACATGCTTCCCTTCCTATTCATGTATTTTTTTTGTTTTTATACCTTCCTATCTCTGCTTAACTCCCTCCCTATCCTTGAAATTTTCCTCCCTTTTCCATTTTCCCTAACTTGCTCTTCAGGGCTGCAGGACTGCATTTCTACCATAGGGGAAAAAAAAATCACGTCTGCAATTCTAGAATTTATCTTAGACTATTAAAGATACGGAAACCAAAATTTCCATGTTAGTGGAGTAGCAGAAATAAACAAAATGACAAACTTAGGACTTCTCAGAATAGTTTTCAGCTATACAAAATTAAAGAATATCATTTCATGTTTAGTTTAACCCCCACCAATTAAACTTTTGTTATGGGGAAAATGAGAAACATCAGCCCTGCGTACCAAAGAGCAAACCCCAAACGGGAAATTTAAAAGTATCAGGATGGTCCACCAGGTGTATGACTCACAGTATACGAGGGTGGAAATGACACCTATTTTCGGGATACAGAACAACTTTCAACCTTGTACAAGAAGTACTAGAAAGCACGGGTCTACATATAAATACGGGTCACCTTCACCTCTGTGATCGCACAATAATAAAACCCTTTTCCTTTTCAGTACAAAATTACTTTTCCCTAGACTGCTTATGCCGACTACAGATTCGCCACCTCCCACTCCGGATGCGGCTGCATTTGGGGGACGGAAGCAGACACCATTCCTAATCAGTCAAAAACTACTAAGTCATCAGAAGTGACTCCAGACTGGGAGAGTCCCGACGCTGACCGGGAAGCTGGCCGTGGAAGGTCGGGGCCCGCGCTGGGACTGCCGGCCGGCTTGCCGGTGCGCACCGAGGCCAGGAACGCGCGCCCGTGCCTCGTGAGAGACAGCTGTGGGTCTCAGCCCCGGAGCCGGCTCCGCGAGGCGGCGTCCCGCCCGCCCGGCCCAGGCTCGGCAGAGGTCCCTCACGCCCCTGAGGCATCCCCAGCCCACCCTGGCGGCACCCGCAGCCCGGGAGCACACCTGGTCTTCCTCACTGATGTCGATGAAGGCTGGGACGCTCATGGTGAAGGCCCAGGTACCGCGGACACTCCACTCGTAAACCACGCCGACCGGAAAAGGGAGCTGGGCCGCGCGACGGTGCCAAACAACCACTTCCGGGTCACCCACCGCGGTTCGTGGCGGGGCGGGGTCGCTGGGACGGGCGGGGCCAGGAAAGCCAATCGTGCCGCGCGCTCTCGCCGCGGCTGGGGGCGTGGCGCGCGCGTTCGGGTGGGACTCGCGGGCAGGGCGTGCTGCGTTTCCGTCCTGGGAAGCCTCTGGCGGTCTGTGGTGTCCTGCACGGTGTCGCTGACTGTCCTTCGCGTTACCTCCGCGCCCGGGCCTCCCTAAGTCCACCTGCCCCCTGAAATTTTAGGCGTGTTGGGTCGTGCTGAGTGTTGGTGGGTTTGTGTAGAAACCGGAACTCTCATATAGTGCTACTGGGAATGTGAAATGATACAATCACTTTGCAAAAGAGTGGCAGTTAGAGTTCAACATCTCATATGACCCAGTTATTCTACTACTAATTATTTAACCCCCCCAAAATGGAAGTGTATGTCCGCACAAAGATTTGTACACGAATGTTCATTGTAGCTTTAAAAAATAATAGCTTTATTGGGATGAAGTTGCGTATCATAAAATTCACCCTTTTAAAGTATAGAATTCGGCAGGTTTTAGTATTTTCGCAGTTGTGCAACCATCACCACTAATTTTAGAACATTTTCATCACTCCAAAAAGAATTCCTGTACCCATTAGCAGTCACTCCCCATTCTCCCCCACCCACCTCAAGCCCCTGGCAACCACTGCTCTACTTTGTTTCTATGAATTTGCCTTTCCTGGACATTTCATATAAATAGAATCATAAAATATATGGCTTTCTATGTCTGGCTTCTTTTATTTAGCATAATGTTTTCAAGGCTCATGTATGTTGTAGCATGTATCAGTCCTTTATTCCTTTTTATTGCTTAATAATATTGCATTGTAATGGATATACCACATTTTGTTTATCCATTCATCAATTGGTGGACATTTGGATTGCTTCCATTTTTGGCTTTCATGAATAATGTTTCTATGTACATTCTTGCACAACATTTGTGGACATACATTTATATTTCTCTTGGGTATATACCTAGGAGTGGAATTGCTAGGTCATAGGGTAACTTTGTGTTTAGCTCTTTGAGGAGCTATTTTCTGAAAAGTCAACAACTTTATTTTTAATAGCCCAAGACAAGAAACAACCCAAATGTTCATCGACAGGTGAATGGAATGAATAAAAAAATGGTTACATACCTGTGTATTGGACTACTACTCTGCAATAAACAAGGATGAATTATTGATACATGTAACAACATGGATGAATCTCAAAACAATTTTCCTGTGTTAAAGCTAGACATATACTGTATGATTCCATTTACATAAAACTCTAGAAAATACAAACTAATCTATCAGTTCTTCATTATAGTGGTGGCCCTATAGATTATTGTTGTTGCGTGGGGGAGGGTGACTGGGCAAGGAGGAGGTAGAGATGAATTACAAAAGGGCATGAGGAAACTTTTGGGGGTTGTGGATATGTTCATTATTTTGTATGTGGTGATTGTATCATTGTTGTATCCATATATAACTGGGCACGGTGGCTCACGCCTGTAACCCTGGCACTTTGAGAGGCCAAAGCGGGAGGATCACTTGACGTCTGGAGTTCGTGACCAGCCTGAGCAAGAGCGAGACCCCATCTCTACAAAAAATCCTATCACTTTTTAACAACTGCCTGATACAAAGAAAGTGCAATAAGTTTTTGTTGTATTAATGAATGATACCCTAAAAGTTAACTCAGTAAATTGATTTGCAACAAATCTCTGATAATTGTTTTACATTTTAATTTTGAATGAAAAAATTTAATTTTGAATTAATATGAATGATTAAAACATTCTAGAAAGACATAGAAAATAATTTTTTAAAGTGTGGCAAAGACTGTCAACCTGATATCCACCCTGTTACGCCTTAGTAGTAAAACTGAAGTGTAGTTATAGATGTAGCAATGTACCTTTCTATGAAACTAAATTTATCAGCCTTATTACAGCTAGATGTAGCCAGTGAGATGCAGATGAAAATTTTGAAAGGGTCTTCTGGGAAAGCTCTTTCTGGGAGCCAACTCAGCTTCGAAGCTGACTCTTGCCCTTGCCCTTTATTCCTTTTTGCTGCTTAAAATATGGACTTGATGGTGGGAGCTGCAGCAACCAAACCAAAGACGTGGTCTTGAGGGTGGAAGCCATGGTGGTGGAGAAGAAAGAGGGAGAAGCCATATCCCCAATGACGTCAGGAGGGTGTGGTGCCAGCCCCTGACTGCCTACCTCTGAACTTGTTATAATAAAAGAAAAAGAAACCTCTATCTTGTTAAATGCACTAATGTATTGATTTTCTCTTATATACAAATGAACCTAATGTTGACTGACACAGAGAGAAAAGTTTGAAGTCTAAAGTCATAATTTTGTAAATGAAAGATTTGTAGAAGTGCAAGTTAACAAATTTTTATCATGCATGTTTATGGTAGGAATCTTAGACTCTGTCTTAATGCTGTTGTGATGTAACACTGAATTTACAAAGCTCTTACCCTCTTAGGATCTCAGAGATTTATAGCTAATAATTAAATTTTATACTAGTGGTGCAACATACGATTCTAGTGACTTTATAGGTGAAACAAATGATATTTAAGCCAGTTGATTGGTGGTTTACTGAAATATATTACACCTGAGCTGTAGATCCACCAGTAGAACTAATACAGTACTTTAAATCTCAAACACTTAGACCATTTGAAAGCATTAATTTTCCCATTAGTCACTGTAATAAGAGAAAATTCATAAGGTTAACCTCTTCACTTCAAGTGACATAGCTGGTTATTGAAACATTCATAAATCTGTTGAATCCAAAGAAGATGTATTCATCATTCATGTTTTAAAAATGATTTCAGAAAGGCATGGCCATACCAGAGGGAAAAACTTAATGCACTAGTTAGGAGTGTAATCAATTGCAAACAATGCAAATGCAAGAGTAATTTTATGAGCTAAAAATTTTTATGTTTTTGGAAAAAATTTATTATTTTGAGCTCCTGTATGAGCCACACTAACCACAACCATATGAGGTTTTTATTTTATTTTATTTTATTTTACAAGATGAAACAACAGAGGCTCAGAGGAGTTAGGCAGCTCTGCTCCTAGGAGACACAGAGCAAGGATCAATCAGCAAGGATCATTCAGCAAGGATTCCTGTTCAGGTCGTCTCACTTAAAAACTGCCGCTCTTGTTTCTTCTTTTTTTGTTGTTGGTGATTTCATTTTAAAAATAGGGTCAGGTGTGGTGGCTCATGCCTGTAACCAGCCTGGGCAACATAGCGACACCCCGTCTCTACAAAAAATAAAAAAATTACCTGGGTGTGGTGGTGGCACATGACTATGGTCACAGCTACTCGTGAGACTGAGGCAGGAGGATCGCTTGAGCCCAGGAGTTAGAGGTTGCAGTAAGCTATGATGGTGCCACTACACTCCAGCCTGGGTGACAGAGTGAAACCCTGACTCTATAAATAAATAAATAAATAAATAAATAAATAATAATATAAAAGTAGAATGTAAGAATTCTTTACTTGATGTAGAATATGTGCTTTTAAGGTAAACTTTTGTGTTGAAGTATAACTTATGTTCCATAAAATGCACAAATCTTCAGTGTGCACTTTGATGAGTTATACACAATATCCATGTTTAAAAAAAAGCATTCATTAGCCATCAGGAAAATGAAAATGAAAATCACAGCAAGATACCACTTCATACCCACTAGAATGGCTATAATTAAAAAAAAACCAGACAATAGCAAATGTTAATGAAAAGATGTGGAGAATTTGGGACCCTCAAACACTGATGGTGGAAATGTAAAATGCTGCAGCCACTTTGGAAAACACTCTGGCAGTTTCTCAAAAAGCTAAACAGAGTTATATGGCCCAGTAATTCCACTCCTAGGTATATATCCAAGAGAATTGAAAATACATGTTTATGCAAAAACATGTACATGAATGTTCATAGCAGCATTATTCGTAACAGCCAAAAACATTCATAATAGCCAAATGTCTATCAGCTGATGATAAACAAACTGTGATGTATTTATACAATGGAATATTATTTGGCAATGAAAAGGAATGAAGGACTGATACATACTACAACATGAATAAGCCTTGAAAATACTATGCTAAGTGACAGAAGCTGAAAACAATGCATGTTGTATGATCCTATTTGGCAGGGATTTGGGGGACCTAATTGAGGGGGAAGAATGGGGAACGATGACTACAGGGTAAGAGATTTCTTTATGGGGTGATAAAATATTCTCAAATTGTTTGTGGAGATGGTCACACAACTGTGTGAATATCCTAAAAACCATAGAATTATACCTTTTCAATGGGTGAATTGTATGGTATGTGAGTATAGAAATACAATTGTTTTTAGAAAGAAATAAACAGTGCGTAGGAAAGGCACATCTTTCATTACTGATAGAGGCTAGGTCAGATGCTATGGCCTTTGATCTGTAAACCACACTTGCTGGGTAACTCTCGACCCCAGAAGTAGGCATGGGCAAGGCTAGACAGGGAGGCCTCTGATGTGGTAAGACTTACACCAGGGAGGAGAATAGAACTCATGCTCTCTGTGGCCAGCTTGCCCAAAAGGAAAAAAAGGCAGGGACAGTTTGGCTTCCCACGCTGCAGGGCCAGTAGGGAAACTTTCAGTTTCTCAGCCCAAGGCTGCTCTTCACAGGAGGCCCACTCTCTACTGGAAAATGGTGGACCTGAAATGAGCCTGCCCCATTAGTCTTCCTACATGCACCAATCTGATAAGTCACTCAACCTCCCCATTGGGCAGAGTGAGATGAAGATTTGGAGAGACCAGAAGTGTCAACGTGGACACTTTGTAGAGCTCCCTTCAGCTGGAAGGGAGACATCAGGAGTAGAGAGGGACCATTTCTCCCAACACTGACCAGTTCTACCCTTTTCATTCATATTACTATTCAGCCCCTCATCATTTCTTATCTGGACTGTTGAAGTCATCTAACTGTTCTCCCTACCTCTACTTTTACTGTCTTGATACTCATTCTCCAAGATTGTGCTCCAGGGACCTTCAGAACAGACATAGCCTAAAGATTTTATTTGTCTTGTAGAGCATTAAAATTTTTTCTGAGTTAATTGCTGTGGCAGACACTGCTGGTAACTTATCCAATACATGTTCTCTCTTTTTACTTTACTAGCACCACCTTGCTTTTCTTCAGAGTGGCACCATGCCCAGCTAAAGAATTACATTTCCCAGGCTCTTTCACAACAGGGAGTGGGGAAGTGACATATTTTGGCTGATAAGGTGATAGGAAAGTTGCTTTGCGGGGTTTTCTGGAAAGTTCTTTGAGTGGAGGCATACTTAACTTGCAGGAGCCTTTAGACTTTACCCTTTGGCCATTCTCCTTTTTCCTACCTTGGATGTAGATGTGAAGCTGGGGTTGGGGCAGTAGTTTAGCAGCTCCTAGGGTAACACGCTGAGGATGGATTCCATATGCTGAAGGATGAAGTGGAAAACTAAAAGGAACTTGGGTCCTGGTTCATTATGGAACCACCTTTTTGACCCTGCAGAACTTAGCTCTGGATTTCTAGTTTTGCAAAGAAAAAACATCTTATCTGTTACAAGCCACTATATGTCAGTTTTATTTTGTTACTTTCAGCCAAACTAACTGGACAGATTTGGTACCAGAAGTGGAATGCTTCAAGTAACAGAACCTAAAATGTGGCATTGGCTTCATTAAAGAGCTAGGGCTTTGACAACAGGGACACAGATTTCATAGACTTGGAAGAATATGACCCTTGTTATATGATGTCAAAATATTCTCCATGGAAAACTGTCTCCTTTTGTTTCTTGGGACATAAACCATGGAGTTTTATGTTGTTGTTAGGGGAAAGAGTAGATATAATTTATGTTGACAGATTCTGGTTACTTCTTGCCACTTTCAGCATAGTCCCAAAGGATAGGGATAAATTCAGACTAGAGCTAGCTACTTTGTAAGCAGAGATGGATAGTAAATTTAGGCTGAGAGCAACTCTCTGCCTGTAACCTCCAATCTCGACTGACTGAGAACCCCTTGCTCTGGAGCCCTGCAGGTTGAAAAGCCAACTTATGGCCCTTGTGCTGATACTGGCAAGGTTAGCTGCAGCAAGTGGATAAAAATGGAACCTCAGGCCTTTCTAAAGAATCTCCCTTTAGGAGTTCTTAGCCAGAAATACATCTGAACCTACTGATAACAATTAGATTAAAGATCTCTTCCCACAGGTCCCATTGTTTCAAATTGCCTCAAAAACTGTTAATCTAAGGAATAGGAGAATGCCAAATACATTGTCTGGCAGGTAGAAGAAAAGACTTACAAAGTCTAGAAAGATCTTGGGCTATGGCTACTCTTGCATGAAGCTTATAGAAAGCCTTCCACATTTTTGAGGCAAATCATGTCAAGAACTGTGAAGGCTCTGATATTTTACCCTACTTGCAAGCTAACAAGTTAGCCTGCCATAGTTTCACGGATGTTGGTAGAAGACACAAGATTCATGGGTCAGAGACAAAAGACTTTATTGCAGCAGAGTAAGCAACACGAGCTCAATGGAATATTTGCATCAGTTTCCCTTATCCCCAATTCCCACAGGTGCCGTGTGGATGGGCCCAGACATGTGTCAGCACACATTTCCCAGGCTCTTTCACAACTGGGAGTGGGGAAGTGACATCTTTTGGCTGATAAGATGATAGGAAAGTTGCTTTGTGGGGTTTTCATTACAGATAAGGAACCATGAGCTGAGGAACCCAAATATTTTATAATGCACAGTAAGCTTGCCTGCCCTTTGCTTGGTATAAAAACACCTTCTCTATCTTCCTAGGCTGTTTGCTGTACAAATATCCTTAAAAACATACTCTGAAACAATGAGCAGCCATATCTGCTTGCAATGAGCAGCCATATCTGCTTGCAAGATATGTAGAGATACAAGAGACTCACAGAAAATTGTCTCCCAACAGTATATGACCAAAGAAACTCCAGACTTGACTGGCAACAGCCTTTGGTATTTCAACCCCTAAGGCCATGCTGGGTGCCTAAACTCTCACCAACTAGAAGTGGGCTATGAAGTTTCTGTGAGGTCTCCAGGAAAGGCATCCTTTCCAAAGCCCTTCTCAGATGAGGTCATGGATAATAATGGGCTAGAAGGATTCCTCCAGAGGGCAGAGCAGGAGCTATCAAACATGCTAAGCAACATGTTATACCACCACTGAGGCAAGGAGTCCTCATTCTCTCTGCCAGAAGGCAGTGTTTGATGTTTGCTATGACTACCATATGTCTCCCGGTCTCTTATTCCTCACTTGGAGTTGTTACTGCCTCCCTGATCCTTCCCCATTGTATAGTGAGGATGTTGGAGTGGTTACCTTACCTTTTAGTGCTAAACTCACTGGGCCCTGAGGAGACACATCTGGATCTGCATATCATCCAGAGAGCTACAATTTTAAGCTAGATGCAGTATTTGGATGAATTTTTAAAATATCGTTTCCCTTTTGGACAGAGAGTGCATTTTTATTTGCACGAGGGATATTTGCATTCTATTGGATGGCAGAATTTTATTGTGATTGTTCCTGTGTTGTTATTAAGTTTAAGTATAGAATAAGGACATATGAATGGTGAACAGCTAAAAGGTGTGGGGTAGTGGATTTTTTTCTCATATTTTTTGGGTACCTAGCACTTTTTGGGCACCCTTGTTATAATTTCCAACCTTCTGATTCCTATCTCCCCTGAGTGAATCCAGAAAACTAATTCCCCAACATTTGACCTGGGCTCCATCAATTAGATAGACCCACTTGGAACTAATACTTAGAAGTGAGCAACTGAAAGAAAGAAATCTCTATGCAAAATCTGTTTGCTTGGCAAAGGTGCTGGCAGAGGCCTCTGGCTTTCAGGGACAACAGTGGTGGTGATGATTTTCTCTTCTGCTCTCTGGGACAGTAGCTGCAGTGATGAATTTTTTACTAGGCTGGCGGGGTGGTTGTGGTTTGGAATATTGTTTCTAGAACAACCTCAAGCCTCTTTGTCCAGCTAGCCCACTGATTCTGTGAGTTGCCCAGATATCTTTCCTTCTTCTTTTTATCTTTTTTTTTGGAAATACAATATGCATACAGAAAAACACACATATCTGGTAGCATACCAAGGGTGGGGTTGGGGGAGGAGTTCACCTCCAGGTACAGACAGTTAGGAGGCGCATGTCTGTAGATCATTTAAAAACAATAACAAAGCAGATTAAAAGTCAGTCTGCTTCTTATTATCACCATGCATAGTCAATTTTAAATAATATCAGTAATAAAAGAGTTCCTCCCTGAAAAACAAATTTTTAGATGATTAAGTTATAAGCAATTGATGCAGTTGCTGTCAAATTTTTATAAAATATTTCATGTACATATATATGCAAGAATAAAATCTGCACATTTAAAATTTTTTGTCCTTTTTTTTGGAGACAGGGTCTCACTCTGTTAGAGTGCAGTGGTGTCATCATAGCTCACTGCAAACTCAAACTCCTGGGCTCAAGCGATCCTCCTGCCTCTCAGCCTCCCAAGTAGCTGGGACTACAGGCACGTACCACCATGCCTGGCTAAGTTTTCTATTTTTTGTAGAGATGGGGTCTTGTTATGTTGCTCGGGCTGGTCTCGAACATCTGGCCTCAAGCAATCCTCCTACCTCGGTTTTTATCCCTTAATGATCACTATAATCTAGTTAATTTGGAGAACTCTCAGTTCTACAGCTGGGCCCTGACACACATGCAGGCTCAGCTACATGTATACATTTCAAGAGTCAGTCTTAAAGGTTTGAATCTCCGGAGCTGGCTTTTGACACAGTTTTTGTTTCTGACCCTTATGGTCCTATATATTTCTGTGTTTAAATAGGAGGTTTGAAATAAACAACGAATAGTGCCATGATTGTAAAGACAAAGACAAAGAACTTAAATTACTTCAATTCTGTCAATCCATGTGACTACTTGAAGTTTTTATTTGTGTTTAGAATTTAAAACAGTGAAACAGAGAGTGAACTGCAAGGCATACTATTTTTTAGATGGTAAGTGCAAATTTTACTTCATACATAATATATTTTACTGAATTTGAATATCTTTAAAATTGAAATGTCTTTTTAAATTTTTATTTATTTATTTATTTATTTATTTATTTATTTATTTATTTATTTAAGAGACAGGGTTTCATTATTTTGCCCAGGCTGGTCTCAAACTCCTGGCCTCAAGAGATCCTCTAGCCTCAGCCTCCCAAGTAGTTGGGATTATGGGCATGAGCTGCTACACCTGGATCAAAATTTCTTTTTTTATATTGTTAACTGTTTTAAAACTTATATATGTGTGTGTGTATATACAAAATTTAATTAAAGAAAAATTTTGCTATCCACATTTCTTTTATGGCTATTATTATTTTAGTTTTATTTCATAACTCTTACTGAAAATTATTTTGTCACATAGAGGAGGAGGGTGTTAAAAAATAAATGCTCTAGGTACACCCCTGCACGTTATCAGAAATATGTGGCCCAATAAATCTGCACAAACTGAACATGCCTTTGTATCCAGAACCTGAATCAAGAGACAATATTACAAGAACCTCAAAACACCCTGTTGCGCTCCCCTCCGATCATAACACTCCTCCCCAAGGGTAAACACTATTCCAGTTTCTAACAGCATGGATTAATTTTGCCTGCTTTTGTGTTAAAAATAAATGAAATTGTAAATATGTACTCTTGTTTCCGGCTCCTTTTGCTCAACATTATGTTTGTAAGATTCATCAATGTTGCTGCATGTGGTTGTAGGTCATTCATTCTTATTGTGTGTAGAGTATTCCATTGTGTAAATGTATCACACTATTTTATCCTCTCTAGTGTTAATGAGCATTTGAGTAGTTTCCAGTTTTTGTAGGATTAGTAGCACCACTGTGGATATGTTAGTACTTATCTTTTGGGGAACATACTTATGCATTTTAGTTAATTTTGTGCCTAGGGATGAGGTTGTTGGAACATAGAGTATTCATATGTTTGCCAAATAGTTTTCCAAAGGGGTTTTTAAAAGATAAGTCAAATATCTTTTTAATAAATGAATTTTCTGCTTTATCACCCAGAATCAGTTTCTGTTTCTTGCAACTAAGAACCTTACTGATACAGTTACAGTTTAAATACTGGGAGATTTTACTTTAAAATATGGATGGTCAGTTTATTTTGAAAAGGTGAATAATCTGACAGCACTGGATGGCAATTCCTACTAGGCAACAATTACTTGAAGCTGCACAATGGTTGCTTCCTTTAGACAAGGCATGTGCTCTTTGGTTGTCACAGTCTCCATCACTCCCTGTTTTATTAAACCTAGCCTACTTTAGTGACTTATATTACATGCCTAGCCCCTGCAAGCATCTGCATTTAGGATCTTGTGCAATACTACCACCAAAAAATTTTTTGTAAAAGCAGACTTGGTTGTTTCTCCTTTGTTTAAAAGCTTTGAATAGCTGCCTGTTGCCTATAACAGCAATCCTCAAACTTTATTGCTGTGGTCCCCAACCCCTGGGCTGCAGACCAGTACTGGTCTGTGGCCGGTTAGGAACTGGGCCACACAACAGGAGGTGAGCAGAGGGCGAGCGAGGCTTCATCCGCTCCCCATTGACATTACCACCTGAGCTCCGCCTCCTGTCAGATCAGCAGTGGCATTAGATTCTACATTATGGTGAGTTGTATAATTATTTCATTATATATTACAATCTAATAATAATAGAAACAAAGTGCACAATAAATACAATGAGTTTGAATCATGCCTGAACCACCCAACTATCCCCCTCCCCATCTGTGGAAAAATTATCTTCCATGAAACCAGTCCCTGGTGCTAAAAAGGTTGGGGACCACTGGTGTAATATTAACACATAGCACATAGTTCTTGCTTCTGAAGGTGCACAGTTGCACCTCAATTCCATTTTGCAACAAGTTGGAATATAAACAAACAATCAAAAAAGTGTGCTAAATATTTTGAATAACAATGAGGTGGTTGTATATGTGCAGTTTTTTATTACAAAGGGTGTTCTGGAGCATTGTTGTTTTGGAGGTAGAAACGACCTAATTAGATTTTAATTGGAGGTGAAGACATGGTCCTTTCTGCTCAGGAGTTTTGTCCCCCTTTTCTTAACCGATATTAACAGATATGACGTCTCTGTTTTTATATCCTACCCCATATATACCCTAATCGAGCTATTAAAAACTTATTTGTAGTTTCTCAAATGCAAAGATTCTCCCCACCTCCTTCTGAACTTGGTTGTCTTGCACGTGGCTGTCAAGGCTCTCTCTTCAGATATCACCCCTGGATGATACCTAAGCCTTTGCTGTCTCCTGATTCCACCTGCACCCTGCCCCTGGCCCTGTCTCCTGGGCTGCTCCTTATCTGGGCTCTCATTTCCATCAGTGCACACCTCTAGCCCCGCACTTACACTGTGTATTGTAACGGTTTAGCTCACTCCTCTCTCTCCTGGACCAAAGGAACTGTTCCATGTAGACATATAGCCTCAGTGCCAGAAGAGCAGTTGCTTAATTAATGCTTTTTTTTTTTTTTTTTTTTAAGGGAAGCATGAAACAAGGTTTTTGAGGAGAGAAAGATAGGATTATAGAGCAAAAGCAAGATATGTTTACAGAGCAAGAGCAATATACATTCGCCACAGACAACGAACAGACCCCTTGTCATAACAAAAAGGCCTTGGTTATGGTCTGGGGTCTTGTTTTATAGTGTCTGGATTGGACCCTCCTCGTGGTTCAGACTTCACCATGGAACCACTTTGATGGACAATTGGGAGTTACATGACTTGAGTCTTACTGCACATGTGGACCTCTCATGAGCCTCTCTGAAAGCCCATTGGTGTGGTGGGGGGGTGAACTGCAATGCAGATTTAAGCTAATGACATTATAATTAGCCTTAAGTTGTTCTAGGTCACCTTCCAGACCCTATTGTACCTATGCTGCCTGGCCCGCTTGATAGGTCATTCTTCTACGTTTTTCTGCAGCTGGCACACTCAGTTCTGATTGGTAGATTGTAGGGTGTTCCCTCCTCCCCCACATGTGGCAGTTGCTCGGGGCACCCACCTTAGTCCCTAGAAGAGCCAGAGGTCCTAACTATCTACCTAACAGATTGATGAGCACTTAGGTTGGTTTCACATCTTTGCAATTATGAATTGTGCTGCAATAAACACTTGAGTGCAGGTGTTTTTATTTTTTTTTATTTTTATTTTTTTATGAAATGACTTCTTTTCCTTTGGGTAGATACCCAGTAGTAAGATTGCTGTGTGAAATGGTAAGTCTTTTTTTTTTAATGATTAAAAAAAAAATTTCAGAATATTATGGGGGTACAAATGCTTTGGTTACATAAATTGCCTTTGCACAGCCCAAGTCAGAGCTACAAGGAAGCCCATCCCCCAGACAGTGTGCACCACACCCATTAGGTGTGAGTTTACCCATCCCCAATTAATGCTTTTTGAATGTACTGCGCAATTCTTATGTGTCAGACACTGTTCTAGGTGAGCAAGACCAGCAAAGGTCCCTGCCCTTGTGTGACTTCCACTCTAGCAGGTTTCACCTGACCCACCTGTAGGGGTCTGAGTAGGAATTTCTCAGGTTAGAAGGTAGGTGGTAGTGAGAGATTTAAACCCAAAAGGGCATGCCAGGCAGAGGGAGCCACATGTCCAGAGCCACGGCGTCTTGAGGACATGGGGGTGCTGGTGGGAGTTCTTCGAGGCTGGGGGAGTGTGGAGGGCCGCGGGAAGTAGTGGAAGATGGAGCTGGCGAGGATCAGAGGCCAGCATGCGAAGGGACTCACACGCCCTGCTAAGGAGTTTGCACTTTACCCTGAAGACAGCCAGAGTCCTGTTGATGATTTTATGCAGGGGAATGACATGTTTATATTTATTTTGAGGAAGATAATTCTGGCAGATGTACTGGAGTGGTGAGAGACTGGGCAAGTCACTTGACCTCTCTCTTCCTCTGTTCCACCATCTATCAAAGAAGACGAACCGTATCTGCTCTATTTACCTCCTAGGATTTTGGTGAGAAATAAAAGAGATAAGAAATGTGAAAACGCTTTGGAAAGTCTATGGTACTGTAAAATGCAAGCTGGTGCCGTTGTTATTTCAGCTGTGCTGCGTTTGGGAATGTGGTTTTAAAGAAGCCCAGAGAATCAAGGAGAGAAGCAGAGTAACGACTCCATTTCTGCTTCCCGAGGAGAAGACAACCCAGTGATACTGTCATTTATATTTTGACACCCCGCTGTACAAAGAGCTAAGGAAGTTTTATGGAAAATAGAGACGCCAGCCCTGGGAGAGCTTACAGTCTAACTGGAGAGATACAATACCTCCAGGAAAGGAAACCAAATACACACTAAAAGAAAACCCACATACATGAAAATGTGATCCAATCCAAAAGGAAAGTGCTGGATGGGGGGAGATGGGAGGCGTGGAGACTCCCTGTAAGAAAAGAAAGTCATGTAATTTGTCCTAATGAGGTGATGATTTGCTAAATAACACCTCTGCTGTTCCACCCCTCTAATGAGGCAGAATGGGAAAAGGAAAGAGGAAAACATTTTACCAGGTAGAAAATTTTATTTCTTAATTGGTTGCACTATGCAGTCCCTTTCTCTAAAAGCAATGCTTTAAAAACAAATGATGATATTTTGATATTTGTAAAGGCATGAGTGTCTTGGTAACAGTTATGAGTATGCCTCCTTACAGAAACATCTTGGCTCAGGCTACCAAGTGCTTTTCCCTTCTCGGGTATTTGTTGAGTAGAAACAGATCCTAGGCATATTAAATTATGCCTTTAGGTTCCTTTTTGAAGACAAGTTTAAGTGGCTTTTACCTCCTTTGAATAACATCTTTCTATCTCTAGCTATCCCCCAATAATTCCATAAGTATACCGTATTACATTTTAAATTGTATAAACATTTGTTTTTCTTTTGTAGATTATAATGACAAGGTGTATATCTTTGTAAAAGAGATATAACTCTCCGTGTTTGAAAAGTACTGATAGAGGATGATATAATAAATAGTTTAATAAGGCCTACATTAGCTTCTTTCTGGCCTCTGTAAAAATATTGTTTAACTTATTAAATATTCTTCAAGTTTGGCAAATTATCCTTTTACGCAAGGATTTTAGATAGGAATCATATAACCTTTTTTTTAATTTCAAGAAATTTAGGAGGTACAAGAGTTTTTTGTTACATGGGTGAATTGTATCATGCTGAAGTCAGGGCTTTCAGTGCATAGAACTCCTTTAATAAACTATTTTGATAAAAGAAGCATTCAACTGCAATGAAGTTCTCAGTACTTAAGTGTTCAGTATGTGCTTAGCACATGGTCATCACCTCATGAAGCCAATAATCTGGTTAAGAAGACAGGATTTAAAAATAAGAAATAATTAGCAGAAATACAGTATAGGATAAAATATGTTTAACTGTGACGCATAGGCTAAAAGAACTCTGGGGGTGAGGTAGCCTGGTTAGAAATGATGTTTTAGTTTGGGAGCTGATGTATCTAGGTGTGCAGCTGATAGTGAATACAAATATGGCCAGTTCTCTTTGCCGAGGATGTGGAATAGTGGGGAAGAGTCTGGGGCATCCAGCAGGGCTGGGTCCTAATCTGTGCTCTGACACCTCCTAGCCATAGGACCTTGGGTAAAGTACTTAACCTCATCTGCGAAATACAGCTTTTAGTAGCACCAGTCATGACTCTTGTAAATAAATAGCAGCAATTTCCAGAAAGGAGATAAACATGTCAGTATCTTTGTATTTAGCTCTGTCTCTTGCCACCTACCCAAGAAAGGATTTTTAGCCATGGTGGGGTATTTTCCCCAAAGCCCTCAGAAACAGGGAAAAGGCAGTCATTTTCCATTTGACATTTAGGATTACACCTTGGGGTGATGAGAGTGTGCAGGGGGAAATACAACTGAATAGGCAGGGTGGGGTGAATTATGGGGAAGGTTGACAGTCGGGCAGAGGGGTGAGGGCTGAGAGAGAAAGCAACAGGCCCCTGGTAGGCTTCCGCAGGGGAGTGTCAAAGGGATGGAAAGCGGAGAAGGCTGTGGGGGCGGGGATGGGAATGGAAAGGAAAAATCAGACATGAGACATTGTAAAACACCATTTTGTCCTCTTACACTAAATGTAATACATGCATTGGAGCAAGTTGGGAAGTGTAAAAAAAAAGAAAATGATTACCGAAAGTCCTTCACCCTGAGATACTCATTGCTTGTGTTTTGCCATATTTCCTTTCAGACCTTCCCCACTCATTACCCCCGGTAGACATTTGGGGAGAAGAATATTGAAGTAAAGATGACTTAAAGCTTATATGTTACTTCCTCTGGGAAGCCTTCCTGGATTTCCATGCAGAATTCATCTTCTGTGCTTACAGTATTTTATACATATGTAGCAGGGACCAAAAATGATTTTTAAATCAAATGAAATAAACGTGCTGGCAGAATTCTTTTTTGAGGGAGGACTGTTCTTTCATTTGTAAGAAAAACAACATATAATGGGCCTTTTGAGTTATGCAAAGTTAAAAGCAAATCCTGCATTGGGATAGAGCAGTTAAGGATGAGTTGTTAAGTTGTTTTGAATAGCAACGTAAAAGGCAATCTCATTGTGATCAGGGAGCATTTCTGTAGAAACTATTATTATTATTATTATTATTATTTGAGACAGGGTCTTGCTTTGTCACCCAGGCGAGAGAGTGCAGTGGCATGATCATAGCTCACAGCAACCTCAAACTGCTGGGCTCAAGCTATCCTCCCGCCTCAGCCTCCCTAGTAGCTGGGATTACAGGTGTGTGCCACCATGCCCAGCTAATTTTTTATATTTGTAGAGATGGGTTCTCACTATGTTGCCCAGGCTGGTCTTAAACTCCTGGACTCAAGTGATCCTCCCTCTGCAGCCTCCCAAAGTGCTGGGATTACAGGTGTGAGCCACCACACCCTGACAAAATTATTATTTAAACAGAGCTCTTACTTGCTGGGGCCGTGGGAGAGATTTTGGCATGCCTCACTAGGTGTGGGGACTGAGGAGACGCTGTAGGGGACTCCTGTCTTGAGGTCCAAGAGCTGGCTCCTGCAACCCAACAGCAGCCTGAGGGCTGAGCAGAGAGATGTCCTCTAAGTGAATTCCTGAAAAGGAGCGTCATCATGAACTCTAGGTTCTAGCAATGTTTCTGTAAACAGTACAGTCTTTTATTAGCAATGCTTGGGGAATTAAAAAAAGCAATTATAACTTCTAGGAGTGCTGCAGCCTGAGGGGAGGACAGCAGCATGAAGAAATGGATGAGGTTCAGGAGGAGGCAAGGGGTGATGAGCAACAGCTAGGGTGGGTTTGGGGACTCTCACAAAAACAGTGGCCGTGATAATTGCACCCATGTGGTCCTTATTCTATCAGGCACTATTCAGAGACCTCTACAGATATTCACTCATTTAATCCTAGCAACAACCTTATGAGGCAGGTATATTATTATCCCCAGTTCATAGTGGGGAAACTGAGGTACAGAGATGTCAAATTCCTCCAAGGTATCTAGAGAGTAGTAGGGCCAGGACGCAAGCCCATGCACTGTGGTGCCCAAATCTGTGCTCTTAACTGCTGCCCTCTAATGTCACTTCAGAAGGGACCATGCATTCTTCAATCCCTTCAGACAGTGGACATGGAAAATCAGAAGGAAAAGATGTGACATGTAAAAGCCTCAGAACTTGGGGACTTCATCAGAGCATTTATTTAAAATATTTAATTGACGAATAAAGATGATATATATTCAAGGTGTACAATGTGATGATTTGATGTCTGTATACGTTGTATAATGGTTATCACAATTAAATTAACACATCCATTGCCACTCACACTGCACATTACATCCCCAGAATTTTTCCATCTTATAACTGAAAGTTTGTGCCCTTTGATCAACATCTCCCCATGAGCATTTGAGTCAAATGACTTCCAGATATTTTTGTTCATGTATCTCTTCCATCCACTAGGCTTACTTCTTCATGGACAAGAATGTTTTATATTCCCTCTGGATCCCAGTGCCAAGCACATAGTAACCACTCCAAAAACATTTAACCAAAAGAACGTACAGGACACACCAATTATGACTCCAAGGTGTTGAGTCTGTTTACGGAGAGAATAGTGTAACTATTGAGAGATAGCTATCTCTTCATTGGGAGATCTTTACAGCGTAATAAGCATGCTATTATTTTGAACAATTTTAATAGTTTTTAGCCTTCCTTCCTAATGGAAGTCTGCATTAGGCGATGGGCTGAATTTTGCTTGTAATTTTCTCTCCAATGCCAAGGCACAAAAGGGCAGAAACCAATCTGATATTTACAGTCTTGAATAGTATCAAGATATTTGAGAACAGGTAATAAGAGCAATCTATGAACTTGATAAGATTTATAGCACATTTAAATCTAGTGTCTAGCCCTAATATATGACAAAACACTGTGGGACATTCAAGTAAAATTCATATAGAATATAAGGTATATGGAATAGCTAGCTAGTGCTCCTGTGCCTGAACTTGGAATCTTATGTTCCTTACTAACAAGTCCATGGAGAATTTTACAATGTGCTGCAGCTAATGATGTTCAACTGCATATATTAATAACTTATAACAAAATGCTCTGAATGATGTGGGTTTGGTATTGTTGCTATTATTGTTGGTGTTAGGTTAAAGCCAATAGTAAAAGCAAGATTTTACTTCAGAACCAAAAGACAATTATGAAAAATTCAAATATATACAAAATTGGAAAGAATAGTATAATGAATTCCTATGTACCCATCATCTAATTTCAACAGTTATTAATTTATGGCCAATTTTGTTTCATGCACTGGTCCTCACCCCAACCCAGATCATTTTGAAGCAAATCTCAAACTCCATATCATTTGTCTATAAATATTTCTATAGGTATCTCTAAATGATAAGGACTTCTTTTTTGACTTACCACATTTAAAAAATTAATCATAAAACTCAGTAATAAGAAAACTAACAACTTCATTAAAAAATGGGCCAAAGACCTTAATACACATCTCACTAAAGAAGATATACAGATGGCAAATAAGCATATGAAAAGATACCCCACATCATATGTCATCAGGAAAATACAAATTAAAATAATAAGGAAATTCCACTACAAACCTATTAGGATGGTCAAAATCTGGAGCACTGAAAACATCCAATGCTGGCAAGAATGTGGGGCAACAGAGCTTCATTCATTGCTGGTGGGAATGCAAAATGGTACAACCACTTTGGAAGACAGTTTAGAGGTTTCTTAAAAAACTAAATGTATTCTTACCATACCATCCAGCAGTTGTGCTCCTCCATATTTATCCAAATGAACTGAAAACACAAAACCTGCAGTTGGGTGTTTATAACAGTTTTATTCATAATTGCCAAAACTTAGAAGCAACCAAGATGCTCTTCGGTAGGTGAATGGATAAATAAACTGTGGTACATCCAGAATGTTATTCAGGGATACAAAGAAATGAGCTGTCAAGCTATGAAAAGACATGAAGGAATCTTAAATGCATATTACTAAATGAAAGAAGCCAATCAGAAAAATCTACATACTCTGTGATTCCAACGATATAACATTCCGGAAAAGGCAAAACTATGGAGACAGTAAAACATCAGTGGTTGCCAGGGTTTGGGTGTGGGAGAAGGATGAATAGGCAGAACACAGAGGATGTTTAAGGCAGTGAAAATACTTTGTATGGTACTATAATGGTGGGTACATGTCATTATACATTAGTCCAAACTCATAGAATTTATAATACCAAGAGTGCACCCAAATGTAAACTAGGGACTTTGGGTCATTATGATGTCAACGTAGATTCATCAATTGTAACAAATGTACCGCTTTGGTGGGGGATGTTGATGATGAAGAAGGCTGTGTATGTGTGAGGGAGGGGAGAGATGGGAAATCTCTGTACCTTCCTTTCCATTTTGCTGTGAACCTAAAACTTCTCTTAAAAAAATAGTCTTAAAAAATTAATCGTAATTCCTTAACATCATCAAATATCTATTCAGAGTTCAAGTTTCCCTGATTGTGTTATTGTTAGATTTTTACAGTTTGTTTGAATAAGTATGCACTAGAATTTATACCTCGTGATTGATTGATTTGTCCATTGAGTCTTTTTTAATTTATAGGTTCCCCCTCCATCTCTATTTTTTCTTCCAATTTTGGTTCTATAGAGTACCTCACATACGAATTTTATAAATTGCACCTACCTGGTATGTTTTAATATGTTCCTTTCTCCTCTGTATTTCCTGTATATTGGTTATTATGTCTAGAGTTTTGGTTAAATTCGTTTTGGCAAGTAATGGTTTATAGGTGTGTACTTCTACCAGGAGGCACGTTTGCCTGGTTATTTTAGTTTTTGTGATATTACCAGTCATGGATCATCATTATCTCGATACATTAATTCATTAGGGGTTGCACAATTCACTAATTCATTAGGGGTTATCTTGATTTTTCTAATTCTATAATTCCTTCATTATTTATCAGCTGAAATAATTCTATAAAGAGAAACTTTCTTTCATCAACTATTTGATGACTCTGGGATATAGTTTGTACAAGAGAAGCAAGATCAATGCTTGATTCTTTCTCTTTATCTACAAAATTTTAAAATAGTAAGTTGATTCCCCAGCATTTTCCAAAGATGATAAGGGAGGTGCGTTTTAAGCATCAGTTTAAACTCATGGATTTGTGTATATTTGATATATTTCAATCCATTGGTATTATTGGCCAGTGGGAGCATTTGTAAATTGTCTCTTGAGTCCTTTTAAGAGACCTCAGGAGTCTCTGATGGCTCCTAACATTCCTGATGATGAATAACATTCTCTGATGGCTCTAACATTCACAGAAAAATGTTTAAGGCTCATCTTGTAGATTTCCTACCTGACCTGGAATCAGCTATTTCTTCAAGGAGATGTGGGTCATTTTAGAGGAAAATGGTATTTAGAAACCACAATCTGAAAATGGTATTTAGGAGGAAAACGGATTAAAAAAATTTTTTTTTCTAGATTCAAATATCAAAACCTTTGAATATTTGGAGCACCATCCACTTATAGGGACCCACAAGACTCCTGAAGGTTTTTTCCTTGGAGAATTACTACTCTGATTAAAGCACTGTGTTCTTTTGGCATCTAAATTTAAAAAGAAAATTTACTACCTAGATGGAAATAATAGCAGTATCATTACTTTGCACTTGGGACCTATGGTAGGCTGATGGTGTGTGTGACACCCAAAGATGTCCATATCTTAATCTGCGGAACCTGTGAGTGTTACTTTATATGATAAAAGAAGCTTCGCAAATGTGATTAAGTTAAAGATCTTGAGATGGGGAGATTATCCTGGATTATCTGGGTAGACCCTAAATGTAATCCCAAGTGTCCTTATAAGAGAAAGATAAGAGGGAGATTTGGCTGGCGAAAAGAAGGCAATGTGACAACAGAAGCAGAAATTGAAGAGATGGGGCCACAAGCCAAAGAATGCCAGCAGCCACCAGAAGCTGGAATAGGCAAGGAACAAATTTTCCCCTACCACCTAGAAGGAACCAGCCATGCTGACACTTTAATTTTAGCCCCATGAAATTTATTTTGGACTTCTGTCTTTCAGAACTATAAGAGAATACATTTCTGTTGTTTTAAGCCGTTACCTTTGTGGCCATTTGTTACAGAAACAATAGAAAACTAATACAGAGCCTTATGCTAAAATGAGAGAGATAGGAGGTAGGGCAGTATATTTTAGAGCATAACAAAAAGAAAACATAAGAAAAACTGTGCACCTTTGAAGGCTACTGGGATCTGGGGCAGGGCTTGTGTTTAGATGAAAGAAAGCAAAAGGACTAGTGAACAGGGCAGTTGTTAAACTTCACCTTCCACATATTGTTTTAGCAACTTGAACTTCTGCTCAAGCAGCTCTGGAGATAACTTGTTTGGAGGCCCCACTGCAGGAGACCTGATTGCAGGTAGCCAAGCCAGGTTCAAAGGAATGTGTGAAACTCACAGGCGCAGTTGGGTGCTGATGGGAGGGGATTTGGCAAATCTGTGGTGTTATGTGGGGCTGGCTGGGGGATGGGTGGGAGCAAAGGCTTTCAGACTCAATATTCTTGGTAATAACTGTGACTGTTAGCAGGTAGTAAAAGAGTTTTTCTTCAACAATCAGTAGTGGAATAATTCGAAACATTTTTATGAAGAAAGGAGAGCTAATGGAATTGTGCAGTAGTAGGAAGGAAGGAGCTCAAACCATTGCTTTTTTTAATGGGGTTTTGGAGGCTGGTAAACTGCAACCTTCTGCTCTGCGTAGCTTACATGAGAAAGTGGGACTCACCCTGCTGATCTAACGCCTCGTAAACTCTTATCTCTGACTTATGGTTTCGAAGACAGACACTACACACTGGCTGCCTTTTGCTTCATGCTTCAAAAGTTTAAATAAATAATCCTTCACTTCAATTCAGCAGCTATCATGGAAAATGATATTGTTTTTACTCATCCTAGCAAGGGGAGGCACTTCTGAAGTACCCACGCTTTCAAGCAGAAAGACAGCATTTCTGCCAATGAAGCGTGTAGTGAGTTCCCAAGTCACAGCCTAACTTTTTAGCACAAAGGAAAGATGAATGCCCCAATCTAAACTTCAGCTGCCTGTTATTTTTCCTATATATGGTCAGTGGTTTCCATAGAGTCAGTATGAGAAAGGCTTTTGACAACGATGTTTTCTTCTCTTGGATAACTGAAAGATTTTGATATTTAGGTGAAAAAGTCAGAATAATTTGTTGGATGGGTTGTGCAATTCATAAGAGAGCAATAAATTCACACTGGTGTTGAGTAGCCTCAAAGGGCCACAGCAAGGTTACTGTACTTAGGAAGAAGAGAAATGGATGTTCTTTAAAAATTCCACAAAGTTCCTTTCATAAAAGTGTATCAATCCCCATTAAAAAACACAACTTGATGACTTTGACTTCCTTTGGCAAAATAACCTTGAGAGTTTGTCATGAATTGGACATCAAAGAACCAATAAATTTAATGAGTAGTTTTCAGCACTAAAGGCTCACTAGTTAGTATGTTTCACTGTTATTATGTCCACGTTAAGAAAAAAAGAATCTCGATTCTAATTAAGGATATGGCTCTCAAGCTTTAATACAAACAATGTGCCCAAGACCTATGTCACGAATAGGTAGAATGACGATGATGTAAAGTCTTGTGGCCAAGAATATACCGCACCATGCTTAGAATGTTGTCATTAAAGATTCACAGCTTTCAGTTAACTTTTTCTAGACTCTTCTCGGCAAATGCAAAGGATGCTGTGTTAAGTCACACATTGTCAGATTTCTTTCCGCTGATAAAACAGGAAGCAAGTTCAGAAGCTGAAATAGGGGTAGGGTGAAGTTGAAAGATGGGGGAGGGCTGTTGAAAGAGGAGGTGAGGTGGGCTGAAATCACAGTCTTGTGTGGGATTGACCTGACTTTTCCCTGTGTGGCAGAGGTGGCAAACTCAGATGTCTACGGGGCACGCAGGTGACTTACGTGGGTGATGTGGGCCTGCTGGAGACTGTGGCAAAGTGGACAACAAGCCTTGTCTAAAAAGGCCAACATCTTCTAGCTCCAACCCACTGTTGTGATGCACTTGGTCAGATGCAAATACGGGCTTAGTCTTGTTAGAGCTTCTGATTTTTCAAAAAAGCTGGAAATCATATTGCTATACATAATCCTCTGATTTTTGAAATATAAACAACTAATTCCAGTTTTCTGAAAACGTTGTGCAGACTAGATAAAATGTATCTGTGGGCTTGCTTGCATTAGCTTAGGAACAAATTTTACATTTTTGAGGATAGGTACGTTATTCATGAGAAAAGGGCAGGACTCTTATATCTTCCACACAGAATGTGGCAGGTAAGAATGAAGAAGGAAAATAATCACTTAAAAGGGAATTTTAAATGGTACTTAAAAAAAATATTCCTTCTGGCCTTAATCTTACAGAGTCTACCCATTTCCAAAGTTACTTAGGTTGGTGTTGTCCCTCTCACCCCTTCAGTGAGGTTGTTTCATACAGTTGTAATAGAGTTAGATTATTTTGTCATATTCTTCAGGAGGATTCCTCAGCTTCCTAAATGAGTTTTTAAAAATTTGCATACATTAAGGTTCACTCTTTGTTTTGTGAAATCCTTTGGGTTTTGACAAATGTATAGCATCATTTATCCACCAGAACTATAATATGTCACACTGAATAGTTTCATTGCCCTAAAAAATTCCCCTGTGCTTCATTGTACAAATGATTTTTTTGGTCTAGTCACCATGAGCCAAACATAAGAGATAGTATGGAGCTCAATCTAAAATGATACTATTTTAAATATTAAAAATTTATTTTCAGTTGCAGAAAGGGAATGCATTGGCAAGGTTTAGTTGCAGGAAGCAGAACTAACTTATTATTTTAAGCACAGAGTGATTTAATACAGGGAATTAAATACTCAAATCGTAGGTTCTAGGTTGGACTCCAGAATGACTCCCAGAGCAACACCAGAGAACTGACTCCCCAAGAGAGCCGATACCTCTGCCCTAATTGGATTCTGGAGATTAGGAAGCCACCACACAGTCCTGCAACTGCCTTTGAATTTCACATATATAAAAGCTATCCCCTGCTAACTTCCTTCAGTAAATCCCAAGGTCTTCACAACTGTGACTGCCAGCAGCATCAGCCAAACTAGTGGGAAGATGGTCCCCTCCTCACCTCTGCCTTCCAACTCCCACAAAGTGCATTTAACCCGCAGAACCTAGCTTATATCCAGAAACCCTAGTGTAGTGGGTTTAATGGTGGCTTCCCAAAAGTAGGTCCACCAGGAACCTGAGAATGTGACATTATTTGGGGAAAAAAGGGTCTTTGCAGATGTATTTATGTTAAGGATCTCAAGATGAGATCATCGTGGATTATCTGGGTGGGCTCTAAGTTCGATGGTAAGTGTCTTTACGAGAGAGAAAAGGAGAGAAGACAGAGAGAAGAGAAGGCCATGTGAAGACAGAAGCAGAAATTGGAGGGGTGCAGTCACAAACTGAAGAATGCCTGGAGCCACCAGAAGCTGGAAGAGGCAAGGGAGAAAGAGTCCCCAGGGGCAGTGCAGCCCTGCCAACACCTTGACTTTGGACTTCTGGCCTCCAGAACTGTAAGAGAATATGTTTCTGTTGTTTTAAGCCACCTAATTTGTGGTAATTTCTTACAGCCAGCCTAGGAAATAATGCATTTAGCTTCAAGTGACCGGAGGAAGTGTCATTTCAGCTTCCCAACCTCTGTTGTATAAGAATACTCCTAGAAAGAGGTTGGATAGATGCTGAATGCTAATCTACCATGTCTACCACTTGGAATTGAAAGTTCCACGGATAAGGATAGAACAAAGATTTCTTTTGAGCATGTCTATTTGGTGATAGCTAACATTAAACCAGCTTGTTTACATTGATAAAACCACAGATTTAGCCCTCATGTATACACCCTTAAAGGAATTGCCACCAACCAAGCACACATAAAGTACAATACCAACAACAATGTTCTCATCCTTTAAAAATGTTGTATAAAGACTCTTGGGCCAAGTCTAAATTGGCTGAATTTACCTTGATTTATGAAGCATCAGAAGGTGTCTTATTTTTATTTAAAAAAGTCTTGAGCATTCTTTATTTCCACTGTTGTTTGCACAGTAGTCTTTAAATGGTACATGACAGAAATTAAATATGAGACATTAAATACCATGTCATGGAATATACATCCTATTTAAGATATGCAAGTATATGTGATGTTTCTGGCACTATATACATTTGGTTAAGTAGCGTTTATAGTCTTACAAAATAAAAGAATCATTTTCTCAGGTTGTTCCAGCAAAATGAATTTAAGTAAGCCATTATATAATGAATTATTATCTTAAATTACAATTACTAGTGTTGAAGGTAAGATTCTTCCTGTGTGAATTCTGCTGCCCCTTTGCTGGAAGACTGGGCTGGTTTCTGTAGGATTCTAGGTGGGAGGAGTTTCTCATCTGAAACTAAGTTGGATGCCAAAACTGGGAGAAGGAGCAGAATTTAGAATCTTGTGCAAATCCGAAGTTCAAAAAGCCAGAAGGAGATGTGGGTGGATCTTCAAACAGAAGAGGGAGTAGCATATACTGAAGTCAGGATGTGGAGTGGAGAATCTGAGCCCATAGAATGATGACACAAGTGATGAGAGAATCTGAGATCTAGGAGGCTTCTGCTGTTTGTGCCTCCTTTTCATAAAGAGTTAGGGCATGGTCCCTGGTAGGTTAGGCAGTTTAAAGGGCCAGGGTAGAAGGAACACCCCTGGACAACAAAGGCCCTAATGTAATAATAAGCTTGTGATAAATATAGTCAGAAACTCATTGAAGTGAAGTGGTCAACATTTTCTAAGCTATGTGGATAGTATCCATCCAATAACAAGCAATTTAGCATTAAACATGCAATGTTCAGCCTCTAACTCCAAACTAATGAAATTCAGAAGCCTTGTATGTTTAACAATATCACAGAGTAGATAGCACCTACATGATGTGATTTGTGGCTGGTTGGCTGGCTGGCTGGGAAACCTCTATTTCCCAAAATGTTCCTCCCATTTACCATTTCATCATTACAGATTCATTCCTTGGGTTAAGTTATTACCATAAGCAGTCTTTTCTTTTCTTTTTTTTTTTTGTTTGTTTGTTTGTTTGAGACAGGGTCTCGCTCTGCCACCCAGGCTGAGTGCAGTGACTGCAGCCTCCAACTCCTGGGCTCAAGCAATCCTCCTGCCTCAGCCTCCTGAGTAGCTGAGAGTATAGGCATGTGCCACCAGGCCCGGCTAATTTTTCTATTTTTCTGTAGAGACGAGATCTTGCTTAGGCTGGTCTGGAACTCCTGGTCTCAAGTGATCCTCCTGCCTTGGCCTCCCAACGTTCTAGGATTACAGGCTTGAGCCTCCATGCCCAGCCCGCGGCCTCTTTTCTATGTGCATAAACCACACGGAGGGTTAACATATCAGTTATAACAACAGAGGCCATTTGTATAGAGCTGTACAGTTTTCAAAGCATCATCCTGTCCATATTTCATATCACTTTTCTAATGTTTATGGGGAGGGGCCAATCAGGAAATTGGAGCTTTGATGGAGAGATATAGGAGGACTAATTTGGGAGCATCGGGCATGGTCAGAGGTGACAGCTTGAGTGGAGGGACACATCAAAGGGCTCCAGGCATCACAAGGGCAATCAGGGCTAACAGGGGCCTGAGAATGCCAGAAAGGGAGTGCTGCAGACAAGAACACGCCCCCGATGACTTCACTGCTTCAGTGTCTTGTACCCCCCACTCAGAGCGACATCCTCGCTGCTGCCCTGCATGTATGACTTTGATCTACTCTCTCAGTGCTCTTAGCAGCACCACGGTCCCTGCTATTTTTAGAGACAAATCCAGCACATATTGATTTCCAGTGGTGAAATTCTGGGACAATATTTTGTTGTGGAAGAGTATGGGAGGGGCTATTGAATTACAGCTACAACCCTAGTATTCGGTGACTTAATTCACGAACTTTTCTTTATCAATTTATGCTTGGAATTTAAAAGATGTTTTTTGCATATTATCTCAGTACATTAGTAGCAAGTCGTGTTCTCTAAGTACTAGTTATTGGTGGGCATTCTTGTGGCCTTTTTGCAGCAAAGAATCCAATAAAAAAACAACTGTATTTTTAACATAATATGAGCCTTAATGATGAGAAAACCATTTAAGTGGAGAAAAGACAAAGAAAAAAAAAGAAGCCATCTGTGTTAAACAAACAAATCCTGAAAAACATGAGCAGCAATTTTCAGTTTTGTGATGGGTTTTGGTGCTGTGGTTTCAAATGAGTTTCAAAGCAAACGCTACTTTGAATAGTTGATAAAACGGAGTATGTGGGTTTACATATTGATTTGGTGGTGCTGATAGTCTTATTAAAGCAAGGCCATAGAGGTTGGGTCACATTCTTTCCATGACATTTTAATGAGCAGTTTAGGGAGGGTGGTTGGCCTGGTGATAGTAAGTGGGAACGAGTGGCAAAGATTAACTCACGATTCATTTGCCTGACTGCAGAATTTAATACTTCACTGTTGCTGGTACTGTCAACACACATGGTAGAAAATATAAATTAGCTTGTGCTTCACACATATCGTATATAATAACTTCACTTGCTAGTTAAAGTATTTTTAAAGGTTTTCAGTTGTTAATAACATTTTCTTTCCAAAATTTTTTATAAGGATCATGTGTTATTAACAGCATGTTTATATTTTTATTAAGATATAATCCACGTACCATAAAATTCACCTTTTTAAAATGTACAATTCAGTATTGTTTTCAGAAAGTTGTACAACCATTACCATTACCTAATTCCAGAACATTTTTGTCACCCCAAAAAGAAACCCCATGCCCATTAGCAGTCACTCCCCAAGTATATTTATACTTAATTGACTTGTGTATAAAAAGCTAGAGAGAGGTTAGTCAGGAACACATCATCTATGAGAATCAGGTGTTTAAGACGTACCCTTAAGATGGTATGAAGGTGCCACCATCTTAAGCCAGACTATTCTAGGCCCTTGATTTTTCAAATTCTTGCCAATTTAATTTTTATTAATGGGTGCAAATCTCAGCTGCTTCCAGAGCAAAGAATAATACAGACAGTGAACCACTAACAGTATGTGAACCTAATTTTATATCATTCTCTTTCAAAAAAAAATCTTCCTCAGATTTTAATTTGTTTTACTAGTTAATAATAGTAAAAATTTAATAACCTACTTTCAAAGTTATGGGCAGAATTTTGGAAATGGTAAGTAAAGGATTTAAGACAATATCTGGCACAAAGCCACTGAACAAACTACGACCACTGTTACCAACAATGCTAATTTGTGCCCCCAGGTAATATGAAATTCATAGGTATCAAAACACCCTGTAATCCACTCATTATCTATTTTTCAGAGGAACCAAATAAAATCCTAACATGAAAAACACTTTACAATAAGCTAACGGTATATTGTTATTAGCAAGGGCTACAATTTATTGTCATGTAGCTGACAGTGGATACTAACATTTGCATACTTTACAAAGTAGGTAGCAATAGAATAAAATACCAGTAGTGAGTAATCTGAAAAAAGTGACTGAATTTTTACCAAACTGAATAATAAAGTTTTAAAGGGCTGATTTTGAATGTGTGAATATAATGTGAATAAGGATATGCAGCTTTTATTTCAAATATGTCCTTTTATATGTAACACTGAGGAAAAAAGCTACATTTGTTTGAGTTGATATTCACTATGGTAGTCAGTAGTTAACTACTGAGCTCTACCATTTCTAGGAGTATTTCTTGGGTTTTAAGGTGTGACAGTTTTTAAAGATGGCCACAAATTCTTTGACACTTTCCCTTCAAAAGATGGGGTCTATATCACTGCTATTTGAAAATGGGAAGGCTTATGACTGGACAAAATAGTACAGGGGAGTGATGCTGTGTGACCTCCAAAGCTTGGTCTTTAAAGGCCATGCAGATTCCTCCTTGTTCACTGGGACACTGGCTCTTGTAAGAAGTATGACCCCTCAAGCTGCCATGCTGGGGAAGTTTCATGAAAGCGTTCTGGTTGACAGTTCCAGCTAAGCCTAGCCTTACAGCCATTCCCATCAAACCACCAGACATGTGAGTGATGCCACCTTGGATCCTACAGATGAGCTCGCCTACCTGCTGAATATCCCCAAGTGACTTCTGTTGACACCAAATGGAACAGCCATACCGTGGCCCAAATCCTGACCCACAAAATTGTGAGATATAATAAAAACAGCAATTGTTTTAAGCCACTGAGTTTCAGGGTCACTTGTTACAGAGCAATAAATAACTGGAACTGGGGGTCATCTGTCCGTATCATCTGCTGCCCTGTTGACCCTTTGAATTGATTATACTGCCTAAGTGGATATTCCCTTTCTCCCTCACAGCTCTAAATGTTCTTCCAAAGGGAAACCTTCCCAGAAAAAGACAACTATTTCAATTCTAGCCTGCTCTTCCTTCCCTCATCCCCTGCTCCATTCTCTGTCTTTTTGTTTGTTTGCTTTGTTGTAGTTGCTAAAGGCCTTTGAGTTTATGTTAGACATTAGCTGTTTCCAAATAGTTTAAATAATCTGACCTAAGGCTTATGCAAGTGGATTTGGAAATTTTACAAAAAGTAGTATCTTGAAATATTTTAAAATCCTTTCCACATGCATTTACCCAATGTACCATGGATGTTCTTGAAGTCTTTTCTTTTGTTAAACTGGATATTCATCTACAAAGTGAAGTGGGAAATTGCAGTCATTATCCTTGATCTGTACTCTTGAAAAATACAGCAAATGGAAACAAAGAGATATCAGAAGACTGAAATATCAGTTTTCTGCCTTTCTAAATTTGTATATCTCTTACCCTAAAGAGAAAAGAATCCATGAAACCTAGCCCACAACAATAGATTCTAAGCTAGTCAATTATTTTTTAAATTTGGGGGAAATTTTTGATTCATATCTTGGCTGAAGGTTTAAGAATCATCCACCCCGAACTACAGATACAGTATGAATAATGTAGGGATGAGTAGCTATTGGAGAAAGAAGTCTGGATTAGTGGCTAAAGTCTTAGGATATCTTGGGAACATATACGATGAGTCCACATTTCCTCCCATCCTTCCTTGAGAACACAGCTATACTTTCAGTAAATTGTTATACGTCTCATTGCAGGCATAGGTCAGCATCTTTTTTTCTTTGCTCTTAACAGTACAGCTGTGAGTTTCTGAATGATGGTTGATGAATAAAAGCAAAATTTATGTAAGCACAGAAGCTTCCCGACTGAATGTGTGTGGGGGAGAGGGGTCAAGGTTATTGGAAGAAAAGGGAGAGAGAGAGAGAAAGAGACAGCACAAAAATGAACAAAATAATTTTCTCTTGACCCAAGTCAAAGATATGTTCAACATCACACTTGCTGCTCATCAGCTAATGTTAGGTTTCTTTTTCTTCCCCTGATTGCATTTCCTGAAGAAGGGCAACATGTGTGGCTGTTAAATTTTTTGAACTTTTGTCATCAGGATTTAGGACCATCTTATAGACTTTCCAGTGATCCCACAGGACCCCACTGAAACCCCGGGATATGGCATCTAAAGTTGGAAGAGACCTTCAATATCATCTAGTCCTTGCTACTCATGGTGCGGTCCAAGGACAGCAGGATTGGCATTGCCCAAGAGCTTGTTAGAGATGCAGAATTTCTGGTCCCAAATCAGATCTACTAAGACAGAACCACCTTTTTGATAAGAAGCTCCAGTGATTTGTGTGTATATTGTGCATTAAAGCATGAGAGGCACAGATCTAGTCCATCCACTACCCCATGCAGGGACCAAATGGAATGAATGTTGGTATAACCTAAGATGATGAAATTATCATGATAAACACAGATATAGAGGGTTTAAAGTTCCATTTCTAAGTAGGAAAACTACATGATAAACTAAAAGCAAAACAAACAAAACTCCCAAGAAAATGGTAGGAAATCAAAGAAGATGAATGTAGAAGCTTTAATGAAAAGAATTGAGAGTAGCATCAAGACAACATCAAGTAAACAGCTGGGTAGGGGATGGGGATCTGTGGGGCAGGTTGGGAACCACCGGTCCAAGGAAACAGGGTACTTGGAGATTATTGTATACATTTAGTAAACAAAGGACGCTTCTTGGATGATTTTTCAAACAATCCTGTCCTTGTGGATGCCTTAGTGGAAATTCCTCACCTGTTACAGACCAGGAAGTCTACAAGAGAACTGCAGTGCCACAGTGTTTGTTTGTGTGTTTTAGCACAATTTTATTTGAAGCAAGTAAACCATGTTTTGGGAATGTTGTGGCAGGTGTTTTTTTTAAATCTTTTTTAAAGGAGAACTGCTGAGTTCAGAGGAAATGAGTACTCTTTTATTTAAATTTCCTGAGATTAGAGGAAGAACATATTGCCAAACAATGCCTCTTCACTTCAAAACCTCTCTCCATAAATTATTTGAGGATATCTTATTAAAAGTCTGTAAAATTTCCTATTAAGAACGGTTGATTGCAGTCCAGCCCATCATAGCTTTGGTGCTTTCCCTGAAATACCACAGCTGTCGGGAAGAAATATATTTTAAGACAAAAGGTTTTGTTTCCCCAGCAATAAATTATTTTAGTGATATCTCAAGATAGATAAAACTTTCACTTATGTTTGAGTGAAGGAAGATTCTACTGATAACTTGTTAAAAAATCTATAAAAAGAATAGGAGAATGTAGATGTAGATAGCAAATTAAAATCAGACTTCCTTTAAGTTTAGCAAAGCAATTATTTGCAAAGCCAGTGAAGATTATTATTATGGATAATGAAGTGATTTACTGGAAAACGTGGAAATGACATTCTATATAGCCACATCTCTGCACAACATCAAGTTGGTATTTTCAACTTTAACCTTAGAGCCATTAAGACAAAAAAACTTACCTCTAGTAATATTTTATGTAAATTGCTAAACAGAAACCCTACAAATAGTGATGTGGATCCTGGGTGAGGTAGGAAATGCCTTGTTTGCAGTGCTGATGTAATAATCCACTGATTACATGGGAGATGAGCGCTTTAAAACATAGCTGTTCTCCTTAATTGTGATGGGACAGCCCCCTGGCCTCTCTTCATCCCCGGTTCCCTTATCCCTAAACAACGAGGACCTTTCTTACTGTAGTCATAAGAAAATATATTTTATCAAACACATTCATTTTCAGAATTGCAAATATCCTTTTACCCACTGAGAATAATCATATACCAAGCAAGTTGCTAAAGACTTCTATTTTTTTTAAAGTTCCTATGAACCTTTTCAGGGGACATTCTAAAACATTTTGTAAGCCAATAAAACTTCCTTTCTTTCTTTTTTCTCTTTTTCTTTCTTTTGTTTTTAAGGCTGGTATAAAGCCAATGAGAAAAATGCTTTATGTTTTCACCATTTCTAGAGCAATGTTAGTTAAGAAAGATCCAGTCCATTTTCCATTCAGTCATTAAAAGTAATTCTATTGACTTCTGGTAAATGCAGACCTTTGATATTTAAGTTTTGAATTTTAACAGTGGAATAGAGTTGGGGGTGTTTGGGACTTCACGTAGTTCAATAGTGGTGTAACTCACCAACTTTGATGATAATAGCAAAGTGGTAAAAAAAATTGCTGTAAAACATTGAAAAAACAGGAATAATTTAAAATGTATGATAAAGTAATCCTAATTACCCATTAATTTTGAGTTTGGAGATGATGAATAAGTTGTGTCAACACAGTGTTCCTATTTTTTTCAGAAATTAAAAAATTCAGGGACTCTTTACAACTTTTTAAAATAAAAAGTATGCGTCTCAAAAATACATAACCTACAAAACCCTGCCCTTTAGTAGGGTATCTGAAATTTTAAAATGATCCAACCAGGGTGCATATTATTAGCAGTTTTATGTTTGAACAACTTCATTTTGCCTCAAATACAGGATCTGCACACAGTGAATACATGCTGTCTTCCAGAGCCTGCAATTGTTAAAAGGACATTAATCATTTAAACAAGGTCACAAGCAACAAAGGCCAATGAGGGTTCAAAGTTTACAGGTCCAGGCATTTATCAGGTAGAAATAGGCTACATCTCAATATTTTGTAAAATATCCTTTTATGAAAAAGCTATCAGTCATCATATAGGCTGGTAAAACTCTGGTTATTCCACTGAAAAAAAAGAATGGTGACAATGAATCAAGAAACCCTTTGTGAGTTTATGTTTTTGCAGGACCACCATGGCTTGAACATACATTTTCAATTTCTATAAGTATGTGATTATTGGGTGGCTATGTCTTCCTCCCTCTGGCTAAAGCAAAAGATATATCAAAATTGTATCCACTTCTGATATGAAGATTAGGATCAATTGATAGGCAGAGGGGTTTCATTAAATAGCATGCAAATTATGATTTTCCACTGACTTTTGTGCTAGTTTAAATTATTTTTATTGGAGAGGTATAAAACAGAATGCTTCGGTTTATATTTAGCTTATTTAATTGCATCAACTTTGTCATCTACTATTTGATGATGTCTTAAAAACTAGTCTAGGTGTATTGCAGTTCTGATCTAAGTTTTAGGTCAGGTATTTTCCCCATTTGTTGGTGCCTCCAAATATACCTTTACACATTCATTTGAAATGTGGATTTTTAGGTACCTCAAACTTTTCAAGTTCAGAGAAAAAACAAATGCTCTGTTTTCTAACATGTATGACCTTGCATTCAACCAAAGAGCACTTTAGTCTCTGAGTTTATTTCTTCACAACTTTATTGAGATATAATTCACATACCACACAATTTACCCATTTAAAGTGTACAAGTCAATAGTTTTTAGTACATTCACAGAGTTGTGTAACCATCACCATGATCATTTCATCACCCCAAAAGGAAAGTCTACACCCACTGCTAGTCACTCCCATTTTCCCCCAACTACCCCCAGCCCTAGGCAAGCACTAATCTACTTTCTGTCTCTATAAATTGCCTATTCTGGATATTTTATATAAATTGAATCATACAATATGTAGTCTTTTTTGACTGGCTTCTTTTATTTAGCGTAATGTTTTCAAGGTCCATCCATTATAGAGTGTATTGGTACTTCACTCCTTTTTACAGCCAAATAATATTCCATATGGACATAACATATTTTGTTTCTCCATTCATCAGTTGTTGGAAATTTGAGTTGTTTCCACTTTTTGGCTATCATGAATAATGCTGCTATCAACATTTGTATACAAGTTTTTGTATGGACTTAAGTTTTAATTTCTCTTAGGTATATACTAAAGAGTAGAATTTCTGGGTCATATGGTAACTATGTTTAACATTTTGAGGAATTGCCAAACTGTTTTCTAAAAACAGCTGCACCATTTTACACTCTTACAAGCAATGTATGAATGTTCTAATTTCTCCCCATCTTCTATAAAATTTGTTATTACAGTCTTTTTGAGTTTATTTGTAACATTGTTACAATGTCAGAATCAGACACGGAATGAGCATTAGACTAGAAAAAGTATTTACTTTGTAGGAATAATATTTGATTACTTAATTAGGTTAGAAAAGGTATTTAACAGAGGTATAGCATTAAGTTTATATAGCACTTTCAACTTTTCAACAGTTTCACATCTTTCAGTATACTGTAAAGAATTAAAACCCTACTTCCAGATTAACAACACACATACCTCCCATTCCATGAATCCCATTGGAACGCAGTTTTCCGTAGTAGTCATGGCTAAGAGTCTACGGGATAGGCCAAATAATACGATGTTTGGTAAATGGAAACATATGAAGGGACTCATACAAGATCTCACTGAAGCTATGTCAATACCGTGCCAACATCTGTCAAAAATATAAGTCCAGTCATTTTAAAAATTAGCCATCTAAGATGCTTGGATTCTAAGAAAGCATAGTAGTCATTGGCTACACAATATTCCTTCCTATAAATGGATCATAATTTACCTAAACATTTCTTAATTTTTTGATGTGTAGGCAGTTTCCAAACATCACTGTGATAAGCAATGTCGCAATGAATAATATAGCAATTTCTCCTATGACAAATAAAGAGTTGATAGACTGAATTTCCTATTGCTGGCTTTAGCTTCATGAAGATCCAGTCTGAGACTATCTTGAGACTGTGTAAAGTTGATGCAAAGCAGACGGGGCTTCACTTAGCAAGGGACTCATCTGAAAGACCCCTATGAGCCCACTAAACAGGGGCATTCCAAGAACTCAATTTATCTGTCTTAAGAGGTTAAGCTTGCATGTTGACCCTGCCATGATTCAGACCTGCGTTCCCAAGAAGGCTACATATTTAAGGCTGCTGTTCGCCCTGAATAGCCATTCCCTTCGACTATACCAGTGTGATTTCTTTACCTCCACAATTGGAAGGCAAGGACTCCATGATCTAACAGAAATTTCTCTTCCCATTTGAGACTAAGCGGTATAGATATCTCCTTACTTCCAAAGAAGTAGATTTCACCATAGTGGAAAGACTGAAAAAATCACATATGACATTGCAGAAATGGCACGTTATACTTCAACACACAAATCAAATACTAGAAGTAGCACACTAAGCAGAATGAGTAAAAGATTAGGAGCCAGGAAAGCTTGGTTCAGTCCTGATCCTGTCACATACTAGCTGTGTGACCTTGGATGAGTCACTAAACCTCTCTGAGCCTCAGCATCTTTTTAATAAAATTAGAGCATTTGACTAGATGATTACTATAGACTTTTCTAGCCCCAAAGTCTTATGGCCTCCAAAACAAAAATATTATTAGACTAACAAATGCATAGAATTTTCTGAAGAGCATGAATGTTGCTGCTTTGGTGTATGTGTGCCAATTCTAATTTGTATGTTTGTGGTGGGTGTTATGAAATACTATTTGTTTGGCTCTTTACAGTTTATAAAATAGTTACATACATTTTATAATTTGATCATTCCCCAATTCTTATTATCACCACTTTGCATATTAGAAACTTGACGCCTGGAGAAACTAAGTGACTTGCCCTAAGTCATACATCTATTAAGGAGCAGAGCCCAGGGCCCAGATCATGTCTTCTACATCTAAAGTCCATATTCTTTCCCCCACATCACATTACAGCTTCTATTTTATAGTTCAGGCACATTGAGAAACCATTATTGGAGAATTTTAAGAACAGATTCTAAAGTGCGTGGGCAGAGGGGTCACACTGGACATGTGTAGAATGTCCCACTGGTGTTCAAAGCTGACACTTTCCTTCAACCCAGTCATTCAATTTGTCACCACCTTCTCCCCACCTGTCCCCTCATGGCCAAGTTCTTAAAAGCCACTTTCTCACCTCCCATCCACTCCCTGAGCACTGCAGTCTGCCTTGTGCTTCCACCTCTTCTCTTGCTAAGGCCCTCCATGGTAGGCCCCCGCTGGGCGGCTCCCTGCTCAGTAATTCCCCCTTCCCTAATTCAGCCCCGATACACAGGAATAGGCCCACACTGGCCATTTCTGTGCTATGTTATCATTCCCATGGCAATGGCTGATTATTTAAGAGTAGACACCTACCCTGTGCAGGGCCAACCTCCCAGAAGTTTGAAACTTGAATAGAAATCTGAAGATTGGGAGTGGTCGCAGCTGCGCAAGTTCCTGCAGCTGCCCCGATTCCTGCTTGGGTGTCCATCGCCGACCTTACAAGCTACCACTTTTCTTGCTTAAACTACTTTCTGGCTTGCTACCCAGATTCACCAGCAATCCTTTTCCCCTTGAAGCCAATGGACAGGGTTGTCAGTTTCACTTCTTGAAACTTTCTCCCCTGGGCTTTCCAGATACCCCCTCCCCATTCCCTTCCCACTGTTTGATCTACACCCTGGTGTCCCCAGGGTTCCTCTCCACCTGTGGCTCTGGGCTCTATCCTGAGACTGCTGCTCTGCTTAGTCTAACTTTTCACCCAGATGATCTGTCTGCTCCTGCGTCAGCCACCTGCCTGGGGTCTCCCTCCAGCTCTACTAAAATACTTTTCCCTTCGATGTGTCAGTCTCTTTCTTCAATCTCCCAGCATTTGCTCATGTCTTACAGGGGCTGTCACCCCTCCCCAGCCCCTTTTCCCTGGATAGCCCTTCCTCATCCTTTTGGGCTCAGTGTGGATATAATGTCCCACGGCAGGGATCTTCCAATGTTGTTGCTCTCAAACCTACCAAATTTATTTTGAAAAACACTGTACCCCTTTGCACAATTTATGTTGATCATAGGAAAGTGTTAGCATAAAGTTAGATAGTTGTAAAGGACGTAATTTCTGGTTGATTGTAAACATTGACATTTTAAAATAAAACTGTTATATCACTCTTTTAGATGTATCCAATAGAATTTAGACACTTCAATGATTTGATGCTCCCTCACCCTTCCCCTCCAATTTATGATTGGCAAATAAAATTTGTATATTATTTAAGGGTAGTACGTGTGTGGGAGAACATTTAAGAGCTATCCTCTTGCAAATTTCAAGTTCAATACAACATAATTATAAACATATTCTTAATTCACCTGTTCTGTAATGAATTGTACCTGCAAATTTAGATAAACATCATATTCATTTTATACTTCACCTGAATTGTACCACTTGACTCATTCATTTCAGATTCATCATCCCAAATGATTTTCTATCCGAATTTCCTCCATTCATTTTAACTGGATAATGAACACTATTCTTCACAGAATTAATATCAACTTTTTTAATCACCTTTGAATTTATTTCATTCATAATTCTCCACAATTGAAATACAATTTAAATATGTAAATAAATTGAAATAGAAATTTTTAAAGTTAAAAAATCCTATAATCATAAAACTTTTATGAGTTAAAATTCATCTGGATTAAGTTTTCATTACAATTACACAGTATATTGCAGTACACAAAATCAAAAGATTATAAAATATAAATTCTAATATATAATGAATAATCAAAATAAGTAAAATTAATGAGGCAGATGGGCATTTTAGAAATTGATTTATATATTCATGGATGAATATTACTTATTACTAGAATGAAACATGGTTTCTGCAACAATTCTATTCTGATTTTTCTTTTGTAAGTAAGTACTGGGAAACCTCACTTATAAGTTGAAGAAAAGAAGTTTTATTAGGGCAGTGTCAGTCAATACTTTGAACTCCTTCCAAAAAACGTGTTAAAATAACATAATTATCTAGCATCAGTAATTTTTTAAATTTTCTATTGGCTAACAACTAGATTATATACTTTTTAAATTTTGTAAAAGGACTTGTGCTTCAGCTATTAAAATAATTTGATTTCTCAATTGCTGGAGGTAAACCCCAAGTTTTAAACAAAACTTATCAAATGATTGTTAGTTATGTTTGTTATTCTTTTGCTTATGATGTTGTGATGTATCCTATTTAACACACTACATTCAGAAAGGATTGGGAATATTAAATTTTTTAATTTCAGTACTCCTTTGTTAATGCTGAGTGCTTTTTTTGGCTAAAATTATTTTATATTACCACATGCTTTAAATATATTTTTATCAAGTCCTTGGAGCTTTGTATTATACTCATTCAATTTATAGAAATTATCCTATATGACCTAATTGGTAAAGTCAATCTTCACTCTTAAGGTAGATGCATTTGGTCTTTTTATGTGGAAAGAAATCAGCTGTTTTATGGTCTATTTGGCTTCTGGTTATGTGAGTGTGTGTTTTACTTAATGACATCATAACTGACTGAGCTGTTCAGTTAATGTTCACATTTCTCTGACTTTACAGCTTCTTGTGTCCTGCTGGCATTTCTGAAGAGCAATTATTGTCTGGAAATTGAACATCAGAATGTGTTCATTTAATCTAAAAACTAATTTCTTCTTAAATTTTTATTATTATGCGGTTTATCTGATTCAGTGAAGAGTGGTTAAAGAATGAGATGCAACAATAGAATTGTATTGATCATATGTTGACATGATTAAATTATATTGATCACGTGACAACCAGCCTCAGATCATCAGAATAGTTACAATAAGTAAGTGCTCAACAAATACTTGCTGAGTAAATGAATAATGAATAGGAAAATCCAAACATGTATCTGAGTGGTTGCGTGAAAAATTTCCAGTAAACTGTGTCTACTTCTGAAATTTCTTGTAACTATTTCTAAATCTTCCAAATAGAAAGCTATTATAATAACAGCAAATTATAGGTGTCAGCTCTCAGGCACTATTCTAAGTGTCTTGTATATACTGCTTAATTCTCACAACACCATGGGGTTGCTATAAAGATTAAACATGTGTAACATTCTTACATAAACATGGAAATCTGTGTCTAGTATTAAGTTAAAAGATTTCGTTGACACCTTTTGGGATGCTTTTGACAGATATTCCACTTTGAACATCCAGGTTTGTTGTGGTGTCTGTTGTAGGTGAGATGTATGTGCAATAAACGGACTCCTCAGGTTAACACATGCTTAATTCTGGAAGATTAACCCTCCTCTCTTTACTGGACCCTTTCAAGATATAGAGCAATTAGCACCTTCCTTTCAAGGACAGTGTGCAGAGTATTTGCTGATAAAAACAAAAAGCGCCCTTGGACAGGAGCAGCTTAGAGACTGCAAATTCCTTCCTTCTGCAGTAATGGCAGGAGACATAGTCAAAGATTGTGCTCCTGCTGGTCTCTTGGTACACCTGCCAGCCTGATGGGCTAGGTCAGAGGGAAATGAGGGAGTTCCAGGTTAGGTGTACACGTACAGGAAATATAGGCTGAGCAGTTCTACCAAAAAATGTATAGACAGTCACCTGAACACTCTTAGTACAATTGGTGCTAAGACTAACACATCTCCAGAAAGTCCTCCAGATGAAGACAAAAGTACCATTTAACAATTGGCTCCTGTTCCCTGTTGGTTATAGGTTCCCTCCGGGGCCATTCCCTGCCCTCACTTTCAGGCTGCGCATGCATGACAAATATTCTGCCCCTGTGTCCACAGAGAAGGTTTGGGGCAGAAAGTAAGAAACCCAAGCCAGGTGCAGTGGCGTGCCTGTATTCCCAGCTGCTTGGGAGGAGGCTGAGGCAGGAGGATCGTTTGAGCCCAGGAGTTCAGGGCCAGCCTGGGCAACATGGCAAGACCTCGTCTCCAAAAAAATAAAAAATTAAAAATTAAAAATTTTAAAAATAGAACCCCAAACTGAAAGTGCAGGGCTGAGATGAAAGACAGTTTGGAAGCTCTGATGTGCTGACCAAGCAGAACAGGCTGATAAGATTGCAGTGGTACACAACATGTTCTCTCTCTCTCTCTCTCTCTCTCTTTTTTTTTCTTGTTTACTTACAAGAAATACACAGCAAAAACTATTAATGTGTTGGTTCTATTAGCAGAAGAAGAACTTTACAAACAGTTAAATGATGCCTGATTTATATGGACTAAATCAAATGTTTCAAATAGAAACTCAAATTCGTTTCAATAGTGGTTCCACTTTTTAATTCAATTCATGAAATCAGAGTGAAATATTTGAAAGTTCATTTGGCCAAAGGCAAAACATCTGCCATTATTGTGAAAGTTATTATAAATTCAGTTTAACAGTCTTTCATTGAAGATAAAATTATTTATGTTTCTGGTAAAAATACAAATATGAATTTTGGTGGAGCACAGTATTGAGGTAGACCACAATGCTTGTATTAAGTTAAGAAACTTAATTTGGAGTAGAAAAATACTTAGAATTGGTTGTGGTGCGCATGAAATTCACCAAATGTGTCTGTGATATTACTGTTGGTCAACAGGTTGTCATCAAAACAAATCAAATTGGCTTTCCCAATTTTTAAAGAAGAAAATGTTGGAAAAATTACTCTACCTGATTTAAAGAATTGTGTTGAAGCTACATTAATTGGACAGTATAGATTTGATGTAAGGATGGATACATAGATCAATGGAATAAAATATGTAGCCCAGAAATACACCCACACACATATTGTCAGGAGATTTAAATCAAAGGTGTCAAGATAATTCATTGGGGAAAGAAAGTTTTTTCCCCCAGCAAATGGAACTATTCCAACTGGATATTCATATGGAAAAAGTAAACCTTGTCCCCTACCTCAAACAATACACAAAAATTAATCATAATCATGATGGAAGTGGATCATATACCTAAAGGTCAAAGCTAAACAATAAAATTTCTAGAAGAAAATATAGAAGAAACTCTTTGTGATTTTGGGAAAGCAAATATTTCTTAGGATAAAAAAGTACAAACCATAAATGAAAAAAAGATAAATTGTATTTTCTTAAAATCAAAACTCTGTTCTTCCAAAGTAACTAGTAAAATAAAGAAAAATTAAACCACTGACTATAAAACAATATTCACAATATATGTAGCTGACAGAGTATTTGTATCTAAAATACATAATGAGTCTTTACAACTCAATAAGACAAAAACCCAATTTAAAATGGGCAAATGATTTGAATAGGAACCTCACCAAAGAAGATATATGAGTGTCCAACAACCATATGAAAAAATACTTGACATCTTTAGTCATCAAGGAAAAGCAAATTAAAACCACAGTGATGTAGCACTATGCACCTATTAAAATTGCCAAAATAGAAAAATTTACAACACCAAGTGTGAGCGAATGTGGAGTAATTGGAATTCTCATACACTGCTGGGGGAGTGTAAAATGTATAGCCACTTTGGAAGATAGTTTGGCAATTTCTTATAAAGTTAAACATTCACTTTATTTAAAAATTTTTAAATAATACCTTCTTCGGTAAAATACTAGTGACATAGATTGAAGACAGATCCACCCAAGAAAATGATTTAAGTATATGAATATGCACCAAGGATGAGTGCTCTGACTATGTTACTTGCGAATGTTCAGATGATCAATGTAAAGTTTTAAAAATTCTGCTTGAATGTCCCCAGGTATCTATCTATCTAGATACAGGTAGATAATTTTTAGTATTTTGAACTAATTTTATTTTGAAAATAGTTTTTGAATAGAACTTTTTAAAAGATTTACCAATGTAATAAAAATGTGTTGGTCAATAAATATTTCAAAAAATATATATAATTTAAATTATTTTTATACTCCTTTTCACTCTCAAATGTGTCCTGATGTCATGATAAATTATATGGTCACCTCACCTATGAATGTAACCCAAACTTCCCTAGTCGGGTGTTCATAAGTCTCTACTTAACTTTTTGATACACATTCTGCTCTCATCAAATACTGTTCATTTTTCCACATCCAGATCTTGCATTTTTCTGCCTCTTTGCAGAAAAATTTATGTTAATTCCCAGTCCCATTTCCACATAACTGTGTCCTGTCCTTTTTTGCCAATGACCCAGCCACCTCCTCTATAAAGCCCTTTGCTTTAGCCAGATCTCCGTCCCCCTAGCACTTTAATTCTCTTAGATGATTTATCGCATTTTTAATCTATATTTCTTTAAGTGCATATTTAATCTCTTCTTTCCTCCAAGTGCTTTAAGGCCAGAGGTAGTATCTTATTCATTTTTATATCACTCACAGTTCCTAGCACATAGTAAAGAGTTGTCACATAAATGAATATGTGAAAGAAGGAACAAATGCACCAGGAAATGAATGAAATCTCTGTTTTGCATCGGGGCTGAGTAGGCATAGTTACCACTGAAGCTAATTTATCAGCACCCATGGTGTCGTGAAACAGATTTTTAAGTCCTTTTTTTAAAATTAGATTTGTGATCATTGGTAAATTCCTAAGTTCAAATTAAGATATGGTCTGTGTACATGAAGTAGTTAAAAATATTTCTTTTCAACCCTTCTGATTACTTGTGGTTTATTGTTGATAGAATGCTGTCAACATCTTGCTATGAAAGAAGAGGGCTACTTGGGAGGCTGAGGCAGGAGGATCATTTGAGCCCAAGAATTCGAGGACAACATGGACAACATAGCAAGCTAGCGAGACCCTGTCTCTAGAGGGAAGTTCTAAAGTATCCTGCTTCAAAGTTCCTGATCCATGGTTTCTCCTTCCACCAGGACAAGCGTTCCAGCCCGGAGACAAGGATCCAGCCAACAGCCCAGATACTGACGTGGAATGCCTATTGTTTGCAGATCCTGTCCCCAAGGTTCTTCCATGAGGAAGAGCCAGGATTTTATCTGATCATAATTCAGGCTGAACTAGAGCACCCCAGACATCAGGGTTCAGAATTATTTTGTGTGTCTTCCATAGCATGAGGCACATTGCCTCACACACAGTACATGCTCATGATTCAAAAATAATTCACTGAATTAACAAATGAGTGAACAATCTAATCACCACGTAAAGCAGGAAGGGCTGCCCTTTTGTCCAGAATTGTGAAACTGCAGGCCTTGCAGGGACGTGGGAGTGCTGTCCTGCTCAGCCTCCCAGCTTTCTAACTTTAGCCACCACTTTAGATAGCATTTAGCTCCAGTGACTTGAATCTACCAACGAGGACTACACTTTCCATAACCTCTGCTCTAGGGCCAAAAACTCATAGCATAGAAATATCAACCAATGAAATATGCATCAACCTAGATTTATTGGGCCAAACTTTTACATTAGGCAAATGTGCAAAACCAACACTATATGGGAACACTTACAAAATTTTTTATAACCATGCAAACTTGGTCAGGGCCATCAGTGTTCTGTTGACCTGACACAGAACTATTTCTTTTTTTTTGGGCAAAGCCACCATCTAATTAGCAGAAAATAAGGAGGTTCTGAGTTCAGAGAAGAAATTGATTGCACTAAAGAAAGTTTTGCTGTAGAGGTGGTTATTATTTATTTGTCAGCAAATATCACGCAGATTGTTTCTGAGAACATATTGAGATATTGCAGCCCAAATTCCTCATTCTGATTCCAGCAGTGCTTACAAGCCAACATTGGTTTTCTAAGAGTCGTGCCATGTATCTGTTCGTGAGGGTGGGCAAGTGAGCTCTAGGCACTCGAGGGCTCCATCAAGGTGTACGGTACTGTATCTAGAAGCAGGCTGGACCAGGCAGAGTATTCATGTAGCTCCAGCAGTGTGGAGTTAGAGGGAAAGAATGCAGAAGTGGAAACCGGACAAAGGAAAGAAACCAACAGATATTAGGGATAAGGAGGGGTGATAATCAGGAAGATGACTTGCTGGGTCACAAATCAAGAAGCTCTTGGCTGGGTGTGGTGGCTCACGCCTGTAATCCTAGCACTCTGGGAGGCTGAGGTGGGAGGATTGCTTGAGCTCAGGAGTTAGAGACCAGCCTGAGCAAGAGTGAGAGCCCATCTCTACTAAAAATAGAAAAATTAACCGGGTGTGGTGGCACGCACCTGTAGTCCCAGCTACTCGGGAGGCTGAGGTAGGAGGATCGCTTGAGCCCAGGAGTTTGAGTTTGCAGTGAGCTACGATGATGCCACTGCACTCTACCCAGGGCGACAAAGCCAGACTCTGTCTCAAAAAAAAAAAAAAAAAAAGAAGACAAAGAAGAAGAAGCAGCTCTGGCAGGTCAGGAGAAAAGTACAAACTGGCCCGAGTGTTTCTGGACTGTGAACATTGTAGGGATGCTGGAAGCCCAAGGTGGCTCAGGATGGAAGAGGGAAGGCCGGTGTTAGGCTGCAAAGGGACTACACAGAAGTTAGACCAAGGGTAGAGAAACTTTATTTAAACAACTGCCAGTTAAAAATTAGTCCACTCAGGAAGTCCAGAAATAGGATTTTGACCCATCCACTGTCTTGGGGACCCCCAAGCTGAGTGTGAAATTTTCATTTCTGCCATTGCCAGCACCATCATTTATACCAAGCTAAGGAGGAGATACTTGGGTATTAAGAAGAAAACTTATTTAGATTGATTTGTTCCATGTGACCTCTCACTCACCGTACACCAGTCCTGCTGGCCCTTTTCTACTTTTTGTACATGTAAAGCATATTTGCACCTCAGGAACATGCACATGCTATTTTCTCTCCAGAGAATTCCTTTGCCTTGGGTCTTCAAAGGTCACCCCCTTAGACCACCCAGTCTAACGTTGCTTCTGCTCCATTCCCAGCTTGACTGAGCCTCTGGGGTGGATTCAACTTGTGATAGGCTACCCTGTCTGAGGAGACTCGTCCATATCCTGAGAAAGCTGCTCAGTGGTGCTTGGTGACATAGCATAGGACAGGCTTGATGATTTGGAGGACCATGAAGCTAGCAAAGACCATTTAAAGTTAGCTTTTTCTGAATTAGTTAAGCTGAAGAGAAAACAGAATGCAGTCAGCTACAGAATATTCTAATGCCTCTATATCTGTTGAGAACATAGAATCGATAAAGACAGGGGGATTCTTAGCACACTAAAAAATCGGTGGGTTTGGCAGTGCAGAGCAAAGTCAAATATTCACGAGTTCTTAAAGAAGTGAGAACATTAAAAATATAAACCAAAGATGAGAGTGGCAAAGCATCTTGTTGAGGCGTTTTTTTAATTAAGCCATTCTTATGCCTGCCATGAAAACTGACAAAAGTTCCGTTCATGATTTTAAGAGGTCTTGGTAGGTCCCACAGGAATTCACCACTAGAAACCAAGGTAGTGATTTATTTAGATAGAGGCTCTAAATAAATGAGCAGAGAGTCCTCAGTCAATTCTCACTGACTCCATAAAAGACGTTCAGCTCTGTGACTTTTATTACCTCAGTGGATCTTACAATTTTTGTGAAGTAACATATTAAGATTTCTGAACCCCATGCTAGAACAACCTGCTCTAACAACGAGATAGACTATCATAAGTAGGACTGTTTTTTCCTTATCTGACATCAACTTATCCCTCCTTAGAAAGGCTCAGATTATGGGCGTGGCACCAATACCAAAAGATGAAATAGTCTCTTCCATCCCATTTGTCTGTAGCCTCCAAGCCCTGGGGCTATCCAAAATTTCTACTGGGAACCCCAACTATTGCCACAATTTCCAAAAACATACATCTTAGTAACCGTGCTTGATCTAGACTTTAAAAAATGGATACCATTTGAAAAGAGAGGAAGACATGGCCAGAAGGCATGGGGCCACGGAATTCAAAGCCAAATTGATAAATTCAACAATCACTCTTTGAGTGCTGCCCACCCTATGCCAGGCACTGGATAGGTATTAAAAAAATAAACGATTAGCCTGAAAGTTTAATGGATTCTATGTGGCTTACGGATCCATTTTCCATGAAATGCCCCAGAGGTTGTCAGCCCTTTTATGGATGAGATTAAAACTTGGTCACTTTTTCAGTTAATGGTGGTGTTTAGGGGTTGTGAGTCCATCCACTAAGGTTGTATCAGCAAAAACCTAATCTAAAAAGGCTTGTCCCCTACCTGTTCTTACCCAAAATGGCTGAGAGGTGGACATGATACCTGTGCTTTGGGTGCACCATGACCTCTCTGGAGCAGTTTTGGGTTGGGTTCCACTTCAGGGCCCCAAGCCAGGGTGGACCACGTGTGTGCTGCCGTGCACGGCTCCCAGAGTTCAAGGGCAGGCCTGACTCTCTTTTTAAAGCTCAGCTTAGATCTTCAGCCAGCTTACCCACTTAGGAAGTCACCCTGCCCTTGTGGAGAACAAACATTTATAAAAGATGGCCTGGAATTCTGCTCTGGTTTCATTTAGACAGGCCAATTATTCCAAAGGCAAATACTATCAGCCGCAGCGGAAAGAACCGGACGGTGCATTGTCTCGGCTCTTGGCAGAAAGGAACACGGTGCTGCCCCCTCCACGTGGGTCTGTCATGACAAAGATAAGGGTGTAAATGAGCTTGATCTTTTCCCCCCCTTTTGTTCTTTCCTCCCATAGAAAACAAGATTCACGGTGTTTTCCTTAATTTTACCTTCATTAATCTCAGTAGGTTTCGGCAAAGCTTGTTCCATGAGCACCCTCGATGGGGAATGTTTTCTTTACCAAAGTTCACGATTCTCCTATTCAAATCACTAATTTCCATAGTTTCACTTCAGTGCTTTAGTGCTCCTGAGGCCTTTCTGGAATGAGCTCAAATATCAGCCCTGAGTGTATCTGAAACCTGATTCAGTCTTCTTATGATCTGATTAAAGCAATGAGGTTTTATAAATGTCACTAAAGAAATAGCCAAACCTTGACTGCTAGAGGTTGGCCAGGCAATAATTGCCTCCTGTGAACTTGTGGCTTATTATCTTTCGAATATTTGAAGCAGATCAGTGGTCCGGTGGTCATTGTGTGTCTTAGGGGGTTAAGATTTTACCATGAAAAACATTCCTTATAATACTTGGCATGCACATTCCAAAAAAATCCTATCAAGACACTGGCAGTTTTAAAATTAATTATTTGAGCTTGAACAATTCAAAAGCATCATCAAATTAAAACAAGGTAATTTGGCACAGAGGTTATTGCTCATCATGTCTTCTAATTACTTTTCTGTATTTTGAAAAAACAAAAACAAAACATTAAGTGCTGAGATAATGAACTTTAGGGGCGGTGTTCCGCAGCAATCCCCTTGGTGATGGAAAAACAGGGCTGACTTCCAAACAGATGCATCTGATCTTTCCAAGAAAGATCTGGGTTGGAGGACTTTGACAACTCTGATACCCAGTCTCCTCCAAACACCTTTGCAACACACCGGCCACAAACTCCACACATGACTGTGGTAGCAAGTGGGAATAAAAAGAAAAATAGGCACAAGAGTGCTTTAAAAAAAAATTTGGCCAGGCACAGTGACTTACTCCTAGTACTTTGGGAGGCTGAGGGGGGAGGATCACTTGAGGCTAGGAGTTTGAGACTAGCCTGAGCAACATAGCAAGACCCCATCTCTACAAAAAATACAAAAATTAGCCAGGTGTGGTGGTGCACGCCTGTAATCCCAGCTACTCGGAAGGCTGAGGAAGGAGGATCACTTGAGCCCAGGAGCTTGAGGCTGCAGTGAGCTATGACACCACTGCACTCTAGCCTGGGCAACAGAGCAAGACTCTGTCTCAAAAACAAAATTCAACTTTATTGAAGCCTAACTGATATATAATTCAGTGCATCTATTTTAAGTGTGTAGTTTAATGAGATTTGACAAATGCACACCGTTGTGTATCCAAGATACAATCAAGATATAACACACATTTCTGTCACACCAAAAACCTCCTGGTGTCCCTCATGCTCAGTCCCCACCATCCATCCCACTTTCCAGCCCCAGGCAACCACTGGTCTGTTTTCTGCCACTATAGATTAGAATTTCATATAAATGGATATATAGTACATACTCTTTTTGTCTGGTTTCTTTCATTCAGAAAAATGTTTCTAAAAATTCATGCATGTTACTATGTGTATTAGTAGTTTGGTTTTTTTGATTGTTGAGCAGTATTCTATTGTGTGGATGTTACCAAAATTTGTTTATCTGTTTACCTGTTGATAGACATTTGGGTTTTTTCCAGGTTTTTTTTTTCTGTGTGAATAAAGTAACTATAAGTCTTTTTGAGGACACTTCAGGTCTTTTTTAAAAGAATAAATGTAAGAAATCTAAAAGGCCTGTGCAAAGGCCATAAGCTCAGATGTCAAAGGGGAGAAGCAGGTAGCGTCAGTGAGGAAAGCAGACCAGGTATAAGACAAGAGCGGGTGGTGAAGACTATGACAATCTGCCACAGGAAAAGTTTTCAACTCCTAGATTACAGAAACAATGTTCAGAAATCTGAAGTAGTAATGAACCAAGACTATCAAAAGAAAAAGCTGTATAGGTCAAGGCGTTCCTTTGGGTCAGGGAACAAAGCACCCTTTTCAGATCTTGCCCTCCCCACAGCCATCATGGCATAAAAACTGAGAACATAAAATTTGGGCTTAGACAGCCTTGGGTTTGAATTCTTGATCCACGACTACTAGTCGTGTGACCCTAGACAAGTTTCCCCAATCCTCTGAACCTTAGTTTCCTTATTTGTTAAAAGTGAGGATGATATTAATAACACCTATGTCGTAGGGTGGTGGTAAACAATAGATGAAAGGGAGGCACAGTTGCAGTTAGCGTAAACATTCTCAGGAATAAGTGCTGATTTTCTCCCACACTTTGGGATAAGTGGCATGCCAGGCACTTTACTCTCTTTATTTCATTTTATTAAATCCTCATCCCATTTTGCTAAATAGGAAACTGAGTCTCGAAGAAGCAGTGAGTCAAATGACGAAAACAGAATCAGAACCACAAGCTCTGGCTGGACTTGGCAAACCAGAAGCAAGCAGCGTGACAGCCTTGGGGACGCTAGATGTATCTCTTTGCACATTTGGGGCGAAACTCACCTCTTCACAACCATCCCAGCCTCTGCAGCTGGCCCATAGCCTGCATCTGATATACTCAGGAGCAGCTGGGGGCAGAGCTTTTCTGAGAGCACATCTCAGGCCAACTCCACCCAAGTTCTCAACCAAAGTGTCTCCCTCACTAGGCAACATAATGCTACTTGGTATTGTCCCCAAGGCCTAGTGTAGTGTCTGGCACATAGTAGGACCTTGATAAATGTGATGCAAATGAATGAAGGAATGAACGAACATCCTGAGAATGACACAGCTGCTATCAACAAGGGCGTTCTTCCTATTGCCTGTACACACACCGGCACACACATACAAACACACATACAGTTGGACTCCGTGAAAGACTGTAATAAAATGTAATTATATCCAAACAGAAGGAGAATTAAGCAGATAATTTCTATAGATGTTCCTTTTGGGCTTATACAATCTCTATTGAAAAGTTTAAATAAAAGTCTATAGTCCTGCTTTAAATAATGTGTGTGTGTACGTGTGAATTGACAAGTTAATTTACCAAAAAGTTACTTCGACGTTGAACAAACAAGAAAGATTACATTTAATTAAAATATTAAGGAATATCTGTATACTAGACATTTTCATTCTTGTGAGATAACTTCTAACTCTTTGATATTGGTTTGTTTTGTTTTTCACTTGCTTGTGAGAATTTAGGAGCAACTCTTGCCAAGAACACCTTTTTGCAGTTTTTCTTCCTAGATTAATTGTGGGGATGAAACAATACCAATGTTTTTCCACCTCTGGTAGTGTTTGGTAGGATAGAACTTACCACAAGGAATAGATCAAAGATCTCAGATGATTAGGTGTTCTGTGAAGTGCTTGGTGGGACTATTGAAAAGAAATAGGACTGGGAAAAGGAGAAATGAGCTGCTATTCAACTGATGCAAAGTCTCAGTTATGCAAGATGATAAGTTCTAGAGGTTTACTGCACAACACTTTGTTTATAGTTAACAATATTGTACTGTGACTCTTAAAAATTTCTTCAGAGAGTAAATCTCATGTTAAGTGTTATAATCACAATTTTTTTAAAAAGAAAGAAGAAAATGTTTTTAGAAACTGCTAACTTCTCTCTGTGGGCCTTTGATGTAATGAGTTTTACATTGGAGTTGGCTTCTTCAGTGTTGTGAGAGATTGTCTTGTGGGTCATAGAATCACACCTTCAGAGCTGGAAGGACACAGGATAGCCTGGAGTTCCAAACCCACACTTTACTGAAAAAGAAAGTGAAATGATTTATTAAGTTCACAGAGCAAATAAGTGGCCTCATTAAGTCTTGAAACCCAGATCTTCTAATACCCACGCCAGTGCTAACAAATGCTGTAAACATTGTGTGTGTGTGTGTATGTGTAGAGATGGGGTCTTGCTGTGTTGCCCAGCCTGGTTTCAAACTCCTGGCCTCAAGCAATCCTCCCGCCTCAGCCTCCCAAAGTGCTGGGATTACAGGCGTGAGTCACTGTGCGCAGCTTTTTAAAAAAAAATTGAAACTTACAGAAAAACAGTACAATGAACAACCTCCACATATATCCAACCACTTTTAATATTTGCCACATTTGCTTTGTTTCCCTCTCTGTTTCTCTCTCTCTCTCTCTCTCTCACAGTAAACCTGAGTCAAGTTTAAGGTTTATTTATGGTTTGTTTTGTCCCTTAAATATATCCCATTAAAGTACACAGAATACTACACTTGAAATACCATACTATATTGGAAAGTTACTCTGAAAAATTCTTTTCTCTGTACAGTTAGGAGATCATTTTGATATATAGTTAGGTTCATTTGTTTCTGTTGTGCTTCAATTTTAGGGTTTGTTTTTTCCACTTGATGTGTTTATTTTTAGAATATGTAAAACGATTACAGAGTTCAAAAGTCACTATAAAAAGGTATCCTTAAAGAAGTCTTACTCCCATCCCCAACCTCTCCCCCTATAAATAAACATTTTCATCCTGTTGTGGTTTATCCTTCCTGTATTTCTTTTTAGAAAAGTAAGCTAAAATGCATACATATTCTCATTCTTCCTTCTTTCTTACATAAAAGATAGTGCATGTACTATACATACAGTTCTGCATCCTGGTTTTTTTTTTTGTTTAACTATATATCCTAGAAAGCTCTCTGTACCTGTTTATCATCCTGTTTTATGGCTGCAAAGTTATCTATCGCATAGAAGATTCAGCCAGTCCCCTATTGATGGACACATAGCTATTTCCAACCTTCTGCTATTAAATAATACTACAATGAATAACCACGTGCATGTGGCATTCATGTTTATGGAGGCTCATCTTCGGAAGAGATTCTTAGAGCTAAGATTGCTGGACCAAAGGGTAAATGCATGTGTAACTTTGGTGGATATTGCCAAATTCTCCTCCATAGGGATGTCCATTTTGCATCTGACCAGCAATATATGAACGGGTCTGTTCCCCACAGTCTCACGGTGATGTCAAGCTTTTGGATTTCTGCCAGCTAATAGGTAAGAAATGGTACATCAGTGTAGTTTTAATTTGAAGTTCTCTCATTATGAAGAAGTTGAGAATTTTTTCACGTATTTAACAGCCATTTGTATATCTTTTTCTATGAACTGCATGGTCACGTTTTATGCTCATTTTTCTATAAGGTTTTGCTACTTTTCCTCTCAGTTTTAAGAGGCCCTTATATATTAGGGAAATTGGCCCTTTACAATAAAAGTTGCAAATACTCCCCACCATTTGTCTTTTGTTGTTATTGCTGTTGTTATTTGCTTATGGTGTTCTTTTGCCTCTCCGTAATAAGTTTTTAATGCATTTAAATTGATCCATTTTTTTGCTTCTAGGCTTTGCGTAATAGTTAGAAAGGCTGTCCCCAGTGCAGAGTATAAAGGGATTATCCTAGGTTTTCTTTTAGCAATTCTCTGGTTTTATTTGTTACATTTGGGTCTTAGATCCATTTAGCATTTATTCTGGTAATACTGTAAGTTTTTAAACAAGTTTTATCTTGACATTTGACTTTTTCTTTGTTTATCTCATGATATTTTTAGGATTAATCAATTCAGTGTTTTTATAAATATAAAATATCATTGGCATCTTTTCTGATTTTAAAAGTATTGTATGTTAATTATAGACAGAATGAAAAGTAAGTAAAAGTATAAAGAAGCAGGAAAAAATTCCAGAGAGTTTACATATGTCCATATTTTAATTTTTGAAATCATATTTTACATTATTATGATAATACAGCCTGTACAACTTTATGTCCTCCTCTTTTTCCACTTAACATTCTAGTACAAGCACTTTCCCATGGTATTAAAAGCTTTTCATAAACATGCATTTTAGTACCTGCAAAATAGTCTACAATTCAGATGGGCTATTATTTACTTCCATTTGCACATTGTTGATTTACTTTTTTGGTCACTTTTTCATCCAGATTGGAAGACAGATTCCAGAAAAGGGACTGTTTCATGAAAGCTTAAGCACATTTTTTAAGGATCTTTTACATAGTGCCATATTGCCTTCTAGAAAGGTAATAGCAATTAATATTGCCATCAGCAATATATGATACTATCACGACATCTTGATACAGCATTTTTGAAATATCTTTTTCTTCTAACAAACTTTTTTTTAATTGAAAAAAAGGTGAAATTTGAAATTTTTAGTGTGAAGCAGATAAAAGAATATTATCCAGAATATCTTTGCATTGGCCAGTAAATTTAGTTTCATTCACCTTTAATGTTGTATAAATTAATATAGTGATGTTTACACAATTAAAACACTACTAAAATTTCAGATGCATAATTGGCATCCAATTAATACAAAATATTTCATATTAATTCCTTTAACAAATATTTATTGAATGTCTTCTACATAGTAGGCATTGTTTGGGCCACATGAGATACATCAGTGAACAAAACAGATACCCCCTTCACATATTTAAGGGAGCTGGCCAAATCCTGAAGGCATTTGAGTTTGCAGCATCTTCTGCACACCATGCTTTCTTGTATTTATTCTTTTGCAAATATTTACTCATTTATTTATCAAACACATATATATTGATTTCTCACATTGTGCCAGACACTGTTCTAGGATCTCGGGCTAAACCAGTAAACAAAGCAAAGAACCTCCCTCAGGAAACTTGTCTTCTAATAGGGGAACATGCAGTACATAATACACATAATAAATAAGCAAATGATATGTGTTAGAAGATGGTAAGTGCTATGAGAAAAGAGGGTGGAGAGCAGTCAGCAGTGGCAGTGGGCTATGTAGGTGAGGCATCCTAATCCCCAATTTCTTCCACTATTTTTTTCCCACTAATGTTAACATCTTACATAACCATAGCACAATGATCAAAACCAGGAAATTAACATAGACAATTCCAATTTCAACAGTTTTTCCTCTAATGTTCTTTTTCTATTCCAGGATCTTACCCAGAATGCCATGTTGCATCCAGTTGTTAATTTTCCTTCGTCTCCTCTAGCTGGTAAATTTCACACTCTTCCCATGTCTTTCACGACCTTGACTCTCTTGAAGCGTACTCCTTACAGCAAGGAGTATCCCTCCATGTGGATTTCTGATGCTTTCTTATGATTGGAGTGAAGTTGCGCATTTTTGGTAAGAATACTTCCAGAAATGATGTTGTGCCTTCTCATATCAAGGGGTTTTGGATGCCAATTCTTATTACTGGTGATTTTAACTTTGATCATTTGGTTAAAGTGGTGTCTGTAAGATTTTTCCACTGTAAAGTTACTATCTCTCCCTTTGTAGGTAATAAATATCTGAGGTGAGATACTTTGAGACTTTGCAAATCCTCAAACTTTTGCCTGCTGATTATAACATCCACCTGGGTATCTTGTCTGCAACAAGTATTACTGTAATATTTACCTAATGGTGATTTTGTACATCCTTCTTTCCTTCCACATTTATTCATTGGAATTCTATAAGGAAGAGCTGTCTTGGCCATTATGGAAATGAGTATGGAGGTTTCTCAAAAAACTAAAAATAGAACCATCATACGATCCAGCAATCCCACAACTGGGTATTTATCCAAAGGGAAGGAAATCAGCATGTCAAAAGGATACCTGAATTCCTATGTTTATTGCACCACTACTCACAATGGCTAAGATATGGAATAAATGCCCATCAACAGATGAATGGATAAGGAAATGTGATATATATACACAATGGAATAATTTTCAGCCATTAAAAAAAATGAAGTCCTGTCATTTGAGGCAACATGAATGAGCCCGGAGGACATTATGTTAAGCAAAATAAGTCAGGCACAGAAAGATAAATACCTCATATCTTGCGCACATGTGGGAGCTAAAAAATTTTTGAGCTCATGGAAGCAGAGCACAGAATTGTGGGTATTAGAAGCTGGAAAGGGGAGGGGGAGAGGAGGATAGGGAGAGGTTGGTTAATAGATACAAAATTATAGCAAGATGGGGGATGAGTTCTAGTGTTCTGCAGCACTGTAGGGTGAATATGGTTATCTGTAATTTATTGTATATTTTCAGAAAGCTAGAAGAGAGGATTTTGAATGTTCACAACACAAAGAAATGGTAAATGTTTGAGGTGATAGATGTACTAACTGCCCTAAATTTGATCATTATACATTATATATACATATTGAAATATCACTCTGTATCCCATAAATACGTACAACTACTATGTGTCAACTAAAAATAAAAGGGAAAAAATTCCATTAAAAACTAATAGAGAAAAGAAAAGAAAAGGAAGAATTATCTCTTCTTAGACATTTATTTATTTATTCAATTACATATTTATATCAGTATGAACTCACAAATGTTTTATTTTATTCTATGGACAAAATCCAGTAGCATCAAAATTTATTTTGTTGCTCAAATTGTTCTAATTTACCCATAAGGAGCCCCTCAGGTTGGCTTTTGTTTTCTTTTGATATGACTCCATCTTATTCTGAGCACTTTCTTGCTTTCTGGCTCCACAAACTTTTCCAGACTTCTCCTGTATTTTCCTGCCTCTGCCTTGCCACTTCTCCAAGGAGCTCTGGTTCCTTTTACTGGAGGTGGTGTTTAGAAACCAAGATCTGGGGACTAGGTATGCTCATTGAGACTGGGTATCATTGCTTCTAGGCCCTCCCGGCAGACAGACCTACAAAATTATATATGTATAAATCATGCTTACACACCCATCCATACCATCTACATTTATGTATGTATACATATATGTGTGTGTGTGTGTATATATATGTATATATATATGATGATGATGGTGATTCCATATTGATACCTTGGATTCCAATCCAACACCACAGGGTTCATTTTAACTTTTCCTTTTTCCTTGTTTGTAACTTCTTTCTCCAACAGTGAGAAATTTGGCTGTGATTATTTACAATCTATTTACTTATTTATTGAATTACAGTAAACACTTAATGAAAAACACATTTACTAAATAAAGTACAGCATTTATGGATAGCTCTTTTTGTCTTTAGCCTGACAGTATCTGATGAAGATATTGTTTTTCACAGTTAATTAAGTCAGTTATTTGTATCGCTGCCCCTGCGGTGTGCTTATGTTATTCATTTGTTAGTGTTTGTAATTCACTGTAAGTGCCTTCTATATCCTGATTGGTTTTGTTTCTTTACTTTTTGGGCTTGGGAAGGGTTTAAGAAATATCAGTATGGTTTTAAAAGGCAGGGCTACACAAAAAGATTCAGAGACATTATTAATCTTTTAAAAATCAGTTCTTGGTACAGTGCTTGGCAATTCAGTTAATATTTATTGAATAAAAGAATTAATTACTGTATTGTTTACCTAAAATTTACTAAAAGAGTAGATTGTAAGTATCCTCACCCTACACACACACACAGACACACACACACACACACAAAGGTAACTATGTGTGGTGACAGATATTTTGATTAATTTGATTGTGGTAATCATCATACAATGTGTATGTATATAAAATCATCATGTTGTACAACTTAAATTTATATAATTTTATTTGTCAACTGTATCTCAATAAAGCTGGAAAAATAAAAGCTTCCCAGGTGATTCCAATGTGGAAAAAAGAATTAATTAACATGTGAATACAAAATTTTGATATTCTAAAAGCACAGTTACAGCAGCATTGGAAACTAAAATGATGGGATAGGAAAACGTGGCTGGGGAAAAATACTTAGAAGAACAAATATTAACAGAATTAACAGAATCAAACTAAATCAGAGGAAAAATGGCCTCAGATTCTTACTTTGGCGTTTTTGACTGAATTCTATATCTTTTCAATCAGCACTTCTAAGGAGTTTTGCACAAATTTGAGAAATGCCAAATTTATCAAGACTTCTCACAGGCTGAGAGTGCCCATATCAGAGTTTAAGTTAGCCAGAAAGCAGTTACCCATAATACTATTTTCTTATCCTCATGTTTCTTTACTTTTAAGGAACCTGATGAATCTTCTTTCCATTTCCTGTGTCTCACTGTAGAATTTTTTAAACTTTCAAACAAAAGAACACATTTAATAATTTCTCATTATACATTTGCATGTGTCCTTTAAGGAAATGCCATCACTGACCACAAAAAACTTAAATTTACAGATAATTTAAATTTTATTTGTTCACAATGGGGCTGGGACTGGAAGAAGGTTTCACTTCTCTGTTACCCGCTATTTGTGGGACACCTTCCATCGTCATTTTTTCCCAGTTCATGTTCAAAGAAAGTAAGTATAGCATTCTTCGTAAAGTCTGTAAACATGTTTTCTTTTTTAAAGTGGGGAAATGAGGAACTAGATACATTATAACAATAACAAAGCTCACTATGGGAAGAGTTTTCGGAGGAGAGTCTGAGTTAGATTCCTATCAGTCTTGACATACAGTCTTGTGTGTGTTCAGCCTGTTTTTTGAGCATCAAGTGGCCTAGACATTCCCATGAGCGCTCCTTGTCTGCTAGCAAGCTAGGAGTGTTCACCCACACAGCACTTTTCCCCCCTGTTCCCCACTAAACTCCTCCTTGGCCCTCATAGTCCCTTCTCCTGCTAAATCATGCTCTCAGGAAAGAATCCACATAATTTACTCCAACTTCCACGAATTAAAGCCCACAGCATGCGTGAAAGGAGAAGGAAACCAGGATTTAGGGGCACACACCAGGCATTGGGCTAGGGGATCTACATACATTGCTTTTAAAAAAAAATATTTTAAGCCTCATATCTAAAATTAGGAATGGAGGAGATTTGACCACCATGTTAAAAGAATTTCAGTAAGAACATTAAAAAAAAAATTTTTTTTTTGAACAGATGGAGTCATTCATTTTGTAAAATCAGACAGCGACTCTACTCAACCCATTCGGAAGGTTGGAGGCAACACCATCTTTCGCTTCTGCTTGTCTCTTCCTCATGCCCTGACTAATCCAGTCCCTTCTATAATAGATTCTAAACAATATTAGCTGAAAATTAAGTTGTTTTTACTGACAATTGGAACAGACTCTGTTCTCTGGTTGTGTTCATTTCACAAATATTTATTTAGTTCCTGCTTCATAAATCTCATCTCCTGTTAAAGGATGACTGAGGCAGGATGCACGGGGACTAAAACACCACCCCTGTCTTCAAGAAGCTCACAGCCTAGTTATCAACATATACACAGAGTGCAATTGGATAATTTATGTGTGCATTTGCTGCTGAGGGTCTCCATGCCATGTGACGTCTGCTTTCTAATCTCTGTCAGTCAGTCTCCAAGACCCTCAGGACTCCCACGTGAAGTGTACTGATTTCCCTTTAACCTACAGTAAACACAGCCACTTTCTCCGGCTCTCAGATGATAATAAACATGGTGGGCAAGTGATAAATAACTCCATGAGGGCTGTTCTGTTTCCAGTTGGAAGGAGCCTCCTTATCCTTGTTAGTGCTAGGCAGGATTTGGGGACTTAAGTTTGGTGTCAGAGCACTCTTTTCTCTCCTGAGATACATTACTGTTTTTCAATTTATCTTGATTCACTCAGCTCTGCCTCTTTATTCTCTTGTACCAACACGGGGTGGATGTGAGAGTGTGCTGGTACCTTGTCTTCCTGGCAGAGTTAACAGGGACACATGAGTACCTCATCCAAGAGCATCCTCATCCCTCTAGGTTCTGTCCCTGCTGATGGGGGTGTGATCAATTCAGAACAAGAAAAGAGAATAGTTGGGTTGGCTGCGACCACTGTGAACTTCTACTCTTCCCTCCCATCTCTCTGGAGTCCTGGGTGAGGGACAGGATTCCATTTCATATTTATTTTCTCAGGAACTGCCTAGGACTTGATGAGAAAGGTGACTTCTAAGTCTACTCTTGGACTCACCCAGCTAGTTTCATTAAAATGCCAGCTATTCTAACAGCTGAGTGTCCTGTTTATTGAGATGTATTTTCTGAAGGGCCCTGCGCTCTTGACTGGTGTGGTTCAGGGCTTGGTCATCCCGTATGCAGTAACCACAGAGTGGGCAAATCTTGTCTGCACAAGCACATGCCCCATTTCCTCATCCTTAGATGGGGCCATGTGGTGTTTGTAGTTGCAGAGAGACCTCTGAGAGGGAGACTGTCTCTTGCTCCCAGCTTTCCCTTGCATATGTCTCTAAATCTAGACAAAAGCTGAAGGCAGAGAGTATTTCCTAGGAAAGAGAAACAGACCATACCTAGCTATAACTACTCTGGTTTCACAGAGAAATAAAACAGTTATGAGTTCTGTGACATACTTCCTCATCCCAAACTATTAATAGATTTGGGAACCTAACACCTTGGACCTCCTTGGATGAAATTGAAAAGATAGTAACGAGGAAGACAAAGCTGAAATTTCGATTTTCTTTGTTGAGTGTCTTGTAGAATTTGGGTAAAGACCTCACAGCTTTGCCTGGAGTTTCTAAATAACAGCTGGGAAAGATGTCTATGATACTTTGGCCTATGGGGGAAAAGAAAGCAAGTTGCAAAGCAATATTGATTATATGTCTATATGATTGCATGCACATGTATCAACACTTTAAAAATATTTTTAAAGTATTTATAAGTCATGGAAGGATATTCACAAACTGGTTGTCATTGGCTACCTCCCAGGATGGGAGGCATAGAGTAAAAAGAGTGGCCATAGACTGATCATTTTTTATTTTATACACCTCAAATCTGTTCAAATTGTTATAATGAGCATTTTTTACATTTATAATTAGGAAAAAATAAAATATTTTGTTTTAAAAAGTAACTGGAAGTTCTGCTTTTGTGCCTGAGGGTGTCTGAGAGGCTTATTAAATCAGAGCCTTGATAATCAGGTGGGAGTGTGCTGGGCTGCATCGAGCCCCTTGAACCGGGCAGAAGCTGCCCAGGGGTCTTCTCTGCCACACAGAGGAGGTTGAGGCCGCTGTCGGCGACTTGCCAGCAGGAGCCTGCAGTTCCTCAGCCCTGACCTCCAGTAGATGGATGTTATTGCAGGCACCAGGAGTGATCAATCAAGACTCTGGCTAGACCTGCGGCTGGAGGGAGGAGCTTGAAACTGAAGGAACTGATAACCAGGGAGTCTAACATTGTTTCAAGCTATAGCCAGCACTGAGTGGGACTCTGGAGGCTAGAGAGCATGCTAGGCCCTTGCAAACATCGCGTTTAATCTACCACAGGCCTATGAGCTGGTACTGTTATTACTATGCATCTTACAGATGAGAGACACAAGTTTAGAAAACAAAGTAATTTGTCCATGGTCAATGCAGGTTTTTGGCAAAAATATAGTTACAGTCACTATAGTTATAGTATATTAGGTGTGTGTGTACAGTTATATATTGATATATTTATGGTATATGCTATCTAGCCACCTAGTTTGTTTGTTTGTTTGTTTTTTGAGACAGGGTCTTGCTCTGTCGCTGGGGCTGGAGAACAGTGGCATCATCATAGCTCACTGAAACCTCGAACTCCTGGGCTCAAGCAATCCTCCTGCCTCAGCCTCCCAAAGTGCTAGGATTACAGGTGTGAGCCACCACACCTGGCCAAGTTTTTCCAGCACTTTCTCACACCTAGGTAACCTTCTCTAGTCTGAAGTCTCCTAAAAAGCAACAAACTTACAGGACTCCCTTCAGTCTCCCTAGGTGCCTTCCATGTTGCAGGCACTGATTAAATAGCAGTTTCATCGTATTTGTTGGATAAAACACTGACAGGACTCAGACCACAAACAACTTGGAGTAGAACTTCTCCAGGATGAAGCACGTAGAAGCAAGTCTAAGTCGGGGGAGAGCGCTGGTAACGCCACCTTATGTAGAGAAAGCGCCTCTGTTTCTCCAGCCCTCTCTGTCCTCCTATCTTTCTCCTTTCTTCTTCCTTCTGTTACAAAAATATCTGAGTCTGTGCTCTGGGTAAGAGGAAAACGTGGGTTCTACCCAATTTAGCTCTTCCTCTACTGATCTGATTAGAATAAACAAGGGCCTCCTAGGACTTGAAAAAAAACCCTGACTCAGATCTTGGATGAATTATTGTGGAGAGGTTTTAATTGGCTGTGGTTGGCCTCTGACCTCTTGTACAGACTGATTTATGAGGCGAATTTGCCATCAACTGTTGGAAAAACTGATAGCAGCATAGAGTACATGGTAGGAGATAGAAGTTGCTGTTTGAATAGGGCTTGGAAAATATTTAAGCCATCCCAGCCCCCACCACACACACACCCAGTTTCTAGTCCGTGGACAACACTGCCCAGGAACACCAATGGGCACCAAGCTAACCCTACATGCTCTGCTTCTGGAGTCAGATGAAACTTGCCATTTTCCAGCCTGCAGGAGAAAAAATATTAAGTTAATGTGTAGACTTATTTGTTTTATTTCTTCCCATAATTGTTCTTAAAGCTGCTGCAGGATTATATACATGAAAGTTGCTCTTTCAGCGCAAAAGTGGTTTGTTTTTTTTCCCCACCATTTTAATTTTTCATGTGGTTCTTCAGGGGGAGTGATGATGTCTACTTGAGAACCACTGCCCTGGAGATTTTGGGAAAGCCCGCAGACTGTAGTGTAGCAGTTTCTCTCCCCTTGCTCAAAGGAGGGAGCTGGGTTTAGACAGACTGCATGGGACAAAAGGAGCTGTGAGCACATGCAAAGCAGTGCAGGCTGGGGCCACATCATCTGTGTACCTGGTCCCGGATACTTTAAGAATAATGGGAGCCCTGTGCTCAGTGATATTTCTCTTCAATTCATACTACTTGTAGGATGTAGGACACAGTTCAGATCCAATGAGCCATTCTTAGAAAATGGTTTAGAAATAAGTGATGCATTTCCTTGTAGGAATTGTTGTAGCCTGTGTATTATTCTGATTATACAGCCATCTACTGTCTAGTTCCTGTCTTCTTTCTCCAACAAGCCTCTACACCTTTCATGGCACTTTGCTAGGTACAGAGTCAGTGCCTAATAACTTCATGTTAACTGGATCCATTCATTCAACAAATATTTATTGAATGCCTACCATAAGTAGCCTCTCCGTAGGCACCTGGTATACAGTGGTGAACAAAACAGATGTGGTTCTTACTTTTACGGGGCTTAGATTCTACAGGAAAGCAGACACTGAACAAGGAAGATGGATGAAAAAATTACAAATTTTGTGGTACATGTTAAAAAATAAAAGGAACAAGATGCTGTGTGAGAGAATAAAAGGGGATGCTTACATTACAGTAGGTAGTCAGGGAGGGACCCCCTGAGGAGGTGACATTTGAGCTGAGACCTGAAGAAAGGAGGCAGTCATGAGATGAATGGCAAAAAGCATTCCAAGCAGAAGGGACAGCATGTGCAAAGGCCCTGCCTAGCACTGGGGTTGAATGGAGCTAAAAAAGGCCTGTGTGGCTGAGGTGCAGTGGGCAATGCAAAGGTGCATAGGTGGTCAGAATGCTAGATTCACTGAGGGCCTTGCAGCCTATGTTAAGGAGTCTGGACTTTGTTTCATGAGCAATGGGGAGACATGTTGGTTCTTACAGAAACTCGCAAAAACCCTGCAGTGGACTTTGGCTAAAGAAGACCTGTTGTTAGCCTTGAGCCAAATTAAACACAGTCAAGTCTTTTGGGAAAGTTTAGCGTATCTCTTTCAATATATTTTCAATGCATATTATATATCCTGTATGTACATTATACATATGCTTGCTTGTATTCACTTAATGTGTCACAGGAGTGTCCCCATATCATCAAATATTCTTCTACAACTTGATTTTTAATGATTTCATAGAATTGCCAGTATGGAGGTACCATAATGGATTTATCCTATCTCTTATTAGACATTTGAGTCTAACAGCTTAACTAATAACTTAGTAACAGTATAATGACAATATAAATAACTTGATAATAAATAACTTAAGTAACAATGTATAGAACTTACTTGCACATTAACCCTTTACGCACATGTATCTGATAATTTCCTTAGGAAAAATTCCTAGAAATGAAATTGCTGGACCGAAAGAGCATGCCTACTTTTTTTTTTTCAATTTGAAAGCAGTCACTGTTTATTAACGGACCAGATTACAAAAATAATCATGGTAGATACCTTAGTTCATTCTTCTAATAAGCCTGTTGATCTGGTCTTCCCTGTTGCCAGCATCTCCACCTTCCACAAAATGAATTGTCTTTTTCTTCATTCCACCCCATGGAGGTGATAATTTGAAGGGCCACAGGAAGTTATTTGCTTCTTTGAAGCGTTTTCCAACAGTATAGATCTCATGAATCAGATCCTCCATGCAGATGATGCCATATTTACCAAGAGATTGAGCAATCAAAGTGTTATCTGTCAATGCAATTCGCTTCTTATTGATCTTGCCATAACCACACTTGTAGATTAGTTCATTTACTGACTTCAGGTTTGGGTATCCCCATGCAATATATGGTTCTACAATCCTCAGGAGCATGCCTGTTTTTACGCTTAGGTCAAAAGTGCCAAAGTGTCAGCCTGAAAGTTACCAATTTACACACTCATGAGTGAAGTTTGAGAGTAGCTATTTCAATAGGAGTACTGTTTCCAAAGGGTGTGTATTGGGCTGTAGAGAAAATGGGATGTTACACCCACTTGGGTTGGAATCTTGGATGTGCCTCTCATAAACTTTGGATATTTCAGGTAAGATATTTAACCTTAAGGACTCAGTCTCCTCATCTGTAAAACAGGGGAGATAATACCATTTGCCTCACAGGATTGATGCAAAGATTTAGAAACATCATTCACAGAAAGCATTTAACATGGTATCTGCCCAGAGTATGCATTTAGTGAATATTGGTTGTGTAGTTCTCTCTCTCTCTCATTGTCAGTGTGTGTCTTGTGGTTTGAATTTGAACACTCCCTTAAGCAAATGAAAAAAGGAAAATTCCTGTCTCCATTATCACATCTTTTAGGCATTGAATAAAGCATTTACCCACTTTCTCCTGGCAACTAAGAGTGTAATCTCCATACCCAAAGGTGAAATTTCTCCCACATGGATGTTTCCTTTTTAAGGAGAAGACAGGACATCTTTGGCTAACTCTAGCTTAGAATCTACCTGTTTTGCACTTAAATATTTCATTATTTCCTCATGTTATGAGCCTAAAATGTGACATAGGAGGAAGAGCCCCTGAACCCTGGTTTGAAGGCTGACTCTTGGGACTCACAGGGGGCCTTGGCTGGGCAAGCCACTCACACTCTCTGAGCCTCATTTTCTTCTCCTGTGATGAAAGATAATAATACCCCCTCTCAGCATGGTTTTGAGGATTGAATGAGACTAACATAAGCAAGAGCACTTAACCTCTGCTGCATAGATCAATAAATGTGGTTGAACTCAGGTCTCTCACTCACCTCCCAAGCAAGGAACAGTGAGCACATAAAACTTCCTACATTCATGAGAAAAGACATCTGCTTTTAGGTATAGTTCATTCTTTTATTTCTACAGTGATCAATTGCCTCCCCCACTTTCATATGCTGTCTAAAAAAATCACAGTGACCTTGACTTATAACCAAGATAAGGAAACATAAGTGATAGGACACTGATGAATCTCCGACACATGGCAGGGTTATTTGAATGATTAGGTTGACCCCCGATCTTCCTCCTTTGCCAACCTAGAGAAACTCTGAAATGACTAAGAGGTTCAAGGCAGCCAGTAGTCCAACAAACAGAAGCGTGGAAGGAGTGCCCGAGTTCATGGTGGTTCTAAGAAAGGGTCAGCAAACGGAGAACCACTGTTCTGTAAAGTTTATTGTGCAAGGTACATTCGGTCCCATTGGGAGTTGATGGCCCGGTTGTTATCATGCCAGAACCAACCTGAGCATATATAGCTTTTATTTGGGGTGGGGGGGGAGCAATTAGGGTAGGTAAGGGGCCCAGATAATCAGGACCAGAAATTTAAAAGTCATAGCTGAAATGAGATTTTGAGATTTTCTGTTAATAATTATTATTTTTTTTCATTCTTATTACTTCTGGAAACCTATTCCTCCCGCCCCTATAAGCAGGTAGAAATCCTTGAATTTGAAGTTGTGAAGATATTAGCCAGAGCATGGGCCTTGAGACCTACTGGTCCCTGCAGCCTGGTTGCTCCGTTCCTCCTGGATGTCTAACAGATCTCCAACCTCCCCATCGCTGTGAGGGACAACCCTCTTCTTGCATTTACAGGAGCCAGAAACCTTGGTGCTCTTCTTGTCTCCTGTTTTTTCCTTTTTTTTTTTTTTTCCCCTTTACACACCCTGTGCAATCTGCTGGGAGATTCCGTTGCTCTACCTTGGAGGTCTGTCCAAGCCGATGCAACCCTTTTTAACTACTCTCCTTGCCACCCCCTCTTCCTTCTCCCTTCAGTCTCTCCCCGACACAGCAAGCAGACCATGTCAGAACCTTCCAGTCGCTTCCTGTCTCCCAAGAAGAGTCCTCACTAGACCTGTTGAGACGCAGGCACCGGGGCCCCATTACCTGCCTGCTGTCCTTCCCACTCCCCTCGTTCACCCCGCCTCTGCCACACTGGGCTCTTTGCTGTTCCTCTGACACCTTAGCAGGCACACACTGCCTCAAAGCCTCTGCTCCTGCCCTTCCCTCTGCCTGGTGGGTTCTCTCCCCTGAGGCACGCCTGGCTGGCTCTCTTACTTTTTTCACATCTTCACCCACTTGTCACCTTCTCAGTGATGCCTTCCCTGGCCACCCCCCTCCGTGTTAGTCAGGGTTCGCCAGAGAAACAGAACCAATAGGATAGACAGAGATGAAGTTAGATTTGTTATTGGGATTGGCTCATGCGGATTGTGGAGGCCAAGATGTCCCACGATCTGCCATATGCAAGCTGGAGAACCAGGAAAGCTGGTGGTGTAATTCAGTCCAAGTTCAAAGGCCTGAGAACCAGGAGCGCCCATGTGTGAGGGCAGAAGATGGAAGTCCCAGCTCAGACAGGAAGCAGATCCCCCTTCCTCTGCCTTTTTGTTCTATTCAGGCCCTCAGTGAGTTGAATGATGCCCAGTCACATTGGCGAAGGTGACCTTTATGAAGTCCACGGATTCAACTGCCAATCTCTTCCAGAAACACCCTCACAGACACACCCAGAAATGGTATTCACCAGACATCTGGGCATCCCTTAGCCCAGTCCGGTTGATGCATGAAATTAACATCACACACTTTCTCAATCTAACCTCCTCTCCCATTTTGTTTTTCTCCCCTTCATGCTTATTGCTGTGTAGCACACTTTGGGTTTCACTTACTCGTCTGGTTTATTGTCTGTCTCCCCAATACCGTAAGCTCCACGAGGCCAGAGATTCCTGTCTGTCTTGTTCACTGTGGTATCCCCAGCACCTAGAGCAGCGCCTGGCCTACGACAGTGCTCCATACATATTTCTTAAAGTGAATTGAACCTGGAGCTGGATCGCAAGCCAGGCTCTACCACTTGTCAGCGTAGTGAGCAAGAGCAAGATGCTTCACCTCTCCGAGTGTGTGAAATACATGAGACTCTGCTTGGCTCATAGTAGATTTCAATAAATATTTATGCCCTTTGCCTTCCTCCAATTAAAGAGACAGCAAAAAGCCTTTTGAGATGCTAAAGTGACAGCCAAGTATAAGGAAGGTCTTTCCCTCGCTTTATTCCTCTTCTCTTTCCTTCTCTTCTTCCTCTCCCTTTTTATTTCTCATCCTCATCATTGTTCTTGCTAAGGTTGCTAAAATAATGCACATCACATGGGAAGAACGGGGGATGGACTCTGAGCTAGCAGTTAGGATTGTTAGAACTAAAGAGAGGAACTTGCTCACTAGAACAGAAATCCGGCCAGCATACTGCTGTTGGGAACAGAGGGAAGGGAGGAATCCAGAGAGGTTATAAAGATGCAGTCATGATAGCAAACTTGGTGGCTTTCTCTGTGCTGTTCTGGAGAACACAGAAGATATCCAGGTGCTGGACAATATCCAAGAGAGATATTTAAAATAATTCAGGTGATTAGGAAAAGGAATTGCTGTGTGTCACTCTCCCCCCACCCCAAATTGTAACTCTTCAACCTGGAATGGCAAAAATGGAAAATAAATGATAGCAAAACTTTACATCACGCTTGCAGATGCCAGGCTCCATGTTGTGTGTGTGACATATATTAACCCATTTAATCCTCACAACTATCCTAGGAGGTGGGTACTATTATTATCCCCATTTGACAGATGAGCATATTGAGGCACAGAGAGGTTAAGTAATTTTCCCAAAGTCATACAGCTGGTGAGTGGCAGAGCTGAGAGTCATATTTCAGCAGGTGACTGAGCAAGAAATAGGACTTAATGTGTCATATTGATCACATGAATGTAGACTTGTTCATCAAACTCTAGACCTGCTTATGTGTCCTGATAAAGTGGCCCCTGCCCGTGGTCCTCTAGTCCCCCAGCTGGCCTCTTTTTACCAACCCAACTGAGCCCACTCCCCCGACATGCACCCTACATTCTAGACTGGCTGGTCTCCTCCTTGTCCCCAGGCCATACTCACATGTTCGTCCCCCAGCCTTTCTCAACACCCTTCCTAGCGTGCTCCCTACTCATAGCTGGGGCTCCATGCAGCCTTTGGGATGAAGTAGCTTGGGGAAGCTCTCCAGATTTCATTTCTACCTCCATCCCTAACTCTCTGGCATTGGACTGAACTACCTAGTTCCTAACTTTTGTCTTATTCCTGAATCCTGCCTCTGGCCCAGTGCCTCCATATGGACACCTCAGGGTGGTCTTCCTGGCTTGTGGTTTTGATGCCACCCCTGCATGCTCTCTCTTGGCCAACCTCTATTCTAAACTCTACAACCTCACAGACCCATGCCTGGCCACCTTTGGTCTAGCAGCCCAGGTGGGGCAGGGAATTGACCTGAACAACCTTTGCTTCTTCCTCTATCTGTCCAAATCCTGAGTGTCCTATCAAATCTTAGCTCCTCCATGAGACTTTCCCTAATAATGCCATCCAGTGTTTATTTTTCTGCTTCCTGGTTGTCCACATGTTTATTGGCTATATCGTCCATTTTGACATGTGGCTTAACTTTCCTTTAGCACTTAGTTACAGCTGGTATTATTCACTGCCTATTTCCAATCGTGTCTCTCCAAGAAGACAGCATGTTCTTCTGGTCAAGGACTGTTTCATGTACTCCCTTCTCTCCCCTCATGTGCTAATATTTTCCCTCCAAATACTTGCTGACTTGAAGATGTTATGACTAATCCATGAAAAGTGAGTTATTGAGAGAAACGTGATGCTGTGCTGTGGTACTTATGAGCCTGGCTTTGGAGGCCACCAGGTGTGGCTTCATATCTTGGCTCTGACAGTTCATGTGGGACCTTCCTATGTTACTTCTTTAAACATCCTTCTCCTCATCTAGAGATGAGGGCTGTAGTAAGGGTTAACTGACAGAATGTATGAGAAGTTCCTTGAGAAGATGTCTGGCACTAGTAAGTGCTCAGTGAATGGTATTTTCTTTCTTGTCCTTAAGCTTCAAAATTTATATCACAGAAAACAATGAACTTTTGGAATATGTTTCACAGTGAATTTCCTGGACTATGAATCTGTCCCAGTACAGCATTCAGATGACCTTATATTAAGTTGTATTGTGAGGTTTTCAACCCCTTGAAACTGTGGAATGAATGCTATTAAACATTCAGGACCAAGAGTTCTGGGGACCTGAGAGATTGGATGGAAGGGATAAAGAAGGTGAAGGTTTTTGATTGTTTGCTGATTGTTACCTTTCACCTGGCTTTTCTTTGTTTCTTTCTTCCCTCTCTTCCCATCAAGCTTCCAAGGCATATTATGAAATGAACAGAAAGGGCAAAGAAATCATTGATATACTTAGGTTATATACATGTAAATATTTATAGATTCCTCTAAGTTTTTAACATTTAAAAATTGAATTTACTGTTCTTAGTAAAATATTATTGGCTGATTCCAGTTCACTAACTCTATTTTTAACCTATATATTTTATAGTTGCAACATGAGGCAAAACTATCTATTAAAATCTTGACTATTCAGGCAGGGCATGCTGGCTCATGCCTGTAATCCTAGCACTTTGGGAGGCTGCGGCAGGAGGGTCACTTGAGTCCAGGAATTCAAGACTAGCCTGGGCAACACAGTGAGACACTGTCTCTACAAAAAAATTTTTAAAAATTAGCTGCGCATGGTGGCACATGCCTGTTGTCCCAGCTCTTTGGGAGGCTGAGGTTGGAGGATCATTTGAGCCTGGGAGTTGGAGGTTGCAGTGAGTTCTGATCACACCACTGCACTCAAGCGTGGGCAACAGAGTGAGACTCTGCACCACAAAAAAAAAAAAAGAAAGAAAGAAAGAAAAGAAAGAAAAATCTTGACTATTCATTTAGCCTTTCAGATGTGGGTTCTTAGACACTGAATATTACAATTGCTAAGGTTGTAATTTAACTTTTGACTAGTGAGTTAAAACGTCATCTCTCACTGTTTGGATTTTTTTCTTTATTAATTCATGAACATTTTTTAGGTTTCTAATATGTGTCAATTATGGAGATAGAAAGATGAATAAAATATGGGCCTTCCCCTCAAGAAGCTTACATCTAGTGGATCATAATGTCTATTGTTATAGACTATCTGTTGGTTTCTAAAGATGCATTGGAATACACTGGGAAAACACTGGGAAAAAGGTTCTCTTTTAAAAGGGGTCTATATGTGTATATACGTGTGTGTATGTACATATGTATGTGTATATATCTGTGTATCTGTGTGTATATACATGTGTGCTATGTATATGTGTTTATATACATGTATATATGTGTTTATATACATGTGTATATGTGTGTGTATATGTATGTATAATATATATGCATGCATGTGTGTATGTTTATATGTGTATATATGCATATATGTGTGTATGTATATGTTATGCATTTATATGTGTGCATGTACGTATATGTGTCTGTGTGTGTATATATGTACACACACACATACACATTCACATCCCCCTAATAATTTTTTGGTGCTTTAAACAACCTTTTACAAAAAGTCCACAAATCCAACTTACAGTTTGTGAAGAAATGTCTATTTGGGTTTCCTATAATGTTTTGTATTACAGTGTTATACTCTAAGGTCATTAACATTTTTAAATTGTTTCCATACTTTTGAAATGCTTTATAAACGTTGTATAACTATAAGCTATAACTTTATAACTGTAATCTTATAACCTCCTAAGTATTCTTTTGTAAAACTAATCCTTTTGTTCTCAGAAAATGTTGTAGAATAGATAAATAAATCCATAGGAAAATTAAAGACTCATAGTCTGTCACATAATTGAAAATATTTTATCCAGCTACCTTATTTTACTACTTTATGAATTTTAACAATGTTTATTTGATGGTTTGGTTTTGTTTTATTTTTTTAGGTGATGCATGTCATTTACAATTAATGACAACGAAAAGTAGGTATTTTTTAAACTTTATCTCTCTTATGTTTGTGGTTTTTTGCATTGTATAGAGCAGAGTTTTCCAACCTTGGCACTACTGACATTTTGGGCTGGGTAATTCTTTGTTGTGGGGGCTATCCTGTGCATTGCAGGGTATTTAGCAGTATCCCTGGCCTCTACCCATTAGATGCCAGTAGCACCACCATCCCCAAAGTTGTGACAACCAAAACTGGCTCCAGACATTGCTAAGTGTCCTCTGGGAACAAAATTTCCACCACGTGAGAACCACTGGTCTAGACTTTTCAAAACATTATATAATAATAACAGTGATACGAGCACCCCTAGTTTGTTTCTGATTTTACAAGGAATAATGCTTCTAGATTTTTCCATTAAATATATCAGATTAGCATAGGCAGTCTTTATGAGGTTAAGGAAATAGAATTTTACTCTTATTTGGAAACAAATAAAATGTTAAATTGTAATGTGTATTGATTGGTGATAATGTAGGATAAATTCCTAGTGGTCTAAAAGAATTCATACAATTTACAGGACCCTTAGGACCAAAGTTGGGGTGTGTGTGTGTGTGTGTGTGTGTGTGTGTGTAGGGAGTGTTGTGTTAACTCTTGATTCTGGACTTGACTTATAGAAGCAGAAAAAGAGTATGTGCTAAGAGAACACAGCTAAGACTTTTGCACAGGGAAGGAAAGGAAACCAAATACTAGATTATTGCTATAACTGAGAACTAGCCCCTAGGTATTTTGAGTAGATGAATCTTTAGTCAGTCCTTCCAAATGATAATTTATAGCTCTTTTTGTTTTTCTGAACTCATTTTATTAGGCTTCTGCTTTCAACATTTCAAATATAATAATGAAGTTAAGAGTCACTGTTATTAGCTTCCAATGGCCTTGAGAAATCTGCCTCTCTGATGGAGGTGATGATGGCAGATTTGGCAAGGAGCTGGGAGGTTATGTTCAAACTTTCAAAAACAGACTGGAGCTGAGGCCACAGACAGACAGCACAGGTGAGAGGAAGCATAAATTCTACAGCTTAGTCGCTCAGACTCCACTTGGCCTGAATGGGCCTCCCTCTGTGGAGGGGTCTGAGGTCCCCTGGGCTGGCGGATTTATGTCAGCAAAAGCAGTGTAGTAGAAAGAGATTAAGAACGCTTTCAAAGGGTGTGTGAGTGGGTTGCTTCTCCATCTGAGCAGTCTGGGACACAGAGCTCAGTCTGTGAGGACCTGGGTTGGTGCCAGGGAAGGGAGTAGGGCAGGCCTGAGGAATGGAAGGTCACTGGCAAGTTGGGTGCTGTGATAATTATATCCTTGTTTCCTTGAAGGTACCAGTGTCCTTGATTTCCCAGCTTCAAAGTGAACAGCCTCTGAAGTAGGGGACATTCACACCTGCTCTGCTGCCATTGATTTCTGCCTTCCTGGCTGCAGACTCAACAAGACAACAATACGTCTGTTGACATTTTCAAGGCCATATCCATAAACCAAGCATGGGAAGCTTCTCTTCCACACTTTCTAAATGAAAATGAAAAGGTTAGTGTGCTTAGTGAGAATTCAGCAACAAACCCAATTTAATGGTTTTACCTTAAATTCAGATGCTTTATAGGTCAGATACTCTAAACCATCACCACCACCACCCTATCCTCTCTCCCTCCAGTTCTCACCCCCTCCCCAAAAGGACAGTCACAGGACCAGCAGGTCTGGTAATTACTAGAGGTGTCAATCTACAGTTCACCTGGAATGGCTTTTTTCCCTCTATTTTTTCTTATCCCATTCACCAGAGAAGCTGTGCCAACAATGGTTAAAAAGTATAAGCATAGTTCTGCCTTTCATATTTTCCCTGTAACACTTAGAGTCACATGTGACCTTGAGGAAGTAGAGAGAGGGCCCTGTTTGTCTACTGAGCACAATGTGTATGATCTAGAAGTGGAATCTTCACCGACTCAACATATGTATCTGCTGCCTTTCCACCCCAACTTTCCACTGGTCATCTGAACCCTCCCATCATTGAATGGGCAAATTTAAAACCATGTTCTGATTTTAAAGTTCCATTTGTTAAAGATCCGATGACCGGTTTTTGGCACTTAAAGCCTTCTCAAGAAGTGAACTGGATATTACGCCTAAGTTCCTGGATCCTGTCCTCTGATGTTTTTCTGCTGTTGCTATCAGTTTTATAGACCACACTTTCCTGCTTTTTCCCTAGGCAAAAGCAGGTACTGGTCAAAACCTAGAAATTGGAAAGAGGGAATATTTCTGGCTAGTTCTCGTTTTGACCATGACAGTGATAAATATTGGTTCCATATACAAAATATTCCTTCTTTTTGACTTTTGCTCTGAGATTGTAAAAATAGGCACTGTTATACTGATGAATTCCCAGTTTAGTGGTACATAAATAACTAAAGTCTTTTCACATTGAAGGAAGACTCTCCCCTACCTCTGTCTTTGTCTCCTTCTCTCCCTCTTCTCTTTTTTCTCTCTCTCTCCATTGTTCTGAGAGTTTTCCACTCCCTAAGATCAAGGGTAATGACTGCTATGACACCTAGAAGGGAACAAAAGCTCCATCCTCCAAAATCAGCTCCTACCTGTCACCCGGGACCCTGGGATTCTGAGCTCTTGCCTGTGATTTAATGACGAGACCCAGTGGTGCAGCCCAGGTGCTATATCTCATACCCTTGCTGATTGCCAAGGGAACATTTAATCTGTTGACTTTATTCAGTTATGCTAGTCTGGCAAACGTACCTGGAGCTGTAAATTATTTAAATGCTTAATTTATTTGGTGTAGAAGGCACTCTCTTATACCTTAGCTGTCTAATAGCAGAAGATGAAAAACCAGTTCGTTTGCAAGTCATAAAAACTTTAACAGACTTGTGCCTTAAAGACTAAGAGAGACCTCTCTGACCTTAAAAGTATAATAGGGGTCCAAACAGGCATTGTTAGCACATTTTTCCCTAAGAGAAAAATCATGGTATAAACCTGATTGGTAGACGTGGAATGGAAAACAGTGACCTGGTGGAAGCTGACCTTCCATCTAAGGAACACAAGAATAAACTGTACCTGAGGAGTAGTGGAGCACAGCAAGGGCCTTTGTCATAGTGTCCCCCACCCCTGCCATTATCACCTATTTCCCAATGACCCAGGGGAGGGAGAAGTTTAAAACTGTAGGAAGTTTGATATAACTCAAGCCCTGCTAGTACACAAAATTACTGCCTAATAGTCAAATATGTCATTATTTTACTTACTGACCTTCTATTCAGTACATTTTATTAAAAAAGAAACTCAGTACATGTTTTGTTAAAATAGAAACAAACAACAAAAATAAATCATCTCATGGAGTGACCGAACACTACCACATCCAACTAGGGCTCCAACCTTCCACTATTTCACTCACCCTCCTGATGAAAAAGGGTTGATCTGAAGCAAAAATAAGTATAACCTATAACAATACAAAAAATACAAACTATAGGAGTACAAAAATTCTTGGTGAAATTTTTCTAACTGCCTTATTTTAAAGCTTCTTCTGGAATCAGATGACATTATTGGGCTTTTGTTTATCATCATCCAAATATTTTTAAAATTTTTCTTCATCAGAGGGAGGCAGTAGAGTTTTAGCTAAGACTGCTGGTTCTGCAGTCTGGCTGCTTGGGTTTGAATTCTTGACTAAGTTTTATTAGCTGTGTGACCTTGGGGAAGTTGTTTAACTTCTCTGTGCCTCAGTTTTCTAATCTGTAAAACAAGGATGTTATCTTCTTCATATTTCTTCTTTACTTCTTTTGTGGTAAAATATGTAAAATAGCACCTGACACGTGATATGGGATCCACACATGTTAACTTACTGTTACTCATCATTTACTACGTGCTTTGGATTCATTTCCTCATAATGAACAATTCTATGAGGTAGTTATTGCTATTCCCATTTTACTGAAGAGGACATTGACTGCAGGTCCTACAGCTAGAAATAAGAAAAGTCCAATTTGGAACTCAGGTCTGTATGTCTCTGTGGCAGGGCTGGATCCCCAGGAAGCCAACACTGAGACAGAGATCTCTGTGTAGGACGTTTATTGGGGAGCACTCAGGGCAACACGTGTGGGCTGAGGGAGAAGTTGACCTGCAGTGCAGTAGAGGTGGCCGCAACAAAGGCCTCAGCCTGCCCTGCAGGAGCTCCAGTACTGACATGGCCCTTCAGAGAGGGACCCACTGGGGCAAGGAGCTGGCCGGCCATTAACCCTCCCTTCCACCTATTCTCCAGTCCTTAGATGTAGGTGGTCCCATGGGGGTATGTGGCTATGGGCAAAGCAGCTCCCTTCAGCCGAAGACTAGCTCCAGAGAGGGTCTTAGCTAAGAACTGTCGGCAGCCAATACTCCCAGCAGCTGGGGCCATAAGCACTTCAGTCTGGAGGGGGAATCTGGGCTGTGTGTCACAGGGTCCACACCTCCCTGCAGCTTAGTGGGAAGGTGTTCAAAGTCATCTCATGGACCATGGGGGTTGTGGTCACTACTCTTTTTGTCCTGAATCTCTCAGACCCCACTTGTGTCGGGGAGTCCAAGAAGCACGTGGATGGACTGCTGTTTCTGTGAACTACAGAAGATGCTTGGTAACTTGAAATAAACACAGCAGCTGTTAACCACCACCAAAAACAAGTAAATCACCGATAGGCCCTGGCTGCCACAGTTTATATTCTTTTTATAGCTGGTTATAGGATCGATCGTTTATAAAACACTTAAATAGCCCAAGTTTTAAAAATTCAATCCCTCTAGCAAGTACTTTTTTATGGTGTATGTCATGATCCATAGGCTAGAACCACAGAATTTTAAAACTGGAAGGAGTCTGAGAGATCCAACCCCTTCATTTGAGTCAGGGTGGCGGGGAATGATTTAGCCAAGGTCACACAGCAAGTTAAGAGTTACACACAATGGAATTGGGACCATAAGCATGAAAATTGATATCTCAAGTAGAGGTTAGCTGTTTGCCAACTGCAAAGAAATTATAAAAACAAATTCTTGGCTGAAAACTTGAAAGGATAGGTTTGGAATGTTATCTTAATGCACATTACAATCTTGAAGTTTCTTGTCATATCCAAGATAAAGCACTGTGTTTATATTTTATTCATTTCCATGCAAAATCGCTTCTAAAACTAAATGCCAAGAATTCTCACTGACATGGTGTGGTTCGCATTTCTTTGACTATATTTTGTTTCTCTTTGACAATAAAACATTTTATGACTAAAATACTCCTATTCCCTTAGCACTATAGTTTTTCTCCATATAATTGATACAATTACGTAAATACTGTGTAGTGTTGGAAATCTTTAAAGAACCTATTTCAGATTTGAGAGTAAAATCTTATCTTTGAAATACTTTCAGAAAACTTATCAGACATATGGAGCTGTCGGGTTTAAAACAGTACCACCAATTTTATAGTAACTGATTATCTAAAGTGCAATATTCTCTGGCATATGGATATATGCATAACCATGAAGATTAGTGCTCTGCCAAAAAAAAAAGCTTTTAATTTTTCATTATCTCCTTAGTACACTACCTGGCTAAAGTTAGAGACATTTAAAAAATCTCATATGATTGTTCAGCTCTTCAGAGATGTTAACCCTTAAATTTCCAGCATAAAATCTACTGGTCAATATCTAACTATTAAGAACAGTGGTAGTGTCTAGGCACAGTGGCTCACTCCTGTAATCCCAGCACTTTTGGAGTCTGAGGCAGGAAGATCACCTTGAGGCCAGGCGTTTGAGACCAGCTTGGGCAACTAAGCAAGACTGCATCCCTACCAAAAATTAAAAAAAAAAAATAGGCAGGTATGGTGTTACATACCTATTGTTCCAGCTACTCTGGAGGCTAAGTTCCAGCTGCACAAGAGGATTGCTTGAACCCAGGAGTTCGAGGCTACTATAGTGAGCTATAATTGTACCACTGCACTCCAGCCTGGACAACAGAGCAAGACCCTATCCCTAAAAAAAAATTAATTAATTAATAAATAAAAATGAGGCCATATATGCAAAATGCTTAGAACAGCGCCTGCAAACAGTAGTGCTCAGTTGATGCCATATCATTAGAATTTTTGAACTATAGAGGACTGAACCTTTACAAAGAAAGTTAAAGAGGACATTTTAAAACCATATTCATCTAAGTGATCATGTTAAATTTTTGATTCTTACAATGGAATGAACTCTTTAGTGAAATAGAATCATAGGTCTAGATAAACCATAAGTTTAGATTCTAAAGATTCATTCCACAACTTGATACACATAATGAATGAGACAGTACATTAACAATTTTTAACCAGAAGAAATTTGATTCTGGAAATCAAAGAAAAATGTTCTGATAGTGAGCTCTACAAAACCATTCTCAGCTGATAGTTCCATGAAAGCAGTGACTATGCCAATCTGGCTCATCAGTATATGCCCAGCACTTTGCACATTTCCACATTGTAGGAATTTAATATATGTGAAGTGACTTAAGCAATTGAATATAACAGGCATGGCCCTTCAATTCACAGAATTTTAGAGTTGGAAGGTGCTGCCTGCTCATGATATCACAAATAAGGAACCTGAGGATAAATGACTTAAAACTAGGGCCAAGTGTGGTGGCTCACACTAGCATTTTGGAAGGCCAAGGCAGAAGGATCGCTTGAGGCCAGGAGTTCAAGACCCGCATGGACAACATAGCAAGACCTCCTCTCTACAAAAAATAAGGAAAATTAGCCAGGTGTGGTGGTACATGCCTGTAGACCTAGCTACTTGGAAGGCTGAGGTAGGAGGATTGCTTGAGGCCAGGAGTTTGAGACCAGCATGAGCAACATAGCAAGACCCTGTCTCTACAAAAAAATAGAAAAATCAGCTGGATGTGGTGGCGTGGCCTGTAGTCCCAGCTACTCGGGAGGCTGAGGCAGGAGGATCGCTTGAGCCCAGGAGTTTGAGGTTGCAGTGAGCTATGATGATGCCACTGCACTCCACTCCCAGTGACACAGTGAGACCCTGTCTCAAAAACAAACAAACAAACAAACCCAAAACCTAATTATGTGTTTAGCTGTTAATAGAACCAGGATCCAAGATGTCAACTCCCAGGCTTGGGCACTTTCAAATAAGTCATTGCCTTCTGTAGTATTTTTCTAAAATGTGTTCTTAGAAAATACCAATCTTTTGGGATATTCATGGAGTAAAGGGTAGAAAGAATTGTTCTGTGGTCAAATAATTTTGGGAAATGCTGAATTAAACAGTGGATCTCTAAGAGGAAGATATAGTACTGTAGGTAGCATTTCTGAGCAGGATTTGACCATAAACCCTTTTGAAGGGAACATCTTTTGGAATTGATGATCTAATGAGACATATGGGAGAAGACTGACCAGTTGGTTTCAACAAGTATTTATTAAGCACCTACTACATGCAAGTATTATGATAGTGACTGTACAAAAAGCTCAGGCGAGTTAGACCCCAAAGTGTTCCTGGGGTGGGGTGGGGGTTGTTAAGAAAAGGCACATGTAACTTCATTTCATGCCTGAATTTGATAAGTGTCATGAGAAAGGCTTAAGTAAAACGCTACTGGGTCTGGATGCAGTGGTTCCTGCCTATAATCTCAGTGCTTTGAGAGGCTGAGGCAGGAGGATCACCTGAGCCCAGGAGTTTGAGGTTGCAGTGAGCTATAATTGCACCACTGCACTCCAGCCTGGGCAACAGAGTGAGACCTTGTCTCAAAAAAAAAAAAACAACAAGAAAACCACCATCGGGGTTCCAAAGAGGGGCATCAGGCCAGAATTGCATGAAACAAATAGCATTTGAGATGAATCTTGAAGGATGGGTTCCTTTAGTGTAGGTCTGCACAGTTTTTGTTTAACTGAAAATGTCTTTATTTTATTTTACTCTCATTCATGAAATATAGCTTTTCTGGATATGCAATTGACAGTTATTTCCCTTCAATGCTTTGAATACATTGTTCCTCCGCATCCTTACATCCCCTGTGCTCTCAAGAAGTCTGTTGAGAGTCAGATTGTCAGTCCTTTGCAGATGATCTTTCTTTTCTCTCAGGCTGCTGTTAAGATTTTCTCATTGTCTTTGATGTTCCCCAGTTTCCCTATAACATGTCTAGGGCATAAATCTCCTTTTATTTATCCTTCCAGGGATATACTGTACTTCTTAAACCTGTAGACTGAGGTCCTTTCATCAGTTCTGAAAAACCCTCAGCTACTATTTCTTCAAATATTGTCTCCTCCATTCTATCTTCTCCTTCCAAAATTCCAATTCAATGTCTATTAGAACTTCTCATTCTATCTTCTGTACCTTTAACCTTCTCTTTCATATTTTCCATTTTCTTTTTTTCCCTTGCTGCATTCTGGATAATTTCTTCAAATATTTCTTCAATTCATTAATTATCTCTCCAGATATTTAACACCTTCATTAAATGTTTATTTTCAACAATTTTTTTTAGGAGTTCTTTTTCATTCTTTCTCAAATTTACATATAAGGGTCTTTTGTTACTTGCTTATCTTTGGCATTCTACTCCTTAATTCTTTAAATTTTCCGTATGTAGCCGTTTTTTGTTGGGAGGGCAGAAAAATGTAGTGGTGAAAGGTGCAGGCTCTAGAACCATACTGCCTGAACCCAAGCTGTAGCTCTACCATTTAAGACAAGTTAGCCTAGGACAAATTACTTAATTTCTCTGTGCTCCAGTTTTTCCTTTATAAAATGAAGATAATAATAGTAGAGTTGTTATGAGAATTAAATAAGTTAAAATTGGAAAAAAATCTTTATAGTGGTTGTCTAGCACATAATAATTGCTCTATAAACTTTTATAAATTAAAAAATATTCTATATCTGAGAATTCCAACATCTAAAGTTCTTGTAGTCTAAACTGGTTGGTTGTTTTTCCACTGACCCTCTCTATCCTTGGCTGGTCCCCTTCTGTGTTTGGCGATCTTTGATTTGAACTCAAACTTGGTGGATCTTAACCACTTTCTTACTATGAGGATTTGCATCTGCTTCTGTTGGGAGGCAGGGGGAATTCACCAACCTGAGGCCCTTTACCCCAATTGGAGTGTCCTAGCCTAATACAGAAGTTTCAGGGTCTTGACGTCCCCACCTTCCTGTTGTTACAGGGCTTCCTACAATGCTACTAATGGCATCACCCCTCAGGACAACCCAATTTTCTAATTTTTTTTTTAGCACTGTTGGCTCCCAGTTCTGGTTTCAGCTCACTTTTTGGGAGAAGGGCTGTCCTTAGTTACTTACTACTGACAAGCCCAGCAATACATTTTAAAAGTGATCCAGTTCTTTTGTAGTGGGAAGGCCTTCAGAGTATCTAGTTGTCAATACTGCCAGAAGCTACCTCCTGATTTGTATCAGTCAGGATGGGCAACCTTATGCTGCAGCAACAAACAAGCCCCAAAGCTTAGTGTCTTAGAAAAATAAAGGGTTATTTCCCACTCATGTGACATACTACATGTGTGTCTCAGTCAGCAGGGCCTCTGCTCCATGTCATCCTCACATGGGGACTCAGGCTGATGGAGCTTTGACCATCTGGAACATCATCAGCCCATGTAGCAGGGGAGAGAAATATGGCAATCCATACCCTGGCTCTAAAAGGCTTCCATCAAGAAATATCTCACGTCATTTCTGCTCACTTTTAATTGATCAAAGCAAGTCAGGGGCCACACCTAACTCCAAGGGGATGGGGCATAAGTTCAAGAAGAAGGAGAACTGGAAATATCAGTGAACATCACTAGCAATTACTTCGTGCTTTTTTCCACCTAACATTACAACAAATATTTTTATGTTCTTATATAGAATTGGTAACTATATGTTTTTTAAAAGTTATATTATGGAAATCTCAAACATATAAAATATAAAAGAATAATATAATAAACAACCATAACAATAAGTTTAAATGCTGTGTAATAACCCAGATGGGGAGGATTCAAATAAATATTTATCATTAAATATTTCAAACATATTAAATTTAAAATACTGAAATCTTTTTAAATTGTATAAGTACTATACACTTATCATTTAAAAATTTTAAATAGAGAAACAAATAAACAACGACTAGACTTGTAATAGATGTGCATTCCAAAGGGGAAGGAAAGTACCAGCAAAGATAGTGAGGGATGAAAGTATGGAGAATGTTTGCAGAGAAGCAGGCAGTTCTGTTTTGCTGGCGTACAGGGTGCTAACGGCAGATGAGAATAGAAAGGTAAATGGCAACATACCACAGAGGGCTGTAAATGCCAGGGTGGAACTTCATTCAGTAGGGAATACAAAGCCACTGAAATTTTTTTCAGCAGAAAAATAACATAAATTCAGTCCAGCCTTTACTGAATACCTACCATGTACCAGGTACTATGTTAGGCACTGGGGGTATAAAAATGAGTAAAACACAGTCCATGCCTTTAAGTAGCTTCTCATCTAGTAACATAATTGAAAATGTACCTAGGAAGATTGATCCAGACTATAGTAGGAGAGACCAGACACTGATATGAAAACCAACTTGGAGGCTACTGCAAGCGTCCAGGCAAGAGCTCAGCAGGGCCAGAACCAGAGGACCAGCAGTGGGGATGGAAAGGAAGGAGTGGATTGAGAGGCCTTATGGAGGTCAAGTCTTAGAATGTTCCAATTACCTAGATATGAGGAGTAAAGGAAAGGAAAGACCCAGGGATCATATGAAAGTTGCAAACAGGAAGGACAAGGAGAATAATGCCATTAATAGAACTAGAAATATCAAGAAGAGTGCTTGGTTTGGGGGAAAAGATGACAACTTTGGTTGTATACACATTGAATTTGAGATTCCATGAGTATAGTTATCTGTCAGTATCCACAGGGGATTGACTCCAGGACCTGCTGCAGATAATCAAAATCCACAGATGCTCTAATCTCTTGGATAAAATGGTGCAGTATTTGCATATACCCTATGCACATCCTCCCATATGCTTTAAATAATCTCTAGATTACTTATAATACCTAACGCAATGTAAATGATATATAAATATCTGTTATACTGTATTTTTAAACATTTGTATTATTTTTTATTGTTGTATTGTTATTTTTCATTGTTCTTTTTTTTTCAAATATTTTAGATCTGAGGTTAGTTGCATCCGCATCCCCATGTATATGAAGTGCCAACTGTACACTCTGGTGGAAGTACCAGCAGTGAGTTGGATATATGAAAACAGAACCGAGGGAGGGCGGCAGAAATCGGAGTCTTCGGCACGGCAGTAGTGGTTTACACTATTTGCAGAAGATAAGATTGCTGAGGGATAGGGTGCTTCAAAGTAATTTTTTTCCTTTAAATTCCAGGAAGAATATACAAAAATCACATGACTTTAGCACAAAACTACTTCTCCATCCAGAAGTCTTGTTCTGTCACAATGAATGAAATGCCTTCCTCACAGATCCGTTCCTGTATGTCTTGGAGGCTTCCTAGTCTCTCGCTGCAAGATAGATACCCCCAAACAATCCTTAGGCCCTGATCAAACAATGCCTTACCCAACACAGGCTTATGAGGGAAACTCCTCTGCAGCTGACAGAGGTGGCACCCAGAGTGAACATCTGGCTGGGGTGTATTGGGGTTTGAGGGCTATTCAGGACTCTGAATGGAAGGTTGTCTGGTACCAGATCAAACCACTGAGGCTTTCAAGGGTCTCCTGAGGCTCAGCCATGGAACATGCATGTGCACGCATGCACACACACAAAATTATGTCTTTACTAAATGTGCATAGTGCGAATTTGGAACAAACAGTTCAGCATGGACGAATCAGCACCATCACTTGGGTTGACAGTTATGATGTTCATGTGGCAGGATGGTTGGCTGAAATATTCAGTTCGTTTCCTTTCTCTACATTTCGGTCATCCAGGCTTTCTAATGCTTTGCCTGGAAGTTTTAGTCAGGGCAAAAAATTGGATGCAGCTTCTCCTGGTGAAAGTTTTGCCCTTTGGTACTTAATGCCACTGAACACTTAAAAATGGTTCAGATGGTAAATTTGATGTTAGGTATATTTTGTTACAATTTAAAATTTTGAATTAAATACAAAACAATTTTATTCTGAGTATTCTGACATATGAATGTTATAACAGAAAATAAACATAGCATTTATTATCTTAAAAAAAAAAAGTTTTGCATCTTGAGGGACCATGAAGGGTGTTCTGGAGAGGGAGGGCTGAGGGAGGATGCCTTTGAGAAGTGATGAGTTTAGGAGAGCCATCCCATCAGGGAAGAGTACAGAATCATCTAGATGGGATCTGCCCCCTGCTTCTTGGCAGCGGCCTGATGGGCAGCATCTACTGGGGAGGTGCTGCATGTGCTCCCAGGGAGGCCTGATGCCAGCCTCACCAAAGAGTCCCTCCCCAGCCCCAGACAAGGTACAAAACTGCCTACTCAGCCTGGAACAGAGGCAGGGATTTTACCTCTTTTTGTTCATCACTACTAATCAGCTCCTAGAGCAGGGCCAGGCATGTGGTAAGTGTTAAATAAATATTTTAAAAATAAATGAATGATGGTGGTAAGGCAGGACCTTGATGTTGTATAAAACTTCTGCACTAGCCTGTGGATTGGAGAGAAGGAAGGTAGATGGTTAATTTTCTCTGAAGCCTGGCAGGATGAGGACTTGGAGTCAGACAGGTTGATGTGTGGGATATAATAATGACATTTCTTGCACACCTGAGAACTTTTTTTTCTACTGATTATTTCCCTGCATCCCTTATAATACGTTCAATAACTCAGCCTTGCAAACAAATAGTAGATATTTATTTACCAGTGGATAAAGCGTTTTCAACACTATCTTATGAACAGGGTTAAGAGCTATAATGCTGAGCCAGGTGTGGTGGTGTGCAACTGTAGTCCCAGCTATTAAGGAGACTGAGGCAGGAGGATGCGTTGAGCCTAGGAGTTCAAGGCCAGCCTGGGCAACACAAGACCCCATCTCAAAAAAAAAAAGCTGTAATTCTCAGAGTGGAGGTACAAAAGCTTGTTTTTCTTGGGAGCCCCCTACATTCCTGGCAGCCAAGAATCCAGAGACATGTGAAGAATCAGACACCCTCCCCATGGGCAGCCTTGGGTGTGAGTCAAGTCTGGGGTAAACCCCAATCAGGTCCTGCACTTGCCTTACATGGACTTTGAGGCCATGGGCTGCAGTGGAGAGGCCTGGATGGTGAACACAGGAGACTTGGGGGTCTCTTCTGCAAAACAAGAGGTTGAATTTGATGGTGATGGGTTTGGAATTTGGCCTGTACACACTTGGTCTGGCCTTCCCCAATGTCCCCAGACTGTGTCGTTTCTCATTAGTCAGGTATCTACTATATAGTGACTAAATATTTTGAATACCAGCCTTACTCTCAGGTCTTTACCATGTGAGGACATGTCTCTTGCAGGTCTTCAGAAGACAGATAATTTGGCTGTCCAGAAACAGAAGAATCACAGGAATTCATCCAAAGTGTTGATTTATCCTGATTATAAATACTCTCCTGATGATTCCAGGAGCAATTGCTATGTGCAATATAAAACTGACTTCTCATCCCTGGCTTTGTGCCCCCATTTTCCATTTTCTAAAATCTTTTTGTCACTTTACTGTAAAGTAATATTTTCCTTGGCTTCAAAACACGTGGACACCTTTCCCATCAATGTGGAAAATAAGAATAGGCAGCTTGAACCCAGAGTTTCTCAGGTGCTCTCTTGGTTTCTCCTCCTTGAGAGAAAGCCAAAGAAATACAAAGAGAAGATGCTGAGTTAAAACAGCAAGGCAGCCAAGGAGGACAGATGGTCCCCGACTTACCGTGGTTCTACTTAGGATTTTTTGACTTTACAATGATGAGAAAGTGATAGGTATTCCGTAAAAACTGTCCCTGTCTTGTGATGCTGGGCAGTGGCAGCGACCTGCAGCTCCTACTCAGCCATGCGTTTTCAACTTACGATATCTTCAATTTATGATGGGTTTATCTGGAGGCGGCCCCACTGTGAATGGAGGAACATCTGTATTCTGTGTTCTCTCACCTCTTCATGCTTTTGACACTGTTTCCTCCATCTGGAAAATCCTCTCTTCTTTTTTGCCTGGCGAGCTTCTATCCACTCTTCAACACCCCAATCTATGGTTATTCTGTTTCCATAACCCATACAAAATAAGCTAATCATTTTTTAATGTAAGTATTATTTGAAAGTCTAGTTCCTACCAGAACTTCTTAAGGGCAGAAACTGGGTTTGATTCTCTGTGTGCCCCGTGGCCCAGCACAACCCTTGGTATAGAGAAGTCAGACGTGCTAGAAACATCAATCATGTCCTCAGTACACTAAGCCCATGCCCCTGGGCACAGCTAAGTGAACAAGGCATGCACATGTGACCTTGGATTGACAAGTCAGATTTCCTCACAAGATTTTGAAGCAGGAGTAAAAGTGCCTAGGAGTCAGAGAATGTGGCCACTGGAAGGTCACAGAGAACTATGACCTCCAAAAGCTGAACTTGAGATAAGGATGTGAGTAGAGGAAGTTTATCTGGGAGGTTGTCCCAGGAAGCCTAAGAGATGATGGGGAAAGTGAGACAGAGAAAAGACAAAAGTCAATAAAAGGTTCATTAACAAGCAGGTTACCACCTTGGGAAACTGTGGCTTAGTCCCTCTTGAGCCCTTGGAGAAACCATGTGGGACACACCTCAGAATTGTCCCACTGGGGAACAGAAAGAGTGAGGCATTTATCCAATGACTCCCATCCTCCACTGGTTGTGGTGCACCTGCCTGAAGCCCAGAAAGCTCTCCTGGAGCAGGAGAAATCCTGCAGAGAAGCAGAGAGAGGTGGATGCTTGGGGTGGAGAGTTGCCAGCCTGTGGGAAACTGTCTACCACTATTGCAGGTGAACTCCAAGGTGGGCCAGAGAATCTAGGCAGGACATCAACAACACCTGCTACAGAACCCAAAGCCAAAGCAAAGCCCACATTATGTGGTGGCAGGAACCAAGAGCCTTGCAGAGGAGGCTGATCTGCAGAGAGGAAAATGTGGTAGAGAAGCAGGAGAAGCAAAAGGACAGATCATATAGTCACAGAGACAGAGCAGAGCTTGGCTGTCACACCTACTGTCTCCAGCACAGCCCTCAGGAGCCCACCCAGAACAGTCACCATGGAGATTTGATGCAGGATTTGTACACCAGCAGTGACTCTTCCATTTTCCTGCCATAATTTCTCCCAGCTTCTGTTCCATACAATCATTGGTCAATTCTCCCAAGCTGCACTGACCTGTATGAAGCCCTACAGAATGTCAAAGGATTCCCACCTACCCCATTTGCTTTCTGAGCTAGACCCTTTGCTGCTCCATTCAATGCCTCAGGGGACCTAGGACCTCTGGAAAACCTGCATCCTAACATCCAGCATGATATTCTCTCTTTTCTTTGCAGTAGATCTGGTATTATCTCCCATATCCCTTAGTCAGCTAGTCTGGGACAAAACTATTTGCCAGAACACAAAAGTAATGGCAGAAAGGGAGGCCAGGGCAGAATAAGCAATATACATTGTAGGACACATTGAACTTAGGTGGTGCAGTAAAGACCTCAGCCCACTGCCTGGAAGCAGCCACAGTATTGTACGTTAATGCTCGTTGGCTGGGAATAGTCAGTATGGTTTCTTTGCTCTAGCCCTCATTGGCTGAGAGCAAATGATGACACTCAGAAACCAGGGAGAAACTGTACACATAAGCAGAGGATTTTATTTTGGAAAATATATTTCAGATACAAATAGTACTATAATGAATTGGTATTGAGGAGGTTAATATTGAATACTAGAGTTATTTCTTTTAAAAGCATCCTTGTAAATTAGCATGAGAGGTTTTCTGTTCCTTTGCCACAAGACAATCCTATGCAAATGGTATGCCACCTGTATTAGTCAGGGTTTTCCAGAGAAACAGAACCTCTGGGATGCACATATATATTGGGGGTGGGGGGGTGGTTAAGGAATTGGATCACATGATTGTGAAGGCTGGTAAGTCCAAAATCTGCATGGTGGGCTGCAGGCTGGAAACACAGGCAGGAGGTGCAGTTCAAGTCCAAAGGCAGTCTGCTGGCAGAATTCTCTCTTCCTTGGGGAAGGTAAGTCTTTTTTTTTTTGAGACAGAGTTTTACTGTGTCGCCCTGGCAGTGGTGTCATCATAGCTCACTGCAACCTCAAACTCCTGGGCTCAAGCGATCCTCCTGCCTCAGCCTCCTGAGTAGCTCAGACTACAGGCACGCACCACCGCTCCTGGCTAATTTTTTCTATTTTTAGTAGAGACGGGGGTCTCGCTCTTGCTCAGGCTGATCTTGAACTCCTGACCTCAAGCGATCCTCCCGCCTCGGCCTCCCAGAATGCTAGGGTTATAGGCGTGAGCCATCGTGCCCGGCCCAGTTTTTTTTTTATTAAGGCTTCAATTGATTGGATGAGGTCTACCCACATTATGGAGGGTAATCTGCTTTACTCAAAGTCTATTAATTTAAATTTTAATCTCATCTTAAAAATACTTTCACAGAAACTTCTAGAATAATGTTTGACCACATATCTGGGTACTGTGGCCTAGCCAATTTGACACGTAAAATTAACCATCACACCACCCATCTGTGATCCATAGCAGTGATTGCCTTGAGGACTATGCTGCAAAGGATTCTGAAGCCATATCCAGATTCAACAGGAAAGAACAATCTTATAAACTAGTAATGTCTGCTCTGAGCACAGAAGGGAGGAGAGGCAGCCTGTGTCACATATTTGCCACTCCTATAATAGAATTTTGGTTTGTGTTCACTGAGTGAATGAACAAGTGACAAATCTTGCTGATTTTGCCATTAAACTTAGGACTAACCTTGATTCAAACTGTGTTCAGATAAGTTGTTTGACCTCAGCCAGGCAGGCTGAGCAAATTGTCATGTGCATCAGCATACATGCACAAAAATACTCCCAACAGGCTTATTAGTCACATCCATAAACTGGAAATAACCTGAATGTCCATCAACAGTACATGGACAAATAAAAAATACTGTGCCTTAATGAATATGAACTACTGTTACATTCAAGGTGGATAGTTCTCACAAATACAAGGTTCAGCAAAAGAAGCCAGACACAAAAGAACAACGTATTCATTCCATTTATATAAAGTTCAAAAATAAAATTAAACCATATGCTATATAGATGCACACTTAGGTGCTAAATGATTATTTTAAGAAGCAAAGAATTGATTCCTATAAAAGCTGTGATAGTGGTTATCTCTAAGAGCATGAGAGAAGCTTTGGGGAAGAGTTAGTGATATTATACTTCTTAACATGGGCGTTAACTTTATAACAACTTGTCAGACTTCATTTTTCTGTATGAGTGTTATACTTCACAATCAAAACATTTAAAATTTTCCCCCAAGGTCTCCTTTTGCCAATACCTGAAAAAGGCAAAAGTGCAGGGAAACCCACAAACTGCTGACCCGATCTCCAGTTAGCCTCTGGCCAAAGAGGCCAGCACCTTCACTCCCTGGCCTTCCTCCCCGCTAAGGTCCACTTAGAACGCTTTTCTGTTTTGCCTCTTCCTCCAGAGCAAATGTCTTCATTTTAGTACAGTGATTAGATTTATAATATAACCAATTTCAACAGTTGAAAGTCCTAAAATTCATCCTCAGCAGAACTTGCAAGGCAGCTGCAAAAAAGATGAATGTTACTTGTGGGATCAAAAGCCTAGAAGGTTTTCGGGGAAAAGTTCAGTGGTGTGTACATGCAAAGCCTATTCTTAGCAGAAGGCCCCGTTAGGGGATAGAGTGTCCATCTGTCTCACTATCGGCTGGAAGTGCCTGGGATAAGTGGGCTTCAGAAGGCTCCCCATTCTTGTACTGAAATCCTGGTACAAAGGGCAGGCTGTCATGATCCGCCTTCCAGGATCCTAGGCTTAAAATTCAGAGTTCAGCTTCAAGGGAGTTAGAGAAAAGGCAGAGTGATTTTAAGGGCAGGTGCTGGAGTTTACTTTTGCCTCTTTCATAGCTTTTAGTACTTAGAAATGTGTAGTTAAAGATGCTTTCTTCCCTCTGGAAAACAGATTCCACTCCCCGCCCCAACCTCTGCCTGGGGAATAACAAATTTCATAGGGAAACCTGAAAACCCAAAGAGAAATATGCAATGCTACAGACACCTCGTGTTGGACTGGCTGTCACAGACCCTGATTTGGGTCAGGCTGTTTAAACGTCTTTGGAACAAGCATTTATCTACAGCAGGGTCATTTTATAGATCCATTAAATCTACATTTTCTCTTGGGCTCCTTTCCCCGGCTCCCCTCAACCCCGCTCCAGTCACACACTCTAAAAACCCCCTTAAGCCCCAGAAATAAATCTCTATAAACTGCCAAGTGTTCAATCAGGCTTTTACTATATCTCTTTGCAATTAGAATAAATTTACTGCTTGGAGAGATGGGGGGAAATATGCAAGGTACTCCTTGGATAAATATACCCGCAGTGAGAAAAGGAGAGGCTCTGTAAAAATTATCTCTGTGAATTCAACAAGAATCAAGGTCACGGGAACCGCGACATCCCAGGGAATGTTAATTAATGGGCCTGCAGCTGGTGGTACCACTTGGCTGCTGCGCCCCATCTGCCTGCTCCATATTTCTCTCGTTTGCAGGACCATTTTTGGACCAAATCCCATCTCTTTTTTTCCTCCAAGTACAAAAAGTACATCAGTCTATCCTGGAAGGATGCCAACCTTTCAGAGAACTAAGGAAAGTGTTGTTTCTTAGCTATTTTTATCTCCTTTTTTAAGAAAGGACACTCTATCACCTCTGGAGCTGGATTTTACTTGTAATCAGCGTTCAAGCTGTGGTCTGAGGTCACTGTCCTGGCAACGTGTCTGCAGGGAGATGTCCTAAAGACGGAGAACAGAGAGGGACGCTTGTGACTTCTCCTCAAACTAAAACAGAAACACCCAAAAAGATAACACTTATCTTCCTTGACTACACAGTTTGCGTTTTAGACCAGGCCGAAGGCAACGTAAAATGCAACCAGAACGCACTCAGCGTCTCTGAGCTGCAGAGGGAGAGGGAAGGAAATCGGGTAGAAAGGAGAAAAGAAGAGTCTGATGGAGGAGGCAGAAAGCGTTTCCTTCAGGGTCGGGGTGCTTCCCCCTGCCGGGAAGCATTAAATGAGACCGTGTACATAAACCACTTAGCACACTTAGCTGAGACACGGGTAGCTATTGTTAATTATAAAATTCCATAGTGGAGGTACAAAAGAAATGCTCAACATGGGCCCATCCCTGTGCTGCCTAGGAACTGTATTTAGGTAAGGTGTCATTCTGGCTAAGCACAGACTTCAGAGTCAGAAAGATCTGGGTTCGAATACTGCTTAACCACTAAGTAGCTGTGATGCTGGGCACAGTTAGCTGTCTACACCTCAACCTTCTCATCTGTAAAATAGGGCCAGTAATAGTATCGCTGTTGAGGATTTAAAGAAGAGTTCTAAAAAGATATTGCATGGAGGACCTTTGGCACAGTACTGGGCACATTGTTAGTCTCAACAAATATTAATTGTTATAACTGAGGCTGTTTTAACTGTTTCCATGTGGCTGTAAGAGAAGAATCAGGAAGAGTTTGCCTCTGAGCAGTTGAAGGTGGCTTCAGAAAACTTACCGTCTCTCTTGCCTCTGTTGCACCCGGCTTTGTTTTTCTTCTCATTTGGAAACTTTCTCTCCCTCAGTGTTACATAGTGGAGGGACTGGGCGTTCTTCCACACGATGATGGACATGCGAATCCCGCCCAGAAATAACGGGCATATGCCTGACTCTGCTTCTTTAAGGAATTCTCCAGGTAGTCATTAGTCATGAACTCCAGGCCCAGGGATCCCGGGATGGCTGCTCCATCCTACCCCTAAGATAGCAGGGCCATTGTCCACGGGGGCCAGTTCCTTCATGAAGGAGACCCAGCTTTACTGAGCCCTTTTTTTAAGGAAGGAAGAATGTTCTAAAAAATTGGAAATGTTCTCCATTACTACTTCCAAACTGTAAAATGATATTTGGGCCTTTTGAAAGACTTGGGATATTTTCTGAAATTAAGGAATATGGATTAAAGGAAGCCTTGGGGGATTAGATTTTTCTTCCTCTTTGAAGCATTTGAAACAACTTTAATCTGCTTTCAGAGTGCTATCCAATTTCGCATGGCATTCTGGTAAAGCATTGTTGCTTTCTCCGTGGAACTGATACTTTTGTGCCTCTTTTTAAACCCATTTGGAGAAATATTTAGGGTATAGAAAAAAATAAAGCTTGAATTTAAAGAATAAGACTATTCAGAGTGAAGAAAATCTTCTAAAAGGCTTGAAAGAAATTCTAAAAGTTTTGTTTGGCATATAAAGAAATTAAACAAACAAACACAAATCTAGTTGTATATGCAGCTACAATAATATTACTGTTAATTAATCTCCTGGTTGTTGATCCTCTCATCATATATAATGCTTTATAATATGCAAAAAAATATATGTACTGTCATGTAATAGCACTACTCTGGGAGACAGATACTAACAATTCTTGTTTTACTGATAAGGAAATTGGAGCCAAAAGAAAATGTAATGTAATGGCAAGAATTTATGCTTGGGACTCTGAGTTTTTATCCCAATACCCTTTCCATATCACCCCATCACCTTTAACCTCCCATGTGGCCTAGGCAGACCTGATCAACCGTAGGTGCCTCATTTTCCCAGCCTATTGGATAAGAATAATACCTTTCTGGCTTCCTTTCAGGGGCTAGTAGATACATTTTCCAGGGCCAAGTTTATCTATCATGAGACCAAGATCTCCAGGAACAGTGTATGATGAGCCTAAATGAAGTTCACAGTGCAAAGACCAGTGAAATACTAATATCCTGTACACGGCAGGAATGTTTCAGACAGAGGTCCATGGGAGATGTGGAAGATGCTTTAAAATGACACTGTTTGCAAAAGACAAGAGTGGAATGGTTACAAAGCTGGCAGGTGGCCTGGAAGCCACAAATAATTGTGAATAGCTCATTATGCCAGGAGCTGGGGAACCTGGAGAAGTGGCAGATACAGAAGAAGGGGCACACACTTGTCAGTCTGGGACCTTAATTTGCTGAAGCTACAAAAAAGGAGGTAAGTGTATCATCAAAATGAATAAAAACTCCATAGCCATGCAACTCTAGACCTAGAGTCTTGAAATGTCTAGGAAAATAATTATACATTTCTCCTTTCTATTTATCTATTACAAAAAGCAGTATCTATCCATTGTTGAAACAGTGAATAGTATAGAATTAGAGCGACATTCATCTGCCCCTCCTCTACCTCACTTGATAGACTCTCCAATGTTAAAACTCTGTGTATCTCCTAGAACTTTTTCCATTCAGCTATAATATACTTGCATATGTGTATGTGTATATATGTATGTGTGTATAGAAGTATATACATGTAATACCCATTCACATATATATATTTTTTCCTTTTCTTTTTTTTAATTTCAGATTATTACGGGGGTACCAATGCTTTGGTCACATGAATTGCCTTTGCACCGCCCAAGTCAAAGCTATAAGTGTGCCCATCCCCCAGACAGCGTGCACCACACCAATTAGGTGTGAATTTACCCATTCCCACTTCCCCCCCCACCTTCCCGATCCCTGATGAATGTTACTTCCATATGTGCACATAAGTGTTGCTCGATTAATACCAATTTAATGGTGAGTACATGTGGTGTTTGTTTTTCCATTTTTGTGATACTTCACTTAGAAGAATGGTCTCCAGTTCCATCCAGGATAATATAAGAGGTATTAGTTCCCCATTTTTTTATGGCTGCATAGTACTCCATGGTATACATAAACCATATTTTATTAATCCGCTCATGCATTGATGGGCACCTGGGTTGTTTCCACATCTTTGCAATTGTGAATTGTGCTGCTATAAACATTTGAGTGCAGATGTCTTTTTTTCCTTTGGGTAAATACCCACTAGTGGGATTGCTGGATCAAATGGTAGGTCTACTTTTGGTTCTTTGAGGTATCTCCATACTACTTTGCATAGAGGTTGTACTAGTTTTCAGTCCCACCAGCAGTATATGAGTATTCCTATCTCTCTGCATCCACACCAACATTTGTTGTTTTGGGACTTTTTGATAAAAGCTATTCTCACTGGAGTTAAGTGATATCTCATTGTGGTTTTGATTTGCATTTCCCTAATGATTAGAGATGTTGAGCATTTTTTCATGTGTTTTTTGACCATTAGTCTGTCTTCCTTTGAAAAGTTTCTGTTCATGTCTTTCGCCTACTTTTCAATGGGGTTATTTGATTTTCTCTTGCTGATTTGCCTGAGTTCTTTATGGATTCTGGTTATCAGCCCTTTATTGGATGTTAGCATGCAAATATTTTCTCCCATTCTGTAGGTTGTCTATTTGCTCTAATGATTGTTTCCTTGGCTGTGCAGAAGCTTTTTAATTTAATCAGGTCCCATTTATTTATTTTTGTTGTTGCTGTGATTGCTTTTGGGGTCTTCTTCATAAATTCTTTGCCTATGCCAATGTCTATAAGAGCCAAGAGACTTCTGGAATTGATAAATAAATTCAGCAAAGTCTTAAGTTACAAAATCAATATACACAAATCAGTAGCATTCATATACGTCAACAACAGTCAAGCTGAGAACCAAATCAAAGACTCAATACCTTTCATAATAGCAACAAAGAAAATAAAATACCTAGGAATATATTTAACTAAGGAGGTGAAAGACCTCTACAAGGAGAACTATTTTTTTTTTTTGAGACAGAGTCTCACTCTGTCACACAGGCTGGAGTACAGTGGCCTCACTATAGCTCACTGCAACCTCGAACTTCTGGGTTCAAACAATCCTCCTGCCTCAGCCTCCCAAGTAGCTGGGACTACAGGCATGTGCCACTGCGCCTGGCCTCAAGTCTAATTTTTCTGTTTTTTGTAGGGATGGTGTCTTGCTCTTGCTCAGACTGGTCTGAACTCCTGGCCTCAAGTGATCCTTCTGCTTGGCCTCCCAAAGGATTACAGGTATGAGCCACGGTGCCTGGCCAGATCCACATACATATTTTAAATGGGGTCACATACCATATATTGTTTTGCAACTTGCCTTTTTTTTTTTTTTAACTTGACAGTGTGTCATAGATACCTGCTCATACAGATCTCTCCTTCTTTTTAAAGGCTGGAGAGGGTTCCATTGTCTAGATATACCACAGTTTATGTAACCAACCCCTTACAGATGTAGATATAGGTTATTTCTGTGTGTTATTTAACATTAAAAAAATGCTTCAGTGGTTAATAATGATTATTAATATGGAAGAAAAAAAATCTAGGGATAAATGGACTAGAAAAAATCTGGGGAAAATAGTATGTAACAAAACCCTGACCACTGAGCACAATGTGGGGAGTCAGAGATGAGCAGATTCTCCTTGGTATATCTCCTCATTATGTCAGACTGATAGCATTCAAGAAAGAACCCCCCCAAAAAATAAGTTAAAGGGAAAAAAAAACACAGCAGGCTTTTTGAGAGGTTGGATAAATTGCACTATATGTACATCTTAAAGAGAACTAAGAAAGTATCATTATTGTGTTTGCAGAAACTATAGAGAACCCATATGATGTGTAAGGAAGACTATCTATCAAACTCAGATTGATGGCATTGTATGAAGAAAAATGTTTGACACTTTAGTCTCCATGTCAGCCCCTGTAGGATGGGGCTGTGCCTTACTCCACTTTGGAGCCTCAATAACTTGGCATGATTCCTGACAAGGGAAAGATGTTAATAAGTACTTTTAAAAAGAGCAAATAATACTACTCTTGTCAGGGTGCAATGGCTCACACTTGTAATCCCAGCACTTTGGGAGGCTGAGGCGGGAGGATCACTTGAAGCCAGGAGTTTGATACCAGCCTGGGCAACATAGTGAAACCCCATCTCTACAAAAAATAAAAAAATTAGCCAGGCATGGTAGCACACTTGTGGTCCCAGCTACTCGGCAGGCTGAGGCAAGAGGATCTCTTGAGTCCGGGAGTTTGACGTTGCAGTGGACTATGATGAGGCCACTGCACTCCAGCCTGGGTGACAGAGCAAGACTGTCTCAAAATAATAATAATAATAATAATAATAATAATAATACTCTCAAGAGGACCAAGCCTTTTGGACAGGAGCCAGCAGAACCTACCTGAATATGTGAATGCAGATAAATCTCAATTTGTGACTTTAAAAATAAGTGAAAAATTTAAAAACATTAAACTTAAGTTGAAAAGCAGTAAGTTAAAAAATGGTTTCTCTAAAATCCCTTTATTTAATTTACTGAATGTGTTTCTCTGATTACTATTCATTGTGTTTTAATTCATTGCCTATTCAAAAATGTGATAATTTAAACTATAACTGGCCATTGAATTTTTAAAAATTTACCTCATTTTTCTTGAACCCAGGACCAAGTTGTTCTCTGTCTGGTTGCCAGTTATGTCAGTGGGCTGGTTTCTGCCTTGGGGCCTCAGTGTTCATGCTCCTAAATGAAGTAAGAAGAATCAAGTGACCCATGGCATGTCCTCAGCCTTGTTAACAGAGAATTCAGGGCAAAAGTTTAAGACATAATTCTGTGTGTGAAGACCCTTTCCACTGGGTACCCCTTGTCCAGTCAGCCAGAGACTCAGATAACTATGTGTGTGTGTGTGCATGTGTGCATTTCTCAAGGTATTTTACTTCCCTAAGATGCTAAGTGAGAGAGAGAGAGAGAGAGAGAAAAGAGCCAGTTTGGTCATTTTCAACTTCTACATTAAGGTCAGCCAATCATCAAAGACATGCTAATGGAAAAATTGCTAACCCTGTTCTCCATCAACCTGAATTCTCCAGAGTGGTGATTCATACTCACTATTATGACCTTGAGGTACTGTGGGAAGAAAGATTGAATTAAATTCAGTAGAATTGCTGTTATTATATTTTAACGTTCCCTATATTCATTCATTCAACAAACATGAGCAGAAGCATTAGATAATTCAGAGAGACCATTCCCTAGTCATTCTGAATCAGCAGGATTGCTTTTGCTCAGTTCAGTTCAGTACCCGAAACCAAAGCTGAATCCTCCCTCCCCATCCTGGCAGAAGCTGTAGCTGATGATGAGACATATTTTAGAGTGTTTGGAATTAGTTTGTGGATAGAATTATCTGCAGGGAGGTGGCCTGGTGGCCTTGTAAAAGAGAGGAGGAGTGATCTGTTTAGGAAGACATTTTAAAAATCGTGTTTTGGCAGTGTGGCTCAGAGGGCAGAGAACTAGACTCAAGTCAGGGGTCTTGGGTTCCAGGCCTTTATTACTACATTGCTGTATGACTCCGGGCTTCAGTTTCTTCATCGTAAAATAAAGAGTTCAACTAGGTGATTTTGTGGCACGGAGAAGAATGCCCTCTGTTAGTGCATGGGATAAAGGATGCTGATAAAACCAAATTAAGCTAAATTTCCATAATCCTAAAGATGTTTGATTCTTTATTGAGATGGGAAAAAAAATCCTGAGGATTCTAAGAGTACTTCTCTCGGACACCAGTCCTAGTTGTGGATTTTTTTCCCTTCAAGTCAGGCCGTCCTGGTACTCAGGCATTCTGATAAGAGCTTCTCCTTCCTAAACTAGATCAGCTGTCGACCCTGTCCTTCCTGAAGGCCATGAGAACCTGGGATTTTCATCAGGGACTCACAGCTATAAACCTGGGCACATGGTCCTTTGCAAGTTCTCTCTACAAAGTCCTTTATTTCTACCCCCCTTCTTTATTTCTAGCCCCCCAGGCACTGTGAGGCCCACCCAGGGCAGCGAAGTCTGGCCACCTTCCCTTAGGTCCCATCTCAAAAAACAACTTCAGGACATCTCAGAGAGAAGTCTTCATAGGGCCATGGACTGGGGTCACTAATTAAACTGTATTTATGGCCCTGACTAAAGCCATCATTTGTTTGATAATCATGACTATCTTAGTCTGTTTGGGCTGCTATAACAAAGTACCATAGACCAGGTGGCTTATAAACAACAGAAATTCATTTCTCACAGTTTTGGAGGCTGGAAGGCCAAGATCAGAGTATCACATGGTTGGGTTCTGACGAGGGCCCTCTTTCGGGTTGTAGACCACCAACTTTTTGTATCCTCGCATGGCAGAAAAAAGGGGAGAAAGCTCTTTGGGATCTCTTTTCTGAGAGCTTCCACCCTCATGACCTAATCACCTCCCAAAGGCCCCACCTCCTAATATTATCCAAAGGCCTCACCTCCTAATACTATCACATTAGCAGTTAGAATTTCAACATTTGAATTTTGGGGAAACACATTCAGTTCATAACAATGACCGTGTTAGAGAAGTTAAGAAAACATCAACTTCAGGGCTCTTAACATTCATAACAGTCACTACCAGGCAGGTAATGTCTTGTGTTACCTTTTGGTACCTTTAGGTACCTAGAGTGGTTCTAAAGGAACAGATTCTTAAGGATGAGATTTTTGAATTGGTTCTGGGGTTCTGGAATTAGTTCTCTAATCTTATTTGATTTAAAGGCACTATGACTGTATTTTCAGTGGTAAAGAGAGCACTGATAGTGCATGGTGTGTTATAGAAATAGAGATATACAAAACATTGCTGTTGGATACTCCTAATCAAATACTTACAATAGGCAAGGTTCTGGGTGACTATGAAATGCCTCTTCAAAGGAAATCCATTGCTGGCTCTTATAAGAAAGAGTTGTCCTTCCCTTCTTCCCCTCCACCTCCCACACTTTCCTGTTAATATAAAGAATTAATGCTGGCTTTGGAAATGGATGGTTTCGCTTTACTCATTGTTATAAGCCCTGGGACTGGGAGCAGTGGCCTGGAGGTAGCACTTCTGTGTCACCAGGAGAAATCTCTTGAGGCAAAGGGAAATGATGTCTCTTTGGATCATTTGCTTTTTTCCTGCTTCTCTGTCCCATTCTTAAGAGGCTATATAGTAATAATAACAAGCACAACAATAGCAGACACTCACATGGTCCTTACTACCTGCCAGGCACGTAGCTGTCAGTGCCGTAGACAGATTCATGTATTTCATCCTTACCACAACCTTATGGGGCAAGTATGAATTTTACAGATAGGGAAACAGAGGCAAAGTAAAATAGCTAAGAAGGAAGAAGCCCAGGAAGTCTGGCTCCAGAGTCTATGCTGTTAGTATGCTTGGCTGTTAAACAGGTATATGTTGAATTCTGGCCCTGCCACTGAGTGGTGATAAGATCTTGGACTGCATCCTAAAACTTCCTGAGCCTCTGCCACTGAATGTTATCATCCACAAGAATGATAACAGCATTCACCTGATAGGGTTGTTGGGAGATTTAAGTGGGATGACAAATGTACAGGGCCCAGTACAGTGCCTGTCACATTGTTAGGACTCAGTAAATGGGTTTTATATCCACTGAGATGCCAGCAGGTTGCAGGCACGATTATCTCAGCCCAGCTCTGATGCCAGGGATAGAAGGGAAGGGTGGTTGGCAGGGAGTAAGCTCCTGGTGACTGCAACACCGTAGGACAGCTCTGAACTTAAAAGCTTAATGTGGAGAGGAGGGACACTCAGGCAAAGTGCCACTCTTCCAAAAGAGGTTGGAAAAATGTTGTTTTGGGAAAGACATTTAGTGTTTAGTGTTCTAGAGAGGCAGGTCAAGCCTGTGAACAGGAGGCCACTGAACTTGCCCTGCTACTTGGCAGAGATGCTGCTCATCTCGGCTCCCTCCCACCCACAACCATTCATTCTGTTGGCCTGTCATCTCTGGTGGGCCACATGGAGACCGTCACCTGTACAGGCCCTGTGGATCCCAGTTAATTACTCACCTAATGAAGCATCTTTATTTCAACAAGTGATGCTGAGCGGTGGGAGAACCGTAAGCTGAGGGCCTCCATAATGCCCACATAGGTCCCCCTTGGTGTGAATGGTGAGAGGTCACAGGTCACTAATCCAGGCTGGAGAGAGTTCACTAAACTAATCAGTTATAAAAGAGACTGTGCAGGAAGAGAACGAAGGAAAACTTTATTAAAAACAAAAATTAAGGGCTGGGCATGGTGGCTCATGCCTGTAATCCTAGCACTTTGGGAGGCTGAAGCAAGAAGACTGCTTGAGGCCAGGAGTTCGAGACCAGCCTGGGCAATAGCAAGACCCCATCTCTACAAAAAATAAAAAATTAGGTGGGCATGGTGGCACGAGCCTACAGTTCCAGCTACTAGGGAGGATGAGGCAAGAGGATCGCTTGAGCCCAGGAGCTGGAGGTTGCAGTGAGCTATGACGACACCACTGCACTCTAGCACAGGCACAGAGTGAAACCCTGTCTAAAACAAAACAAAAATTAAGCACAACAGAATATTATTCGTCCATAAAAGGAATGATATGCTGATACATGCTACAATGTGGATGAACCTTGAAAACCATATGCTAAGTGAAGGAAGCAGAGACAGATGGCCATATATTGTATGATTCCATTTACATAAAATGTCCAGATAGGCATAGGACATAAAGCAGATTAGTGGTTGCCATGGCTTGGGGGAGGGGAGGGCGAGGAGTGACTGGTAATGGCCATGGGGTTTCTTTCTTTTTTTTTTTTTTTAATTTATTTTTTTAATTTCAGAATATCATGGGGGTACAACACTTTGGCCATACACATTGCCCCTGTTCTGCCCGTGTCAGAGCCACAATCGTGGTCGTCTCCCAAACTGTGCTCCCCACATCCATTCAGTGAGAGTTTTTCCCATCCCTTCCACCCCCCTCCCGCCCGCCCGCCCTCTGATGAATGTTATTGCCCTGTGTGATGTAAGTGTTCATCAGTTAGTACCAGTTTGATGGTGAGTACCAGTGGTGCTTGTTTTTCCAATCCTGTGACACTTCGCTTCGAAGAATGGGTTCTAGCTCCAACCAGGATAATACCAGATGTGTTAATTCACTATTGTTCCTTATTGCTGAGTAATACTCCATGGTATACATATACCACATTTTATTGATCCACTCGTGTATTGATGGGCACCTGGGTTGTTTCCACAACTTTGCAATTGTGAATTGTGCTGCTATGAACATTCAAGAGCAGATGTCTTTATTATAAAATGTCTTTTTTTCTTTTGGATAAATACCCAATAGTGGGATTGCTGGGTCAAATGGTAATTCTACTTTTAATTCTTTGAGGTATCTCCATATTCTTTTCCATAGAGGTTGTACTAATTTGCAGTCCCAAATGGGGTTTCTTTTTGGGATGATGAAAATGTTCTGGAATTATATAGTGGTGATGGTTGCACAGAATTATGAATATATCAAAACGACCTCTAAATTATACATTTAAAAATGCTTAAAATGGTGTTTCATGTTATTTGAATTTTATCTCAGAAAAAATAAAAAACAAAAATTAAGCAACAAATTCCAACATTCTAAAACAAATACCAAAAAGTTTACGAATTTTAAAACTAGCATTCTTTATATTTTTCTGCATATTCCACATTTTCTACATAAGCATGAATGGCTTTTTGAGAACACTTTTTTATTTTGAAATAATTATAGATTCACAGGAAGTTGCAAAGATAGTACCAAGAGGTCCCATGTACTCTCAGTTTCCCCCAGTGGTTACAATCTTACATAACTATAGTACAAATGGAAACCAGGAAGTTGACATTGGTACAATGTGTATGGATAGTTCTATGGCATTCTATCACAGGTGCAGGTTTTGTAACCACCAGTGCAGTAAAGACACAGAACTATCCATCCGCACAATGCTCTCTCTCATGCTAGCCCTTTATACTCCCACCCCCCTTCTCCCTACCAACTCACCCTTGGCAACTGCTCATCTGTTCTTCATTCCTGTGATGCTGCCATTTCAAGACTGCTCTATAAAGGGAATCATATAGTATGTGACCTTTTGAGATTGGCTTTTTTCACTCAGCGTCATGCCCCTTGAGGTCCATCCATGTTCTTGCTTATGTCAATAGGGTTGCTGTTTTTTATTGCTGAATAATATTCTATGACAGTGGTCCCAACCTTTTTGGCACTAGTGACTGGTTTCATGGAAGACAGTTTTTCCACGGCAAAGCTCTGTGGCTCAGCTCCTAATAGGCCATGGACTGGTACTGGGGACTGCAGTTCTATGGTGTGGATGTACCACAGTTTGTCTAATAATTTACCTATTAAAGGATATTTTGGTTGTTGCCAGATTTGGGCTTTTAAAAATAAAGCTGTTATGAGCATTCATGTGCAGGGGTTTTTTTTTTTTTTTTTGGTAGGTGTAAGTTTTTATTTCTCTGGGATAAATTCCTAGGATAACAATTGCTGGGTCGTATATTAAGTGTATGTTTAGTTTTTTTTTTTTTAAACTGCCATACTAGTTTCCAGAGTGGCTGTACTGTTTTACACGCCACCAGCAAAGTATGAGTGATCCAGTTGCTCTGCATCCTTGCCATCATTACTATTTTTTAAATTTAATTTAATTTTTTGCTTTTATTTATTTATTTTTTTGAGACAGGGTCCCACTCTGTTGCCTGGGCTAGAGTGCAGTGGCATCATAGCTCACTACAACCTCAAACTCCTGGGTTTAAGCGATCCTCCTGCCTCAGCCTCCTGAGTAGTGGGGACTACAGGTGCACACCACCATGCCTGACTAATTTTTTATTATTTTTTGTAGAGACGGGGTTTCACTATGTTACCCAGGCTGGTCTTGAACTCCTGGGCTCAAGCTATCCTCCTGCCTCGCCCTCCCGAAATGCTGGGATTACAGGTGTGAGCCACCACGCCCAGCCTCCTATTCTTTAATTTCGCTGCTCTAATAGGTGTGCTGTGATATCATGTCGTGATCTTAATTTGTATTTCCTTAATGGTAGTGATGTTGAATATCTTTTCATGTGCTTATTTGCCATCTGTACCTTTCAGTGAAATCTCTTCATATCTTTTGTCCATTTTCTAATTAGATTGTTTTCACTGTTGAATTTTAAGAGTTCTTTATATGTTGTAGATACAAGTCCTTTGTCAGAATGTGTGGTTTGCAAATATTTTCTCTCAGTCTGTAGCTTGTCTCTTCATCCTTTTAACAAGGTCTTTCCCAGAGCAATTTTTAAAAAAAAATTTGAGGAAGTCTAATTTACTGATTTTTTTTCTTTTATAGATTGTGCTTTTGGTGTTGTGTCTAAGAACTCTTTCTTCCTCAAACCCTAGATCCTGCAGATTTTCTCCTGTGTTTTCTTCTGAAAGTTTTATAGTTATGAATTTCTTTTTGAAAAGGCATTTTTTTAAAATATAAAAGAAATGCATGCTGACTGTAGACCCTTTGGAATATGAAAAAACCTCAAAGGGAAAATTTAAATCACTAGTAATACCAACATCCAGAAATATGTTTTGGTGTTAGATGCCTGAACTCGCAACCTTAATAAAAATATGACCTCTTTTACAATGGGAAAATAGAACCCTCCAACAGTAAACTGCGCTAGTGAGTACCAACTGGGAGTGCTGAGGAGAGGTGTCTCTCTTAATGCTGAAATCAGCTGGGGGAGTTGCCATTCAGAAAAGGCCAAGAACTACTGACCCAAATGGTAAAACCCTTGTTTATGAACCGCAGCTGTTAGTCACAGACTATAATTACCCCACCAGATAAAGAAGCTATTTAAGAGAGCAGGTTGCTACAGCTAAAAAGAAACAGAAAATAGAGTCTTTTTGGAAATCACAGGATTGTAACTAAGGGAAATGTCAGGTTTGAGGGTGGAATGGGTCTTTGTGTATTTTTGCTGGCTTGAAGACAGACAGGCTGATGTGGCATGAAGATGGCCAAGCCTGTCTGTTTTGTTGGAGAGTAATCTGTTGAGTTTCCTTCTTCAAGCCCTGGCATATGGGGGCTTCTGACAGCCAGCATCCTCCCAGCCTACCCACTTCTGATTCCTGGGTGCCTAGAACTGTGCTGCTTACCCCACACTCCTCACCTACCTGACTTGTGTTACATGGTAACAGCTGTGATCAGAATAGTGAACTCCAGCCGCAGCCCATCCTCCCCAAACAAATATGACCTAGTCTTAAAACGAAGCATTAGATATTTCAGAGACATCTCTCCCCACCCTTCCAGGAAGCTGATACTTAAGTGAAATTTGCTATTTAAATTCTTTTGTGAAGTTAAGAAACAATCCTGAATTTGATTTGGTCAGTCTGGATGTTCATATGTCAGGTTTGTACCCAACAGAACATTGCTTGAATTATTTGACTATATACTTGTAAAGAAAATCTTATTTTTTGATGACCATATAAGAATCGCTATTGTTTGTTGAATACTGAGGAATCAGGTGAAATCCCTGGATGGTGACAGACACATAAAATTCACAAATATTTAAAAAATCGCAACCTACATGTCCCTCAAGAAGGAATTGGTTAACATAAGTTATGATACACCCATATAAAAGCTCGGCATTTATTGCCATGGAAAGATGGCTACATATGTTGAATTAAAAAGCAGGTTATAAATTAACATGGAGAATTTGAGCCTATTTTTTAAAAGGCATTGGGAAAGAAATATACCAAAATATCAATAGTGGCAATCTCTGGGTGATTAAATTACAGTGAATTTTATTTTTTCCATAGTTTCCAAATCTGATTGTATTGAGCTTATACTGTATTGCATTAATAATCAGAAAAAGATGAAGAGATTTTGATCAATGAGTACAAGTATTCAGCTAGGTAGAAGTAAGTACCCACTGTTTGATAGGTCAGTAGGGTGACTACAGTTTATGATAATCTATTGTATGTTTCAAAATAACCAGAAGAGAATAATTTGAATGTTTCTAGCATAAAGAAAAGACAAATATTTAAGGTGATGGATATCCTATTACACTGATTTGACCTTTACAAATTATATGAATTTATTCAATTATCACATGTACCCTGAAAATATGTACATGTATTATGTATCAATAATAAATAAATAATAAATTTTTTTAAAAATTAAAAAAATTTTTAAAATTTTCTTTAAAAAGAAAACTAATTCTCAGCAATAGTCACAGGGTGGCATGTTAAACAGAACTGTATAGGTAGTTTACTAGTTTTATAATATAACTTATAAAAAGTTGATTGTTAAAAATATCAAAAGGGGACAAGGAGTATATGGTGAAAAGTAAGAGTTCTCTTCCTTGTGAATCCCCGGAACCCTCATCACATGTAATTACTGTCAACAAAAATGTATATTTAAAGCAGAAATTGAACAGTGAGACCAGATGGGAAATACAGAGGCTCATGTGAAGAGACATGAGACAGTTTTGCCGGGAAGCAAGTGAAATTCACCAGCCGGCTGCTGCCATTGCCTCGGCCACTCTCACGGCATCCCCTCATAATCACACGCCCTTCAAATAAAGGAAGTCACCCTCTTTAAACCCTGAACACATGGGTTCCAACAGACAGTGACACCCAGCCAGGCATGCAAATTATTGTCGGCTCTAAAACCCAAATGAATCAAGTCAGGTTCAAATTTCATAGCACATTTAAATCAGCGAGTCACAAAGGCAGTGGACACTGCTCCCTCCCTGCATTTGCTTTATAAATAGTTTAATAGTTGACTCCTCATTCTCCATACTTCAGCTTAAATGTCACTTCCTCAGAGAAGAGATAAATTGGCTAAGTTGGTGTAGCCCTTCTATTCTCTAGCCCCATTCCCTGATCATATCCATGGGAGAACTTACTATAATTTGTAATTTTTTATTTAATTTATTTATGTCTGACCTCTGCCTTCCTACTCTCCCCAGATTGCAAACTCCACGAGGGCAGGGACTGTGTGTGTGTGTTTAAATTAACCTTTGTTTAGTCAGTTTAGAGCCCCCAATAGGCATTTAATAAATGTGTGTCGAATGAATGGTAGTGATAACAAGATGGAAAATTTTACAAGTCCGTCTTTGAAATGAAACTCTAATTTGTTTAATGTTTTAGATAATGGTTGACCCTAGAATGGTAGGCCTGTTCAAGCCTTCATTCTTTCTTTCATGGACTAATCAATAAAACTTTTATTAAGAGCCTACTGTTTGCCAGACCCTGTGCTAGGTGCTGGGGCTAGAGGTGCCTTATGGAGTGCTCAGTCTAGCAAGGAAGACAAATAAAAACAGGTGACTATGATCTAGGGAGATGGAAGCTATGATATGGATAGTACAGGGTTTGGGGGAGCGTTGACATAGCTATTTCCTGTGCTTTATCAGAACTGCAGCTGATTTTTTCTGTGCCCAAGTCACCCTGTGACATCCATTCAAGCTCAATCACTTCATACCCAAAATGTTGATGTGAGATATCTGTATATCTGTAAATTTGTATAGAAAGATCATAATCCACTTTTTAAGCAGAGGGTAAATAGTGTAAGAGAGCGACACCGTAACAAATGAGAAAACAGAGGGGCAGTTTTAAAAGCTATCTCTGCAAAGTAGGGTTTTATAAAGCACAAGCTTTCTCTTCTTCCTCCTTTCCTCCCTCCCTGCCTCCCTCCTTCCTTCTCTCTCTCTCACACGCAGCTCAGACACAAGACACTGAGAAGCAAATGTTTTCTGATTCGATGACTTCAGAGGATTAGCGCGCCTTTGAAAGTGATATTGTTAAAGCCATAACGTGTTTATGTGTAACACAGACATCTTTATGTATAATACAGACGTGTCTGTGTGGGGAACGTTAACATCTTGGCCTTGTCATCTAGTAAGGTAGGAAGTTCAGCCTAGAACTATAGATCCCTAAAGCTTTGGGGACTCTTGATATGGGGGAAGGAGGGAACTAGAGAGAAGAGGGGAGATTTCTTTAAGGGTTATTTATCTTTTTTTTTTTTTCCCTTCGAACTCTCCTGGGCTTAACTCCTACTCTCTGAGAGAAAAAACCCCTTTCCAACACAGCTGGGATGGCTGTCAGGCAGAGGTATCCTTGTTGAGGATAGCGGTAATCAAAAAAAGGGTCAGGCAATTAGAAACTGCTGGTAAATCACAGCGACAACACAGTGAGAGTTACATTTTATAATAACCTGATGGCAAAACATTTACTTCAGACCCTGACACACCATCACAAAAGAAATAAATTAGAGGGAATATTTTTTCCAATAATTTTCTTGGTACATCAAAATATACCACAGGAATTAACTTTCTATTTTAACAATTTAAAATTCTTTATTGTTCTTTGTGAATTATGAAAGTAACCCATGCTTACTATAACAATCAAGCAATACAAAAGTATATAAAGTAAGAAGTAAAAGTCTAGTCCCTTCCTCCATACTCCCAAGAGTGGCACTGTCCAATAATATAACATGAGCCACATATGTAATTTAAAATTTTCTAGTAGCCACATTAAAAAGTAAGAAGAAACAGGTGTAATTAATTTTAACTATATATTTTATTTAAACCAGTGGATCCAAAATATTATTTCAACATGTAATCATTATCAAGTTATTAATGACATAAAATTATTATTGAGATATTTTTCATTTTTTTGTATTAAGTCTTCTATATTTGGTGTGTATTTTACACTTACAACACATCTCAATTTGGATGCTGAAGTTTCATTGGAAATACATGATCTGTATTTAGATTTCATTAACATAACAAAAGTAGGTACACATACTCAAGTTGTTGCAAACATACTTTAAAAGTTTTCTGATAACTGAGACAAGTCCCAGTTTTTAAATTAAATATGAAATAATTAAAATTAAATAAATTAAAAATCCAGTTCCTCAGTCTCACCAGCCTCATTTTGAGTATACTCAGTAGCTACATGTGGCTTGTGACTACCCTACTGAACTATGCCACTCTAGAAGGAATCACTCTTAGAAGTTTGATGTCTAATCTTCTCAACCTTTTCTCTATGTATCTACATATATCTGAATTTTATTTCAGAAAAAATGTGATTATACTAGATTTTATTAAACAATCTAATTTTTTCACTCGAAGCTGTATTTTAGATATTTTTCCTTTTTAGTACATAGGGATGTGCATTCTTTGTAATGGTTGCATGGCAGATTTATTTAACTACTTCCCTCCTAATGGGCATATAAATTGTTTTTGATGTTTTTCAGTTATAAACACCCATGTTTACATACTTGTGCTAGTATTTCCATAGATAGAATACATTTCAAGAATAGACACTTCTGGACCAAAGGGTATGCCCATTAAAAAATTTGAAAGCTAATACCAAATTACCCTCCCAATAGTTGTGCCAATTTATATCATACACTCTTTGCTGGCATTCCTCTCCAGCGTCTGTAGATGCTCCAAATGCCAGAATCATAAAATATTGGAAAGAAAAGATCTTAGAGATGATCTAAGAGATGATCTATTCCTGTTCTTTCATTTTATGGACCAGGAAAATCAAGCCTAAGCTGAGGGAAGGGGCTACACACGCAGCATGTTTGGGCACAGCTGGGACTTGAGCAGCTCACCAGGCTCCTGCCCTCTGTCCAGTGTGTACAGAGGGCCTGGCAGAGTCTTTCTGAGACATTCTCTGGAAGGTCATTCCTCCTCCTGCTCAGTGGGCCTCCCTTTGCTCCCCCCAGATCATTATCAGCCCAGCACTGGCTAAATCAGCAGGCTTTTCAATGGAGCATCGCACCACGCCTCGGTAAGCAAGGAGCCAAGGGAGCTTTTCCTTGACATTTGTATCCAAAATTGAATTCAGTCTCCTCAAATGTTTGCTACACTTTCAAAGTGTGCCTTTCCTACCTCCCTTCTGCTCAGCACAGCCAAGTCATAGACCTAGGCAGAATAAAAAAAAAAAAAAGAGGTATTTTGTTCCATGCAGAAGTAACACTTCATTGTTCAGCAATTCATGGTAAGCTAGCTCAAAACACTTCGCCTTTAATAGTGGTCGCTTTGGGAGGACAAAGGCAGAAGGCCCTTCTGGGGCCACCCTCTCGCTGGTGGAGCCGATTCCCTAGAACTTTACAGAGTTCATGAACACAAGTGCCTTCTCATCTCATGCAATCCTTGCAGGGTAGGCTGAGTAGGGAGGTTATGGGGCTTTCCATGCCCAAATGCTCATTGGTGGCAAAGCCAGGGCTAGAAACTCTCTCTCCTGACTCTATCTCCAGATGTTTTCCTCTTTCCCATCAGTCCCTTGCCCCATGCTGTACCCTGAACGGCCACAATGGGCCTGGGTCCTCTCTTCTCAGCCTGCTGCCCACACCCCTAGCCCAGTCTCATTATGGGCATTAAAAAAAGAAAAAAAACCCCAAAAAACCCAAACCCATTTGCTTATGTTACCCACTTATTTAAAAAAAAAAATCAATTCAGACATTTTAATTCTATTTATTTTTCTTCCTCTCTTGTTTTGCATCCCCTCGTTCTGTCCCAATGACAATGTCTTCTTCACATACTGGCATCAAGAGGCCAAAATTCAAATAGAAGAAAAGTCCCCTGTTTGTGTTATATGTTGCCAGATAGTTTATGCTCCTATACCTGGTGCCTCTTTTTGGTCCTGCTTTTTATTTCTCTGATGTTTCTTTATTCTGGAAAGAAGGAAAAGAGGTATCACAGTAGGAAGAGATGGTAGAAGGGAAGGAAGAAAGCAGAAATGCAAAATAAGGAGTTATTTCATATTGTATTAACATGTCATTATATCATGTCATTATAAAACTTCTGACTATGTCATCCTTGGCACATCCTCACCCCCATATGCAATTCAACAGGCCTTGTCGATTTTTACCTCTGCAATATTTCTCAAGTCTGTTTCTTTCCATTTCAACCATCATCAGCCTGATTCAATCTTTCCCCATTTGGTTCCTGTCTCTAGTGTGTTTCCCACATCGTAGACAGAGTGATGAAAAATGGACTTTTACGCCTCATGCTAAACCCTGCAGGGAATAATAATAACAATTATCACCATTGTTAAAATTTCTGAGCACTTACTACATGACAGGCACTATTTTTAATGCTTTCATGTCTAATTCGTTTAATCCTCACAATAACCCTAGAGGTGGATATTATTACTACTCTCATTTTAGAGCCGAAGACATCAAAGCACAGAGATGTATGTGATTTGCACAAGGACACACAGCAATTTAAGTGGTAGAACTACTTTAAGAACCCAGATCTAAATGAGTTATCAAAAAATACCCCAGTAATTAATATTTGTATATATGGCAATGCAGGAGGAGTCACAATCAAGTGTTGATTGTTGTACAGACCCCGCAGGACAGCAAGTGAGTTGCTTCTCACCAATTGACTGGAAGTAGATGTCTGCACTGCTGGGTTGAGAAGGATTGTGAGGCTGTATCTGGGTCCAGCGGGACACTGGGAGGGATGAAGAGGGATGCCTGTTTTGGGCGGGGTCCTGGCTGGAGTGGCGAGTGTACTTGTTTTCTATTGCTGGTGCAAAACATTACCATAAATTTAGTGGCTTAAAATAGCACAAATTTGTTACCTTACAGTTATGGAGATCTGAAGTCCCAAATGGGTCTCATGAGGCTAAAACCCAAGTGTCAGCAGCTTTGCATTTCCTTCTGGAGACACCTGTGGGGAATCCGTTCCTTGCCTTTTCTAGCTCCCCGAAGCTGCCCTCATCCCCTGGCTCACGGCCCTTCCCAGCAACGGCATCCTTCTCACTCTGCTTCTCTTCCCACACCTCTGACTGACTCTGATCCTCCTGCCTCTCTCTTCCACTTTTATAAGAACCCTTGTGATGGCCTCGGGCCCACGGGGATAATCCAGGATAATCTCCTCATCACAAGATCCTTACCGCAATCACATCTGCAAAGCCCCTTTCACCAGGTAAGGTAACATACTCACAGGTCCCAGGGATCAGGCCAGGGGTGTCTTGGGTGGCGGCATTGTTCTGCGTACCACAGGGGATGATGGCATCATGTGGTGTAAGTGCTTCCCTGGAACTGGGCTCTAGCCCTGTGAGCACAGGGACCCTGGTCTTACTTACTTTGGTATCTTTCATGTCTGCCACACAATGGGTGTACCAATTTATGGCAGTGACTGAGATTATTAATATTAAGCAGATCTCAGTGCTGAATGAACTTCTGCATTTGCCAGGCTTTTCTTGATATCATTGTCTTTTAACTGCAGCAGAAGGCAGAAGTCTGTTAAAGAAGAAGTAGGTAGAATCCACTTATTCCTACAGAAGATGGTGGGAAGGAGGGGTGAGTTACAAGCTCAGCAAAGGGCTCAATCTCCCATGGGGAGAATACTTCTTCCCTGGCTGCAGCGGTTGTGCCTGGAGCAACACCACTCTGTTCCAGATAAAGTGAGATCTTCCAGGAACTCCCACTTTGCTCCAGATTTAGTTCAAGATTCGTAAGAGCATTTACAAGGTCCCACCTGCTCTGGCCCTTTTTCACCTCTCCAGCCTTGCCCCTCATGCCCGCCTGTCTCAATGGCTTCCCCTAGAACATCCATGGCCAACCACCTTCCTGCTCAGAGCCTTTTGACATGCTATTCCCTAATTCTGGAATACCCCTGCTACCTTCTTTTGCCCAATTAATTCCTACTTATCCTTGAGCACATCCTGAAAGACATTTTCTTTAACTCTCAAATCTAAATCAGCACCCTCCCCTCCCCACCCAGATCATTTAAAAAAAAACAAAGGCATAGTGTCAGGAACTTGGGCTGTGGACTCACACTGCTTGACTTTGTATTCTAACTCCTGCACTCACCAGCTGCGTGACCTTGGGTGAGACGTGTCAGCCTCCATGTCTCTATTCCTCATCTCTAAAATGGGGCTCATGGTAGCACCTACAGCAGGGGATTGTTATGAGGGTTAAATGAGATAATCCATGTAGGAAGTTTGGCAGAATGCCTGATTTATTTTCCCTTATAGCATTTATCAACATTGTAACTATAAAATTATTTTTGTTATTATTTGTTTAATATCTGTTTTCCTACATGCCATACAGTGTCTCTCTTGTTCTCTACTGTACCTGCAGTGCCTAGCACACTGCCTGCCATTCAAGATATTTCTTGAATGTACAGATGGTTGGATGGATGGACATATGACCTATTCCGGGGCTGGGTCCCATAAAAATGTGCCCCTTTGTCAGGAAATAATAAATATTATTAAAGAACACTGTGTAGAGATTTTTGATCGTCAGATTTTGAGCTTATTAATGGCTTAAAGTTAGACCTTGTTAGGTACAACACTCACCATCTTTCCCTTTCTGGGGCCTGTTCTCATGCAAGGCCTTCTGATGCTCATTGCTAGGCAGATTTATGAAACATCTCAACAGAGCTTACATTCCATATGTTACAATTTACACATTCCTGCTGGGGTCAAGGTGGGGAATGGCATGTGTGCTAATAGCTGCATTTCTCACATGAACTTTCACATAAACCCTCTTTCCAGCTTGTTTTACTGATGCATTATAATATAGTTTTATAAACGATTTTTTCAAGGTCATGAATGAACGCTTCCTAATTTCCATTTTTAGAGGATTACATGTCTAGAAAGGGCAACTAGAGGTTTCTTAGCCTAGCCCCTTCCACCAGCTGAAACTCTGTGTGAATCATCCTAGCAGATCCCCAAGGAAACAAAGGACAATTTTCAGTGGAGTCTCACCACCTCTCTCCAGTTCTGCCTTCCTGAGGTCTCAAGAATACTATAGCTATATGTATCAGTCGTGCACCTTTTATTCTAAGTGTGTTTGAAGTCCTAGAAAAAGCGCCCTTTTGTAGAGAATAACCAACACAATTGCCGAATCCAAATAGCCACTGTTGAACCATTTCGCATGTTGCTGGAAACCTCCCACAGACTGTTTGTTTCCTGGCAAGGAGGCAGACCAACATCAGTCTTCCTGTGCCTTAATTTTCTTCTGACCTGAATTGTCAGTCAAACTCTATCTTTGTTCATTTGTCAAAACACCATTGTTCTCTCTCCTCCCTATAGCAGTTTATTTTCTATTGTTAAAAAAAGTCAAAAGTCAGAGCAGCCTTGGGTTGATGGAAACAGGTCTTCTTGACTATGCAGTCTGGTTTGTGGCCCTGAGCCAGTCTCATCTTTGGTGTTCACACACCATGGAAATCATAGCCTGCCAAACAACTTTGGCTCTATTGAAGTCATAAAAATGTTTCTGTCACTAATTGTTCTGTGTTAGGGCTACAACATATTGGATGGTGGGTTCCTATAACAGGGCGATCTCTTCTCCTAGCTATAATATCTTTATGTAAAGTAATAAGCTCATTAGGAATAAAACATCATTTATCTATGAGATACAGATATGAGAAACATCTGGTAGGTCTGCTTTTTGAAGGGTCTGTGGCCCCAAGTTGTTACTGAAAAGACACACATAGTGCTAACCTGGGCCTATGTTGTTCAGGAACCTCAGTAGCAATTTTCATGTGGGGATGGGATAACTAAGACATTTTAGATGCTGAGGAGAAATATAATTCTGGATCCTTCCACAATAATGAATTGTTTTCTCCTCACCATTGGTGAGAATTAGAATGCATTTTAAAACAGAATTTAAAATTCAACACCTATGTTAGGTTGGGTTCCAAATGCTGCTTAAGAAAAAAGTGATCTCTCCAAAAATTGGTAAGTAATTCCTTTTTCTGTCCCTGTAAATTGGCATTGTAAAATTTGTTGGGATCACTTATTAAATAGGTTGATTCTTGATTTTAACAAGGATTATGGGGAATTGAATTGGGCACTTTAGGAAGCGCCTAAAGAAAAGGTCCTATCAACTTCCAGAGGAAAAAAAAGCTAGTTTCACATAGGGGCTCAAGACTCAGAATGGCTTTTGATTTCTCAAAAAGCAATGCTAAAAGCTAAAAGCAAAGAGCAATGACTTCAAAATCTGAGAAAAAAATTATTTCCAATATCTAATCATATGACCAGCTAAATATCAGGTAAGAGAAGGCTAGAAGAAGGTCATTTTAAGACATACCAACCCCTTTCACCATCTGCACCTTTCCTCATCCCACTCTGGGCCCCAGGAGGCTGACCTGCATGGATGGCATCAGTGGGCTGCTCTGCTTCCAGCAGGTTTGGCCAATGGGAAATACTGGCAGAGCTTGGAGGGAGAAAGAAGTACGAGGTCAGGCTATTTGTTCCCTGGCTCCTTCCCTGCCAAGTCAGCTCAAGTTGACTATATTCCTTTCACAAGGTCAGTCTTTCTGTAAGGTAGACTGCTCCACTCTAACAACTCCAGTTCCTCTGTCTGGGTTCTGGGAACCACGCCCTCCTCTTGTCCCCTCTCTTAGCCACAGGGATAGTAACAGGCTCCCTGCAGCATCTAGAGCCAAGGGACTTCATTACCTCTTGCTGGTTTCCCTTAGCCCTGCCCACGCCTTTTTTTGTTGCGTTTTGTATTTTCGAGACAGAATCTTGCTCTGTCGCCTGGGCTAGAGTGCAGTGGCATCATCATAACTCACTGCAACCTCAAACTCCTGGGCTCAAGTGGTCCTCCCACCTCGGCCTCCCAAAATGCTGGGATTACAGGCATGAGCCACTGTGCCTGGCCCCTGCCCACACCTTTTTAAATAGACCCTGCATCAAGTGTTCCTTGATTACCCGATTTGAGTGTGTTTCCTGTAGGACCTTGACCAATAGAGTTGCCTGGGTGACCAGTGGATGGTTTCACTCACTCCTCTAAGGCAATATAGCAGTTAGGATCAAAGGCTTTAGAAGCACATCAACCTGAGCTCTGCCATTTTCTAGCTGTGGGACTTTGGACAAATGACAAGCTCTCCATGCCTCATTTATAAAAATGAGGATTTATGACTTTTTACCCAGGGTTTCTGTGGGGATCAAATGAAATAATCTAAGACAATATGTAATGCAGTGCCATTCACTTAATCAGCACTCTATAAAAAGTAGTTATTATTATTTATCATTATTATCCTTGTGCCATTGCTAGACTGCCAAGAGCTGCCTATTCCACAAGGGGGCCAAATGACCCAAATGAAGCCCCAAAGCTTCATTTATGTATCCTGAAGGGGTGCAGATGAAGGCTGAACTAAGTGGGAAGCTTCATGCCTGGCCCCCAAAGTGTGTCTTGGGTTGAGAGAGCTGCTTGGTAGAACCCTGACAAGCAGGGTGGAGCATCCTCTGGCAGCTGCCTTCAAGTTCTTCCTACAGCCCTTAGTTCATGATCATGGTGCTCTTTGCCTGAGATAAAGGAGTGACAGGAACCAAGACACATTTTTTAGAAGAGAGGGGGAGAGGGAGAGGGAGAGGGAGAGGGAGAGGGAGAGGGAGAGGGGGAGAGGGAGAGAGGGGGAGAGGGAGAGGGGGAGAGGGGGAGAGGGAGAGAGGGAGAGAGGGAGAGAGAGAGAGAGGGAGAGAGGTGCGTGATGCAGAAGGGGGAAAAATCATCTTGGGATTCCCTGAAGTGGCAAAGTCTTTTTGTAACTCACCACAGTGCCTTGACACTGTTATTCACTGTATTTAACAACAAAAATAATAATAATAATTTCGGGGACATGGCACAGCCATGGTAGGCAGCAGGGTGTGCTAGAATTTGATACAGACAGGAAGCAGGTGGGTGAGACTTTGGTTGTATGGTGGAAACAGATTCAGTGGCAAAGCAATGTAATATTACTTTGGCCTGTGGATCTTGACATGATCAGACTGGACAACAACAGGTTTGATTCTGAGGATAAGCTATCCCAAGGGCTGGTGCCAAAAGGGATCCCCAACATTTAGTTATCTCCATTTTGCTTCCTCCTGGAATTCTGATGCCACCCATCCAAACCAATGACTGCTACTCTGGCTACACCACATTCTAGACAGCTAACAGTGGGCAATCCAAACCTCCCAGCATCTGTCTCCTCATCTAAGAAATGGCGAATAACCTCTAATTAAAATGGTTGTTGTGAGAAGTCGAGAGAATGTATGAGAGAGCCCAGGCACTCAGTAAGTGATGGCCAATAATAATAACTATTATTATGAAAAAAAAGAGGAGGAGGAGGAGGAAGGGAGGAGGAGCACAAACTCTAATTACATAAAGAAGTCCCCCCGCCCCCCCCCAGCCATCTGGGCAGCATAAGAGTGATTTTATAGTATGCTTTAAAAAAATCTTATTTAACATTCTCTTAAATAAGCTTGCTAATTTTCCTGATAGGGTTATTTCTTTGTTTCTAAGCTTCAGCATTTTATTCTGTTTTAATTATACAATATTTTAGCTCTGACATCAAAAAGTGCATCATCTGTTTTTATCTTTTTCAGCCTCATCCACATCCTTGGTTACTGTTGCCCAGTAATTCTGGGGTCACCCAAAGTACTTAGTTCTAGAGACCTTTCAAAGTAAGCCAAGGCAGTGGTGAAAACTTGTTTGTAGACAAAAATACATTAAAACAACCAAGGGAGTGATTCCTCTCCGGAATAATTATTTTTAATGCCTTACTGGACACATTTGAAATGCTTTTCAGGTCCTTTGGGAGTCAAATTAGGAGAAATTCTTTTTTGTCTTATTTTTACATCTTGGAACTTAATCTTTGGTAAATGTCTGCATGCTAGCACATTGTGTAATCCTCACTTCCCCCACCCCCAAATGCTGTCAGGATTTCATCAGTGTCAAATAGGCAACAAAAACACAGGGTGGAGAGGATTAACAATCTCTGTGTGACTTTCTGGTCATCTTCCTTTGGCTATGCTACTAAATGCAGCTCTAAAAGACTTACATTTTGGGGCTTGATCAGCCAGTCACTTCAATTCAGTTCCAAACCAGAAGAGCTCCCCCTTCGGGCATCCTTGTTGCTAAACCTCCGTGAGACAACGTTGACTAATTCAAGCAAAAAGATGCTGTCAGCATGTTAGGTCTCTTTATATGTCAGATCCCCCATAAAGTACAATGATGTTTTCCTAATTTCAACATTGTTGTGATTAGCTAATTATTTACACACTCACCAGAGGCCCTCTCTGTAAAACTTAATGAATTGGCCTTTAGTCTCCCTGAATAACACAGGGAGGAACTGAAGAGAATTCTTGGATCTGGTGTAAGTGAGGATTGCTACAAGTTCTTATAGCAGAACTTGCACATCCTGCCTTGATTATGACCAAGTCCTACAGCACAGCCAGACTGTAAGTAAGTTGAGAGCCAGGACTATGTATCTCCAGTTTGGTGGCTGGGCCTATAAAAGGTACTCAGTTAAGTATGTACGAATGACTAGATCACACACTAGGTGCCTTTAAGGAACTAGGGCAAACTTGACCTACCAGATGTTCGTGTTTATCTAATAATAATGATGATACACTGTGTTTATTTGGAACAGGACTAAATTGTTCACGCAGACTTCAAGATCCCAGTGCAAAATCCTGGATTCAGATCCTGTGGATTTATCACACCCACCGGAGGACGATGGCTTTATAAACCTCTGAATGGATTATCCTCTTCCATTAGAGTGGGCTCATCCTTTCCAAAAGATAACATCTTGCTTTTCTGGCCTGTATTTCCCTTGACTTCTTTCAAAACACAATTTGCAAAAACAATGTGTGAGAACACATGACAATGGGAAGTGCTCAGTGGGAATTTGGCAATAAACATGTCAGGTATATAAACTAGCTGATGATATTTATTTGGTTCTTAGGAAGAAAGTATTGGGATACCATAAATTACAATAATTTTTCAACATCTCAGATTTCTCCATAACACATATATGTTGGCAGACTTTAGTGAATCATACTAATTTATTTGTAAATCACCAAAGGAAAGCATAAAATATATGTCTCCGGGCAAGTGAATGGACTGGGAAGCTGAATTGAGCAACAGCAATATTTTCTTACACCAGAAGTAAACATGTTGACACAGTGATGAGGTTTTGTCCCACTCCTGGCTGAACTTTGAGGGGTGAGATGGCTAATATCGAGGGACCCAGCTTTGCAATCCTTTCTCACAAAGCATCCCATGATTCTAACGAGGGACAATCTGCACTGTGACACGGAGAATGATGCCAGAATAATATTTCTTAATGGAGAGTACTACGATGTTGTATTAATTACAGCAGTGGTTCAGAATTTTCTGTGCCTTGATAGGTTGTATATTTAAGTAGGCGCACATTTTTAAATTTAATGTGATATAAAACTTGAGTTCCAAAGAATCGCTATGATGTAAGTGGTAAAAAATGATGTGGGGGAGAAAAAGCAAAATATGTGCATATCCACATACACACCATGAGCCAGTATTCGAAAGATGATCTTTGGGAACATAAAAGTTTATGCTGCTGTTGATTTGTGTGGTTTTAAAAAATACTAGCAATATTTAAGGATCATGGAGCACAACATCAGAATAGAAACTCTTTGCCCTAAATTTGTGTGTACTCTCTTATTGCTCCACACGGATTCTTCCTCTTTTCTAATTAAACTAGTTTATCCACAATTCCCTTTGTGGACTGCATCCCCACAACATGCCTTGCCTCTCCTCATCTTATTTCTTAAGCCTGAGGAGAGACATCCTCCAGCTCCACTGGGGTGGGGTAGAGGAATCTAGCCCAAGGCCTCCTCCCCCATGAGGCTTTTCTTTTTACCCCAGCTAGAAATGATGTCTCCACCCCTTCTACTAACAGTATCCTAGGGCAGGGGTTCCTGCCTTAGGCTGGATAATTCTTTGTTCTGGGGGGCAATCCTGAGCAGCATCTTTGGAGTCTACCCACTAGATGCCAGTAGCACTCACAAGTAGTGACAATCACAATGCCTCTAGATGTTGCCAGATGTCCCCTGGGGAGCAAATCATCTCAGTTGAGAACTACTGCCTAGAGCTCTCCCCAAATCCTTCAGAGATTCTGAAGAACAATGATCAGGTCCTTAGCAGTATTTTGGTTCATGTTCAAAGTTAACTGATGATTAATGAACAAAAGATGCTTTTTAAAAATTATTACTAGGGAATTTCTGAAAATTAACAAATCAGGTCAGCTCCCCCAGAAAATCACAAAAAGGAACTGTATATGTGTGTGTATGTGTGTCTGTATATTTTATATATACACACTTTTTTTTTTTTGAGACAGATCCTCGCTCTGACACTCAGGCTGTGAGTGCAGTGACACGATCATAGCTCACTGGAGCTTTGAACTCCTGGGCTCAAGCAATCCTGTCCTGTCAGCCTCCCAAGTTGCTGGGATACAGGTGTGAGCCACCAAGCCTGGTTCAGAAAGGGACTGTATTATTGCCTCTCCCCCTTAGAAAGAGTTTACAAAACTATAATTTTAATATTATGGACATTGGGTTGAAATGAGAAACCACCAGTCAGAGAATGTCTTTGCATCTTTTGAAACATCTTTGTTGAAATCACTAACCATTGTCTGATGATCCTTATAGAAAGGCCAGTATGGTAAGTTCCTCTTAGAGTTTAGTACTAGAAAAGTTTGTTCTGAAAAACTAGTTTCCTTCCTTTTATTGTATGATGTGAGATATGTAATTAATGCTATTTTCCCTTTTTGACTTGGCTAGCAGGAAGCTCAGAACTAAGTTTTATGCTCAATTACAGTAGCTATGCTCCTTTGATTTTTAATATTAATCTAATCTTTTCTTCTTCTCATTAGCTCCACTTAACTCTTGTCTTTCACCCTTGCTCTAATGGCTTTCTTAAATGTCTTTTTTATAAAATAAAATTTTAAGTAAGTGGTAAATGATAAATTTTTATCATTTACTATCAAAACTAGGATACTTTTGAGAGTAAAAGGAGAGCAATTAATAATTAAGTTGGGACAACAGCTTAAACTGAGACTGTCCTAGGCAAAATCAAAATGTGGTATCACTGTAAATAATAAATATAACAGATAACATTTGTTCCATTCCCAGGTTGGGGATAATCAAAGATAAACATGTGCCCTACATAGGGAATTAAAGCTAAATTATGTGCTTCTTATTTATCTTGTGTCACATCTGTTGACTAGAGTTTAATATTTAGCATCTCTTCGGAAATTTTGTAATTAGCTTCTGTATCAGTAGAGGAAAAAATATTGGGCTTTCTGAAATGTATTTAATTTCTACTGGGGGTGGGGGTGGTGTCACTTAGATCTGGAACAGTGATCACAATAGATGTTTCATTGGTTTGTGATTTATGGAGACTTGGAATAAATGTGCTATAGACCAGTATCAGATTTCTAATGACTCTATCTTGTTTTTCCTAAGCAACTTCTCATAAACTTTTGTAATATCTTGAACAGCAAGCTGATACCATGTTCTAGCCTGTTTACAGAGCTATTAATAAATGCTATGTGGTAACTCCAGGAAGAGAATCAAACTGCTTTTTCTCTCCATTGGCTAAAAACAATTTCCTGCTTATTTTGAAAAACATGAATTACTAAAATCCTTGATATATGCTGGGTATTCTGCAAAGAAACCCACTAAAAATAAATGGGATTCAAAATTTTAACCTAAAGGGCTCATAGTCAAAAAGGAAACTCGTTGTCAACGCCTTGATCGCAAAGTCTTTCATATATGAAAGAGTGAGGTTTCAGTGCGGTGCACGTGAGTTTAAAAGAAGATGGAAATTCGTTTCTGTGTCTGCTCAGAATCATGCATAAATTCAAGCTCTTGCTGGCTGATCTGTTTTTTGAAGTCATGGTTAATATTGTCTGATTAGAAAAATCAAAAGTTTAATAACTGTTACTGATTTCCTACTATATGCCAGGCATCATATACGCACTTTACATATGTAGTTTTAATTTGTTCTCAAAACAACTCTGTGAGGCGACGGTATTATTAGCCCCATTTTACAATTATGAATATGAAGGCTCAGAGAGAATAAGGAAGTCACCCAAAATCATACAGAAAATAAGTAGCAGAGAAGGATTTAAACCCCAGCCATCACATCCCAAAGCCCTGCTCTTTATACTATTCTGTACTTCTACAGTAAGAAGCTATCTGTGTGAAAATTCTAAGGCTCAGCTCTGGTCCCAAGAAAATGGCCAGAGAAGGATAACAAAAACAGTAACAGTGACACTTACATAGCACACACTCTATGCTAGGTAATATTTTGAAAATGTACACATACTATCTAACTTACTTCTCACAACAGCCCTGTGAGAAAGGTGCTATGCCCACTTACAAAGGAAGAACCGCGAGAACAAGCGATGTGCCCCAGTCCTCTGAACAGACATATTCCTTTCCACATGTTCACATGTAGCAGATGTCACGATGGTCCTCTGCATTGTCTACCACTTTACAGTTTTCCAATCACTTTTGGATGCTTTATTTCGTTTCTTATTATCATCCTCATCTTACAGCTAAAGTTACTCAAAAATTCAGAGCTTAACTTACTTATTCCCCCAAGGTCACAGTCACTGGCAGAGACTGGAGTTGAACCCAGGTGTTTTATACCTAGCCCAGGATTCTTTATTCTGGGACCAGGCTGCACACCTGAAATGCAATAAGGAACAATGCAATCCTAAGCTTTTCAAGCTGACGTTAACCTAGACTTCTGTATTGAAAAGAAGAACCTAAGTTTGGTTTTGAAGCAAAAGCCACACATTTCCTGTTTTATGGCCCAGGTGTAGGGCAAAATGATTTCAATTTCCCTCAAGGTGGCAACAACCTCATTTAAGGTCAGACCCGTTGGCAAAGGCTTTTCTTCCTGCCTTTCTCCCTGATCCAACAAGAATGAAGATTGCCACCTTTTCTTAACTTACACCAAGACTTATACTAAGTCTAGAACTTATCAATTAATTAGAAGTAAAATAAAACATAGAATCTATGTCTACATAGATAATAGCCACCATATATTGAGTACTTCCTAAGGGCTAAAAAATTTATATGCCTTGCCTTATTTAGTTCTTACTACTTGAATAGGTGCTGTTGGTATTTTTACCTTGATGAGGAAAAACGGAGCTTTTCAGGGGTTAAGTAACTTTCAGAGTCACTCAGCTAGTGGTGGTGATTTTAAGCCAGCTCTCTATATAAACAGCTGCCCTGCTGATTCCATAAAGCCCAGTCTTGTAAGCAGAGATTTATCCAGACCAGGCATTCCAAATCCTTCAAACCCTTCCTGCATCTGGACAGTAGAGTGGAATACTTACTAAACATATTGAAACATGATAGTGTGGCAGAAGGTGAAAAGGAGAGAGGGCTCTGTTGCTTCCTATCCCCATCTCACCCTTAGCCATTCTCTAGTCTAGCAGATCTCCTTGTTCCTGTGTAGCAGTTAGTACTATTTGAAAGCATCTCATTTGTTTCCTTGTAATTTGTCTGTCATTCCTGCTGGAATATAAACTCTGTGAGAGCAGAGCAGAGCAGAGCCTGTTGTGTCACTGCTGTAGTCCTACTCCCTGCCATAATGCCTGACAATCACTGTTGCATGGTGCCTGAACGAATGCCACCAAAAGGATGAGTATACCCCTACTGGAAAAAAAAAGGGGAGGGGGGAAGGGAGCTATTCCCTTTTCCTGGTGGACAACTTGATTTTTTTAAAAAAGGCTTGAGAACAATCATTTCTAAAAGGCAAAAAATGCCCTGATGTGCCAAGATTTATAGAGAGCCATGATTATGAATTTATGAACAATTGCTCCTTAAACATTTTGTCGGATTTTTGTCTTGGTAAACCTCTAACAGGAATTCTGCCAATTCCCTTCCCTCACTCCCCCAGCCCTCTCCTCATCCACCTCCAGCGAACACACATCCTTCTCCCACCAACCGGCAGCTGCATATCCTTCGCAGAAGGCCCAGGTGGCTCTTCACTAATGGCTAATCTGTTATCTCTACAGAGAGCCAGTGCCATTTCTGGTTAGATTTTTGTGAAGCTAAATTAACCTCTGAGAAAAAAAATGCATTCTACAGAAAGCAATGCCTTTTGCCTTCTATTCATCTCCTTTTTCCTTATTCTTTTGCTCCTAATCAAATATATCCTGCATATCTTTCTTTAAAAAAAAGAAATCTACAGAAGCCTCCAAATGCAATCTGTTGAGATTTTTCTTTTCCATCATATTTTTTGAGCCACGACGATGTGAACAGGCTGCTCTAAAGAATATCCCCTTCCTGCCCTGCCACGCCGCCTCCCCCAATATTCCTAACTCAACCTTGGATATTTTTACAACATATATTCAGTTTTAAAGACAATACTGATACCTTGTTTTATATGAACATTTATATACCAGGACCCTGGCGAGGGACTGACTTCATTGGGATAGTTTATGGCTTAATACATCTGAATGATTTATATCTCGTTTTGTCTAAGCATTTATGCTAATAAATTTAACAGATTCCCCAGTACTGCCTGGTCCTTCGTTTTCTTCAGGGGGTCAAAGTGAGAAGAAGATAAAGCAGCGTGTTACTAACGAAAGAAGTAAGAAATTGGCCCAACTCATTTAGAACACAAATAAAATTACAACACAAATAAAATCTCTGATTACAGTTAAGTTGCAGCAGCAGTCAAAAAAGAAAAAGAAAAGGAAAAGTAAGTTCCTAGATCTAGGTAGATTTCTGTAATTAAGCTATTTCTCAAAGGCGAAATCACAAACATGACAGAATATTTAGCAAGCTAATTTACTGAGGAATATTTTGTTCCTATATAATCAAATTCAACACTGAGGAAAAACTGACAACTATTAAGCCTGGACAGGGAAGGGGGATGAGATAAAATCCAGTCTATAAAACATATTCCATTATCTTTTATAGGCTAAGAAAAACACAAAAGAAATACTTGGGAAGAATTTTCTAAGATGGAAAGATTTTAAGATTGTGTGGGGATTTTTTTTTTTTACAGGTGCAGAATAAGTTTTTCTTTTTTTTTTTCCTCTCTTGGGTTTTTTTTCTCTTCCCCATTTTTCCCCTGTTGTTTGCAAAGTTGAATCTGGGGTCAGGAGTTCTAATTGTAACCTCAGACTGGAATTCCAGATGGTGCGCTCAGGACTGGAAGCAACTCTCAGTTCATCAATTTCATGGGCCTACGTATCTGCTCTAGCCACCGCCTGGCCTCCATCCCCACTGTGGCATTAATGCAGAACAAATTGAGACATATCCTCTACATAATTAGTTCCAGAATTTAAAAAGATTTACGGTATAATAATAGAGGCAGCGCTGCGGAATCCTTTCATTGAGGACTCTCGGGGAGCTCGGGGACCATCTCGCGGTGGCATCAGAACAGACGGGTAACCCCGGCGGCTCCAGGCATTTCGAGCTGGAGGACAGGGGGAATTCTGCAACCGCACACCCAGCAGTACTCAGTGGTTCTGGGCCCCCAGACCGGGTAGGAGAGGAGAATCTGAACCTTAGATGGAGGATTAGTAAAAAAGATCGAGTTAATTTTGAAATGCTCAGAGGAAGCCAAGGAGTGGGTTACCAAAAAAGCCCCTCCCTTGCCTTTTGTTTTTAATTTAAAGAAATGAAGCGGTAATTTTTACTGCCAGCGCCTGGCTGGGAACCATCCTAAGCGCCTGTCCAGCAGCCCTGGGTGGGCAGATTCTGAAGAGCTGGAGTCGGCAGTGAAAGGAGCAGCGGTCGGGCTGTTTGTCCCGTGCGTGGGGCTCCGGGCGCGGGCCCTTGGAAAGGCGCTAATGAAGTGCCTGTTCCTCCCGAGCGACGGGCGGTCGGGAGGTCGAGCCACTCTTCATCACCGCCTGCGGCCCTGGGCGCGGGCAAGCAGCCCCGGCCCTTGACAGATCGCAGCGCTGTGGCGTGTTTATTCAGTTGTTGGCGGCCGCGGGGTGACGCCCTGAGCGCTGCCCGAGCGTGCGTGCTGGTCCCCTGGGCCGCGGCTGCATTGGCCCAGTTCCGCGCTCGGTCACATGTAGTTGACAACGCTGGGGAGAAAGTAGGAGCTGAGAGGTCCTCACTGCCCCCTCCCACCCAGCCACGATTTTTCCATCTTGCAATAATGACGCACCTTTCAGGCTGGGATGCATGCGCTTTACCAATGTACCAAACCCCATGGGTTTCCAAGGTCTCTCCTTTCCTCCCCATTCCATGAGCTTTAGAGGCAGAGGGGTGGATGTTGAGAGACCTGGGTTTCAGCTTGGCTTTGCCACTAACTTGCTACCTGTCTTTGAACAACAATAGTAGCAAAAATTGTAAAGATTATTCAGTCTAAGGCCAACACCACCCTCCTATCTAATCCTCAGGACAACCCCATGAGGTGGGCGCTGGTGTTCCATTACCCTGTTTGACCAATAAGGAAACTGAGGCTCAGAAAGACTGCGGAAGTTGTCTAGGATTCCACCGCTGTTCGTTACCTGGAGAAGCTGAGATTCTACTCTTGGCCCACCAATACCTTGCTCTTAACCACTGCGCTCCACAGCTCACCTCTCCTTCCTCTGTCTAGGCCTCAGTTTCCTTCTCTGTAGAGCGAGGAGTTTAATCTCCAGCTTTGCCAATCGATGACTCAGACCAGGATCCTCTTTGCCACAGACCTCGGCGCAGACGGAGGTGGGAAGGTGAAAGGGAATACGGTTCTCTGCAGCCTTCATTTTCCTGAGACCTTTGGCGGGCCTCACCAGCTGAACTCGGGTGCAGGAGAGCGCCTATCTGCTGGGGCGAGCGGAACGTACGACCTTCCTTGGGGCCAGGCTGTTTGTCCTGCCGCTTAGCCCAGGTCGCTGAGCCCAGCTAGCGACCGCGTCCTGTAACCGCAGGGCTCCAGCAGAGCGAGAAGTGGGCGCACGGGGCGCCCTGTGACTGCAGAGGTTTGCGGGTTCCCCAGTGCTGGCTTACGGGCGCCTGGGCTCCCTGGCATAGGGATGGGCCGGGGGTCGGTCAGAGGCCTCCTGTCGGGCCCTGGGGCCCTGGGGCCCTCGAACTGCGGGCAGCTCTAGACGCGTAGCACTTCTCGGCCCCGCCGGCTGGAGGGAGCTCCTCCCACCGCTTCGGACTATGAAGTCTCGGCGAGAGGGCACCCCGGGTTGAAATGAGGTTAGCACCAGTACTCTTCCTCTGGGCCCCCCGTCCCCCGCCAAGGATTCTGAGAAAACAAATGGCAGAATAGAGAGAAGTCCTAAATTTGCTTGGCTCCCCTTTCCTCCCACCCACCTCTGCAACCCACCCCATCGTGGGCAAAAACATTTTTTTAATGTATTGGCAGATATTTAAGTGTCTTTGCCCTACCTGGGATTCAAAAAGCACAAAAACTCCCATTCAAGCCAGCCTTCCTCCAGATAACCGCCCCCCCCCAAAGAAAACTTGCAAAGGAAGGTAAAAGAGAAACATCTCCGTCTTTTCGTTTGGAAATGGAAGTTCCTGGTTTTTCATAAAGGGCTCTGCTTTCCCCGTAGTGCTTGAACCCTAGTTAAGAAAAACGACTTGGAAGTAGAAACACAAGACAGGAATGAGGAGAGAGAGACAAGGGCCTGGGGGCGTTCCAGGGGCAACTTGGCCGCGAAGTTTCATCTCGCGGGAACTTTCTCCTCCAAAAAGACCAATGCACGCGCCCTCTGCCCATCCCGCAAGCCCGGCTACAAGTTCAGGGGGTTCAGGGTTGGGGCGTGAGGGAGAGGAGTGGGCAGAGTGTAGCCGGCCTCGAGAGCCTTTCATTTCTTTCTTCTTTTTTTATTTTTTAAAAAAGCTTCTGAGTGAAGACGAAGCAAAGTCAAGCACCAAAAGAAGCGAAGGGAGGTGTCCACGACCGCAAAAGTGGCCGGGGGAGCAAGCGGATAGCTCACGTTCTGGTCTTTCACCCTCAGGGTCTCCTGCGCCTACTGGATGTGCAATCCCAAGAGGGGGAATTGCGCGCGGCATGTAGGTCCGGAGCCCGCAAACGCTTTGGGACCGCAGCCGGAATTTACAGCGACAGCGTTTTTTACACAAAGCAAGTTAAAAGCAAAGCGTATGAAATGGAGAGTATGTCAAAGCTATTGAAACGCTGTGTCTTTGTAAAACTGCAACTACCTTGATTGTCGCTTCACATAGGCTTGGCTGGGAACCTGCGGGCCCTATCCCGGTCCAGCTTGGTGCGGCAGGCCCGACTGCAACCGGCTGCTTTCCTCCCGGCGCGCGAGGCAGTCCCAGGCTGCACAGTCGGCGCTGCCCCCTTGCGCTCCTGGGCGTTTCCACGAACCCCTGAAACGCACTTCACTCCGGGCTCCCGGCGCTTCTCCTTGCCTATAGGCTGTTGCCCAACAGATCCTGACTACTTTGGAAGAACCAAAAACCAAAACAAAACCAATCCCCAAACACCTGCTCGGGGCGCAGAGCTGCCAAAGAGCGACTAGGTGGAGAAAGGAGTCTGATTTGACGAAGCCACACTCTTGGAGCTCCCAACGGTTCAAACACTGCCTCGGCCCGTGGGCCAGCAGAGGCTCTCCCTGCCCCACTTCTTGGTCTCCCTAACTGGCTTCCACCTCCTGGTCAATCATTGCGCATCCAGAGCTGCACCCTGACCATGAGCGCAGGCAATTGCTCGGCGGAGCTGCTCCAGGAGTCACCCACCCTCTCCGGGCCGGCTTCGTATCCAACCCCCCCATTGCCCCTCCCTCCCCCAAAAGGGCGCCAGGATGCTCCAGCCGGAATATACACAGGCTCTGGGCGTTTCCCCAAGGGTTTTCTCCTTGGGGAACAACTCCTAAGCCAGCAGTTGTTTTCTCGGCTTAACCGTAGAATAATCAAATACTCCTCACTGGAAAGGTAAATTAAATGCTGCTGACTCGGATTTTAAGTAGGCGGCAACCGCCCTCCGCTGGGCGCAAACCTCACCAAGTAACCAACTGCCAGACCATGGAAACATGCCCCGTTTATCATAAATGGTGCATCTCCCGGTCACCCAGCTGGGGCACTTTCCGCTTTGAGTCCCGATCTCCGGAACCCACAAGGGCCATCCCGCTCCCCAGTGACCCCAAGATCATGACCACCACTCCAGCCCCGACGGCTTTAGAAGCAAGAGCCGCATTCGCGAGTGCAAAGCAAAGGTATCCTCCTCTTTGAAGCCTGAGAGGATCTCTGTGCTTTCCTGAAGTTCCCGCCCTCTAGGAACCTAGCTGCCCCTCCCTCCAAACCGCCCTCTTAGATTAACAACCCCAACTCTACTCCCACCACATCCCATGCTGAGGGGACACACTGCTTACCTGGAGGGTCTCGCCTGTGCCGCGAGGCTCCCACACTCGTGTAGGCCAAGAAGGGGCCGTGGGGGGAGGGTTGTGCCACACAGGCCAGCTGAGATCGCTTGGCCGGTAGAAGAGGAGGGTGTCTCCCAGAGGGACGCTCCCTCAGGCCCGCCCCCGACCCCCGCTGCGAAGGCGTCCCCAAGGAGCAGCGCGCGCTGCCTGGCCGGGCTTGGGCTGCTGTGTGAATGGAACGACCGAGCCTCCTGGCTCCTCCTCCTCCCCCGCCGCCAGCCCCTCTTATTTGAGCTTTGGGAAGCTGGGGGCAGCCAGGCAGCTGGGGTAAGGAGTTCAAGGCAGCGCCTACACCCGCGGGCGCTCCGCAACCCGACCGCCTGTCCGCTCCCCCTTCCCGCCCTCCCTCCCACTCATTCACCCACCCAGAACCGGGACGGCAGCCCAGGAGCCGGGGCCCCGCCGCCGCCTCGCCGCGATCCTGGACTTCCTCCTGCCGCAGCAGCCGGCTTCCACGTGTGCCCCGGAGGCGGCGTCTCAGCACACGCTCCTCTCGGGGCCTGGGTGTCTACAGCAGCCGGAGCAGACGGGGGTACTGGACTCGGGCTACCTCTGGGCCAAGTTAGGCGCGGCCGAGTGGAGCGCCGAACGTCCGCAGGGCCGGTGGAGCCGCGGGGCGTCCGGGGCTGAGCCGCAGCAAATGGGCTCCGACGTGCGGGACCTGAACGCGTTGCTGCCGGCCGTACCCTCGCTGGGTGGCGGCGGCGGCTGCGCCCTGCCAGTGAGCGGCGCCGCGCAGTGGGCGCCGGTGCTGGACTTTGCGCCCCCGGGCGCTGCGGCTTACGGTTCTTTGGGCGGCCCAGCGCCGCCGCCGGCTCCGCCGCCCCCGCCGCCGCCGCCGCCCCACTCCTTCATCAAACAGGAGCCGAGCTGGGGCGGCGCGGAGCCGCACGAGGAGCAGTGTCTGAGCGCCTTCACGGTGCACTTCTCTGGCCAGTTCACCGGCACAGCCGGAGCCTGTCGCTACGGACCCTTCGGTCCCCCTCCGCCCAGCCAGGCGTCCTCCGGCCAGGCCAGGATGTTTCCCAACGCGCCCTACCTGCCCAGCTGCCTCGAGAGCCAGCCCGCTATTCGCAACCAGGGTAAGTAGGCCGGGGAGCGCCCCCTACACGCGGGGCGGTGGCGCCCAGGCTCTAGCTGCGCGCGGGCTCTCCCCTCTCCTACCCTTCCCTGACCGCGGCTCTAAGCCGGCTGCCTCCCCAGGGTCTGTGAGGGTAGCAGAAGCGGCGGCTGGGGAGAGGAGGCCGCGGAGAGGGAGCATGGGCCCCCGACATCCTCCACAGCCAGCCAGAGCGGGAGCCCGACTGTTCGCAAGAGCCGGGAGGCCGTCTGGGGCCCCTCGGAGTCCGGGAGATTCCGGGACTGCTAGTCCCCCCGGGAACGGGACAAAGGGACCAGTGCAGTGTCTGGTTCTGCCTCGGGAAATGGTTTTGTTGCTCAAGGCACCACCAAGTTGTCATTGAGCTTTTTAGACGTTTAGACTTGTGGATTCGGAATGGGACCAGCGCGATATGAGCAGCTTGTGCTGCCTCCGCCGCGCCAAAACGTGCAGGAGCACCTCCAGCTCTTGCTAGGGTGTTGGCACAGTTAAGGCACGCAATAAATATCATAGCATTAGAATTGAGTAAACGCCCAGGCCAGTAATTAAATGGCTTCCCCGCATATAGTAGTACAGAAGTGGATCTCTTACGGGTTTCGCTCAGGTGGCGGCTACGCAGGCTCGGGGGATGGAAGAGAACCTGACTTACCCGATTCCAAGCTATGCGGGATCGGGCAGTGCAATGAGGCCTGAGCTTCGGCCTTCCTTTCAGCGCGTCTAGGGCGCCTCCTCGTCGTGTAAACGCGGGGCTTGGCTGGGGAAAGATTTCTTCAAGACTTGGGTTTAGAAGAAGGACAAGTTTATTTGCTGTCTTCAGTCCCTGTCTTCAACGAGGGATCTCGGCGCACAATAAGTATGTGATTTCTCATCCTACGCTGCCCCCCCCCCCCCCGCACACCTCTCTTTCTCCGCGGCCGGCGCCGACCCGATGGTGCGGAGCCCCTGTAGTTTGGCCTCTTCGTTTATTCTCATTGGATTTCTGCGTTGTTGAGAACCTAAGCCAGTCGGTCTGGTTTCATATTTTAGGAAGCGCTTTACTAACGCAACGGTGGGTACTTTCTCTGGGGCAAAAATTCGCGGGGGCCTAGGGACTGGGATGTTTCTGGAACGCGTGGGATGGAAGAAGCCGAGCGTGTACGCTTTGCAGGAGGTGCCGAGGCTCCCAAGGCGCGGAAGAAGGGCTCTGTTCTTGCCACTTTTGCCCGCGCCTTCTAAACACGTATCTCCTACCTTCGCCCAGCCGACAGCACCTGGCCCATCCGAAGCCCTGGATAACCGAAAGCACCCTTTTCGCCCAGAGAATCGGGGACCAGTGCCCCGCGGAGGAACCTCAAGCAAACCCAAAGGGTCCATCCACTTTAGATCTTTCATTAGTGAAATTAGTGTTTTCTACTCAAGGGGTATTGGAATAACATTGTTGATCACAGAGGCTCATGTTGTTGGATTGTGCCACCTTCATTTAGCAGGCTGGTGTTACTTTTGGCAAATCTCCAGGTCTCAGTTTCCCCATCTGTAAGAGGAGAGCTGAGATGGGCAGTCTGGATATTGGGTCCAGCCAGAAGGTATATGACAGATTTGGAAGCCTGACTTTTCCTCCCAGCCTGGGCTCTAACTCGACAGCCCATCTATAAACATCACTGGGTGAGAAACCCAGCCACTGGCAGGCAGGTGTGTTATGTGAGTCCCTGTGTGCATGTGTGCTGTTTGGAGAAGCCTGAGATGCTATCTGATCTATGCCCCTGGGGCACAAAATACTACTGCACCATTATTATTATTATTTTGTCCATCTAGGTTCAGTGGGGATTTTTTGAAATCTGGGCTCTGTCACTTCAGTTAGAGTGCCCTGTGTCCAGCCTTCTTCAGGGCACGCCTGGTGTTCCAGATCCCATCAATCCAGTGTGGGAGGCAGGACTGTGGCTTCACAGCCAGCAGGCATTACACTTCTTCATATTCCTTTATAGTAGATAGGCTTGGCTGCCACAGAGAAAAAGGACTTGAGAACTGGGGACCACTAGCAGGTGAACGTGTCCTCCCTCTCCACCCTGGGGGAAAATTCCAACGCAAAGAGGGCCCCAGATTCAGGTCATATAACCTGTAAGCTGGTTCTTGTCTGCAGGCTTAAGTTTTCACTCGAAATAAAAACATTAATGGGTCAAGCATGTTTAGCCTTTCGGGCTTGCTGGGAGCTGGGGTGGTATGTGAGAAGCCCTCCAGCCCCTACCCAGGAGTCAGCAACAAGGGCAGCCCTCAGGCCTTGAGATTCTGGATTTACTCTTTTGATTTCTGGGGCTCTTGCTGCTCCCCCCAGGAATGGCCTGGCCCAAGGCTTGGGCTGTGAGAGGCAAGTGCATCAGCTCCTTCTCTGAGAAGTGTGGGAATGGCCATCAGTGTGCCAAGGCCAAACTCCAGGGAAGAGGAATGGAGGCTGTCTCTGGATCCCTAGGACAGCCTATCATGGCTCCACAGGCAAGGGCAATTGCTGGTGCCCACTCACTCCTCCTCCAAACTTAACAGGCATGTACATTTTATAAATTTCTTAAATATTATAGCTGGGATCTTATATTCTAAACATTAATTTAGCAAACAGCACGCGCCTACTCTGCCAGGCACTGGGACTAAATATTAAGACAATTAATGACCTCAAGAACCTTTGCAAGAAGCTCACAGCCTGACATTGGAGGAGCTCCTTAATTTTGGATGAGGAAGCAGAGGGTCTGTGAGATTAGGTGTGCAGGAGGTCTCCGTTTGTGGCAGAGCTGGGTCTGGAAAAGGAGGCTATTTCTACCTCCTTTTCCAGGGATCTTGGCCCCACTGTTGAGATGTATTTCTCTTGGCCCGCGGGATGGGCACTGAACTCGCTGTAGTCTGTGTGTGAGGGTTGAAGGGTTTGTCAGAACAGAAGTGGGGTGAGGACTTGGGTAGGCCAGACTAAGTGCAGGGCTGAGAAAGAGAGAAAAAAAAGGTTGCTTGCCAGTCACCTCCTGATCCCCCAGCCCCGCTGGTGGGCAGAACTCTAGCACAGGATCTGGCCTTGGGATTACCAGGCCACTCTAGGGTCACGTGGGGAGGCCAGCTACGCCCGAGGGCCAAACGCTCCCCCTTCCAATCATATAGGAGAGGGTATTTCGTTGGGGTACAGGTTTTCCCAGATCTCGCCACAGCTGCAGTCATCATTTTCAGCCTTCTGAGCGCCTTCCTGGCCGAGCTTGCTGTCCATTCCACCCCTCAACTCCCCAGGGGCCAGAAGGGCCAAGCGGTTCCTGGGCTTCTCTGCAGCCGCGGGCAGGGGAGGAAGGCTCTCAGAGCGCATCTTGCGCCTTCGTAAGGTCAAGGTTGCGCTCCCCTCCCAGGCCGCGACTAACCGTGGGAAAGGCACTATCTTGGCCACTATAGCCTCTCCCTCCAAGGCCTGTACAAGGAGCCTTTGAACACGCTGCTCCTTCCAGCCGGCAGCAGTCCCTCCCCCGGCCCCCGCCCCCGCCCTCTCTGGGCCAGGCCCAGCTCGGGGCTGGGGGACAGCGCGGTCTAATCAGACCCACGTCCGATAAGCTTCTAATTAAAAGAGCCCTCTCTCCGCTCCGCAGGCACTTTCACCACTACCCCTCCTGGGGGATCTGAGGGAAGGGGGTTCGAGGCCGGTGCCTGCCGAGGTCTGCGTGTCCTGTCTCAGAGGGGGGCTAGGGAGCCTCGCAGGGCGCCGGCATCCTCGGGCCGGAGTTCTAGGGTGCGGAGTGGACGCGGTCTGCGCAGGAGCTGCAGCTCAGGACTCACGGCCCTACCCGCGCACCGACTGTTGTGGAGCAGGGCTCTGAGGACTGCACGGTGCCCCGGGTCACTGCCTGCTCATCAGTTCAGGAATGGAAAAGGGTTCGTCTAGAGAAAATTTCTTCGTCGCTTCTATTTCTCCTCTTTATTTAAAAAATGCCCTTTCAGAAATTCCGCCTTCCCTGTGGGCAAAATGGGTGCCCGGAGCCAAATTTCGTTTGTAAGCTATCTGTAGGCCTCAAACAGGGCCAGGCCTCCGCTTTCAAAAGGAAGTTCCTGGAAGGCCAGTGTCCTCACCCACGCCTGAGAGCTAAGGGGGCCGGGGGTTATCTTTGCCCACTTAGCAGACAAGAAATAGCGGCCCTCTGGAGTCATGCAGATTATAAAAGCTGGTGGCTTCTTAAATCCCCAACCTGTGGCGCTGACCAGGGTGTGAGACTTAAGCCTGACCTGTACCATCTGGGTAGTTACGATTTGCTCCCTCCCTCCCACTGTGACACTCCACCCCCCTTCCCCAAGATAGAAGCTCCTTTTTTGTTTTGGGGGTGGGTGGCTGTGTGTGTTTGGAAGATGGGGATAAGGGCTTCCTTTTTCTGTCTTGCTTAAATCTTCTGGGACACTTGTTGCAGAACCTTGGTCATACAGGGCAAGAGTAGAGGAATGGGGTTTGTTTGCCCCAACTCACTCCAGAGAGTTTTGTGGGGTGTGGAGACCCAGCACTGTTGCTGGGCTGGGTGGAACCGAGGCTGGTGAGGTGGTCCTGCAGTGAGCTGATGGGTGCAGCCGGCTGGTCTCTTTTGCTACTTGACCACTGACACTGGAGGTTGCACTAGAAGTAGAGGAGTCCACCTTTGGGTTCAGGGACCAAGGACTAAACTTTAGCCAGAAGATGCTTTTTCAAACCCAGAGGTGGCAACAGCTTTCAGAGGCTGGTGGGGTATATGTTTAAAGCAATTTAATAACAATCATAAAAGACTCTGTTTTACAACTGAGACAACACATTCCTTTTCTCACTTTGGGAGAGGTGGGGAAGAATGCAGGTGATATTGCCCTCAGTTTCTCGGCAGGAAAACTGAGGCAGAGGGCCCGTGCACTGCCAAGGAAGGACAAGGAGATACACTGTGGAGGCACACTCTAAAAGAAACCCGTTTTCCCGCCTGGGGAACGAGGAAGTTGGCCCCCACAGCAGTGGTCAGAATCTGACCCTCTGGGCGCCAGGTGGGTCGCAGAGGGGGAGGAGGAGGACACAGGGTCGAGGCCGAGGGCCCAACTGGAAGGGCCCTTCCTTCTTTGTCCTCATTTCTTTGTCCCCTCACCGGCTTTCCTGAGAGCTTCAGTGTCGTGGTGTTGGGTCGTGCAGCCCCAGACAGATAACATTACTCAGTAATTACTCTCCCCGTTTTAAGACCAGGCCGTTTAACTGGCTCCGAGTAATTAATGAAAGTTGGTGCGCGGGCCCCTGATTTACAGCTCGGAGTCAGCGCAGGGTCAGCCGAGCAGATTCATTTCGCTCTCCCGCGCTGCCCCTGCGTGAGAGCCGCGTGTTTGTTTTTTGCGGAGAACAACTTTCTCCGCCAAGCGGGCGACGGTTTTTGTACTTAACTTGCCAGGGGTTCGCTGCAGAAGTGGCAGACACCGTGGAAGACAGGCATAAACAAATGGAGAGACAGAGGGGATGTCAGTGTTTTAGTCGGAAAAGGGTGGGGAAGCCTGACCCGAGGTCACACTCGAGCACTCGGGGGTTCGGGCCGGCTTCCCGCCAGAAGTCCTGGAGGCTGGTGGGGACTACCCTCCTCTGGGGCTCCGAATACCGCGGTCGACCCTCTCCCCGCAGCGCCCCCCCCCCCGTTCTTGTTCAGACCCACGGTCCCTGTCTCCTCGGGAGCCCCGCTGACGCTGTGCTTCTCTGTGCCGTTCCCGCAGGATACAGCACGGTCACCTTCGACGGGACGCCCAGCTACGGTCACACGCCCTCGCACCACGCGGCGCAGTTCCCCAACCACTCTTTCAAGCATGAGGACCCCATGGGCCAGCAGGGCTCGCTAGGTAAGCGGCAGGGAACGAAGTGGGGTTATTCTCCCCTTCGTCATGCTACCTTCCAGGAATTTCCAACCCACAACAAATTGGGGAGGGAGAGAAGGAAATCTAAAAGGGCCTTAGAAATAGTCCAATTTCACTCTATTTAAAAGATTGAGTCTTCTTCCATCCCAAGTATGGTAGGAACAGGGCCATTCAACCAAGTTTACGAATGTCCCGCGGGCCTTTTCCGTGCAGCACGAAGAGAATGTAAATTGAGCGGCCTGGCTCTTTCACGTTCTGGATTGCCTCACTCTGCACGCTCGCATCCGGGCCCCGATGTCCCCAGCTCAGCCTCGGGGTCCAGCTCAGGATGCTCGCGTTTCCCCCACCCGTGGCCTCGCACCCTGAGCCCTTGGGGTGCGCTCACCCAACTGTCCCCGGCTCTCTCGGCAGGTGAGCAGCAGTACTCGGTGCCGCCCCCAGTCTACGGCTGCCACACCCCCACCGACAGCTGCACCGGCAGCCAGGCCCTGCTGCTGAGGACGCCCTACAGCAGGTCTGAGTCCCTGGGACCTGGGAGGGGGTGCTCGAGCCGGCGGGCGCGGCGACGTCCCACGTAGGGCAACCCCGGCTGCGGGCGTGCAGGGTCCTGGAGGCAGAACCACCTAGCTACTTAGAGCAAATTAAAGCTGATATCCCTGGTCTTCTGGTTGTTCTTATTTTGGATATATATGAGGGCAATTACTGTTTGGAGCTGAAGAAGGAGGAGCACCACTTCGAAAAGTTATTTTTTTTAAAAGAGTCTTTGCTGGGAAGAATTTACTTCCCAAAGATTAAACACGGAGTCCACTCTCACTCAGTTCTTCTCACTCTTCAAACCCCTCCTCGCCCCCTGTCCACACACGGCCGAAGGACCTCGAGGGCGCGTGCCCCCGGCCACAGCCTTCTCCCCACCCCGCGGCAGGCTTGTGGGCGTCGTTCCCAGCGCCCCGGCTACGTGCTGGGGCGGACCCCGGCCTGTGAGCGGGACGGTAGTCGGATCGGGTCGCAGCAGGGCCCTGCGGGGAAGCCTGCTCCAGCCCGCGCGTGACTTCTTCCTGTTCGTGGCAAGCCAAAGACCAGCTTCTTTCTCCTCCAAGCTTTTTCCCTGGTGCCGTCTTCCTTTTCTCGCCTCTTGCTCCACCCTCCACCTTCTCTCCCCCAAATTTTTTCTTCAACTTTGGGTGAACTTGGCGGGCATCCCGCGTCTCCGATAGGGTTGCCTAGTAACTGTAGCGCACACACCGGCCTGCGCCGGGCGGGAAAGTGGGGCGGAGGCAGGGAAGTGGCAGCGCGAGGGCTTTGCGGCCCGGGATTGGGCGCACATGACTTCATAGCTCCCCCCTCGCGGGTGCTGCGGAGATCCTGACACCAAGTGCCCCCAAACCCGTCCCCATCCTCCCACCCCTCCGCGCGGGGACCCGGGGCTGACGTCAAGGGAAGGAGGTAGTGAGGTAATGAAGGAAGGAAAAGAGCCTGCCCGGGGAGATTGGGTGGGGGAATGGCCGCGCCTGGGGGACCTCGCATCCCGCAGGTGGAGGAGGGGCGGGAGTCCTGGCTGCCGGTCTGCAGCGGCGCATCCTAATGCTCCGGCTGCGCTTAGGGTATTGAGCCTGGGACTGGCCTGACTCTCCCATCAGGGTCCTTCCTCCAAGTTTCTAGAGAGGTACAGGGACCCGCCTCTTCCGTTTCTCACGCCTGAGGCGTGCGGACTGGGGAAACCTTTCCTTTTGATCTGAAAATCTGGCTTATCAAATCGAATCTTGGATTCTTATCACTTTGGCGCGGGGTGGGGGTAGGAGAGGAAGAAATGTGTGCAGGTTGCACGGATAGAGGTACAAAGGTCATACTTCCTTGTCCTCCTTTTTCTCCCTTCCTAGCTAGAAACCAATTCTGGTCTGCACCGCAGGCTCAGCGTTCTGCCCCAAGCCCGCCAGCTCAGCGCCTCCCTTCGGTGGGTCAGGTCACTGGAATGGGTGCAGGATTTGCACCCGTTCTGAACCCCCTCCCCTGGCAAAATTGGCAACGGGGCCATTGCTATCCTTCTTGAGTAGCTGCTCCCGCCTATTGCCAGGTGTCATTGCTGTTACTCTAGTAGCTATCTAGGGGCAGTTGGAAAGGTTCCCCATGGAATGACCTTGACATACCTCTCCCTGTTTGGCTCCCTGTGGACTCAGCTGATGTCTCACCCCAGGCTAAGAGGAAGGTCATGATGGAGGAGTGGGCGCTGTTGAAATGGGCCGGGATACCCCCTTGGGGGTTGGGGACTGGGAGGCATTGTAGTCTTGCGCAGTAGCGACTTCCCAGCTATGCACACATCCCTTACTCCCCTCTCTCCCAAGCCTGGACTGTCAGAGGGGCTGAGCGACCTAGAAAGAGGAGTCCAGGTTAAAGTGATAACAACCACTGGTTTAATAGCAATTCTCCAAACTGAGTGTCTGTGGTGGATTTTGACATAGGTCTGAATTTGTGGTTGCTATGGAAGTAGGAAAATAACTCACATTGCATTTTATACGTAAATTTTCACATTTTCTAATCCAACTTCTAATTGACCATTATAAAGCAATTTTGTCAGATTCATCTTTCGGAAATATTTGCTTTTTCTTTCTTTGTGTGTCATTCTGGAACTTTCTTCGGTCCTATTATTTTTACACAAATCTCATAAAAATACCATTTTCCTCTGTTACAGAAAATTTCTCAAGTAATAACATCTCAAAAAAGAATTTGTGGCTAGTGTAGGAAGAGTTTGCTCCTTTGAAGTTTCTACTCTTTGAGTCTTTGAAGCTCCATCTACCCTAAATTCACAACATTTCTAATCACTTTTCAGAGATCCTGTACCTCTCCTGCAGTAGTGATGAATGGGCAGGTATAGGGATGTTTTAAAATTGGATCTATGCACCAACATTACTGCAGTTGTATGGTTTTCTTCTTTCCTACTTCTAAAAAATTTGAAAGGGTATTTAAATGCTTCTGTGAATGTAATGTTTGAAAAAGCTTAGAAAATAGGACTAAACTTTAATTGCATAATGACCTAACTTTTGGATTTTAGATACTCAGCAGTGCTTCTACTGGTCTCTGGTTCCATTCTTTTTTCTGCCTAAAATTGGGACCTTCTGGGAAAAACTTGTTTGTATTTTGTTTGCCATATTGCATCTGACCCCCTGAGGCAGACTACTCCACTTCTTCCCCCCCCCCCCCCCGAAATCTTTTGTCTCCCCAGTCTTGGGATCTAGTTTCCAACCTTAAATAAAGGTAATGGTACATACCTGACATTAAATATGCAGTGTACAATGTGAGTTTGCTTTGAGGAAATTCTCAAAATCCTAGTTCTTCCCTTGCCCCCTGCACAATTCCCTCTTTTCTCTCAGGTAACAGATCTGAGGAGTTACGGCTGTACATGCTTGTGTGTGGATATGAACAACAGTGAATAGAAAATGCACCCAGTCAAGTTATGGGAAGAGACAGGAGGTGGTCTTTCCCCTCCGCTCTACCCTCTGTCCCCCAGTATTGAAGGTGGGTAGAGTTTTGTCTAAAGGTCACTGGGTTTCTGAAACCAACTGTTGGTCCTTATGGAACCCAGCGATCATAGCTGGATGAAAGCGTGAGTCTCTGTAACATAATATCTAGGGTTTATTGCATGTTGACTATGTGCTGCTGGGCACTATGATAAGTGCTTCACTCACTTTACTTATTTACCCTTCTGACTACTCTACGAGGTAAGTAATATAATCTGTATTTTACTGATGATAAAATAAGTTTAGAGCCTCGAAGTAACTTGCTCAAGGTCATATGGTAAATGAGAATCAGACCCAGGATTTGATCCTCAGTCTCTATGACTTCAAAGCCAACCTATACTCTGAATTTGAGTGCTTCTAGACCACTCAGAGTTCCCTACCTGGATTATCCCACTTATACAGTCCGTGCCAGAACTTGTACTGATAAATAATAAGAACAAATGCTCATGGAGACCTACTACATGTCAGGTCCCATTGAAAGCACTTTACAAGTATTGACTTATATTTAATCCACCTAACAGCTCTTTGAGGTAGGCAATAGGTTATCACCCCCATTTTACAGACGAGGAAACAGGCCTGGAGAGGTAAATTTCCCCAGCGTGACACAGTAAGGGACAATGTTGGTGTTGAAATTCAGGTATTGAGGCTCCAGAATCCATCCTCCTACCCGCTGCACCTTACTTCCTTTCCAGATGGATAAGTGCCATTCTCTTTCTGAAGGTGGCAACTGTGCTTGGTCTTGCTAGAGGAAGGTTTTTATTTCCTACAGTTGTGAAAGAAGTCCCATTGTCTGTTAGTTTTACCCGTAGCTTTTGATAGAAAGCTCTTTCTGGTTTGGGGACAGTATTTTCCCTGCTATGGGCAGAAGCAGACTTGAGCACTCTCTTGAAGTCTTAACTCACAAAGCAGCTGCCATATCTTTCAAGCTCCAGACTCTTCCAGCTTCATCTTTTCCACTGGGTGTGAATTACTGGGGTAAAGTTCAGTCCAGGCACCTAAGGAATCCCAGGGCAGAGACCTTTCTCCCTGTTCATCCAGGCATAGGAGGAAGGACTGCTTCTAGTGCCACCCGGATTTGTGCTTGCCCAGAGGCAGGATCCTATAGAAGGCTGTTCCCCATGTTTTCCTGGTGGAGGGAGAGAGTAATGAGGTCCAACCCTAACTAGGCACAATTTTTTCCCCAGTTTCCACCCAGAAAAGGCAGCTAGCTGGGTCTTCTCTGCTCTCTTCCCTTGAGCCCTCTTCTCCAATCCCCCTCTGCCTCTTCTGCTTGCTGACCTCCTTGGAGCCCCAAGTCTCTGACTCATGGGTTGGTCCTCACAGCTACTTGGAAAGTTCTGTGCACTGTATTTGAAAAAATATTGCCATGCATGCTGGTTGGGTTTTCTTTAAGGCACTCTAGTCTTTTCCCTTTCTTTTTGCTTGTTTATTAGGTTTGCATATCCTTCTTTGGCAACTGTGCTACCAATTTAAATGAGGACGTTTCCTTTTGCCATGCTTTTTCCCTTTAGTAGGTAAAACTACTCCAACTCTGGAAGCAATAATTGCTTTTTGACTATTTTTAATGAAATGTTGGTGATTCACAAATGGTGCCTTTGACAATAGAGCCTGTTACCAGTAGATTGTCATTCATGTGAGAGAAACCTCCTTAGCAGCTATAGATTTTCTGGGGAATCTTGGGTTCCACAAGTCAGAGAGAAAGGCATGATTCAAGTTGAATCATGTTGAAGGCACCATTCAAGTTGGCCTTCAACGTAGACATAAATCAGATGACAGGTCGTGTCCAAGAAAATAAAATCATAATTAGTAAGTCTCTTTTCACTTGTGTACTTGTGTACATTTTACATAGTATTTTCACTTAGTACAATATTAATATTTGTTTCCCACATAGGTAGACAGAAGGTGGAAGGTCTAAAGTGGCTTCCAGGGTGATGGGCAATGTTATCAAAGCCACAGGCTTGAATTAAACTTGTCTCCAGGGAGGGGTAAAAATCTAGTTCCAAATATTCCTGTTATCTTTTGTGCTGACCAAGTGTTTATTAATAGAAATTGAATCCCTAGTGGGTTTTTCTTCGGTTAGCTGGTGAGCTTGAGAGAAATTACAATACCAAGAGACTGACTGTGAAATAATTATTCATCGTGGCCTGCTGGGCAGAAATTTCTAGGCAAGCAGCCTCTAAGGCGCCTTAGAGGGAAGAGCGCAGGAAAAGGGTGTGTGGAAGTCTGGCTGCAGCCTCTCTGCGTGAGCCTTAGTTATCAGGTAGAGGTAAACCCACAGAGGCCTTTCTGTTGGTGTGGGGCACAGCTACTACAGCAAAGCTGGAAATATGAATTCTGATCACAGATGCCAGTTATCTCTACTTTTGGCTTTTTTTTTTTTTTAAATCTTGTGGGGAAACTCTTTACTTCTACCAAAATGTTGCTTTGCTAGCCAGCAACGACGTGGCAGAGGTAACCCTAATCTCACCCAGGTTAGACAGTTCCATTCCAGTGGTGATATGAACTTTTCTTCCTTGTTCTGCTGAATATAGTAAATACACTTAAAGTTGAAAACATGCTTGAATCACACATGTACTTGAAGACTGGGGGAGTTCTAGTCTAGATAATAGCTGAGGTTTTTTTTCTTTCTTTCTTCCTTTCTTTTTGTGCAGAGGTCGAGAACTCAGTAATACTACAGTCCAGGCCAAAACAAACTCTATATGATCTACTACTGATTTCCTTTTAAGTTCCCCTTTTTGCTAGGACTGACTTCCTTTTATTTTACTCCAACTTGCATTAATCCCAGTTAGAGAAGTTTCTTTCCTCTCTCCCTTGCCTCCAACTTCAAACATTTCTTACGTAGGAAACAAGTGACTTTTTTTTAAAAGACCTACTTAAAAAATATAAAGGACATCATGACTTTTGGAATATATTTTGGCAGCCTGCAATTTCAGAGTTCACTTTTGAGCAGGCAGTTAGGCGGTTGGAGCTGAAATGCCTACGTGACCACTGTGGTTGCTGGGAGCCAAGCCACCTGCTTACCTCATCTCCTCTGGGAATGAGGTGGTTGACACCTACAGTGGTTATTTAGTAATTAGATGTTTCATTCGCCAGAAGCCATATTATTCCTTGAGCGGTGCTGCCCCTTTTTGTGGGATTCCATGGTGAGAGCTGGGTGTTGACCAATCAAAGTCTGAGCATGCTTGGGCCCAGTATTTTTAGCTCAAGTTCACATTTTGTCCCCTCCCCAGCAGCAGTTATTGTCCTTGCTGTCATTGACTTCCAGTTGAGAAGTTGTGCCAGCCAGGCTGACTGACTGAGCCTCTGAGGAGCCAGCAGAAGGCAGGATGTGGTTAAAACTGTGCTCTGATCCTATCTCTGGCCTCAGGAAACCTATTAGTAGCTTGGGGATTGTCTGAAAGTCCTTCTCTCCCATCCGCCCTCCCTACCTTCTCTCCCCTTCTGAGGGTTTGCAGGCTGTTAGGACAACTAGAATCACAAAATGGGGTTCCTACTGAGATCTTGAAACACTATCTTTAGTTAGCTGAAGAGGATGCATTGGGCATCCTGCATGTTGTCACTTTCTGAAGACAGGGTAGGTCACAATGCTCCTTTGAGATGTTCTCTTCACCTCCAGACTCTTGTCTGTATTATTATTATTATTATTATATAAATGGTAGTGAGAAGACAAAGCTCAGAGCCTAAATAATACCAGGCTGCCTTTGAAGGGGCAGGGCAGGGTGGGGTTGGGGGCATCTGGCATGCCAGCAGTGGGCACCTCTCTGAGCCCTGGTCCTCAACTGATAGATGGGGATCATAAATACACCTGCCTCACAAAGTTGTTGTAAGCAGTGTTGAGAACATTTGAAAGTGCTGCGCAAAATCTGGTAGGTTAGAGAAGATGAAAATGTATTATCTGTATCGCCTTCGGGGGGCCTTTATGGGCGTTACCATATTTGGGCCTCACAACATCCCTGTAAAGTGAGACTGATTGAGATTAATATTCCCATTTGACAGATGAGAAAACTGAGGTGCTGAACTGATGTACTCAATGTCCCAAAACTTAGAGTAGCACTGTCCAATAGCAACATAGTGCAAGCCATACATATAATTTGAAATTTGCTAGTAACCACTTTAAAAAAATAATGAACAGTGAAATTAATTTTCTGATAGTGTGTTTAACTCAATATAGCCAAAATGATCATTTCAATGTGTAGCATTAGCCATATTTCAGGTGCTCAATAGCCACATGTGGCCAGTGGCTACCATATTAGACAGTGCAGTACAGAGTATTTATTAAGCACCCACCAGGAAGATTCATGTATGTAGTAAAACACAGACCCTGTATTTGAGCAATCTTGCTTTCTGGGGGCCAAGAAAATGTCTTTAAAAATATTTTCTCTTTGGGATACTGCCTTCTAGAGGACTCTTAGGAATCAACTGGACTATTCTTAATGTCTGTGAGAAAAGTCCTAACTCATAAGGTTAGATATTTGGGGTCCATCACCTTTCTATACAAACTTCTATTGCTTATCTTGTTTCCTAGCCCTCCTGAAAATTATGACTTTCTTAGTCTTACGCAAGGGTGAAATGATTTCAGAAAGATTCCACATCCCAACAGGGTCTAGGAAAATTGTCAACTGGGACTGAGTGATTTTTGTTGGTGAACAATTTTTTAAAAATTAGTGACAAAAATATAGAGTTCCCTGGGGAATACAATGCCTGTTGGCTGAGATTAATGGCAAGATTAATAAATGGATTGCTTGATGAAAAGGCACAGGAGAACAAAAACCAGTAGAGAGATCGTGGAGGAGGCTGCTTATTAATGAACTGTCAGCCCAAAGAAAGTTCAAGAAACTCTCCTGTGGTAAATGCAGCAGGCTGGCACTTCTAATAAAAGTTGGGGTCCTTCAGGAATTAATTACACCGGCCTTACAGCAAGAATTTGTGGAATTGCGAAATGTAGTGGCACAGACCAGCACGGCGGCTCCTGCTGCAAACGGGGAAGCTGCAGGAGAAACTAATCATTTTTTTTTCATTGATATGTAGGATATTGTAGTAGCATAATAGCCAGTCAGACATGGGGATGAATGATGGTCTCCAGATATACACTGACTAATGAAACTACACATACTTTGAGTTTGAAGTCACTTTACTTTTCATATGCAAAATTCCCTCCTGGAATCTGATTTCCTTCTTATCCTGTGTACCTGCCGCTAAAGAGTTCCAAATAATTTTCCAAATAATTTTCAGAGTGATTACATGAGAGGCAGATGGACTCAACCGTGATTTATCAAGCTATGTGGAAAGAGAGCACACAGAATCCATTTATTCCAAGTTGCTATAATTTCCCTCACCCCTCCACAAGTTCCCAGTTCGGTGGGCCTGAAAAAACACTTTCTGAATTAAAATTTGGTGTTGCCTCTGCCCAACGAAGCAACCCAAAGGAATGCCACGACAAGAAAGAGAGATTGTCCAGGATTTGCGATCTCATATCACCCATCAGATACTGAATACTTCTTACCTTTCTTCACTTTTGCCATGAAGGTAGAGTGAAAATTTTCTTCTGTAATGAGGGTTCCCAAACAAACCATTAATCTGTTGGCTCTCAAATTTCGTAATGAATCACTTTAGTTCAGACCTAAATTTATTCCTAATATAGCTTGATAATTTAGGAGATTTCTGGTAATTGATTTATGTGCTAATTTTCTAGGAATGAGATTATATATAAAGAGGAGGGAACAGCTTTTGGTTTGGTTTACATGGCGGTGTATTTTCTTCTTTGGGGTCTTCATGGAAATGATCATCTGTTTCCCTCATAGAACTGGATTGAGTTTGCATTTTTTTTTTTAGAACACCATTTGACTTGTACCAGGATTACAAGACATATGGAAAATGATTCCTTCAGCTGTGCATAGAGTTTATCATCTTCTTTCTTTTGCTTGTCACATCCTTGCATATTAGACCATCCATCACCCATCACTCTTTGACTTTTCAGACCCTCATAATCCACATGATACTTATCCTTTTGATTAAAACAACTTAATGGCCTTTTCACGAATAATTAATCTGCTGTCTTTTTACTTTCAGCTCCAGGCTTTTAACTTTAATGTTGAGTTATCCAGCCTGTGTTGCCTTTCAAAGTTTCACTCCCTTTAGCCTTTTCCCCTCGAAGGTTTAATACCTCTTTAGAAACTTCAATGTTTGCTATACTAAGGTTTTTAAAAGGCTTCCAAGTTACTCTCATAGTTTTTCTGCTGTGTATGAAGTGAGTAACTGTGCAGAGAGCAGTGGGATGAAATGAAAATCATTTCAGACTTGCATATTCTGTCATTCTGAAAAACACGGAGGCTTGTACTATGAAGAAAAGTTAAAACTCCATTGCTTTTGAAGAAACAATTGCGTATTTTTTTGTGTGGTTATGTGTTTCTAACTCTGATGTTTTCCTAACAGTGACAATTTATACCAAATGACCTCCCAGCTTGAATGCATGACCTGGAATCAGATGAACTTAGGAGCCACCTTAAAGGGGTAAGGTCTTGTCTACTCCATTGCCCTTCAACAGTAACTTACACCTGTTTGAACCATTTTAAAGGTGCTTAGAACTTACGAAGAGAGTAAAGTTTTAGAAGAATGGGCAGAGCTCTCTGTAGCATTAAAATGCTTTTTTCCTTCCCCCATTTGTGTTTAGTATTAAATTTTCAAAATTATAAATAGGGGACATTTTTATTTGGAACAAGGGAGTTGGGAATATATTGGAAACACTTAATACAGTCTTTCTTCGTTGAATGTTTTAGAATTCTTCAAAGTCATGTCCATTCAACCTCATTTAGTGATCATGTTTTGCTAGTGATAACATTCTACTATCGTATCAAGAAATGCTTTGGGTGTACAAAGTCCAGGATCCAAATTCGTATTTGTGTGATGCCGATTTGGACAATCCACAGTCAGATGTGCTCATACGTGGTTACACAAACAAGTTTTTTTTCACACATGATATACAACCATAATAGAGAGAATACAGCTAGCAAACATAGGTAGTGTCTACTCATTGCACCTAAAAATGAAAAAAAAACAGTGAAAGAACTCACTTTCGGTTTTCCAACAAGTCTGAGGAGATGGGCAGTAGCATGTAACACTCAAGAAATGCCTGCAGTGTATCAGGTACTCTTGTAGGTACTTCATCTTATCTTCCTAACGACTGTATCGGATCTAGGTACTGTTACCCTGTTTTACAGATGAGTAAATCAAGCTCTAAGAATTAAGTCACCTCCCAAGTTTACATCCTACTAAGTGGTAGAGCTGGGGTTCCAAGCCCAGATCTGCTCTTTCCAGCCTCCCTGAGGAGACTCCCACCCCACCACTGGCCCCAGTGGGATTGGGGACTTAGTTCAGCACTCTTGACTAGATGACTAGCATTATGTCTCTGTGTATTTAGTGGCTTCTCCTTGGATTCTGAGATCTGGGGGGCTTGCCAGAGCCATGCATGTGCCATTCCCCATTCCCCACCTCTTCTTGTCTTCTAGAGTTGCTGCTGGGAGCTCCAGCTCAGTGAAATGGACAGAAGGGCAGAGCAAGTGAGTGGACAATGCGGTGATGGCAGAGCAAATGGCATAGGCCTTGTTGACTGGCACCTGCAGCAGTGCAGGAATTAGGACTGGCGTGGGTAATCAGGGTAGCAGTTGTGGGATGGGAGGAACCTATCCCCCTGTCTCTCTGCCTCCTTCTTATTTATTGTAGACATACTGTGGGTGAAATGGAGGTGGTGACGTTTCTCATTAACATGGAAAATTGGAAAACAATTTAAAAAATGATGCAGGAGGAACCCTGCTCATTTCCTTGTGAATGTTTCATGAAACACTAAACTTGTGGCTTACACATGCTTCTGTTAGATCATTCAAGTCTTTCAGTCTTAATTTACTTAACTTGCCTTTTCTCTAATTTACCTTATATTTCTCAGGGAGAAGTTAATTTTCACCCCAAGTCTATGGCCAAGCTTTTCAAAGAATTTTTTTTTCCCCATTCCCAAACATTTGGACCTTCCCCAGCCCAATACCCTGCCCTCTGGAGGCATTTCCTTAGCTATTTCTTTTTATTTACTCTGCTTAAACGCCAGAACCAGCCTTACTCTTTTCTTCTTTCTTTTGCTGGCTCAGTCCTGTTTTTTGGACCATCCTTCAGTGACCAGCAGAGTTGTTTTTCATGTTCCAAGACTTACTGTTAGATCCTTATCCCCATTCCTATCCCCCAATTTTTCTGCTGTTTTATCCAAACTTTCACTTCCTTTCTCTGGACCTGAAAGTAAAAAGCCTTCTGTTGCCTTGAATTGTCTCTCTCCCCACTTACATCCAAGGCGCTGCTGACAGTTTTAGCATTCTGTCTTTCTGCCTACTCTCAACCGTCTGAAGTGTCGTGGCTTCTTGGACCCACCCTTTCTTTTTGGATCCTTTCCTTTCCTTCTCTCTTCTACTCAGAACTCGGTAACTCTTCCCAAACTAAATGCCAAGAATAGACAGAACATGATTGCAATGTTACGTACGTTTCAATTTTAAAAATTTCTTTATTCTGGAATACAGGGTTTGTTTATTTAATTACAAAAATTACAGATAAGGAATCTTGGCATGTATTTGAATCTGGGTCTTTCCATAGTTGAGATAATTTTGATACTTTTTAAGGTCTTGTGCTGTTAGTCATTTGCTGAGGAGTCAGAAACTATATTGCAAGGATGAAGAACAACGTGTGAATAATTTGTTTTGTTCAATCCTGTATAAAAAGAAAACCAGAAGAGTTTTCATTGGTCTGTTACATCTTGGAAAAGAATTTCTGAAATAAAAATGTATTTCTTCAATACTGACTTTATTCAGGGAGCTGGATAAAAAGGATCAGATAACCCCAACAGATAGTCCCACAAAGGAACAACTCTTTTGAAGAGCAAAAAATTATTATTATCTAATTTACTGATATCTTCTGTCACACTGTGGATTTATCCCTTTAGAACATGTTGTACATTAACTAATTTCTGCTTCCATTTCGTGAATTGAACATTTATCTAAGGGGTGTATATTAACATTATGAGGGGCTGTATGTGTGTTTCCTCTTCTGATCTTACAACCACCCCAGGATATTATGGTATCTTTCCTCATCTTTCAGATGAGGAGGCTGGAGAGATTAAGCCACCTAACCAAGTTTGCATAGTGAGTAAGTGGCAGAGCCATGTTGGAATCAGTTCTGTCTAACTCCAGGACCTGGGCCCTAGATTAGAGTTTCTTAAATCTTTTAGACCGTGACTACAGTTGGAAACACCTTTTACACTGCAATCTGATATACACACATGTGTGCGTGCACACACACAAAAAAACCCACACATTTTCACTAAACAATACTTACCCTTAAGGATGTTGTGCATGCTGGTATTTTCTGCTCTATCATTTTTTAAATGCTGATTGTGATGTGCTAGATTGATTTAACAATCACTGATGTGTCATGCTCACAGTGTTCTTCTCTTTTAGCTCTCAAAAACGGTGACTCTTTAGCTCTCTCCTCCAAGCCCCGGAACAGCCCAGAACTGGATTCAGTTGAATCTGTAATTCCAGTCGAAAGTTTTGCTTTTGCCTGAGGGAGACACAGTCTGGGCTGGGGTCATTGTTCTCTGTGAAACTGGGTTTACTTTCTCTTGCCATGGTATGAAAACGCTGTTACTATGGGAAATGCATTTGAGAAAAGAATATTGCATAAAGAAAGATTAAGATGAATAACGTTTTGCTTTCATCCACATCTAGTGTCTTGACACTATTTGAAATCAGTGATAAGAAAAATCATGATGACAAGGTAGATCTATAACAGGAAAACTGGTGGTGCTTTGACTCATGTTTTAGCGAAAAAAGTTATACTTTCCATATCACTCATAAAAATGAAGCATTATCAATTTTTTATTAAAAGATCATTTATTAATATCTCAGACTAAACCCCACTAAATACTTGTTGATGTCATCTTTCCTTGAAAGTGTTACTTTTTGAAAAACTGACTCCACAAAGAATAGGCTTTTTTCTTTGCGTCCTAAGCAAGTGCATCTGGATATGTTTCATTCCATGTCAGGAAGCAGTGTTGTAATGGATGGAGATAGAGTTTTAAGTAGAACATGGGCAAGATGAAATGAAAACATATGATGGAAGGGGTATGCTCTTGCTGCTTACTCCTTTCTCTTCCTTCTATTTTTACTGCTTTCTGATCTCTGCATGCCCATTGGGATCAGAGCTACTTTTATGACCTCAAATGGGAGAATGTTGTATTTCAATTTAAGTCAGAGAAGCGGTACGTCATGGAACCACTTTCCTTTCCCTCACCCATGAACAAATGAAATGTGATTTTTTAAGTTGGTCCCTGGGAGAAAAAATTGCCTGGGAATCTTCTGAGTATGAGTCCACCATTATGAATACTTCTATTTATGGTGCCTTGTGCTATCTGCTTTTTATTTCTTTAAAAACATTTTCTGTGCGTTTCTTAATGCCTGCTGATTTCCTAAGGCTGTGAACAAGCTGCGGCTACTCTGTTGGCCTCTGTTTTGTCTCTTCTGAAGAAAATATCCTGCAAAATGGAGAAACACATCAACCTTGACTGAGGTCCAAGTTATTAAAACAAGGAAGAAGTTATTCTCTGGGGACATGGGTAGGGGGAGTGGGAAATCGAACACAATAGAAATGTTAAAGGAGTGCTGAGCAAAATGAATGTCCTTTTGCTGGTCCAAGAAGTTCACAAACTGTTGGGAACAAAAAGTATTTGACCTGTGGATGCTTGAAGGGAAAAACAAAAAGACTCAACGATGAGTGATGCATGGTGAAAACAAAGCTGTGCGTTTTGGTGGGGCCAAGGCTGTCGAATCTGGAGAAAATCCCTGCTAGACATGGTTTCATCCCTGAGAACCTGTGCCAAAAAAGATAGCTGTCTTCTCTGGCTGGGAGCTCCAATACACAGCCCAGCACCTTCCTTCGCGGGCTCGTGAACATAAGGTACCCGTCCAAGAGATTTACTTCTTGGAAATAGATAGCTTGCTTTTAAGTGGCTTCTGGAGCCTGAGATGCAAAGCAAAGGTGGAGAGCTGCAATTCTATGAATATCAGCATTCCTGAGCCTACTCCTCCATCTCCACCCGCAGCAAAAACTTGTTAATATCCCCCTTTAAACAGTTCCCTTTGTGCTGTTTAATCAGTTCTTTCTTTATTACTGTCGTGCATTGGAGTCGGCTGGGGTCTGTTAGCTCTTCCAGCCAGAGCTAAGAATGAGACTCCTGGGTTTGATGAAGATGGTCAGACTGTGACTTAGTGCTGTGTCCCTCTCACTTAGGATGGACCTAATTCAGAATCTTCTTTGCCTTCACTTCTCACTTTCCTGCTACTTCTTTCCCCTTCCTGACTGTCGGTCTTACCCACCCTTTTCTTTTTGAGCACGTATTCAATTAATGTATTCTTTCTATTATGTAAGTAATGTATATAAATTGTAGAACATTTAGAAAATGCAACTATTAATATATGGGGAAGAAAATTAAAACTCCTGCCCCCCAAGCCCAGATGAAACTTAATACAATGTTGCACACCTTCAGACCTTTTTCTATGTGTATATATATATTTGTGTCATTTTCTTTCTTATAGAAAATGATTGGCTTCAGTTGAGATTGAATTCAGCAAATGCAGATATATGTACAGGCCACTGCAAAGTTCTGTTCGTGAGAGTATCGACTTTTTGAAAATATTCTCAGCCTCTTAAAAAATAACTTACTATAGTGTTTTGGGCTCTGTAGACTTATTATCTCCATGTATGTTTCTAACTTTTATTTTAAAGCAAGGAATTATTTTCATCTCATAAAGGCGAGGAAAAATGCCAGGTTTGTTCAGATCAGGAGAAGAAAGGAGCTGATCAGGAAAGATAGGAGACGAAGGTGGTGGTGAAGGAGGCCAAGTTGGAAACAAGGAACATGGTGTTCTTAGTACAGGGTGATGAAGTGAGGTGAGTGAGGACTGATAAAGGGGTGTGTGTGCGTGTGCATGTTGGAGGGGGAGAGGGCAGGTTAGCTGAGGGGATATCTCCATGCCCAGGTGTATTGTGGGCCTGTCCTGTCTGCAGTCCCATTCTAGTCTCTTCTGAGCTCTTCTTCTCCTTCTCACCATTGAGCCTTCTCCCTGTCATCAGCCCAAGACAAAATCATAACCTGTGGGTAGAGAGACATTGATCTAGAAAGCTACACTAATAAAAAATCTTCCAGATACATGTTTCTCTGACACGAGGAGCTACTGTGTATTTTAGTAGGTGTTTTTCTGTTAAAAGTGAACATGTTCATTTATTCTAGCTTCATTTCTAAGTCTTCATTTTTAAAACAAAGCCACAGATGTAGTTTTCTGTAAGGCTAAGATGGTGACTTTATCTAAAATGAAAACAACTTTTTTCCTCCCTTGATTATAGAAGTAACACAGGCTTATCATTGAAAAAAAATTCAGACGGTACCAAAACATTATAAAGAAGAAAAGAAAAGTCATCTGCCATCTCACCACCCAGAGATAACTTTTTAAAAAAACATTTTGGGGTGTATTTATATCTGCAGAGAAAAAATTCTGGAAGCATTTATCTAACAATTAATTGCAGTTACCTCTGGGTAGAGTAGAGGGAAGGGACAAAAGCCTGGTAGAGATGGGTTTAAGAGATAATGGGAGGAGATGAACTGGAGACATTGTATAAAGACAACTCTTTCAGGGAGTTTTGCTGCAAAAGAGAACAAAGAAATGGGGGTCTAGCTGACTGGGGAAAGCAGGTCAGGAGAAGGTGGGAGGTTTTTTGGTTTTGTTTTTAAGTTGTTTTGCTTTTATTTATTTATGTTTAGATAGAAGTATTTGCGTGTTTTTTTGCTCATGGAAATGATCAAGAAGAGAAAAAATTAATCTTGGGAAGGAGTAGAATTACTGGAACAATGTCCTTGAGGGGGGTGAGAGAAAAGGTTCCATAAGCTTTAGCCAGGAGCTGGGATAGTTCATCTAGTAACAATATTGATTGATAAGAGTTCTTTGTTTAAAAACATTCTTTGTTTGAAAGAGTTCTTTTGCTTGTCACATACACTGCAAATATTTTCTCAGGTTTGTATTTGAACTTTGTTAATGATTTTTTTGTCAGATTTTTATTTTTATAGTAAAAATTATAAGTTTTTGTTTTATAGTTTCAAGTTTTTGGCTTTTGTGTCATGCTTAGATTTTTCCCACTCCAGGGGTTTAAAAAATATTTACTTACTTATTTTTGGTATTTTAAATAATTTACTTTTTAAATTTGAACATTTAATTCATCCTGAATTTATTTGGCAATTGGATTCAAACTTGATTTATTTCCAAATGACTAGCCAGTGTCCCCGAACCATTTTGAATAATCCATTCTTTCCTCATTGCTTTGAAATATTACCTTTATTAAAAACTAAATTCCTTGGATCCATTTCTAGACTTTTTATTCTCTTCTTTTGATCAGCTTGGCTCTTTTTGCCAAGTGTCAGACTCTTTTTTTGTGGGTTGTTTTTTTTTTTTGAGATAGGGTCTTGCTCTGTTGCCCAGGCTGGAGTACAGTGGCATCATCATAGCTCACTGCAGCCTCCAACTCCCAAGCTCAGGTGATCCTCCAGCCTCAGCCTCCTAAGTAGCTGGGACTACAGGTGTACACCACCATGCCCAGCCAATTCTAAAATTTGTCTTGGAGACAGGGTCTCACTGTTGCTCAGGCTCAGACTGTTTTCTTTGCTGTAATTTTATAGTCTGTTTAAATACCTGATAGGAAAGTTCCCCCAGCATTGTACATACATCTTTCTCAAAATATTTCTGGCTATTGTCTCTTGTTTATTCTTCAAGATAACTTAATTTTGTTAGTTTCCAAAAATTCTTTACCAGTATTGGTTCATTAATTGTGACAAATGTACCAACCAAACATGAGATATTAATAATAGAGGAAACTGGGTGTGGGGTATATGAGAATTCTGTGTATTATCTGATAATTTTTTTGTAAAAATAGTATCATTCTAAAAAAGAAATACATTTTTTAAAAAGTATTTTTTAAAATAATTTTAAAGAATTTTGAATGGATTGCATCAAGCTTAAAAGATAATTTTGAAGAAGAAAAATTTCTTTGAATCATTTCTTCAAGAACATGACATTTCCCAACATTTTTGCAAGTCTTGTTGTATGTCAGATGTCCCTATTTAGAGTTTTCTCCTTTTCAAGACTTTAATACCTCTGGCTTCAAAATCCTTTTGAGAATGAGTGTGATTCCTTTGAATTTATTGCAAGGATTTTTCCTTTGTTCATCTTGAATTACTTGTGTTAATAATGGTCAGTTTGGTGGGTGGGGCCTGAGGAAGTGATGGATATGCAACATATTCCTCACATCTACAAGCCTCTATTTCACCTGGAGAAGCAGGAGAGATCTTAGTCTTAGAGCCCTGTGCTTAACCCTGGGGTTTTATGGAACTCCAGGAATATTTTGTGTAATTGAGCATATTGAGTATATTTTCTCAGATTCAAGAATGTGTGAGCAACCTGGATGGGATCCTTTGAGAACCCAGGCTGAAAAGGTTCTGCTCCATCTTTCTTGTGTAAGATGCAGGGTTTGTCTGGCATGTGGATTTGGGACATTCTTGGAGTGGAGCCAGTGACAGTCTCTGGCCATAGAGCCATAGCATTGAGAATATAGAACCCAGTGAGTTAGATGGAATTGGGATTCTGAAGAACTAGCACCCTAATACCAGAGACATGTAAGGGAAGACCCAGATTATTTTTGTATGGCCTGATAATGTGGTCTATGAGTATAGGAGTTCCAATGTCTGTGTGTTGAAGTAGGAAGAAGAGCCATGCCTAAAAATGCTCTTCCAAGCAGTCAAGGGACAGTAAATATTGTGGGCTTTTTGGACCGTGGTCCCTCCAGACTGTTGTGGGAAACTGTATTTAAGAGTATCTCTCAGCTCTACTCTGAGTGTGAAATAAGACAAAAAAGGTCAGTTGAGGGAGATTTGTGGACCACTTCAAGTGGTGAGGAAAGCTTGGTGGTTCATAAGGGCTGATTTATACAAGCATTGTTGTCAGGTTGTTAACCAAGAAGTCTCTGTTCCCTATTGAATAGCGGCTGAGGACTAGCTTGCATGGAAAGTGAAGACATGTGAGCCATGACTATAAAGAAACTTTGAAAAGAGGACTACAAACAAGGTTTTATTAATAGTAGTATGGTTGGAATAAGTGGGCATCCTCCAAGTGGTAATACTTTGAAGGGACCAGTACTCATTTATAGGTGTCATGTTCTGATATATATGTTGAAAAATAAATCCAGTTACCTTTAGGTAACTGTTAGATTGTGTATTAATTGGGACTTTTTCTATAACAGGTGGTAGAACCCCAGTCGTAATTGGCATAAGTCAAACAGGGAATTTAGCAAGTTATTGTATTTTAAAACCCCATGTCTGGATTCAGGGACTCAGTGTCACTAAAACACTGTTTCATTGTCTCTTTTCTCTGCTCTCCTCTGCATTGGCTGCCTTCTCAGGGAGGATCTCTCCATTGTGGCAAAAATAGCTCTGGTTTTTGGCACCTTTAGCCTCACCAGGAGAATGCCTCTTTACTGATTCTTCTCCAGCAAAAGATCTGGGGAAGGCTTTGATTGGCCTGAATCAGGCCATGTGGCTGGAGGATGCAGTGGTCTGAATGGCCAAGTCTTAGTCACGTTCTCACCCCTGGAGCCTGAGAACGGGATTATGGGGGGTGGTTCCCTGTAAGGAAAAGAGGACTGTGTTACCAGAGGAAGGTGGGATGTATGTAGGGTGGGCAAACCAAGAGATACTCAACAGAGCATTTAAAAAGTCAAGAGTTAGTGAAAGCGGGGTAAGATTCCTCTTCCCCTCCAGAGAAGATGTGGAACTGAATGCCATAGGGATGTATGAGACATGGATAGAAGGTAAATGAAGGATGGGGTGGAGGGCTGTCTGCTTTCTAAGGCTCAAGGGAAAAAAGTTCATTAAAAAGTATGATAGGCCAGGCGCAGTGGCTCACGCCTGTAATCCTAGCACTCTGGGAGGCCAAGGTGGGAGGATTGCTTGAGGTTAGGGGTTCGAGATCAGCCTGAGCAAGAGTGAGACCCCGTCTCTACTAAAAATAGAAAAATTAGCCAGGCATAGTGGCGTGTGCCTGTAGTCCCAGCTGCTTGGGAGACTGAGGCAGGAGGATCGCTTGAGCCCAGGAGTTTGAGGTTGCAGTTGAGATATGATGACATCACTGCACTCTAGTCTGGGTGACAGAGCAAGACTCTGTGTCAAAAAAAAAAAAGTATAATAGCTTAGAAGTATCACCATAGTGCAGTTTTTAATGAAAAGTGACTAAAAATATATTGTATTTGTTAAAAAGTAAAAAATGCATATTTTTCTTAAGGTCTAAACTGAAATGGAACATCTGGGGGCAAGTGGAAGGTAAATTGTCCAAGTCAAGAAAAAAACTGACTTTTTTTCTGTAGATGGTTTTTGAGGAAATTTTAAATTTGTGAATTATCAGACAACAGACATTACTTGTGTGTATGCATGTGTGTGTTTCAAACTAAATCAAATTTAAATTGGTTGTCTTCTTTTTTGGGTTTTACTTTCTGTGCTGGATTAGTAAAAAAGAGTCTTCATCTTTCTGCCTTTCCCTATATTTACCCAGAAGCAGAATAATCCTTTGGTTTTTAATGTATCCATCAATTTGTTATAGTCCCACTATATTATATTACACAAAGAAAAGAGAATGGCTAGATGGCATTGCTAATAATATTTGTGCAGAATTGTGAATCTTATTTAAATATTGCCCTTAGTTTACCACATTCAGGCAAAGAGAAAAATAGTACTCATGTTGATCTAGAGGTACCTATGCCAGGTTGCCCCCAGCTCTGAATATGGATAACCCAGTCTCTATTCATTCCCCAAGTAAGATTTTTATAAGTGAATATGAAAGTGAGTTTAGAAATTACTCTGGCTACAGGGAAATTGGATTATCATTTAGTAAAGCTTTAAACCTAAGCATTCTGGTGTAAACACTGACACTTCCTAGGGGATGTTCCTGGATGTTTTGGCTCTAAATCCTCTAGGGCTGATTAGTTCAAATCCAAGTATCTCTGGTTCATCCAAGTGCATGGTGAGTACAATATTTGTGCAGTGGTTTGTTGTTTTGTTGGTTTTTGTTTTATTTGCTGATGTGCTCTCTTAAGTCTCTTTTGTACTGTAACAGTCCTCCCTTCCTTTTTTTCCCCCCCTCAGGCTATTGATTAGTTGAATGTAGCAAATCAGTTGTGTGGTAGAATGTCCCAAAATCTGGATTTGGCAGATTGTTTCCTATTATAGTCTTTCAAATTTGGGCCTCTTGCCCCTGTATTCCCTGTAAACAAGTAGTTAGATCTAGAGGCTAGATTTAGATTTCTGTCTTTTTTTTCTTTAGACAAATATAATTGATAAATGGTGCTGTGTTCAGCTTCATCCCTTGTGTTTAAACTTCAAGGAAATGCAATTTCTTAACATGGTTCCTTTCTTCTTTTCCCTCATAAAGTGGCACACTAAACAAGGGGGGTGATGGTTCTCAAGGCTTGCAGCAAATTTTGTTGTCAACATCAAAAGGAATCAGGCATTGAAGCATCTCATATATAAGTCCTGAGTATCAAGGATGGAGAGAGAAGAGGGGTTGATGGGTAAATTCCATGTTTTGGATACAGAAGAGTTTGGAGTTTTCCCAGGTGCTTCCCTTCAATCTGATGAACTCTGCAGAGGGGAGAAGACAGAGATGAAGATGGGGGTAGCCCACCTGGCCAATAACTAGAGGTGGGAGAGAGAAATCACAGGCCAAAGTTCCCCTTTTTGAATATTCATATTAATGCTAATTGCCTTCAAAAGGCTCTTTCTCTTTTCTTTCTTTATTTCTTTCTTTCTTTTTTTTTTTTTTTTAACCTCTCTTGTTGATAAGGGATTTTGGGGCAGCTCTGGTTTTCCTCATCTGTAAAACCTCAATTCCTTTTTATTAATCTTCATGTGCCTGTGGAATATCAAAATTAATCATTTCTAAAGAAGTTACTCTTTCAAACGTTACATTTTTTTTTCTGGGCCAAACTTCAGTGTACATGTTTTTAGCGTCAAGAGGGATCATAATTTGTGTTACATGAGGGATGTTTTTATCTTTTTGCGAACTTTCTAAGGACACGTGTTTATGCATTTTAAAGCTGTCTAGGAAAAGCAAACTTTCTCAGGATACATTTTTACACATTTCACAGATACTTAGGAAAATGTACAGTCCAGGCCACCGCCAGAAATGCAGTCACAAGGTGTGTGCTCTGCTGATAATGCTTCTGCTTAGTTTATTTTCCCAGTTAGGTAGAAAGAAATTTTTTTTTTCTAAACGTCGTGCACAGTTTGGACTGCTGTATCACACATAAGCAGCCATTTCCGTAAGTTAGCCTTGTGCTTTGTTTATACCAAAATGAATGTTGTACCTCCAAGCAGAAGCCAAAGAAAGCTGAAGAAGCAATGTTTTGAACTTGCTCTTCCTCATTGCCCCCACTCTCTTACCACCCCCCCACCCCTAGTTCATTTTTTCAACCCTCAACATGCCTAATTTCATTCATACCCCTGGAGAAAAGAGCTGGGAATCATTCAAGTGTCATGATGATAGAAGTGAACTGTAGGATGGGGTTACACCACTGGAATTGTCCAGCTTGTTTTGAAGTAAGAAGAACAGCACTGACCTGGACTCAAACTCCAGCTCTGCCACTTGCCATCTGTCTGACTTTGGAAAGATAACTCAATCTCTCCTTAAACGTCAGTATTCTTTGCTGTGAAGAGGGGATAACACCATAGAGGAGTCAGTTACCATTTACTAAGTGCATACCATGTACCAAGCATCGGGCTTTACTTACTGAGCTCATTCGATCCTTCAACAGTCTGATGGGTGGAAGGGGCTCTTATTTTCATTTTACATGAAGCTGAGGCCAAGGATGTTAAGTCATTTGTCTAATGTGATACACCTTAATGATTCCTAGGGTTCTGCTAAGGATTGAAAATATAAATTTTATTGATCTCAATCACCAGGCTCATGAGAAGCATACAATAAATACTTTCTGTGGTTGTTGGGCACCAATTGTACATAATCATAGACCTCCTGAATATTTTGTTGGGATAAGGTTACAGAGAGAGATTTCACTTTTGCTTCCCACATGGCTTACCTCTTTGATTTTCAAACAAATCTGTAAAACAGGTTATTAGCTTAATTTTACAGATGATGAATCTTGGATGCAGAGAGGATTAGATGATTCATCCACGACCACAGAGAAAATAAATGCTAGAAGTGGGCCTGGGATGCAGGTCTTCAGATGCAGAATCATTGTTCTTTCAGACTAATTTGGAGCTAAAGGATCCAGATTAATATAGCTCTTTCAAGTGCACCTGCAAGAAACTGAATAAATCCAGTTTCTTTGGTATGGTAGGCTAAATAATGACCCCCAGAGATATCCAGGTCCTGATTCCTGGAACCTGTGAATGTTCTCTTACATAGCAGAAGGGACTTTGCAGATGTGATTAAGTTAAGGATCTTGAAGTGGGAAGGATATCCTGGATTATCAGGTGGACCCTAAACATGGTAACAAGCGTCCTTACAAGAGGAAGGCAGAAGGAGATTTTGACCACGGAGGAGTAGAAGGAGATGTGACAAAAGAACTAAGAGATTGGAGCAATATGAAGAAGGGGCCAAGGAGAGTGGGCAATTTATAGAAACTGAAAAAGGCAAGGAAAGGCATTCTTCCCTCAGAGCCTCCAGAAAATAGCCCTGCTGACACCTTGACACCTGGTAAGGGTGATTTTTAGACTCCTGATCTCCAGAATTGTAAGAGAATAAATATTTGTTGTTTTAAGCTACCAAATCTGTGGTAATTTGTTACAGCAGTTATAGGAAACTAATGTACTTGAACTGCTGGTACAGCAAACACAGTTTTGTGTCTATAACCTCAATGCTTAAACCCACTTTCAAGTGGGCCAGTGAAATTTAGAGGCAAACCGTTGACACCTGTAGATTAAAACTTTTTCTAGATTTTGGTCTACAGCCCTGGCCATTCTTGCTGTATAAACATAGCATTCTTTCAAGTTTTCAAGGGTTTAGAAGATTCTAATACCCAGTTTTCAAGGAATCAGGCATATCCCCATCTCTACTTTGTTGCCATGTGAGAGGAGACAGTGGAATCAAGATGGAACTTTCCAGTTTGCAGCTTAAACTTCACTGCTCAGCCTTGAATGCAGAAGTTGCAGCTTGGTGGCCCTTAGGCCACAGGTATGTTTAATTTGACCTGACAGTGATTCTTTAAAATTTCAATTTTTTGCAAGAATTTACAACTCAGGTGATCTCAGAAAGATCTAGATTTCTGACTTGACTTGGAGAGTAGAAAGATGTGGCAACACTGGGTTCATATTATTGACAGTAGTTGGCTGGCAGAGCTGAGTCGTGGCTGCCTCTGTTGGGCAGGGGGTGGTGTGGCCGGGGTGGTGGTCCCTGCCAGTTCAGTGCCAGCCTATGCCTCTTCGTGGCCTTCATTCATTTCTCTCACTTACTTGGCCCCTGTAGGGGTTCTTTTTTTTAATAAATAAGAACCAAATCCATATTCTGACCAGTTTAGCAAACACATAAAATAACTGCCTCCTTAGCCAATAACTTGGAAATTCATGGAGAATAAGAGAGGTGACAGAAGAGTTAAGACAGGTAAATGTCTTAGTTTTCAAGTAGGAAAAAACCAGTGGATTCTGGGAACTTCAGGGCAGTGAGGTTAGCATGAGCTCTTGGGAAAGTTACTAAGCAGATCTTTGGGAACATGTAGGGGAAGAAACAAGGATTGTTAGGAACCAGGATTGGTTAGCCATATACGAGACATGTGCCCAAGTCCATTTCTTTTTGTGGTAGAATTACCAGTCCGATAGTGGAAGTTTACTAATGGAATGGATCTTTATTGCAAAAAGATACTAGATATTATTTTTATGTCCTTGTGGACAAGATAGGGAATTATAGGCTAAATACTTAAATGGATGATTTGTGTCTAGTTGAACAATAAAACCAAAGGAAATGTCTAAAGTGTCTTTGTCAAGCCGGCGAGTGGTTTCTCGCACAGTGGCCTCTGTGGTAGGACAGGAGAAGCAATCACCTTTCCCTGAGCCTCCTCTCCCGTATCTTTACCTGCTTGTACCAGACCCACCAGCTCTTTCCCCGACCTGGAAGCACAGCTGCCCTCATTACACCTCATTGTAAATTCCTCTGAACTCCCTGATTATCTTGGCTAGGGAGTCATCAAATCCCTTTTCCCTGACATGAAGCTGAATCAAGTATCATATCTTTCAAAAGGAAGTTTACTAGGCAACAAAACAGAAAAACATGAAAACTTTTTATAAAGCACCAGTTTCTTATCCTAAGAAAGTCCAGCCTTACCCACGCTTGGATCATGTACTTTGCTGTGCATGGTGCCAGGTTTCCTTTACATTCCTTCTCTTTATCTGGGTTGGAAGGTAGATGAAGCCATTGCATGCATTTCTACCTTAAGGGAGGTTTGGATTTCTCAATTACTTGGCCTGGTGGCATTCGGACTCTGCTCCAGAACCTGCTTTCTGGTGTCAGCTCCATGAATGATGATACCCTCTGTCTCTGGCTTGTGATGATTTTTTTTTTTTTTTAAACCATCCAGCCATCCAGCAGGGATCTATGGGTTTTTTATTTGGAATGTGCATCTTTTTTTTTTTTGAGACGGAGTCTTGCTCTATTGCCCCAGGTAGAGTGCAATGGTGTCATCGTAGCTCACTGTGACCTCCAACTTCTGGGCTCAAGTGATCCTCCTGCCTCAGCCTCCCAAGTAGCTGGGACTACAGGTGTGCACCACGGCACCTGGCTAATTTTTGCATTTTTGGTAGAGACAGAGTCTCCACTCTTGCTCAGGCTGGTCTCAAACTCCTGTCTCAAACTCCTGAGCTTAAGTTATCCTCCTGCCTCGGCCTCCCAGAGTGCTAGGATTATAGGCGTGAGACATAGTGCTGGGCCTGGAATGTGCATCTTTGAACTTAGAAATCTCTTCACTGTGCTGGTAGCTCCCTGCTGTTCTTGGAAGGCCTTCTGGCTCCAGATCTCTAGGAGTCCTACCCTCATTCCTATCTGGTCCATCCACAGCCTAGTCACTGGATATTGTTAAGGATGGTTCTCTCTTGGGGTAAAGCTTGGCCTCACTTGACCATTTATGTTAGCAGTGGGTCTTACCAATAGCTTTTGTCCCAGTGACAGCCTCCATCTTCCTGAGCTTTCCTATCTCGGGTAAACTCCTGCTAATAACTTACGCCTTGGTAGACTAGACCCATCTAAGTGGCTAAATTCTCTAGGATGGCTTCCCTCAGGTTGTGCCAGAAAGAGGCCTTCTAAAACCCTATCAATTCCTGAATACTATGGAAAAATATTTTATATACATTGTAAATATATGATAGGCCATAGCAACAGCAAGGAAGATCATTTCTTCTCATGCAGGAACAGAAAAGGTGCTTTTTAAATGTGGAGATGACATGAAACGGGAAGCAAAGGTATTGTGAGCTGAATCCAGAGTCAAAAAGATTTCAGCAGTTGGGGATGAGTTGCTGAAAGAAATAGAATAGAATTTGAAGAATAAATGTATAGTCTTGAATTCTAGTTTAAAACAATCATGTATTCAAGGTCAGGGTTGGAGGTACCTGCCTTAGTTCATGCCAGTGGGTGAGAGTGGGGATAGGGTTTTAGTCAGATTTTATTTGATGAGGAAGGTCACTGTGCCTTGAGTTCAAAGGAGTTATTTTCTCAGGTGTGTTAATAGGAGTCCTCTGTCCACACTGAGCAGGGAGGCCCCAAGCCCTCTGTCCAAGGATTGAGCACTGCCAGCCCATAGGCCAAATGCATCATATTGTATTTGACTAGCATATTGATTTTGAAATATTTGAAATGGAATCCCTTTGGGTGAGGCGTGTTCTCTTCAGTCTTCAACATTTATGTGACTTTCCTGATTCTAAAGGCTTTGGTGTTTGTGGATGATTCTCCCTCCCCACCCTATATAGAAACACACTTGTGGAGCGCTGGGATCCATGTAAGCCGACGCTTTGAGAAGGACTTAGCAAAGTGAGGGGGATCAAGAGAGGATACTCAGGTTGGTAAAGGGATCAAGACACCAGTTCACATGGCGACAGATGAGAGAGGCACAGCTCTGTAACATGGAGAGCTATCTTCAAATACCTCCGTCAACTCTCACTTCCCCACTGTCTGTACAATATGATTGTAAGGAAGGCAGACATGACCTCTTTTTTCTGGCAAACACGTTCTAAGGGTCAGAAAGGGCAGATGCTCTCTGGTTTTGGCGTTTTTCTCCAATTTTTGCATGTTTGACCCTGAGTTAGCTCTTTGGGACATTCTCCCCCATCCCCAAATGTGTTAAAAATCACTTGAAGGATGTGGAGACAAGGTGTGGTAGGTTAGGGGGAGCAGAACTGCCACCCATCTCCCCAAACTACGCAGAGCAGACAGGCAATTCTTTCTGAAATGCTTGGAGGCAGAACTAAGTATGAAACTCCACAGCTGCTGTGGCCCCAGGGGTGCGGACATTGCAGTCATCCTGGCAGACACTCTTCCCTTCCAGGAACTCTCTCCTCTGGGTGAGTGAGCGTTGAGTCAGCCCCAGGCTTTCTCCGCATCCTATCAGGTGGAGTGGGCTGACCCGACAACTTACCTGCCTCCCTGCCTGGGACCCCTGGAACCAACTGCTAGAGTTAGAGTAACGGAGGCAGAGGATGGAGTTCTCAGCCCCGACAGCTAGTTAAATCTCATCCGCAGGCTTTAAAAAATGCCGATGCATGGACCCCACCCTCCAGAGGTAATTTTTAAAAAGCAGCTTTATAGATTTCACGGACCATGTGGTTCACCCATTTAGAGTGTGCAATCCAATAGTTTTTAGTATATTCATAGTTGTGTGACCATTATCACAGTTTTAGGACATTTTCAGCAGTCACTCCATGTCTCCCAACTCCCCTAGTCCTAGGCAGCCAACCACTAATCTCTTTTCTGTCCCTGTCAATTCACTTATTCTAGATATTTCATATAAATGGGATCATACAATATATGGTCTTTTGCAAATGACTTCTTTCACTTAGCATAATGTTTTCAAGGTTGCATGAATCGGTACTTCATTCCTTTTTATTGCCAAATAATATTCCATTGTATGAATGTATTGTATTTTATTTATCCATTCATCAGCTGATGGACATTTGGGTTGATTCTATTTTTTGGCTCTTATGAATAATGCTGCTAAACAACAATGTGTACAAGTTTTTGTGTGGACATCTGTTTTCATTTCTCTTGGGAATATACCTAGGAGTGGGATTTCTGGGTCACATGGTAACTTTACGTCTAACCTTTTGAGGAACTGCCAGACATTTTCCAAAACAGCTGCACCATACAGAGATATTTCATAGAAGGCTCCCCATGGTGATTCTAGATATGATTTTGATGTGTTGCCAGTGTGGGCAAGAATCTTCAGTCTGCTCAACTGGAAGTAAATAACTGCAGAACAGATACAGCAGTGTACCTGAAGGAGAGAATACTCTTAGGGCAGAACATCCACCCATTCCAGGTTGTCCTTTTCAACATTCCACATCTTTAAAGCTCTCACTAATAGTTCGAGGTTAACCTGAGCACCAACTAGGGGACTAGTCAGTCTAATGTTGGAGGAATATTACCCAGTGCTCACCCGTGGCACAGGGTGGCTACAAAGAGTTCAGTTGATCTGGGAAACTGATCTGTAGGTTAAGCCAAGTGGGGCCATAGACGTGTAATCCCCACTTCTGAGGACGTGATATCTCTTCTTGTAAGTGTCATCGCTTTTTTGGTACTATCTGGTAAAAACTGAGTCATGAGGTGCTGACAAAAATCCAGTGCACTTAACATGAAACTTGAGGCATTCTGCTCATTCCTGAGATATTTGCAGCTGTCAGCTCTGCCATTTAGATGGTAAACAACTTGCTGGGGATGAAGTCCTGCCACTGTGGCTTTTCCTGGCTTGTCTGAGTGAGGCATAGACCCAGCCAGTGCGCCAGCGAGAGTCTGAGGAAGAGGGAGGGCCGCGCGGAGGTGACCCCAGGACTGAGCCGCTTTGCCCTCCTCAGAGTCCTGCTTCTGAAGTAGCCCCACGGAGGAAAACAAAACCCAACTATTTTTGTCCTGTGAGCTTTAAAAAAACCATTCCCTCCTGACTGCAGATGAGTGTTTCCAAATGGCAGCTGTGAACCAACCTGAGACTTGTTCTCCCTTCTTTGTGTTTGCAGCCACGGCACAGGGTACGAGAGCGACAACCACACAACACCCATCCTCTGTGGCGCCCAGTACCGGATACACACCCACGGCGTCTTCAGAGGCATTCAGGTGAGCACTTGGAGGTGCCCCAGCTGGAAGCGGGCCTCACTGCCTTTTTTCCTGCTCCCCGGCCTTGGTGAGGGATGCTTTGGCCCTGGCAGGTCTGTTCTTAATTAATTATAAGCTCCTTTGACACCAGGGACCCCTCCTCTCCCACTGTGTAGGATAAGTCGGCTTCCTCCTCTCTCAGAGATGCAGAGATGCCATGTCCTGCCTGACTCAGACCAAGGTGCTACCTGCAGAATCCTGCCATTTCCTCCTTGACTGCTCAATTTGCCTTCTCTAGGGTGGGCTGCACGCAGAGCTCTCGTATTTGGGCTAATTGGGCTTGCATTAACCTCCTGGACCCTTGACTTCTAAGAAGATTTGGTCTGCATTGTAAAGTGCCCAAAGGTAGACTCTGTCTTGCCAAGGGTTGATAGTAATAACAATAGCAATACTAACTGTGCCATCTATGGCTGGGCATTTCTTATATGCCAGACATTGTGCTGAGTTTTATACGTAGAATTTAAAAAAAAAAAAGAACTTTAGTTTTTAGAGAAGTTTTAGGTTTACAGAAAAATTGCACAGAAAGTACACAAAGTTCCCATACCCTCCTCTTCCCACTCCACCCTCACGTAGTTTCCCCTATTATAAGTATTGTGTGTTGGTATGGTACATCTGTTACAATTAATGAGCCAATATTGATATGTTATTGCTAACTAAAGTCCATAGTTTAGGGTTCAGTTTTTGTGTGGTACAGTTCTGTGGGTTTTCAGAAATGTGTAATGCCATGTATCTATTATTATAGTATCATCCAGAATTGTTTCACTGCCCTGAAATTGCCCTATATGCCACCTATTCGTCCCTTCCCTGCCTCTTCCCCTCAACAGCCCTGATCTTTTTTCAGAATGTCGTGTAGTTGGAATCATGCTATATGTAACCTTTTCAGACTGACTTCTTTCACTTAGCACTATTCATTTAAGGTTTCTACGTGTCTAAATGTAGCCTATTTCTGTTCATTTCATCCTCAGTACTCCCTTATGAGGTAGGTACTGCTATTAATATTTTTTCCATTTTATGGATTGGGAATCTGAAGCCCAGAGAAGAGGAAGGAGTAAGTTGTTTAAAATCACATAGCTAGTAAGTGGTGGAACTGAGACTTATAACACAGGTCTTGTCTGACTCCAGAACCCCTGTTTTTAACCACGATGTTATACTGCTTCTTAGGGAGACAGAGGACTGGGGAAGGGGGAAGTCTCCAAGGAGAGTGAAGAAAGTAAAGTAGAAAGGTAAAAGTTTCAGAGAATTCAGTACACACCCCCTTCTGTCTGCCACCTCCCCAGAGCCTCTTTTGGGTGGTCGGAACCACACATAGTTACCAAGGGTTTGCATCTGTGACTTACAAACATGACTCCATGACTGGCTGTACCATGAGTAACAGCTGTGATACTTGCGCCAGCATCGTCAGTGCCCAAGAAATGAGCTGTGTGTGGGCCAGGCCCTCATGTGATATGTGAGGTAAGCAGCTCTAAGATGTTCTGATTGGTGTTTCCAGAAGTGTCATGAAGATGGAACAGTGTGCTCCTCATCCCAAGCCTTCCAATGGTGAGAAGTAAAGCCAAGGGTTGCAGAAATACAGAAATCTGATGGAGATTCGGGAGGAGTTGTCAGATCTCTCCCCCAACAAATACCATTAGAATCCTTCACCAGGACCCTGACTGACATTAACAACTCAATTTTATATCCTCTTCCTGTGTGCGCTATATCTAGGATGAATTAAGGGAAGTGAAAAATGATTCCTTTGCCTTCTTTCCCACCAAGCCCAGTTTGACAGACCCACTGTCATGGCCTATAATAAACTCCTAACTCAGACAGGTGTTGATTATACCAAACAGCTGGCTCAACATATAATTTTATGCCACCTTTTTCCCTGAGATACTGTGGCCTATCAACACCAGCCTTGTATGTCACTATAGCACTTTTTATTCCAGAAAAGAAAGTGACCTCTCAGTGCAAGGCAGTGTGAATAGGGACTAGAATATAAGCATGGGTAAAGGTTGTACTGGCTACACCATGGGCTTCTGGTGGGTTTGGCTTCCCTTCACAGAGAGGACCCCCAAATGCAGGGGTTCTGTCTTCCTTGTCATTTACTTACACATGAAAGTTCTGGTCAGTTTGGGGCTCCTGCAGTATCCCGTGTTTTGCTCTAATAAGGACTTCCCCACCCATTGCAGATTGGGCCCAAGGTCATGTGGTTGTGTCTTCGAGTGGGAGGGAATAGATAGACTCTGGAACTTTGGACTTCCAGACATCACTGCCTCAAGTGGAGAAGCTGAGAGACAAGATGGATTGGGAGCTCTGCCATGCACCAGCATTTCTTTTCCAGAGGCTCTGGGTCAGCGACTTTAAACAGACTCTATTTCAAGTACCAGTTCTGGTTCATCAGTAGTGATGATGTGAGAGCATGGCATTGTAGAATGTCCTGATCTATCATCCATTAATGATATCTGCCATGGGCATCAGGGGTGTGGATGGGAGTGGTTTTAGGTCTGTACCTGCCATGGTTCTTTGGGTATATTCCAATGCTCACTTTCCCTCAGGACCGACATGAATGTTCACATGTGGCTTAAAGCCTCCAATTCCTCTTGTGCTCTGCCTGCAGGATGTGCGGCGTGTGCCCGGAGTAGCCCCAACTCTTGTCCGGTCAGCATCTGAGACCAGTGAGAAACGTCCCTTCATGTGTGCTTACCCAGGCTGCAATAAGAGATATTTCAAGCTGTCCCACTTACAGATGCACAGCAGGAAGCACACTGGTAAGTGTGCCCACTGTGCTGCCGTGGGCAAGGGTGGTTCAAGCACTCCTCCTCCATGCTCTCAGGTTGCTAAGGTGATTTCTGGGATGGAAAGAAGGCCCTGCTGTGAAAGGTCTGGCCAGGGTGGTGGAAGACAGCTGCCGGGCCATTTTGCATCCTGACTGCTCATCCTTCATTGAAGAGGTCGGTAAATTGTCTTCAGGAAGGGCAGAGCAGAATGGTAGAAAGAAAATGCTGCAGAATTAGAGATGTGTGTTTGAATCATGTAACTGTTAGAATACTATTAGCACTTCTAAAGAGAGGAGTTAGCCTGGGAATATGGTAACCAGATGGTTTTGAGAGGCTGCTGAGCAAGGTCATTGACAAACTCAAAAGAGGTGGTTCAGAGAAAAACTTAACTGCTTGGCTTAGTAGTAACCAACCAGACAGGAATGGGAAAATGGATTGCGGGTTTGATTTTTGTCATCACTCTTCAAAAAAAAAAGAGATGATGATTTTTGAAGATATGTCAGTGAAACTGGATTTCCCCCCAGGTCAAGGACTCTGCTTCTGGGAAAGAGAGAATTGGCCTTGTCTGGTTGTTGGTCACCTTGACTGTGAACAGCCATTTAACAAATGTCTGCTCTTGGCCTTGTGGGTGCTAGATGGGAGTATGATTGGGTCTCCCCTACAGGGAAACAGTTTGAAGCCCAGGTTTTCTTACGGAGGAGCTGGTGCTGTTCTTTCCATAACTGAAGGGCAGGTTTACAGTTATGATCACTAGTATGATCTTTTTATTACTGCTGACTTTGTTGCTGGGAAGCTGGAGAAGAAAGTGAGGTGCATTCAGATCTCTTTAGAGCATTGGACTTGGCTAATTCATTGTGTCTGAAGGATGAAGTTTGCCCACAGACTTTGACGCTAAAGATGAGAGAACCAGTGGCGTGTTCTATTTTTGCATATTTTCTTGAATGGGACCATTTGAAAAGTGTCTTTCAAGGTTATAAGGAAAATGATAAAGTAAAATCCTGCCTGGAAAAATGCAAGGGAATACATTGAAGGCAATATGGTTGTAAAAGCTTTTTCATGGAAAAGAGGCACTTAGAACACAGTGAAGTTAGGCAGCTATGTGAAGGGAAGGCAGTGAACAAGATACCAAACCCCCAGACCCACTGGAGCCTTTTAAGAAGCTCTTCCTTGCAGAAGACGAGGAGGACAGTTTGGTATTTAACAATCCTACAGCCTCTTCTTGAAAGAGTGCAATATTTTATTATTTATTTATTATAACAGCACAGACTATCGTACTTAGTACTTTTTACATCCCAGGCTCTTTCTATATATTATTTCATTTAATCCATGCACACAAGGCAGTTATCAAGAGGGTAGCATATAGTGGGAGCAGGACTTAAACTCCTGCCTTTTAACTCCAAGTAACAACCCCGCTGCTGAAGACTTAAAGGTCTGCTTTGCAGCAAGCACATATGCAAACAAAAAGGGACTAAGAGAGTATATGATCAGGTACTAAATCAGACACTGGAGGAGCTGAGGAGTTCAGGGGGCATCAGTTTGAGCAAGGGTCATCCGAGAAGGTTTCTTGGAGGAGGAAGGGCTTAGTTAACCATCAGAGGCTGGTAATGTTAAGCAGAGGAAGTAAAGGATGAGCAGATACTCAGAGGCAGGGGAGAGAAATCAGACTGAAGAGGGGTGTTGTCTTCTCCAGGTTGCAGAGGTGAAGCATTACGTGCTGGGCTGGATATAAATGTAAAGTTAAGGAAAGGCTCCTGCCTTCAGGGTTTTCCAGCCCATGGAAGAATGTAGACCTGGACACAGCTCACCACATTAGACCTTCTGGAATACATTCTGTAATGAGGGAAGGAAGGGGTTTAAATCTGAAGATGCAGCTTCCAAGCAGGTGTGGCAGAGGAAGTGGCATTTGTGGGACATATGGTGGACTTTTTGGTTGGAGATAGAGACAAAGGGCATTTAGTGTGAGCAGAGTACAAGGAGGGCTTTGGGAAGAATGGTGAGCTCTGGGGTATGTATCTGGGAATACAGAACAAACAGGAAAATAGTGGGGGTTATAAGGCTGGAAAGGTAACCGGGCTCTGCCCTGCAACAGAAAGCTCCTACTGATCCTGGAATGGCTTGCTCTCTGTCGCCGAATGCTGGTGACTCGGGATTCTCCTAAGAAGGTGGGAAGGCCCACAGTTGCTCAGTACACTCATGGGGCTCAGAGCCCAGTATCTGGCTGAACTTCTTCTAGCAAAGATGGGGTGGGGCTTTTCCACTGTGTGGCAGGAGGTTGTGTAATTCTCTTGGATAAAGGATACTGAAAACTTTCTAAATGCTTTGGCTTCTGGTTTAACTTGAGCGCCTCAGAACCATGGAGTCATTTATGCTTGACTCCAGAATGAGAAGTCAGTGGCAGAGAACACCAAATCTTTGGGCCATAAAACATAAAATACTTATTTTATGGGGTTGCCCTCAAGGCACAAAAATCCCAGAATTCTGCCTCAGACTCAGCCTAGAGTTAAAGGTTTTGGCTAAATGTTCCCTGCTAATATTTTTTGAGCACTCCTTCTGTGTGAGACACTGAGCTGGGCCCTTTACACGATGGTCTGGTCTGATCTGTCCATAAATCCTTTGAAGTTGTCAGATTATTGGACCTATTTCACAAGGAGGAAACCACACCTCACCCAGCATTTTAAGTGGTGGAGCTGGATGTGACCCTGCAGTCAGACCCCGGCACCTGAGCCCTTGTTTATTCCTAAGTCACAGGTTAGGGACCATCCACACTAACAGGCACCACAGAAGTGCCTTAGGCATTTTGGGGTCCTTTCAGTCCCAGCAGAAGAGGTGGCCTTTAATGAGATCCCCATTTCTAGTTTCGTTTTCAAATAGAATATGTGTCTTCCCCAAGGTGAGAAACCATACCAGTGCGACTTCAAGGACTGTGAGCGAAGGTTTTCTCGTTCAGACCAGCTCAAAAGACACCAAAGGAGACACACAGGTTTGTAGGTTCGCTTCTCATTTCTGGCAGTCGTGTTCCCTTGGGTTAGGGTTAATTTGCTCATTCTCTTTGTTGATGAATATGGATGAGAGGGTCAGACATGTGTTTGGTTTTTCCAATAATTTTTCCCCTAAACTCTGGGAATTTTCCTTGTCTTAAAAAACAGAGAAAGAAAGGAAAGAAAAGGAAACATCCCACATTTCTCCAGCAAACCACAGAGCAATGAGATCCTGCTAGCAAGGGGCTGATGATGCACCGAGCATCGGCAAAGGACGAGGGTGGTGGAGGGCGGAATCCAATTTGTAGGGTGTGATTCACTCTTTCTGTCTCTGACACAGCTGAGACCTTCCAGCTGGTGAGAAGCTGGACCTCTGTGGTTAAGGACCGGTTGTTCCCAAGACAGAAGCAGGTCCTTGAATGTTACTGTGCATAATCAGGTGGTTCCTGCTGGGCCTGGGGTACTGGGGCAATCCGAGGGCGAGGCAGATGTTGCAGACGTGGCTGGAAATGCCGGGCCTCTCCAGCCGCCGGGAGCTAGCCTTGTGGGGCTCGCTGTGCCCCGCATTATTAGGGCCGAGGCTAGACCTTCTCTGTCCGTTTAGGTGTGAAACCATTCCAGTGTAAAACTTGTCAGCGAAAGTTCTCCCGGTCCGACCACCTGAAGACCCACACCAGGACTCATACAGGTAAAACAAGTGCGTAAACTTTTCTTCACATTTACTTTTCGTTATTTTTTAAAACTACTGTTGAATGAAGTTGTTTGTGATGAGAGAGATTGGAAAAGACGAGCGTAAAAGTTCTAAGGCTCAGACTCAGTTGAGAAAAAGAACAGTGCATGGCCATCTTTCAATAATAAATTATAACATTTTTAAAGAAGGGGAGGTGGGAAATACAGAGCAGAAGAGGGATGTGAAAAGAATGTCCTGGGTGTCCAGACTGAAAACTAAGGATAAACTAGGTCCCTACTATTCCCAGGATGTTCCATCCCGTTTTTATCACTCTGTTTGATATGATAATCAACCTTACAGGCAAACAGCAGAAGTTCTAGCACACCAAACGTTTATTCTTTTGAGAGCTCCTGTTTCACCACACTATTTTCAGAGAGTTGAGTCCTTGCTTTGCTGAAAGTTAATGCCCCAGGAGCAGTCTTGGTTTCTGCCAGACTAATATGAGCATGTGGAGATCATTTCCTTCATGCTCATATAGAAAGGGGAACAGGACATGGATTCACTGGCTGCCAAAGGTTTTTACTTTTCCGCAAAGGCTGGTGTGATTCATAATGAAAATAGCACCACCTTTGTTGCATATTTTCTACCTTTGGAAGGAGGGCCAATGCTTAGGTTGTCTCCCTTTATCTTCACAACATCCTTGTAGGAAGAGTGAGGTAGGCACGCTTTATCCCCGTTTTACTGATGAGGAAACTGAGGCACATAGTGATTAAATGACTTGTCTGAAGTCACAAAGCAAGTAAGCAGCAAACCCAGCTCTGTCTGCTCCCAGCTCACCTTGTCCTATTGCCTCCTGCATTGGAGAAAGAGCGTGGGTTCACTCAGCGATCGAGGGAGGATAGAGAACCAAGAAGACAATCAAAGTCAGCAAGGCTGGGTACCACTGAGAGCCTGAGAGACAAAAGGCCGAGGAGAGAAAGGGCTGGGATTTGTCCATTGGGAGCCGGTCTTTGACAGCCCAGTTGGAGGTCAGGTGGGGAACAAGAGCCAGACCAGGAAGAGCAGAGGAACTCTGAGTGGAAAGTGAAGGAAAACATGACATCACAAGCCCCTGAGCAGTCCCAGATTCTCAGCCCAAACAGGCCATGCTTAAAGGCAGAACCAAGGCACCTGTGCCCCAGAGTTGGTGAGATGGGCATCTTGTACCCCTCCTACAAGGTGCTTTTGACTTAGTCCTGAGCTCACAATTTGGTGACAAAAAGTTATGGTTCTATGTACACCACTCCTCCATCCCCCCAAGTATGTGTGAAGTGACCTGTGTCACCAGCAGACTGTTAAACACTATATTTGATTGGCCTCCAGTCTGACCTTGGGACGCCAGCCCTCCTGGGACATTTCTCAGTGCTTGTTCCAACCAGTAGTTCTCAGAGGAAGCAAAGTGGGACCAGCAATATCCCAAGAAGAACCATCAGGTGGCACAGGGATTGGTTTCTGTGGCACTTCTTTAGGATAAAGCCACAGCTGTATTTATCCACAGCTGTATGGGTAGGCCTGGGAGGTGTGATACAGGAAACAGCACAGGGTTTAGAATTAGACAGATCTGGATTTGAGTCCTGCCTGGGTCTGCCCTTACCAGGTGTCCAAACTCATCTGTAGAGTGGGCGTACTAATGCTTCCCTTACAGGACTGTTGTAAGGAATACATGATGTTGTGTGTGTGTGTGTGTGTGTGTGTGTGTGTGTGTGTGTGTATAAGGCTCAGAACAAGGCTTGGCATATATTAAGCATTGAATAAATACTAATTACTGTCCCTAATGAGAATGAGGCTTGGAAAGAACTTCTGAGGTGCTCCTTAGATGGAGAAACCTCGATCTTTTGGCAAGCTTGTTAAAAATCTCAGAACCATGCCTCAACTAGAATCGTCTGTATAACGGATTTATGCTCTTAGTAACACTTTAAGGTAAAAGAAACAACATGCAAACTAGTATCAGTGATTTATTTAAAAATATTCACCCCATCCAGAATATCTACACAGATAGGGATGCTAAAGCTACAGTCACAGCTCTGCTGCTAGACAGTGGGCAATCAGTGATGTCCAGGGTGATGACCTGGAGGCTCTTGCATCCCAGTTAAGCCCAGTTCCCTACTTAGACAGCAAAGGTGAAAAATTTACACAGTTCACAAAACACTCTATCAGTAGAGGTTGAAACAAATATTTTTCCCTTTAATTAAAAATGAATTGGCTAGTCTTTTCCACTAACTAGACTTAATTCCTTCTCTCCCATTTTCCAAGTCTTCTCACCTAAGATTATTTTGTAATTTTTACAATATTTCGATCCTTAAAGCCCACAGAGGTGCTGCCATTTCAAGGCTGCCTGAGAAATGAGCCCAGTTGATTAATTTAGGGAAAGAACTATGGGGAATCCAGAGTGGATGCGTTGTGATGACTTAACTTGGACCTTTGATAGTTGAACTTGTGCCCAGTGTCTCCACTGCAAGTGTCTCTGACTGGCAATTATGTCAACAGGTGAAAAGCCGTTCAGCTGTCGGTGGCCCAGTTGTCAGAAAAAGTTTGCCCGGTCAGATGAATTAGTCCGCCATCACAACATGCACCAGAGAAACATGACCAAACTCCAGCTGGCGCTTTGAGGGGTCCCACCCAGGGACAGTTCCGTGTCCCAGGCAGGACAGTGTGTGAACTACTTTCAAATCTGACTTTCAAATTCCTCCTCACTCACCTCACTCAGCTCTCTAAGAAGGAAACTGCAGCTGATCATCTTCATCCGACTTCCAAGACAAGACGCCTGTACTACTACTGGATCCTACCAGGTTTGCCCTGAGAAGTTGGTCTTTGCTTTGCCAACTTTTAGTTGACTCACAGGCCCTGGAGAAGCAGCTAGCAGTCTCTGGTTAGTTAAAAGCCCATCGTCATGTGGTCAGGATTTTCCACTGTAAGAAGAACCATTGTTGATAATGTCCCCTCACCCTCCCCTTCTCCTTTTATGCTTGTTTTCACTAGGAATGGAGTTATTGTACCATTTTCCATCGTGGAATATTTATAGGCCGGGGCATGTGTATGTGTCTGCTAATGTAAACTTTGTCATGGTTTCCATTTACTAATAGCAATAGCAAGAAATAAATCAGAGAGCAAGGCATTGGGGGTGACTTGCATCTAACATTCCGGAGGTCAGGCAGGCTGCTAACCTGGGAGGCAGGATGTAGTTCTGCCAGGCAACTTTTAAAGCTCATGTGTTTCAAGCAGCTGAAAAAAGAATCAGAACTAACCAGTACCTCTGTATAGAAATCTAAAAGAATTTTACCGTTCAGTTAATTCAATGTTAACACTAGCACAATGCTCTTAAGAAACTGTGTTTGAAGATCTGAGATTTTACTTTTGTGTTTTTGATGTTTTTTGAGTTGTAATCGGATGTGTCTTCAGAGATGTACATATCTCCTCACACAAAGGAAGTGGAATTCATTTTCATCATTTGGGATGCCCTTAGAGTGTACAGACCATGCTGGTTATGTGGCTTCAAGTTGTAAAAATTAAAGTGACACTAAAAGAAAATAGGGGCTGGTCCAGGATCTCCAGTGATAAGACTGTTCTTAAGTAACTTAAGTAACTTTGGGTCTACAATTATATGTGAAAAAATGAGACTTACTAGTGTGAGGAAATCCATTGTTTAAAGGTGGTTGGGTGTATGTGTGTGTGTGTGTGTGTATGTTGTGTTTTGTTTTTTTAAGGGAAGGGGTTTATTATTTACTGTTGCTTGAAATTATTGTGTGAATATATGTATCTGATAATGATTTGCTCTTTGACAACAACTAAAATTAGGAAATGTATAAATATTAGATGCATCACTGTTTGGGTGTTGATCTTACAAGGTATTGGTGATAACACTAAAAATGTAACCTTCATTTTTCACTTTGCTCTCAATTAAAGTCTATTCAAAAGGAAAGTGGCAAGATTCCTTCAGCTGTATTTTTTTTTGATCTCGTGGTCAGTTGAGTGTCTTTTAAACAGGTAGGAAGATGCCACTGACATTGATGGCTGAGCCCATCCAGGTGACGACCACGATTTATTTCCCTCTGGTGAATCTGAGGACGGAATTATCTGTCCTAGAAGCAGCAGAAAGTGCTGCCTTCACCTTGCATTATAAAGTGATTGTGCTCATGCTGTGGTTGGATGGGGTTTGCGGATAGTATTGTAGGAATTGTGTTTTAGGGTTTATTTATTTATTTTGAGACAGAGTCTCACTCTGCCGCCCAGGGCTAGAGTACAGTGGCATCATCGTAGCTCACTGCAGCCTCCAACTCCTGGGCTCGAGCGATCCTCCTGCCTCAGCCTCCCAAGTGGCTGGGACTACAGGTGCATACCACCATGCCCAGCTAATTTTTCTATTTTTTTTAGAGATGGGATCTTGCTGTGTTGTTCAGGCTGGTCTTGAACTCCTGGTCTCACGAGATCCTCCTGCCTCGGCCTCCAGAGTGCTGGGATGACAGGCGTGTAGGGTTTATTTTAATCAGGTTATCATTGCCTTGCTTCTTATTTCAGATCAGCAAAAGAGAATAGAGAGATGCTCGTGGTTGGTCTTTTGCAAAGTTCACAGGTACATCACTGGGATCAGAAGGGCATGGGCTGAACACCTAGTACAATTGAATTTACAACTGTAGTTGCCATAAATCAGCTCACTGGGTTGAAAACTGCTTGGACTTTCCAGGGCAGCTGAGTGTGAAGGCAAAGATCTATATTATCTAAAGATAATAGCTATAAACCCTCTTTCTGGTTCTGGTGTGTGGTTTTTCAGTTGTAAATAAGGAGATTAATTTGGTGCCGCCCCTCTCAGCTGTTATCTCGGAGCTTACATGCTTTCCAGGTTTCATTTCTTTATTTTAAATATGTCTCAAGGAGGCAGAAGCTCAGCCATGGAGACTCTTTTCTGCATTGAAGTGCAGTTCAAAGTTTGGGCAGCCTAAAAGTCAGGTCCGGAGGCCCTTGTTTTGCATCTGGCTCTTGCATCACTGTTAATTATAGCGAGTGTGGTGACTCATTTATATCAGCCGTTTTTATCTTTTCCTGCCAGAAGACAGCATTTCTCTGGAGAAGCTCAGGACAAGCATGGCAAACGTCAGCCAGTCAGGCAGAGCCAGTTTTCACAACAAAAGTACAGCCACATTGTCTCAGCCGTACGAGGAAGACCAGAGCTTCTCGGACTACCCTAGCAATTTAGCTTGCAGTTAAGGTCATGGGCTTTGGAAAGCAGTCCGACCTGGGTTCAAATCCTAAGACTCCAATTTCCTTATCTGTGAAGTGGGGACAGGAATCCTGCCTGATAGGATTGTAGTGACGATTAAATGAAAAAGAAAAAAAAAAAACCAAAACCACAACTGTGTGAAAACATTGAGTACATAGCAAAGGCTTATAAGCATTACCTAGGAAATCACCCAGGAACTCACTAGCGATTTCCGTTACCCCCCGCTTCTCCAGGCATCCTCTTGCAGCGTCTAGCCAACCTCACAGGTCAGCTCTGCAAAATGACAAAGTCCATCCCCCTATACCCCAAAGCAGAGTTAAGCGTTGCAGCAATTGGGCTTCTTGCCAGCCTTGCCACAGAGACCACATCTGCTTGCTTTGTGTCCCACTCAAAGCACCCATGAGCGTTGAGTATATTTCTGAGACTCATGGTGTGGACCTTCCATAGACTTGTCAGGAATCAGTTGGTAAAAGTAGGTCAGTGGCAGCTCCTTGTGGCCCAGGCTAGAGGCTGTATTGGGTGCAATAGTCAAAATGTGCATTTTTCCATCTTGCTTTACTCCAGTGCCTGGTTTAGTGTATGGTTCAATACTTCCAGCTCCCCCTCCGCCTGCCTCTTCCCAGACCAGTCCAGTCATCCCAAGCCCTCTTCTCCCTGAACTTTTGCAGAGTTCAGAGTACAGAACGTTAAATGGTACCTTATATCAGTGTAGTATCTTTTTTGATCTTTAGGACAATCCTGTAAGGTAGACGAGGAAAGTGTTGTCTCCACTTTACAAAGGAGGAAATTGAGGCTCAGTGGAAGTAAGTGGCTGAGGCGGGAGTTAGTCTTGGTCTTCTGTATCCAAGTTTCCTACCAAAACATGCTTGACGATGTAGACTTGAACTCTGCTCCGTTGTTTCATATCTATAGATCACATCTTCCCAGCCAGAGTGTGAACTCTTTGAGGGACGGAGATCTTCTCCCTCTCCTGTGTTATTTCCATGAGGACTTCTCAATTTTAATGTCCACAGACATCACCTGGGGAATTTGCTGAAGTGCAGACTTGGATTCACAAGTTCTGGGGCAGGGCCTTGAGAGTCATTTCTAATAAGCACCCTGTTGGGCTATGGATGACACTTGATGTAGCAAGGACCTACAGGATGGGCTCAATAAATACTTGCTGAGAGGTGACTGATGAGATTTGTGTTTGACAATCCTGGGATGGCCCTGAACCCTGCTAGTCCTTGAGAGTGGCCAGTGAAGATGGTCCAGGGTCCTGCTGCAAGGGTCCACAGGACTGTGAGTCAGGACATTCATGCTGATGCAGGCAGAACTGTGTGCACTATCCCGGGTGAATCCATCCACTGGGGGATTAGTTTTCAAACATAATTGGCCAATCCTCTGCCAGTAGCTTTCCACAAGCAGGGGAGGCTTCCCCAGGTAAAATCAAGTGTGGTGGATGCCCACACCTGCATACCCAGTCCTTGCATCTTACACAGTTGCACATCTCAGCAATGGGCTCCTGCCTCCCTGATACCCTGTTTCCCAGCATCCTTGAACTATCTTATAGCTTTGGAAAAGACCTGTTCCCTGTGAGTCAGCAGCCTCACTGGCCAGGAAGGTTTTCCGAGGTTTTGCTGCTACTAGGAGCTACTTGTTTAGCTCCCTAGGGTACCAAAGGGCAAAGGGAATGGCCCTTGGAGCCCTGTCCTCCCTGCAGAGTGTTTGTACCACTGATATTGGACTAACAGATGTGTCAGGAAGAACTGCGTGTGTGTATGCACATGTGTGTGTAGAACAGTGGCTCTCAACTGGGTGAGATTTAACTTCCCCAGGGGATATTTGGCAATGTCTGGAGACATTTTGGACTGTCATGATGAGGGCTGGGATGCTCAAGGCATCTGGGGGGTAGAGCCCGGGGGTGCTGCTAACCAATTTACATACAGTGCACAGAACAGCCCTTCCCTCTCCTTGACCAAGGAATTATTTGGCCCAAAGTGTCCGTATGCCCTGGTTGAGAGGCCCGGGTGTAGAAGAGGGGGTTGCTTTCCCCAGATAGAATTGTCACCAGGTCAGAGGGGATATGGGGAGCATTCCTTGGCTAGTCTAAGAATTGCTGTCTGGTCACTCCTTAATCTACCTTTCTGAATTAACTGACTCTTGGAAGGCATTTTTCTTCAAAGCTGGCAGAGGCTTGTAAGAATTTCTCACAGGTGAAAACGTAAAAACCACAGTAAGAGAAAACAATTCCCTAAGAAAATATGAAGGTCTGGGCTCTTTACATTCAGTTCTTTTCTTCTATTTTATTTACCAAGTTATCAAAATCTTTGCAATTATTTATTTTATAGAATATTGCGAAAGTTAATTCATAAAAATAAATTTTCGTGATGATGATTCCACCTGGCCAGATTTCTATCAACAGTTGGTGCTATGCTGAGATTGTGGCTGCTTCCTTGGAGGATTCTGGGCGTTTCTCCACTTTTCAAGCAAACTCTGATTCTATCAGTTCTCCTACTGGCCTTGAGAAGGAAGGAGAGAGCCACACAGCATAGGAAGGGTCGTGTCTCAGAGGGCTGGAAACCCCCCAGACCGGCCAACAGCCCTGCACGCTGCACGCTGAGCGCAAGGCCGGCGCTCAGGTTTGTCGCAGATCCATGAGTAAGGTTGGACGTGAGAAACTGGTGCGGGGATGAGGACAGACTCCTGAAGATCAGGGGTCTGGAAAGTCAGAGCCTTTCAGCACAGACTGAAAATCATCCTGTTACGAGTGGAAGCCTCAGACAGACAGATCGTAGATGTAAGCAGCGAAAGCAGACCCAATTAGCAACGTGAGTTTAAGAGTTAGCGAGGGATTTTTATGGAGCAGGGGAGGATTGAAGGATGGTCCGGAGGGATGGGGCTGAGATAAATGTAGAGGGGAGCGGTTGGTTGAAACCAGTGGCTTTCCCTTCGCATCGTCCCAGGAGCGTTGGTGATGTTGACGGGGGCAAGAAGGATTGCCTGACACAGGAGGGACTCGGAGGGCCACTGAGGAGGCAGCTGGGCTCCAAGAGAAGGAAGAAGGAGGGGTGCAGAGAGGAAGACGAGTCTGGGGAGAGAGACGAGACGGAGGAGGAGTGGAGTGTGCTGTCAGGGGGGTCTGCAGGAAGAGGGGGCTCCGGTCTGACAGGGCCTGACCCCTGCGTGAACCTGCAACCCCACGACTTTCACAAAGGGAGGTGCTCAAGTGCTGAAAGGCAAGAAATAACAATGCACGTCATTTATTGCACCTTTGTGTGCAGACCAGTGCCATTTTACATGCATTCTCTTACTGAGAGCAGTCTGGATTCTACAGATGGAGAAACTGAGGCTCTGAGAGGTGCCTCACATAGAGTCACACAGCTGGTGTGCATGGCAGAGTTGAGATTTTAACCCGACTGTGACTCATAGGCCACGCTCTTAACACTCCTATGTTGTGCCATCTTTTTTTTTGGGGACAGGATCTTGCTCTGTCGCCCTGGGTAGAGTGCAGTGGCATCATCACAGCTCACTGCAACCTCAAACTCCTGGGCTCCAGCAATCTGCCACCATGCCTGGCTAATCTGGAGTCTCTCTCGTGCTCAGGCTGGTCTCGAACTCCTGGCCGCAAGCGATCCTCCCACGTTGGTTTCCCAAAGTGCTAGGATTACAGGCGTGAGCCACTGCGCCCGGCTGCACATTGTACCATCTTTATCCTCCCGTCTCAGGGCAGGTTGGCCCCACAAACCAGAGGAGAGAATGCAACAGCAATGCGTTGGCCGCTTGCTAGGGCACCAGGGATGTCTGTCAGGTGCCCAGAGAAAGGCTAAGCATGACTGGCGAATGTTCCCTCCCCCCATATCCAGTTGTGGAGACTATTTGTGAAAGATGTTTTCATTCAACATTTTATATGAAATACCGGAACTCAAGAAATGACACGGCATAATGTTAGCTGGATGGTGATAAAAGGGGAAAATTGGGAAACATTTTAAAAGTTCAAGGTCAATGATGACTTTTTAAAAGCAGCATCCTGCTTTCTCAAGGAGTTCTACGTCATAGGCTAAGGAGGAAGCTGCTGGTTTCCAGTGATGGCAGGGGGGTGTCTTGTGTATCATGACCCCATAGGTAGGATTGTCCCTCTTGTCAGCAGGCAGCCTCCATTTTTCTAAGATGTGCCTGGGTCCTTACCATCCAAAAAAGGCCAAGGAGCCTGTCCCAGAGATGTCCCCTATCCCAGTTTTTCTGAGGTCTAAAAATACAATGATGTGTGTCAGTGGCCTTCATCACTCAGTGCAGACACAGCCTTCCTTCCAGTCCTACCCCATCAAACCTCTCCCCTAGCAGCGTCCTGAGAAGAAGAGCGATTCCTGGCCAGGCTTGTGGAGATCTCGTTGTGGGGAAAGAAAGGGAGAAGGCGTCAGCGTCTGCCTTCTTCCCTGAACCAGGTGGAGTGACACAGCGTGTCCCTCTTCCTCCTAATACAGATGCCTTTGAGTTCGCTGGGTGGGTGGCACAAAGCGTGTTCTGAGAGAGATTCCTGATGCTGTCACTGGGACAAGCTACCACCATTTACAAGCAGGGACTCCCAGACCCCAGGAGAAGTTGCTGAGGAGAGTTGGAAAGGAACAGTAACATCCAGCCACTAGTGGCAGGACACAACGGTTCTGCTGATCCAGGCCCTGCAGTCCCTCTGCTCACCTCTGACAAGGGCAGCTAGAAAGGGCCCTGAGCAAAGGATGAGGACTGTTGAACGAGGCAGTGGGGTGGCATGTCCCCCAGGAGGCAGGAACATCCCAGCAGTGTGACGCAGCGGCTACGAGCACAGGCTTGGAGCTTCAGCCCGGACAGCACAACTCTTCACCTCCCGGGTCGTCCTGAAGATGAAAGGGGAGGTCACAGGGGCTTAGCCCACACACCCTCAGTCAGAGGCAGCGAGGGATGGGGCATCCGGGACACTTCCCCATCTGTCTCACCCCGGAGGGGAGGCTGTTGTCACGTGGGGCTGGCTGGGAGCCACCCCCATCAGATACCAGGCCCATGCCCCAAGTGTCCTGGGCCTCCTTTGTACAAAGGTCTTCTCTGAACCCATCAAAGTGCTCTTACTGGTTTCAATGTCCCAAATGAGAGGAGAGGGAGGAAGTATGGTAAGGACTTGGCACAGCCACACCTTCTTCACCTGAGTGTGTCAGCAAGAGGGACAGTATTGAGGACTCAGGATCAGTTCATGGGCTGATTCAGGACCTTGGAGACACTGTGCCTCCCAAGTTGCTGGCTCCAAAGGAGCAGAACAGTGACTCAAATAACCCAAATGAGTGGTAATTAAAAACTTCTGGTACTGGGTTCTGAAATGAATTTATAAGTGTTTTTTTTTTTTTAAATCCACCCTGGTAGATTCATCTTGCAGATCATGGTCTTCTCTAGATGCTACTGCATCATGGATGAAACTAAAGTTTTCTCATTTATCTGACCATTTAATGCCAAATCTCCATATATTTCATCTTATTTTGCCTATTTTCCTCTGTATTTGTCCTTTTAAGATTACAGGCTCTCTGGATAGATGAATCTCGGTTTTATTCCCTGGATCTGCCACTTAGCAGCCTCATGACTCTAGACAGGTTTACTTAACCCTCAGTTTGAAAGTTAATAAATAGGAGCACTTGTTGTTACTGTCTTTGACACTGTGGACACCCACTGGTTGCCTGGCTTGATGTGCCCTGGGGAACCTCTTGGCCTTTCCTGGGCACCCTACGGCTAGAAGTCAATGAGGGTGGCCCAGGACAACTGGCAAGATGGCCCGGTCAAGGCAGGGCATTTAGCTCCTTTTCCTGCCACAAGCATTCCTTGACGACTCTGTGTGGCGGAATGCAAACACCAGGCGAGTTCGGTACCATGCCCCAGACTGCCAGGACGCACTCCTAGGAGCAGATGTGTGTAGGCTCCAGCCCCTTAGAGGAATTCATTAGGACAGTCTATGATACGGTGCTGAAACCAGAGGCTCGTTCAGGCGGGCCAGGGATGGGGAAGTCTCGTCCCTGCTGAACTTCTACAGCTGATAAAGCCAGTGTCTGCTGGCAGGTTTCATTTTTCACTGGGCCATCTGCATCCAGTCAAGGATAACTTGACTTTCCGAAAAAGCTACTCGTCAGTGTCAGCCCGGCACAACCTCCCTGTGTTGAGTCAGGCACTGCTCCTGGTGCCTGGGGTCACGGGAGCAGTGTGGTGTCAACAAACCAGTGATATCATAATATACCCGGAAGCATTGAAGTGGCCGGGGCGTTTGTGTGGCTGATGCCCTGTTGCCTTTTATCAGCCCAAGTTATGGCCGATTTAGCTCTGTGTTAGCTAGTCCATAAATCTCCAGGGCAGTGTTTTCATTTTCTTAGTTTCGTCATTACTGTTATCACCTGTTTATACAGAGAACATTACTACTCTCTCCAGTCACCTTGTTTTCCCCCTTTTCCTTCTATCCCTCCTTTTCTCTCTTGCAGGTTAGAAATTCCCAATTGGAGGTAGTAGGTCTAGGCAGTTGGTCTGTCCCTTCCCTCTGACACTTGAGTTCTCATGGCAGGTCCCGAGGGGACATCCTGGAGGACGATCTCCCTGCCTGCAGTCCATTCCCTATGGAGGGCTCATAGGTTTTAGGGGAGAAGGACCAAGTTCTGACCTTAAAATCTTCCAGCTTCTTTTCTTGATGGCCAGAAAGGTTAACGCCAACTATAGTGGTCTGAGTCTTACTGGGACATCCTTTGAGAGCTGAGATTGGCTGGGAGGAGTGCTTTCCCCTGCTGTGGTCAGTTCCTGCCCATAGTTGGAGAAGAGACATACCCTGTTAGCTGCTGTAGCCCAACTACCACCATTAGAATTACTTTTATCGATCTTCTGGAGACAGGGACATTTAACTAGGTTAAGGAGTGATGTCATCCACTTCTTCACTTAAAATCAGAGATAAGTTTATAAATTCATTCACCTAGCAGGCATTTATTGTGAGCCTCCTGTGTGCCCAACCCCTAGTTCAGAGATAAATCAGGTATTGCCCTCTCCCCACGGGTCTCCTAGTCTAGTAGAAGTATCAGAAACTTACGGGCATGAGCAAAGGATCAAGACGAGCTTTGCCTAAAGAGGCCAGGGAAGCTTTAACAGAGTGTGTTTCAGCCTGGGTCTTGAAGGATGTATCGGAGTTTCTCAGAAGGAAGAGAAGGGAAGAACCTTCCAGGTAGAAGGAACTGCAAGAATTAAAAGGACAGGGAATATCTTGGTATGCCTGGAGTCATAGTGGGAGAGGCGAACACTGGGCCATTGTCTAAAAAAGGATTCTTGCTTTCTCAGGATGGTGTACCCTCAGAGCTGGCTACCCCTGGCTACCCAGTATTATATGAAGCCAGCTTCCCCTCGTTTGCTAGTAAGTAGTAGTAAATATATAGGAATTTTGCAAACCAATTGTTAAAAAGTATTAGTAGCTTGAATTGGGAGTGTTTACACCATGGAAATTGGCAAGTGCTACAAAGCAAGACTGCTTTTGTTAGTTTGTTTTTCAGAGAGCCAATTTGCCAGTATACCAGGGTAGGCTATTCTTTGATGTTGGGTGTGAAGTTATATCCCAAGAAGTCTGGGTAAGATGTCTCTTTGTACTCAATCATTCCCTTGTGTTAGGAAGGCTGAGCTGTGTGGTTCTTCTCAATCATGTAGTCTTCGAAGATGGGGTCAAAAGAGAAAAAAAATCCAATTCTTTCCCTCTCTGAAGATGGCTTGATTTGCACAGGCCTTGTTCCTGCCTCACAGTTTGTTCTTGTGCTTCCTCCAATGTACCTATTCTGAAGCCTCCTTGGAGTTTAAGCCCTGAGTCAGTTCCCATTGAGATCTGTAACAAGTCCTTGATTTCTTCTCTCGAAGGCAGGACAACACTCTTCCAGGAAGAGCTCCTCTGGGGCAGACACTGTGCCTACACCCAGGAGATCTCGGCTCAACCAATATCAAAGAAGGGGTTAACTTTTTAAAGAAATATTATGTCTTCCTTTTTAGTGAATTGACTAGTTACTTCTGTCAATTGACACAATCTTGGCATTAATACATGTGGGTATGGTAGCTCAGGCCCTGAAATCTCTGTCCAGAAACGATCAGTTGTCCCAATGCAGTGTAATAGAAGAGGTCCAACAAAATATGTTCAAATCTCAGCTTGGCTGCTGACCGGTGGTGGTGAGTGGACAGATCACTTAACCTCTCTGAACCTCCTTTTCTTCACCTGTATAATGGGAATGATAAGCTCAACTTCTAGGGTTGCTGTAAGGACTAAACAAGACCCTGTATATAAAGTGCCTGGCTTCGCTAATGAATGTCCTTTTCCCTCCCCTCCTTGGCTCTACGCAACCCCCCAACTGCTCCCATCTCTTGCTTATCCTCATTTACCGCTGGTGGAGGCTGATGCTGACTTAAAAAAAAAAAAATCAGGCCAGGTGTGGTACCTCAATACCTGTAATCCTAGTGCTTTGGGAGGCTGAGGCAGAAGAATTGCTTGAGGCCAGGAGTTCAAGACTAGCCTGGGCAACATAGCGAAACCCTGTCTCTACAAAAGATAATAAAAAAAATTAGCCGAGCGTGGTGGCGTGTGCCTGTATTCTTAGCTACTTGGGAGGTGGAGGTGGGAGGATCCCTTGAGCCCAAGAGTTCGAGGTTACAGTAAACTGCGATTGTGCCTCTGCACTCCAGCCTGGGTGACAAAGTGAGACCCTGTCTCTAAAAAAATCAATCATGGATCTACCTACATTTCTCCTATTGGACCCCATTTGGAGCATATTCATCAGGTTGGAACAGTTAGTAACCCATCAGAGGAGAGGACTCATGGTTTGTGTTTTATTAATCTCTCTGAACCTGTAAAATGGGGATAGTAATAGTGCTTACTACATAGGTTTGTAGTGAGAATCAAATAAGATAATGCATTTAAGGTCGTTTAAGCCAGGCCTCAAGTCCAGGTATCCTGACTCATAGTCCAGAGTTCACCAGCTCTAATCAGCAGGAAATGGTGAATCCTCCTATTGGACTCTTTTTTTTCTCCCTACCAAAGCTGGAAAACCAGAACAACCCTCAAGGAAGATCATTAATATTGGGGTTTGTAATTCCGAGGCTAATTAGGACTCACATTGCTGTTTTCCCCAAGGGATAAAATGTAAGAGGAGGTCGGGGCTTCCTTTGCAGGAATATGGAAGCTGTTACATGCTGCCTCTGAGCACAACCCCAGGGGGGCCAGAGCCCCTCAGAGCTGGGACATACATCATCCAGAAATCTGGCTGCTTTGAGCAAAATACAAATACAAGCAAGATCCAAAGCTGGGATTTCAGCTCTTTCCATAGCAAGATGAGGCATTTTAGCAGATAAGACAAAGCTGGGGAAGTTGGCAAAAATCAAATAGCCTCAAAATAATAAATGTATTTGGAAGAGAATATGGACCATATGTAAAGTGTATAGAAATGATTTTTAAATATATGGGGTGTTTTTCCCCCTTCTTCTTTTCCTGTGTGTTTATTTTGGCCATTATCACGAGATGACTATTGACATTCTTGACCATTGAAAATCTTCCTCTAGGAGCTGACCTCATTTTTGCATTTTTTGCCCTTGTTTTTTAATCTGAAACACCCAGGACACATAAGTATGGGAAGAGTGGGGCAGGGGAAGGCCAGCCCACCCCTCTGCCTTATGTAGTATCTTTACACTAACTCCTGGTTAGTGTAACAGAGTGGTGAAAACCAAAGGCTTTGGAGCCAGACAATCCGGGGTTTGTGTCCAGCTCTGCCACACTCCCTGTGTGATTCTCAGCAAGCCATTTAGCCTCTCTAAATCTCGTTCCCTCCCCTCTAAAATGGAAATAGTAACAGTACCTGCCTGTATCCGTCTGGATCCAATCGGACAGAAACCACACAGTGATTTGAACAGGGCTGGTTTAATCTAAAGAAGTATGAAACTATGGTAGGTGGGTAACTATACTATACAGAAGTATGAAACTATGGTAGGTGGGTAACTGTACAGATGAGAAGAGAACTCTTTAGACTTCTCTAAAGGGTGCCCCAGGGCCAAAGGAAAGTGCCCAGGGAAGGACATAGTTGGAATGCGGAGGCCTTCCATGAGGCTGGGGTTGACATGTTTGGAGAAGGCGTGGTCGCAGCCCACTGGATGGTGGAGAAGTCTGGAGGTTGCCAGGCAGTAGGAAACAGCCCTCCCAGATGCAGGCGAGCCAAGGTGAGTGGGCAGAGAGCGTCAGGATGTTGAGAACCTGCTTCCTGGCTGGGTGACACCTGGCCTAGGGTTCGTAGTGCCGGTGTTAGGAGGACCATGGGAAACACTCCTTCAGGGCAGGCAAGCCCAGGCTGGTGGGTGGATTAGGGAGCCTGTTGGGTGCACCGGTGTTCGCAACAGGAAGGCCACAGCAAGGTGGTCACTGAGCTCCAGCAGGGCTGGAAGGGATGGGGCACTCTGGGAGCCTGGGTGGAGCAAAATGCCACTGGATGTCCCCACACATGCACCGAGGGCCCATAAAGGAGCAGGAGCAAGGAAAGCAAAACTGCACACCAGAACAGGAAGACAAGCATCTTTCCCCCGTGATGTCTCTCCAGTGCCCTCTACTGACAAAGCTTAACATGGTGCTCAATAGAGACCAGTCCAGTCTGTCATTGCAAAGCAGGTACTGAAGGGTGAATTTGGAGCTGAGAGGCAGTAATTGATTAACTGGGACATGATTTTATAAAGTTGTTTAGGGGATTAAATGAAAGAGGCCATGTAGGGCCCCTAGCACAATGCCCAGTAACCTTTCAGTAAATGAGATCTGTTCTCTTGATTCCTGCTAGAGAGTATCAATCTACATTTCCCAAAATGTATACTAAGGTCTTTAACTTATATGGTAATAAACCCCGTTGTTTAATGAGAAACTGGCTCTGAAGAGCAGCCTGACCGTCCTGTAAAAGTCACAGATGAAAGCAGTCCCACAGACCTTTTTATGTATCTTTGTATGGCAATAATTAGCAAGGAACACCTTTAGAGATGCTTCCAGGAAGCTGCAGCCTGGGATGCTCTGGGAAACAATTGTAATAACTTCTCCCCCCTCCCCATTGTGTCACTTTATATCCTTTCTGCAGCCTCTGGTATTGTTTCTTGTTGGCTCATTCCCACATTTCCCTGCATGAAAAAAGTTTCACTGGGTCCCAAAATCTTGTGAATGGTTAAATTGAAAGGGTCCTTAGAGGCCATCTCTCCTGACTTCAGTATTTGGATGAGGCCCAGAAAGGTGAAGTAGATTGCCCAGGGTCACCCAGGTCAAGGCAGGACAATGACTGCAATCCGGGACTTGAGTGCATCACGCTGTCTGCAAAGGGCATGCAACAAGTGAGACATGTGTTTTGTAACCTGAAATTGAGTTTCCAAAGATGAATGAATATGGGTGTGTGTACTGGTTTGTATAATGTCCCCTCTCCCCAAATTTGTGTCCTTCCTGGAACCTCAGAATATGACTTTATGTGGGAATAAGGTCATTGCAGATGCAATTAGTTAATATGAGGTCATACTGGAGTAGGGTGGGTCCTTAATCCAACGTGATTGATGTTCTTATAAGAAGAGGAGAATAGACAGAGAGAGAGAGACACAGGTGAGACTGCCATGTGAAGATGGAGGCAGAGATTGGAGGGATACATCTATAAGGCAAGGGACACCAAGGATTGGTGGCACCCACCAGCAACTAGAAGAGGGGCATGACCAGATTGTCCCTTCAAACCCCCAACAAGGACCCAATCTTACCAACACTATGATTTCAGACTTCTGGCCTCCAGAACTGGGAGAGAATAAATTTCTGTTGTTTTAAGCCACCTAGTTGTAGGAAACTAATACAAAGTGCAAAGACAACGTTTCAACCATTTTATTTGTCAAGAGATAATGTGCCTAACATTGTCCCATTTCATGGCAGATTTTGTCACAAATCATTGGTCTTGCCATCAGGATTCATTTATCCATCCACTTGTTCAGTGCCCTGGAATACACTGAAGCTCAGAGAGATGACATAATTTGTCAGGTCATAAGGCTGGTGATTGGCCAACTGACATCAAGAACAATTCTGTTTTCCTTCCAAGTTGATGCTCTTTCCATGGCACCGTAAATAATATCTTTATTACATAAATTCTTCCAAAATATTAGGGGAAGGAATGACCTGTTAACTGAGGTTATTGTATGAATTGAATTTGTTTTTGATCCTTAAATCTGTCAAGGACACAGCACTACCTCTATCCTGCCCTCCTGACCCCCAAATAGTTCAAACTAATTTTACATGGGAAAAGATACAAAAACAGTGTATCGAATTGTATCAATTAGAATAAAACAACACATATTAAAAGAATTGTCCACTATGGTAATACAAGATTTATTTGGGGAATGGAAGATATAAATTGTAGAAACTATTACTAGTTTCCTAATTAATAAGAAAAATAATTGTCTTGATAAATACAAAACACCTTCAACAAAAAATCTTACCAATTTCCTTGATAAAAAACTATGAAAATTTGATAGGAAGAATTTCTTCACACACACGTACACACATTTACACTTGTGTCTTAGTCCATTTGCAGTGCTATAACAAAATACCATATACTGAGTGGCTTATAAACAACAGGAATTTATTTCTCACAGTCCTGGAGGCTGGGAAGTCCAAGATCAAGGTGCAGGCAGAATCGGTGTCTAGTGAGGGCCCGCTCTTGGTTCATAGACAGTCCCTTACATGGTGGAGGGGGAGAATGAACTCTTTGGGCCTCTTCTGTAGGGGCACAAATCCCGTTCATTAGGGCTCCTCCCTCATGATCTAATCACTTCCCCAAAGGCCCCACCTCCTAATACCATCACCTTGGGGGTTAGGATTTCAAAATGTGACTTTTGGGGGAACACAAACATTCAGACCATATAGCAACTTGCACATTGAAACAACGAGATAGATACCATTTCGCATTTGCTAGAATGGCTGCTGTGGAAAAGACCACATACTGCCAAGGATGTGGAGCAGCTGGACTTCTCATACATTGCTGAGGAGAGTGTAAAATGGTAAAGCCATTCTGGAAAAACTGGCAGTTCCATATAAAGTTAAATATACACCTACCCTATGACCCAACAATTCTGCTCCTTAGTATCTACTCAAAAGAAGTGAAAACCAACATCCACAATAAGAACTGTACAAGAATCTTTATACTACCTATATTCACAATAGCTAAAAATCAGAAACAATGTAAATGTCTATCAACAGGAGACTGTTTAAATAAATAAATTGTGGCATATTCATACCATGGGATACTATTCAGCAATTTAAAAAATGAGCAACTGATAAGTGCAACAACATGGGTGAATCTCAAAAAAGTTTGAATGAAGGAAGTCAGATGAAGGGGAACATACTGCATGAGTGCTTTTCCATGAAGTTCAAGAAAAGGCACCATTTCTCTGGTGATAGAAATCAGAACAGTGGTTGCCTATGGAGAGTGGGCATTGACTGAAAGAGGGCACAGGGGAATTTTCTAGGGTGATGGAAATGTTCTATTTGTTGATTGGGGTGCTGATTACTCATGCGTGCATATACATTTATCAAAAGTCTTCAAATTGTACACTTAAAATCTATACATTTCATTGATTTTAACCTCAATTAAAAAAAATACTCCAGTCTGCCTCGTCACCACCACCCCAAGCCAAAAAAAAGGAGGAGGAGGAAAGAATGTTTGGAGTGGGGTTAGCAGATAAAACAAAAATGGAGAAATGTTAAAAAAATTGTAAAGGTTGGGTGTTGAGTACATGGGGGTTTAGTGTACTTTTCTCTCTACCTTTGTGCATGTCAAAAACTTCCGTAATAAAAAGTTTTAAGAGCTGGGCGCAGTGGCTCACTCCTGTAATCCCATCACATTGGGAGGCTGAGGCAGGAGGATCACTTGAGGCCAGGAGTTCAAGACCAGCCAGGGCAACATAGTGCGAACCTGACTCTACAAAAAATAGAAAAGTTAGCCGGGCGTGGTGGCATACACCTGTAATCCCAGCTACTCAGGAGGCTGAGGTGGGAGGATCATTGAGCCCTGGAGTTCGAGGTTGCAGTGAACTATGATCGTGACATTGCACTCCAGCCTGGAGGACAGAGCGAGACATTTTAAAAATTAAATGTAAAAGCCAATAGCATCCTTAATGTAGAAGAACCAAAGTAATTCTCCAAAACAGAAGCAGACAAGGATGTCTCTTGTCACCACTGCTGGGGATTAGAAATGCTGGCAATAACTATTCTAGGAGACATAGAAACAAAAGATAAAGGTGTAATACAAAAATACAAAAGTTTTGAACAGGCATTTCATTGAAGAAGGTATATGGGAAAATATATTGAAAATATCACTTACATACAATTATTACATAATTATATATCTAGATGACCTAAGGAAAGTGCCCAAGAATAACTAGTGAGAGAAAATGAGTCCAGAGGCCCAAAATATAAGAAAATTTATTAAGATGGATTTTCTTTGTGCATTGTACCTGAAATACTACACACATACACACACATGTATTTCATGTACTGACATAGTTTAAAGTTTCTATTTTAACATATATTAACACATGTACACACATACCCATATGTAAAATAATGTTAAATGGGAAAAAAGCTACCACTGCTTATAGCAATGGAGAAATATGTTCATCCACACTCATAAATATGAATTGATCTTTATTTCTTTTATATCCTTAAGAGCAAACTTGGGTACAAAAAATATTTTCCCAAAGTTTACTTTGGTTTTTAAAAATTAATATTCAATTTGGTAAAGTTACAAGATCAATGGTTTAGGTCTTCCATGAGCTTCTAAGTTCTGTTTACAACTCTTGTTTATTTTCTAAACTAGCACAATGCATAACTCTTTGATTAAAGTTTGACTCCATTTTAAAACTTTATTTAACTCTTTCTAACATTTTAAATTGTGGTTATACATTTCATATACTGTTTGAGTCAACAAACAAAACTTTCCTGAGAACCTAAATCACTCCTTTAAATGTAATAAATTAAACTTGTAAACATGGTGAGTCTCAAGCCTTCTTCAAACTTGTATGGAAATTTAATCAGAGTTCAATTTAAATATTACAAGTATACATTAATCACTCATTACATTTTAAAGTAGAATTGCAAGACTGACCTGTCCTTTCTAGTAGACCAAATTTTCTTAAACATTACATTTAAAATACCAAATACAGATGTCTTAACACAAAAACATTAATATTTCTGCTTAAATCTCTTGTCATTTCTACACTTATGTATAAAAAATCCTCCAGGTTTCAGAATTAAGGAAACTTTTACTCTCTAAGGAAATAATTTTATTATTCTGAATACTTTTAGGGTTACCTTTGGCATGGTTGAGTCTGAGTGCTGACTACAAAGCTGTTCATGAGACTAAGGGGACCCACTGTACTTTATTTATGGTTCTATATCTCAAGCTGTCCAAATGGGGGTGGTCTTACAGCCAAATCCCCACGCTTCTCTCTACTTACAGAAGTGTGCACACCTCCCAATTTGCTACTTCACTTAACTGGATTTTGCATTTCTTTGACTCTTAAATATTAAATGTCTTTGGTCAAGTTTTAAAGATCTTTATACTTGATGGAATCCTGCATTCTTTCCATATTTTTTCAGTCTTGGAGTCCCACAACAAATAAAAAGTGTTAAAACAACACCCAGCTGGATTCTGGATATTTCTCATTGCATTGTCTGACCATGTGCTCACAACTTCCCAAAGTTACATTATTAAACAATGAAGACTGGGCAGGGATTTGAAATGCTGTAATTATTTAGAGGTTAATGTTCCTTGAATTCCATTTTTCTCTTGTGAAGTTGCTGTGTTCATAATGATAATATTTAAAGGAAATAAATGGTCTCTGGTGCTTCATTAATCATAAAACTTTCTCTTGTACCAAATGGTACTTTTGCCCAGGAATATTAATTCTTCTCTCTTAGGGGCAAGTACTAATATTAAGCCACTAGGAGAGATTGCCTATGTCTCGAGTGGTGTAGACAGGGAACTCTCTTTGATGGCAACAGGAGGTTGAAATCTGTGTGAAGAGAAGAACCAACTTGTTGCTGATGTTGCAGATGTTAATACTGTTAAGAAAGGACTTCCCCCACCCCTCACCACCCACCCAGCCTCCCATTAAAAACAAAACAGCCTGGAATTAATCCCAGCAATCAGCCCAAATTTCCCTCCTGACTCCTCACGGGGATATGTGGGGACTCCTCACCCAGGAATGTCTGGTTCGTCCTGAAATTATAGAAGTATGTGCACTCAGGGTAGTTTGTTCCGCCCCCCCCCCCCGGATTTGGTTAATGCTAATTGATGCCCCCACTTCAGCAGGCAAACTCTGCCTCCATCCTTTCCCTGTTAACCCATGGGACTCAGGGTGAGAACATGGACATGTGTGCAGCTACAGAATCATCCTTCTTGCTCTCCCCTCATTTATTTGCTTTCTTTTTGTTTTCTCCCAAATGGCTCTCAGGCCGTGGTTGAATGAAGCGCAGCACAGACCTGAATATAAAAGTCATAATTATAAGAATGCCCATATTTTTTAAGCACTTACTTTGTGCCAGCCACTGGGCTGAGTGCTTTCCATGGATCGTTTGTGCAACCTTCACAAGACCGCAAGACAGAGCTGTAGCCAACTGCTTCCCAGGCATCTCCATGTGGATATCCCGTAGGCACCAAGTCAACATGCTCAAAACAGAACCCATCACCTTCTTCCCTAAGCCGCCTCCTTCTCCTCTGTGGCTCAAGCCAGCAACCTGGGAGTCGTCCTGGACTCCTCTTTCTTCTGTATCCCCCACCCAACAATTGCTGACCCCTGACAGTCCTAAGTCTAAATTTAAATGTCTCTCCACTGCCTCTGCCTATCTCCAGCCCTCCTACACCCGGCATCTGTCTCTGGATTATTGTCACACGTGTCACGAGTGACTTTTCTAAAAGGCAAACCATCTCACCTCACCACCTGTTGCCCTTACGATAAAGCCTAAATTTCCCAGGGCTTTCCAGGCCGCCGCCTTCTTTTTTTTTTTAAACAGAGTCTTGCTCTGTGCCCTGGCTAGAGTGCAGTGGCGTCATCGCAGCTCCCTGCAGGCGCGCGCATGACACCCGGCTAATTTTTCTGTTTTTAGGAGAAACAGGGTCTCACTCTTGCTTAGGCTGCTCTCAAACTCCTGAGCTCAAGCAATCCTCCCGCCTCAGCCTCCCAGGGTGCTAGGATTACAGGCGGGAGCCACCGCGCCGGGCCTTTCCAGGCCTTTGACACTGAGCCCTTACCTTGCAGTCTTGCTCCTCAACTCCCAGTTCCAAAGATCCACTTTCTTCTCTGTCACTTTTGAGCCATTGTTCTAAACTTTATCTGAGTTCCTCCCCTTGTATCTTCCTTTTCCTCATTCCTCTCAAATCCTTCTTATTCATCCTCCAGGTCTCAGGCTGAATAGAGAAGCTTTTCCTGATCCCCAAATCTGGTATTTTTGCGACCTCATATACCCCCACATTTCTTCTGTTATAGCACTTACCACAGCAACTCTAGACTAAACCCTTGGGGGGAGCAGAATAGTGGTCCCGTAAAGAGTTGTGTCCTAATCCCTAGAACCTGGGAGTACGCTACTTTACAAGGCAAAGAGGACTTTGCTCATGTGATTAAGCGAAGGATTTTTAAATGTGGAGTTTTTTTTGATTATCAAGGTGGACTCTAAATGTAACCAGGGTCCTTACAAGGGACAAGGAATGCAAGAGAGCCAGAATCAGAGAAGGAGATATAATGAAGGAAGCAGAGCTCCAAGTAATACGGGGCCACGAGCCAAGGAATATGGGCAGCCTCTAGAAGCTGGAAAAACGCATGGAAATGAATTATGCCCTAGAGCTTCCAGAAGGAATGCAGCCCTGTTGATATCTTGGTTTTAGCCCAGGGAGAACCATTTTGTACTGCTGATCTCCAAAACTATACTATAATAATTTTTTGTAGTTTTAAGGCACAGGGTAATTTGTTACAGCATCAGTTGGAAACTAATATATCCCCTGTGTAGATTTTGTTCATCTCTATATCCTTAGCACCCAGAAGAGTGACTAGTCCATACTATGTCCTCAATAATAGGTAGTAGGATATTATTTTTGAAATTTTAACCTCTTTATTTTTATTCTAGCATTTTTCCCTTCCCCTCCCTACTGTAGCAGCTAATCCCTGGGCTCTTTTCCTCAGGGGAGAGGTATGATTAGAAGAGCTGGTCCCTCTTTTGAGTTTTTATGTATTTTTATATTTGTGTCCGCCACTAAGTGAAAGAAGACCGTGGAGGAAATGCCTCTGAGAAGAAATCCCCAAGATTTAAAAGGAGGGATTTCTCCTGAAGACCAGAAAAAGATTCCTTTAGGCAGGAGAAGGTGGGAAGAGAAAATGGGGCTTGGGAAGAGAGACGGCAAGACCCCAGGAGTGATGTCTGTCGGGTAGACAGGGTTGTAGAATGCCACAGGCGGCCCAGCTGAATGTCTAGTGCCCTCCAGGCCCAGAGGGGTCAGCCAGATGGCTCAGAGAATACTGGTGTGCATGTATCACTGCAACAACAGAAAGACCACTTTCCGGGCTTTGGCAGTATGTGAGTGTCCTGGAACTTAGACTAGAACCTTTAATATTGACCAAGATTAAATTGATCTAATTATCTCAGTGACATGGGAGTTTGACATAGGAATTAAGTTTTATTTTAGGAAAATAAAGTGATATTTCTTGTGCTCTTGAAATCAAACCCACCACATGTGTGAATCGAATGACGGATCCCCCGGCTTGCTCTCTGTACTTGCTGCTTTCACGTACCTGCAAAAGTCAACTCTGTCACGACTTCAGTAATTGTCCTGCCACAACTCCAAACTTTTCCTTAGCTGGGGAAGTTAAGAAAATATATTTTAATAATCCATACCACAGCAAATGTTCTGAGTCTAACGTCTTGATTTTTGAAGTGAAGATTCAAATCTCAAAGGCTAATCTTTGCGTCTATTTATTCAATGCATTCCAAAGGTAAGGTTGTATAGTATAGGGCTTCAGAGCAAGCACTCTGCTGGGTTTAAATCCTTCTGTCACTTGTTAGCTGTGTAACCTTGGGCAAGTCACTTAACCTGGGTATCTAACACATCGGCTTCTTGAAAAGATTATTAGAGTTAATATACATAGACTTCTTCCATTTGGGTTGCTGCCTAATTTACTTTGTGCTGAATTTTTTTTTTTAAAGTTGATATACATGTAGAGACTGAACTACAGTCAGCTCTCTGTATCTGCAGATTCTACATCCTCGGATTCAACCAACTGAGGGTCAAAAATATTAAAAAAAATAAAAAAAATAATATAGCAATAAAAAATAATACACCTTAAAACAATATAGTATGATAATTATTTACATAGCATTCGCATTGTATTAGGTATTATAAGTAATCTAGAGATGATGAAAGTATATGGAGGATGTGCATAGGTTACGGGCAAAATATAAGGGGCTTGAGCATATGTGGATTTTGGTACATGGAACCAATCCCCTGCAGATACCAAGGGACGACTGTACCATCCCTTGCCTTAGTGACTGGAGATAACACAGATGATAGCTTGGTATAAAAAGCACACTCTGTTGGGTCAGTCATTTGTATAAGTGCTATTTGTTACTACTTTGTGCAGGCTCTGTTCCAGGTACTGGGAATTTCAATGAACAAAGTAGAAAAATTCTGCTTTCTTGGAGCTTGCATTCTATTGGGAGAAATAGACAGAAACAGTAACAAGAAAATAAAATGAATATTTATTAGGTGAGGTGAGAACAACAAAACGGGGTAGAAGGGTAAGTGTTCTATTTTAAATGAGATTGTCATTTGTGCAGAGACCATAAGGAAGTAAGGGAAGAGGGAAGAACATTCCAGGCAGACCAGCCAAGTGCAAAGGTCTGAGGTCTTGGTGCACTTGAGGACCAGTAAGGAGGCCAGTGTGTTAGAGCCAAGTGGGTGATAACAGATGAGTGCAGAGAAGTTGCAGAGGCCAGATCAGAAAGCACTGATGTTGTAGGGAATGATAAGGCATTTTGTTTCTACTCTGGGATGAGAAACTGTTGCAGGAGTTTGAGCAGAGAAGTAATATGATCTGACTTAAAAATTAAAAGGACTATGGTTAGCAGTGTATTGTATAGTTCAAAGTAGCTAGAAGAGAGGAGTTGAATTGTTCTTAACACATAGAAATGGCAAATACTCAAGGTGATAGATACCCCAAATACCCTGACTTGATCATTACTCATTCTATACATGTGACAAAATATCACATGCACCCCATAAATATGTAAAATATTATGTACCAATAAATAAGCATCATGACCCAGCAATTCCACTCCTAGTTATATACCCCAAAGAATTGAAGACAGGTATTGAAACAAAACGTGTACAAGAATGTTCACAGGAGCACTATTCATAATAGTCAAAAGGTAGAAACAACCAAGCGTCCACCAACCGATGAGTGGATAAACAAAATGCGGTATATCCACGCAATAGAATATTCTTCAGCCATAGAAAGAAATTGCATACTGATACATGTTATCACATGGGTGAAACTCAAAAACACACTAAGTGAAAGAAGCCAGACACAAAGGTCACATATTGTATGATTCCATTTAAATGAAATATCCAGAATAAGCAAATCCACAGAGACAGAAAGCAGATAGATGGTTGTCAAGGGTTGGGGGAAGGGCAGATTGGGGAGTGACTGCTTAATGGGTACAGGTTTCCTTTGGGAGTGATGAGAACATTTTGGAATTAGAGGTGATGGTTGTGCAACATTAGGAATGCATCAAAAGCCACTGAATTGTACACTTGAAAATATTTAATTTTAGTACTGTGTGAATTTTACCTCAGTAAAAAAAGTTGAAAGGATCCTTCAGACTGCTGTGTGGAGAAAAGACCGAACTGGGGCAAAGGCAAAAACAGGAGACCGGTGGGAAGGCCTTGGTGATCATCCCAGTGAGAGAGGATGGTGGCTTGAATAGGCTGACAGCGGTGGAGGTGGGAAGAAGTAGGCCCATTCTGGATGTATCATTTCAAGTTCCTCAATGTCCTCTCTGAGGCGTAGTGCTCATGGGACCCTGTGGCTCTACACCCACTGCAGCCCTGGTAGCTACTCTCAGCTCTGAGTAGGACTAGATTTAGGAATCTTAGGTGTTCCTTATCTTAAGACAAATACCAAGCTCAGGGATGGCCACAGTGAATGGGGTGCTGTGGGCCACAGAGACTTTTTGCCTGGGACAGTGTGTTGGGAGTCACATTATCCTCAATAAAGGATTACACTCCACTTGAGAGTGGATATGTGGTAAATCTCTATATAAACTGTTTTCTTCCCTTCCATCAATAAACATTGCTTTGAGAGGAGCCAAATGCACTTATGGGTTTTAATTGTTCAGAACAGTGACTAAGCCCCACTTGGTCAAGATTTTCTTGACTTAGCAGCTGTCCAGAAAGTGACAAATTTATGATTTGAGAGCAATTTCATTTTTCTGCCTGAACCACACAATAATTTGTGGGAATTAGCTTCCTGATAAGATAAGGGATGGGGGTGGGGAGTGGTGGAGGGAGGGGAGAGGGCATTCAATGTCCCTCAGTGTTCCAGGGAGGGCTGTGGAATTTTTGGAGCAGCCCTGGACACACTGCAGGGCCCATTAAAGGATTAACCGGCCCTGACGGAGCGGCTGCACAGCGGTGAGGTTAGTAAATCACGGGAGGCCGGGTCATTATCCTGGGAATTAGCTCAAGTTGTATCCGCAGAGACACCAGCTATCAATCGGAGTCTCCAAGGAGAACACCAAAACCCGAGGCTGAACTCTGGTACTTGAGGGGCTGAGACTTCCAGGTCACACAGGCAACAGGACTTGCTCTCTCTCTTTTTGGCGCAGACTTTCTCCAAAATCTTAAATCCCGCCTTCACTATCAGCACGTTTTCGTGGGGGCAATCCGTTGCAAGTTTATTTCTCTTCACCAAATTGTATTAGCTTTGTGCTTAGTTCCTTTAGGGAGAAAAATTTGCTGAGACACAATTGCAAGCATCTATTGGATAAAGAGAAAGTGTTTTTCATGGCATTTGTCAACACAGAGGTTTAGGTTTTTGCCTTTTTCTTTGCATGTGGTTTTTCTTTTTATTTGGTGGAGATGGGAAGGGGGAGTCTTATTTCACTGAAACATAAAACCATTTTAAAAACCCTAACTAATCCATCTGGCCTATGGAATATGGAGGTTCTTGACAAAGGCAGTAAGTGCAAATAAAAAATGTATTTGAATTGCTTGTGTTTCGCTCCCCAGATGCCCAGCAAAATGGCAGCAAATCTTTTCCCCTGTCCCTCTTCAAGACGTTTACTAATTACCCTGCCGACTGAGCCTCTGTTTGAGGAATCTGTCTTTGTGTCCTCATGGAGTTTGACCGCCATCTGAAAGAGCGATTTTGCAGAAAGAAGGGATTTTGTGTTGCTGGTTTTAGGCCGCTAATGCGCCATCGCTGAAGGGGTGTTAACAGATGAGGTGGAACTATTTGGCCTGATTCAATCAAGTAACCTGCTACCAAGCAAAGGTCCTGAGGGCACCAGGACCAGGGGTGGGTGGCCTGATAAATGAATGATGAACAAACCCACTGGGAAAAGGGACCTCCACAGTCCCAGGGCCTAGAGGAAATCCTGGCACTGCCACTTTCTGTCTGTGACTGTGCACAAGTCACTTGATGGCTTTGAGCCTCAGTTTCCTCATATATAAAATGAAGAAAATGAGGGTACCTTCTACTTAGGGTAGTTGTGAGGATCAGGAGGGATAATAGTTGGGAGGGGTTTAGAGCAGTGCCTGGCCTAGAGTAAGGGCTTAGAACATGTTAACTAGCTGTTACTACCTTTGTTTTGGGAGTTAAGAAGTGCTTCCTTTGCTATGTCCAGGACAAACACAGACCATGCCCAGGGATACTTTCCAGCTCAATTCTGGGCTGTGGTGTTTTTGTGGCCACTTGTCTAATCTCAGCTAGTGGAAGGGAAAGCATCGCATTTGGGGTCAGAAGAGCTGTTTGCAAGTATCTTCTCCACCAATGACGTGAGTGGACTTGGGAGAAAATGTTTATCCTCTCTAAGCCACTGGGCCAAGTACACAGCAGGTGAAGTGGCTCCAGTAGATGAAACTGTCCTCCATGCCCCAAGTCCAAGGGGAAAGGAACAGAAACTCATGGTTTCATGGTGAGAGGAAAGCAGGGAAGAAGACAGGCTAGGACTTAATTCAGTGGAGGGCCTAGTCTCTTTTTTTCTTGCACAGCTGAGCTCCCTTGCGTAGACAGGCTAAGCTGTATGGTTTTGCAGAAACCCAACCCTAAAGCAGTAAATGATTCCTGAATGCAAAGGGCCTTATTTAGACCTTTCACAAGGTCTACTCACCACCTTAGCAGAAAGCAGCGCTGGGTCAGATGGGAAGGGGATCATGATTTGGAACATGACATACCCAGTTTATATACCTCCCTACTAGGATCCATGCATGTGTGATCAAATGGCCCCAAACATAAAACGTCCTGTGAACTGTGCCCAGGTATGGAAGTGTGGAGGCTGGGTTTATCCCTACCATTTCGTGTTTCAGCTCTATTCCTTTCTGATGAGGACCCATCATGGGCTACAATCTCTAAAACCAGAGATCTTTGATAAAAATGCTTTATGTTGTAGGCCTTTCCAGTACAGTTTCCAGTTTAACCTAAAACGATCTGGGGAGACCATTCTACACAGCCAATTTGCACTTTCCTCATTTTAGACAAATTCTGCCAGAAATACATTTCCAAATTATTTCACGGCTACTCAGTTGAGCTCTTCTAAATCCAGCAACCCCATAAATAAAATAGCCTGAGATGGACCTTCTACATGACCTCGTATTCTGCCCCTTGTATTCTCATCTGCACCAGACGCTCCTCCAACTGCTGATTCTCAGTCAAGATCAGTTGCCCAGAAATGCTAACTGCCCTGTCTGATTCAGATATGGTGATGATTTCTATATGTCGAAGGCTTCATTTTTAAGAAAACTACTATTACAAAAGTAATGTATTTGCTCTATAAAATAATTCTAAATGAAGCACACAAAATAAAGTAATCCTTTCACTTGATTCTACTCCCCTCAAATACCAAATGTTCATTATATGTAACATTTAAAAGAAAAATGGATTCACGCTATATGTACTGTCTGTAATTTTTTTTCCCTTAAAAATATCTTGGATATCTTTCCATAAAAATAAATTTTAGAGCAGGAAACTGGGATCCATGGATCCCCAGGGGAACCCATGGATGGACTTCAGGAGTTCATGGACCCAGAAATTTTATGTGAATGCACATGTGTGCATTTTCCAGGGTTCACAGTGTTCCACAGGTCTCAGAGGGCTCTATTACCCCCCAAATGTATAAGCAAAAACACCCAACCTTGTGTGCAAGGCTTTTTTGTACTGGTTGCTCTAAAATCACAGCTAATACGTTTAGACATCCTTATTGATTTGCCATTGTGATATATTAGTCTAATGATGACTTTTATGAAATGGCCTTTAAATGCTAAGTATCTTCAAGCATAGAACTCAATTTAACTCAGTAACTTGCTCAGTAGACCACATTGTACCTCTCTTTGCTCTGTAAATTTTGCAGCAGACTTGGGCCAAAAGCAATAAAATCTGACCTGGACAAATCTCTGTAGTAACAACTGTGCTATTATTGGGATCCCTGTGCTGTAAGGCTGCATGATGTTCCATCCAAACAAAATGGAAAGTGAAAATAGAACAAAAAAATCTTCCTCAGGTAACCATTTTACAAATGGAAGGATAAGAAGAACTTAAAGTCTGCATTGCAAATCAGTTTCTAGTTCTTTTCTTCCTCCAACCATAGCACCGGTTAATAATCTAAAAAACACTCCTAGCAACTCTCCAGCCCTGCTGCGTCACAACTAGAAATTATCTTGTTAATTTGTATGTTTCCTTGTCAATAACTTGTCTCCACTAGCACCCCTTAGAATTTAAGCTCCATCACTGGTCCTGGTTGTGGCTGTATCCTCAGTTGCCTAAGAGGTGCATGGCAAATAGTACTTAATCAAATTCTTAATCGAATGCTGCCCTGATCAATCAGATGGGAGTTTGCCCATGCTTTCTAATTTCCAAAAGCTCTATCTTACCATGAGCCACAGGCCCAAGTTCCTAAAAGAAGGACAAACATAGAAAGATGCCCATTTGGAAGTTGCAACTCAGGCCTGCAGCGGCTCAGCCCTAAGAGAGCTATTAGCTCCAGTTGTTAAGGGGATAACAATGACAAACATCTTTTCCATTCCCTGATTATGGAAAGAATGGGAGAATGCTGCTTTTTTTATTTTTAACCTCGTCCTGAGTTTTAGGATGACAAAATGCACCAGCGTGTACCATGCAATGATTTCACCCTCTGACACAGTGGAAGAGGTTGAGTGGAGACGCGAAGCAGCTGCTATGCTGTTCATCAGTACCCTGACCCTGTTCCTACCCAGAACAGTCAGCAGCCTGTCCTCTTGGCCTGACCTGCGGCCTGAAGCTAGGTGAGGCAGCCAAGGCTCCCAGGGGAGAAGAGGCCCCCCCCCCACGCCCCTTCTCTAGCACAGCCATGTCGTTTCTTGGACTCATAAATCCTGAGCCAGTATTTGATCCCACAAAGCAAGATTGTGGTTATCTGGGTGGATGGGCCTGTCATGGGGCCTGTAGACAAACCGCAGCCAGGCTGGGCTGTGCTGGATCATTAGTCACCAGGACAGAAGTTCTGCACTGGGTCAACCCCAGGGCCAGCCCAGCTCTGGCCTCAGACAGGGCCCCAGGAGGACAGCTCATTGTTGCTCTGAGGAACTCAAAGTCAAGCCTTCCCATTCTTTTTGGAGGTGAAGGGGGGGATGTAGGTGAAGAAATAAATCTCTTGCATCTGTCTGCAGTGCTTCTCAAACTCTAGCATGCATAAAAATTACCCTAGAGAGTGTGTTATAAATGCAGGTTATCAGACTCCATCACCAGAGATTCGGATTCATGGATCTTGTTCCAAGATGACCCTTCAACCACCTTAAAACTGTCTGCCACACCCCCAAACCAGCACACTGGTTTCATGCTATCTAGCCATGGGTCCTCTCCCCTCCACCCACCCACCCAGCCCCTGTGTGGGAGGCTGGACAGTGAGACAGTAGGGTGTCTCTGGAATTCCTGCACAATTCAGTACATACCTTTCTGCTTCAGGGTACAGAAGGAGACCTGCACCAAGCAGGACTGGGGCCAAGGAGCCAAGAGGGCAGAGACTGGAACTCCTGGGACCACCACTGAGAGATTGGTTAGCTTCTCAAATGATAACATTATGGGTAATAACAATGGTTACCATTAATTGAGCCCTTCTAAACGCCAGGTACTGGGCTGAACAGTTTCTGTGTATTATCTCATGAGGCAACACCCTGTGTGATAGGTTCATTGTTATTCCCATTTTTCAGATGAGGTACTGAGACGCTAAATGACTTTCTAGCAAGTGTCAGTGAGTCTGTACTCCAACTTCAGCAGGATGACTAAGGACACTGTATTCTAAGCCCTTGTCCCTCTAAGTGTGGGCTAAGGACCAGCAGCAACGGTATCTGTGATGGTTTTAAAAATATGTCTACAGGTTTGTTGATTCTCTTCCTTTCAAGGGGTGGAGATAAGTTCCTCTCCCTTTCAGTGTGGGCTGAAGTTAATAACTCCCTTCTGATGAATAGAATATAGCAGAAGCGATAGTGTGTCACTTCTGGGATTATTTGTGAGAAGACCATGACTTCCATCTTAGGGACAGCCGTGTCATGAGCAGCCTATGGAAGGGCCCACACAGTGAGGAGCTGAAGCCTCTGCCAACAGCAGCATGAGACCGGGGAGTGCAGCCCCTGCAGAGCCGGCAGCCTGTCATTTCACAAGAAAGCCCACGCCAGAATCATCTAGCTAAGCTGCTTCCAGATTCCTGACCCTCAGAAACTGTGTGAGAAGAGAAATATTTGTTGTTTTATACTGCTAAGTTTTGGGGTCATTTGTTACACAGCAGTAGATAATGAACATAGCGTATCATCTGGGAGCTTTGTAGAAGTGCAGACCTCAAGCCTCAACCCAGACGTACTGAATTGGAAGGTGCATTTTAGCAAGTTCCTTGGGCAATTCGTGTGCATGGTAAGTTAGAAAAGCACCGTTCTAAGCCACTCCGTTCTCAGTCAAGTATAGAGATATAAATACATATGTCTCCCAGGGAAAGTCTTTTAAGCTAGTTCATCTTGCGTTTTCCCTCCTTTCCTCTATCTTTCTCACTCCATCAGGGAAGCAATCAGCCTCTGCCTGTTACCTTCCCTGGCTGCCATGTTGCTTGGTTTGCTAAGCATCCTGCCCCTCCGCCCCAGACTCAGCAAGTGACAAGTGCCTCCTTGCACAAAAATCTCAGTAACGGTTTACTGGAAACTACTCAAGGGAGTGCTTTAGATGAGAACCCAGGGAGAGTCATGGGTGCCAGATAACACACAAATTGGAAAATTACCTGAGGATATGATGCCGTAACATGAAAGTGTGAGTTTTATTCTTTTCCTTGATTTGGGGCTAGCCCACTTCTAGGGGTCTCCCCCTTATGGAGAGTTCTTAGTGACTTCAAAGACCAAGTCAGCATGTTGGAGAAGGTAGTAGGGAGAGGGTAGAAGGGGTGCTTTGATTCCAAGTTATGAACCTAGGATCACTGAGAGAACCCATATTGGGATAATTGTTTCTTTTTGATGTCGTTGTTTGCAGTGTATGCCTGTTCTAGGTTTTTGGGCACAGACACTTGCTGGAGGACTGAAACCAGCAAAGTCAGCCTTCAGACCGGGAAGCAGCCTTGCTCGCAGAAGGACTCCAGGGGGAAGCCTCTGCTGTTTCCAGCTCCAAGGTGGTGGGACACATGGCACAGTGCCGTTACTATGTCGAACCATTCTTCCTCTGCCTTTTTTCTCTGGCCATGTGCCAATACTCTTGGGAGTGTTTTGGGAACACCACAGAGTAGTTTGAGCAGGTGGGTGATATGTGGCTCCAGCCAACCTTTTTAGCTGTGTTTCTGGCCAATTCCCATTATGTTTTTTTTTCCCACAGCCATATGGAGCTATTTTCCATTTTGCAAAAATATCATGGGTTTCACACCTAGATCTTTGAGCAAACTACTCCCTCTACTTATGGTCTCCTCCCTATGATTGACTTCTACCCATCCTTTAATTCCTGGAAGTATCACCTCCTCTGGATGCAACCCTAGATTCCTCCAGACTGGGTCTAGTGTCCCTCGCTGTGCTTTCATGGTGCCCTGTGTACTCTTCCCTTGCATTATTCATCACTCTGTAATTGCTGATTAATTTCTATCCCCTGCTAGACTGGAAGCACCACTGAACAGCTGTGTCTCATTCACTGTTCCATTTCCCAGAGTGTCTGGCACAGAGTAAGTGCTCAATATTTATTTGTTGAGCAAATGCATAAGTGAATATTCCCTGTGCCCAGAGCAAGGCTTGGCCCTGGTATATGTTCAGTAAAGGCTTATGGGATGAATTGGTGTCTGCTGCTCGTTTCTCTGGAGAGGTTAGAAAAGTCATGGAGCTCTTGAAGAACTAGAGGGCCTGAGGGAGGAAGAGCCTGGACATCCCTGGAAGCCTAGATTCGTTCTGCCTCGGTCCCTCCCTCTTGCACTGGAGCTGACTGCAGGCTCAGCAAGTGCCCTGCTCTCATCATGCTTGCTGCTTCTCTCACTTCTCTTGACTTGATAAATAGAACTAAACTTTCTGGTCTGAAAGGTGCTGCCTTATTGATTCAAACGCTGGCAACACTGACCCCAGCCCAGAAACATTTCCTGGGGATCAAATAACCAGCTCCGCTTAGCACTCATCAATCTGCAGCCTGGCTAAACGTCCACTTACTCTAGGACTTACTACCTGAACCATAACCCTAAGTCCCCCAGGCCAGGGGATGGCCTGAATAATTTACTATCATCTTTATTTCCCAGGGTTGTAATTTAGAAGGGCTTGCTGTTTGAGGCAAAACAAAGCAATGCTTTGGTTCACTAAAGGCTCTCAGTGGTGCTGCTCTCATGGAATAAAAATAATAATTCCATATCAAAAATACTTTTTGCATACATTTCTTATCCATCTTATATAAAAGTCTAGAGATAACCATTAATATCTACAGTTTATAAAGAAGGAAATAAGCTCAGAAAACTTCCTATAGATTGTCCTCTAGCCAGGGGTACAATGATCCTCTAGATGCTAATAATAAATGTAATAGGAATATTTATTATTACTAATTGTTTAAATGAGTTATTGATAATTATATTAATAATATAAATTATTATTTTTATTACTAGTTATTTAAATAAAGAGTTGCTGTAGTGTTTATTGTATGTCAGGTACTATATTTAGTACTTTATATGGATAATCTGATCAAATTGTCACACCAATTTTATAGGTTATGTATTACTATTATCCTCATCTGACACTTGCAGATATTGAATCTTAGAGAAGTTAAATAACTTGCCCAACATTATGAAACAAGTCAATGGTAGTGGCCATAGTCTAACTCAAGTCAACTTGACTCCTGAACTATTCCTAGTTGCTAATCTGTGAACCCCACTAAAGCCAGGACCTCAGCCACAGAACCCATGGCTGTGTCCTCATTGCCTGGCACAGAGCTTGCATATGACAGGGACTCAGTGAATTGTAAGATGAAAGCCCAGTCCTGCTTCCAAACTTGATGTTCTTTCTTAATTTCCTGTTCTGTCTCAAACATGAAGAAAGCAGCTCTGAGCTATAAGTCAGGAGGCCAGTTGGGCCCATTTCCCATCCATCACCAAGCCTTTTCACTGCCCCCTGCCCCCAGCCTCACTTGGCTCATCTTTGGAATGGTCATAAGCACAGCTGCTGTTTATCAAGTACTAACTACACGTGCAGTGCCATTCCAAGCACTCCATGGACATGAATCAGATCTTCCACACAACCCTGCAAGGGAGGCATTATTGCCTCTCGTTTTCAGAGAGGGCAGCTGCAATTCAGAAAGTTTAAGTAACTTGGCTAAGGGCATACAGTAACTAAGTGGCAGAGCAGAGATTGGAACCCACATCTAATGCTGAAGACATGCTCTAGATGTTCTCTCTCTCTCCCTCTCTCTCTGTCTTCAGCTTTAATGAAATATAAGTAATCACACAGTTCACCTGTTTAATGTGTCCAATTCAGTGCCTTTTAGTATATTCACAGAGTTATGCAACCAACACCACAATCAACTTTAGAACATTTCAGTACCCAAAAAAAGAAACTCCTTACACCTACCTTGGCTAACTCCGACCTCAACCCGGCCATACTCCATCAGCCCTAGGCAACCACCAATCTACTCTCTGTCTCTATTGATCTGCCTATTCTGGGCATTTCATATAAATGGAATTATACAATAGATGGCCCTTTGAGACTTCTTTCACTTAGCATGATGTTGTCAAGGCTCATCTATGTTGTAGTTTGTATCAGTATTTCATTGTTTTGTATTGCCCAACGATAGTCCATTGTATGGATATACCACATTTTACTTATCTATTTCATCAATTGATGGAATTTCGGTTGTTTCTGATGTTACTTCTCTTATGCACCCTATTTGCTTCCCAGGGATGTTCTGAAGACCAAATAGAAATTAGACAAGAAAGCATTTTCATACTATAAAGTCCTCTACAAGTAGGAGGCAGCAGTTTTTATTGAGCTGGTGGAAACAAATGAGGGCAAGTTGGCTTATGTTTGTTTATTTGTTTCCAATGAGCACAGTGCATCCTGGAGCAGTAGTTGGAAATTTAGTCCTGGAATAAGAGCTGTTTGTGTTCTTATCACTGGTAGTGCCTCTTCAGCATGCCATTCGGTGATAATGGTTTCTATCTCAACCTTTACTTTTTGCTATAAAACAAATGATAGCAAGTGGCTCTTTAAGGGAATGATTTTCATTCGGAGTGATTCAAAAGTCTGGCATTTAACTTTTATGGAAAACAGATCTATCTTCTACCACTAAACTAGGGAACTGTTGACTGGAAATAATCTTACTAAACCAATTAAAAAACTCTTCATGGATCTTTCTCATCAGCAATTCAGCAATTCATATATCTTTCAGATATCAGAAGAGGCTAATCATGCATGTGTTACTAAGGAGTCCACTGTGTATATTTTGTAAACACACGTAGATGAATCCAAGAAGAAAACCAGGACAGTTAGGAAACTTGCATCCTCTTTTCTTTCTTATCCTGGGGTGAAATGAAACAGAAGTGGGAGATTATGTTCTTTTCCCCATCTTAATTTGGCAAACTAGGAATTGTTTCAACTAAGTCCTATAAAGATTGCATATATGCTGCACAAATATTCCTCATATATAACAAATTTTGGGGTTAGGTTTTTCAGCAGCCAGACTGAAGGCGGTGTAAAAATATCCCTGTAAAATATTTCCTGTTTTCAGCAAAAGGCTGCTTCCACCATTTTCAAAGGGGCCTCTATACAAATTCAACAGATTTATTGAGTGCCGACTGTACCTGGCAAAGGACATGGAGACAGACATATGGAGAGGTAACAGCCAGAGCATGAGAAAGGTGATTGTCAAGACAGGAGGAAAGGATGAGAATAGGTGGTGGCAGAGCAGAGGGAGAGTCTGCACTGGGACAGCGAGTAGAAGACCTACGGTGTGCAGGAAATATTTATAGCAAATATTTTTTATACATTTACTGTTTGCTAGACACTGTGTTTTCAAACACAGTGTCACTTAACACAGACTTTCTCATCCAATCACCACAACTTTAAGATGTGGATACCATTATTAAACCCCCTGTTAAGATGGGACTTACTTGCTCAAGGCATTCCCTTAGTAAGCTGATGGAATTGAGGCCTGAAAATTCAGCCTGACTCCAAAGCCCAACTTCCTAACCACTGCCCTAAATCACCTCTTTAAACAGAAACCAGTCTATTCAGGGTGCTTCATGTCCAAAAATAGATACAATTTTTTTCTTTCAGGAAAATGAAGTCTAATTTTGTCACTGCCAATTAGATATTATAACTCTGAAATCTGAGTGTTGCATTTGAAGAGATCAGAATTTTACATTTTTATCATTCGAATATTCTTGGGATGAACATGGTATTTCAGTGGCCCTCAGTGAGACTAGGAAGAGGGTGACTTTGATCTGGGATACTTCCATACCCCAACCCTTCTCCAATGTTCAGGGATACTATCCTTTTCTCTACCACTTTTCAAGTTACCATTTGGGTCTTCAGTACTCCTGAGATGCCACATGTCCCAGACCTGACATGTTTTCTTAGGTAGCAGAGAAAGCAGCCTCTAGAGCCAGAAGGGACTGCAAGGCATTATCTGGTCTAATCCTCCCATTTTGTGGATGAGGGAGACTGAGTCCCAGTGAAGTGAATCACCCCAACTCACAGAGCTGGATAATAAGTCTCTGATGGATTGCTCCTTTTTGTGTATAATGGTGTTGTTTTTCAGGAAACATGAAAGGGGACCACAGAATTCCCCAAAGTCTGGGATGAAGACCACTGGTAGTTCTCAAGATGATTTAGGTGATGTTCAACAGCATTTAACTTCTCTGTCAATGCTTCTGGTTTGGGTCAAGGAGATAATCTCCATTTGGCCCTGTCTTTCACACCTAACACTTGGTAATCTCTCTCTTTAACAGAGAGAACAAAGCTGAGGCTTTCACAGTCAACTAGCCAGCCAGAGTCCGATAACAATGTTTCGTTTTCATTGCTTTTATTATTATGCCCCTATTTGTGGCAAGTGATACTGACTTTCAATTTACAGTACTGATATAAAGTTTCCCCCAAAATATATCTACTTATGTTTTTAAAAATTGATCTAAACTGTTAAGCAGATGGTTCATAAATACGACAAAAATCTTGATAGTGGCGAGCAAATGACTAAAAGCAGGAGACACGGTGGTAAACCATTTGTGTGGCAAAGAATAATGATTTGGAGCCCCATATAGGCCCCTGAGGTAGACATGTCTCCAGTCACACTGCCTAACCCCTTGCCTACCTTGAGAAGGGTCACCATTGTGTGAGGATTAAGGACAAATTGATGTTGATCAATCACTTAGTGTCTTCCACCCCATGTCCCATGATTCTACCACTCCCACGGTCCGGCTTCTCCTGGTGTGCCCTTTCTTTTGTGCCTCCAAATGACCTTCAAGTTCCCCTCTCTTTTCCCTGTGGACTCTAACACTAAAGACCCCAGATAAATGCACAGGGTATTCCTTAACATTGGAGGATGGTGATTCACTGTGGCCTCCCTGACCAGGCTTGGGTGAGAGAAATAATGCTGGGTGTGGCAGGGGAACCATGCCGGTGTGGGGGCCCCTGGCCCTGCCTCTCGGGAACCCAAAGGGCCTTGTGCGTGTGACAAGTCACTGTCCTTCTCTAGGCCTCAGTCTCCTCGTCTTTACAATAAATGCCCCCTCAGCCCTTGAACCCTGAGTTCAAATGGTTCTGTCCTTCATTTTTCTCGCCTTTCTGCCCACAGCGAAGGCGGGATGAAGAAAGCAGGCAGAAGGAGAAAGGAAGCGCCAGGGCAACGGGGTTTCCGCATGTGTGAAATAGGAGAGAGGTGTGTAGTCAGTTACAGTCCCAGATTCCTAGGGCTGTTGTGAGGATGAATTAATTAAGATAATGTTTGCAGGGAGGTTGAAAAAAAAAAAAACAGATAATGTTCGCAAATGTCTCACCACAATACGCAGCACACAGTAGGTGCCCAAACATGGCAGCTAGACTGCTGAAGAGGTGGGCCAGCTTCCACAGACGGTGGAGGGCCCTGAGGGGGGGCAGGCTTCTGCTCCTCAGCCCAGACCGGCCTCTCCCTGGGCTGGACTGGAGAGCGGGCTTATTCCCTTCCCCTGGGTCTGACCAGGGACAGACGGCACATTCGGAAAAATAACACCAGGAAGAGAGTGATGGGATTCCGGGCCCTTGTGTGGAGAAAAAAAAAATGACAAGGAACCAGTCAAAGGTCAGGAAATCAATTTTTTTCTCCTTACAGATCTATAAGTTTAGAGGCTTGTAAAGGTCAATGTTGTCCTTTTAAAGTACCTCCAGGATTTACATCCTGAGTAACACTTGGTTTCCTCCATAGTAAACATGAAGATCCAATTAGTTTTCCCTATAATTCAAAGAGATCCAAGAAACAGGGACCTTTCCGGTTGGGAGTCAGTTTGGCTATAAAGTTTCTTGCTACACTATTCTGAGGATGAACTTTAATCCATATCTTATCTCCTGCTTGAAAATGAACATCCCTTCTCTTCTTATCATAATGTTTCTGCTTTTCTTTTTCACTTTTTTTTCCCCTTTCCTTTGGAGCCTTGGCCATATTCCTTTCTGGCAATTAGAATAAATTCTTCATACTTAGTTATTTGCTGCACTCAGTTACCTTAAGAATTTTTCTCCCTGACTTGACTCCAGGAGGCATTTTAAGGTCCTGTCAAATCAGAATGTTGCTGGAACCCAAGCTTTCTGGGCCCTGTTTCTAAGTCTTTTACAGCGATGTGAACTGGTGGTCATGGAATATTTCTCTTTTTTATGGCATCCTTGAGCAAGGATGAAGTCACCAGTGCAGCCGTTCCATGAACCCTGTTTACAGAGGCTGCTTCTCAGTCCCTTGGTTTCTCCCTTTCCCTTGGGTTTACCAATCCATCCTGTTCTTTCCTGGGGGATGAAGGGGTGAAGTGGGCAATTGTCAAGGAAGAACACCCCCCAGGGCAGGCTTTCTCCTCATGCTGGGCTGTGGTGCTGGTGTGCTGTCACGAGCAGGGTCAGTTCCAGATTCCTAGGGTGAGAGGATCGGTGGTGTCTTTCACCCCACTTCAGAGAGGGTGACAATCAGTTGTGTTGTAAGTACTCTGGCCCCTTCTGAAAGGCAGGACTGAGCTGGTAAGAGATCTGTGTGTGACTTAAGGAGTGGTGGGGCCTTCATGGAAATCTGGAGGGATCTTATTTTGCTCTCCTTTGACCAAAAGAAGAGAAGTGAGCTCTTGAATAACAAGGTGATACCTCATCCAAAGATCAGTTGGAAGATTTGGCAGGAGACACGGGGCCTCTCCTGCACAATCCCTATTTGACTGGGTTCCTGATAATCATTACAACCAGCATTTCCGGAGTGTAAATTATCAACAGGCCTGGTTAGAAACACTTTATGTACATTATCTCATTTAATCTCAGAGTCTCCCTGTGAGACAGATGCTATATCATCTCCGTTTTACATCTACACAGACCAAGGCTCAGACATGTTAAGTATCTTGCCCAAAGTCCAAGTGAGTAAGGGCGGGACACATATCATGTAACAGTTTGAGACATAATTTTTTTTCTCCAGCTTTGATGAGTGAAGGAAACAGTGGATAACCACACACCTACCTAATATGGTTGAGATATGGAGAGGCATTTTTGCTTTTGGCTCTTAAAATATTCCTATTTGGTTTTCCTCTTTGCCTATTGCCTAACAGTCCAGATAGGAAGTATATCAAATCAGGATGCTTTCTGAAGTTGTAAAAAACAGGAAATTCAACTCAAATTAACTATAATAAAGGTGATTTATGAGCTCATATAACTGCAACTCCAAAACTAGAGTGATCCAGCACCTCAATGACGTTATCATGGACTTAGCTTCTTTCTGTCTTTCTGTTCAGCCTTCTGTGGTGTCAGCTTCATCCAAAGGCTGCCTTGCCTCATGGTGGCAAAATGGCTGCAGAAGTTCTAGGCTTCACATTTGCATAGTCAAAAAGGCCAGAGAGCACTTCTTATACAGCATTCCAAGCAAGAATCCAAAGATTTACTCTGGTTGGACAACTAAAGTTGCAGCTAAACCTTGAATCAATCCTCATTCAAGGCCTGGGAAGTGGAATTTATTGGCTGACTTAATCCAACCAGTGATCACCCCTGGAAATGGGGGCAGAATCTGCCTCCGTTGGCTACATAGGATACATTGGGAGAGTGGATACCCAAATGAAAATCTGGGTAGTCAGGAAGGAGAAAGCATAGAATGGTTACTGGGTAAATAATTCATATCTTTGAGTTATTTACAGATAAAACATATCTTTGGTTCAAAGTGATAGAATGCCCAATGGCTGAAATTCAGGAATTTATTAATCTCACTTCACATGAAATGTGAAGGCAGGCCATTCCAGTTAGTGTAATGGCTCAGTGATGGCCCCAGTGGCCTGGACTTTTTCTGCTTTGTCATACTCAGTGTTTCAGCAATGGTCACACATGGCTGCTAAAGCACCGGGCATTACCTTCTCAAATGTGACCCAAACAGGAAGGAGGCAGGAAGGATGGAAACAAAAGGGCTGTCTTCTTGCACATCTCTACTTTTATTGGGGTGGAATAGTCTTTCCCAGAAATCTCCCAGCCATCTCTCTCCTCCATCCATTGGCCTGAATTGGATCATACAGCCATCGCTAGCTGCAGAGGAGGCTGGGAAAGTACTATCTGGAGTTTTCAGTATCTGTAGTGGGAAGCTGGCAAGGAAAAAATGGACTGAGAATGGCCTGGGTAGTCAATCAATAATGTCATGTTTTGGTAATTCTGTGCTAAAGAACTGGAGGCCATATCCTAAGATTTTTCTAATGTCCATTATAGAGAATGTTACCAGGATCTGACTTAAGGTCTTCTTAGCAAAACTCAGACTCACAAGCAGTTAGCTTTCATCCACCAATACGATGTTCAATGCAGCATTAAATATTCAAGTGTTGACATCAATGAAAAGTTTATCAGAAGCAAAATTAGGCATCAGCCTACTTTACATTGTCAGCACTAAATGAACACCTCACATCTAATTAAAAATCAGATGTCTGAAGTAGGCTTATAAAAATTGGGAATTCCAATATAGACTGTTAACTAATGTGAAGTTTGTTTTTTTCTAGATGACAAAAACATTTCCCTACAAATTAACTGCCTGATCTTTAGGGCTCTAAATCCAGTCTCAAAGTACATCACAAATATCCCATCACTCAATAAATTGCGGCTAGTATCAGCAAAATATTTTTGGCTTATTTGAAGATTAAAGCAACGAGGCCAAGAAAGTGACTCAACAGATTAGAGGAACGGTAGAGTGAAGGATGCTGAGAACAATCTGATTACACACACACATATCCGTTATGTTTTTAGTTCCAAACTATTCCAACTTTGGACATTCTTTTTCCTTCTGACTTCCTTTGAAAAATGACATGAGCAAATTTTTCACTGCAGTTGGAAGCAGACTCTATTAGAAGACAGAGGCCAATAGCCCAGGAAACTGTGACAAATGAATCCGCTAGGAGGAAAGAAAAACTTAAACTATTCGGAAAGCAAGGGATCCAGGAGTAATTGCAATTTTGCTGGGCAGGGCCAATGCAGACTTACATTTTAGTACCGACTCACAACCAACATTTCATAGTGCTTTAGCATTTATGTGGCAGTTTTACTTATATTGCCAATCAGCCCAGGCTCTAATAAGTCTCCACTAGAGCATATGTGGTATGTACAATTATAGTGGGATATAATAGGTATTATTTTTGGCAGCCAGCAGTTTATCCTCTATCTTCCCTTTTCTGGCAGCTGACTCAGGCCTGGCCAATCATAGTACCCATTCACCTGAACCCATGGGGACCAATCAGGATCATCCCCTGGGATTTTGATATGTAGTCACATAGTTATCCCCACCCCATCACCACCCATGCTGTAAAGCTGGAAGGGAAGCCTGGAGCTGTAGAGGAGAACAAGGGAGATGGAGAGAACTTAGCAACACTTTGGGACCTAGGACCAATCTTTTCCTGAAGCCAGACCCCTTGGGATCTAGTTAGGTGAGCCAGTAAATTCTGTTTCTGGCTTAGCTAGTTTGCACTGAGTATCTGTCACGTGCATGGGAGAGTCCTGACTGATACTGCCATGGATATAAGCTACAATCCATCTTTCCATGTTCAGCTTGTGTTGAGCTTTTTGATGAAGTCTTCTTTGGTGACTGTTCCTTTCCCCAGTAGTTACATCATTCTCTGACTGTAGCAAACAGTCAGTGCAATGTTGAATTCTCTTATTTTTTAGATGTCTTTCAGTTGTAAAGTCTCATGGGAATGGACAATAAAATCCCCAATTAATAAACAGAGAAGTTCTGAAAAATTTTTTTTTCATTTCTCCATAGAAGTAAGGTAAGCAATGGTTAAGTGCCCAGGCTAACTCACAAAAGCCTTTTTTATGAAAATGGGTGTACGATGGCATAGAATAATAGGTGTCATGCAGAAAACTATTGCTTGGAAAATAAAGTAAGTTTGATTTAAGAAAACTAGGAGGTTGAAGCAGATTTTCCTGGACTATATGGAGGAGATTCAGAATTTTGTTGGCCTCTTTTAAAAATTAATGTTGATTTTTATCAAACTTATATATCCATATGGTTTAAAGAGTCAAATAGTTCTACAAGGTTTATCACGAAAAGTAGTGGCTTTGGAACCACCCACCTTCTCAATTTCCTTCTTCTTGGAGGCAACTGCTTTTAAATCTTTTAGTTATTTATTTTAGTATTTAATATATATGTCTAAGTCACTTGGTTTTTCTCTTTTAGGTTTATCTATTAATTTCCATTAAGGAGTGTAAGAATTCAGCTTTCAAGGCCGGGGGCAGTTGCTCACGCCTATAATCCTAGCACTCTGGGAGGCCGAGGCGGGAGGATCACTTGAAGTCAGGAGTTTTAAGACCAGCCTGAGCAAGAGCACAAGACCCCATGTCTACTAAAAATAGAAAAATTAGACGGGTGTCCTGGTGCATGCCTGTAGTCCCAGCTACTCAGGAGGCTGAGGCAAGAGGATTGCTTGAGCCCAGGAGTTTCAGCTGTGATGATGCCACTGCACTCTACCCAGGGTAACAGAGTGAGACTCTGTCTCAAAAAAAAAAATGACTTCAGCTTTCATCCTTACCTGCCCACCCTGGCACCCACTGCTTATTCTCCATCTTCTTGATGCAGTTTTATCATAAATTTGGTTAGATCAATATTTCGTGTTCACATTACCATCACTAGATATATACAATTCACTGCTGAGCCATGTAGTATCAAAGAGTACCAAGATTACTTTTCCTTTCTATCAAAACTTGAAGTTTTCCCAGGAATAATAATCTTATATTTTGTCTACTTGCTTAGGCTTTTATGTAATTATTAATTTAGCCTCAAATTCACTCCCAGTTGGTTATATGTCTTCTCAATAAGGTAAAAAACCCATAATATTTTCTAGCAATTTTCTCTCTCTCTGTTTTTTTTTTTTTTTTTAAAGAGACACGGTCTCACTATGTTGCCCAGGCTGGATTTAAACTCCTGGGCTCAAGCAATCGTCCTGCTTCAGCCTCCCGAGGAGCTGGGACCACAGGTGCATGCCACCATGCCCGGCTAATTTCATCACTTCGGAGACAGGGCTTCTTGAACCTTCTGACCTACTCCAATTTGGAATGGTTATCCTCCAGTAGCTGTTTAAGAAAAGGTGTATGAGATATTTTTTGAGAATATGCACATCTAAAAATGCCTTCTCACTTATTGATAACTTGGCTGGATATATCATCTGGGTTGGATGTATATTGCCCTTTGAATTTTGAAGGCACTGTGCCATTATGATGTACCAGTTAGGATCATGGACTTTGGAGCTAGACAAACTGGCCCAAATCTCAACTCTACCATTATTATGAGAGTCATATTGGGCAAGTTACTTTGCCCTTTGTACTTCAGATTTTGCTTCTGAAATATGGAGATAATAGTAGTAGCCAGCTCAAAGGGTTGTTGTGAGGATGAATTGTAAAGCACTTAAAATAGTGCACGGCATATAGTTCAAGGCTATGCTAAGTATTAGCTTCATTGTCTTCCAACTTGTAGGGCTGCTGTGAGAAGTCTGTTTGGATTCTTGATTTCTCCTAGGTAACTCATTTCTTTTTCTTTAGAAATGTCTAAAATTTTTTTGGACCAATGTCCTGAAATTTCAGAATGATGTTCCTTGGTGTAGGTTCCAACCATTCCAACAACCCAACCATTGTTCTGGGCACTCAATAGGTCTTTTCAATCAGGAAACTCAGGTGGGCATGGTGGCTCACGCTTGTAATCCCAGTACTTCGGGAGGCCAAGGCAGGAGGATTACTAGAGTCCAGGAGTTTGAGACCAGCCTGGCAACATAGCAAAACCCCATCTCTACAAAAAATTTAAAAATTAGCCAGGTATGGTGGAAGCTGAGGCAGCAGGATCACCTGAGTCCAGGCAGCTGAGGTTACAGTGAGCTCCGATCATGCTACTGCACTACAGCCTGGGCAACAGAGTGAGATCCTGTCTTTTAAAAAAAAAAAAAAAAATCAGGAAACTCACGTCCTTCAGTTGGGGAAATCCTATCAATTATTTATTTATTTACTTAAGGATAGCCTCACCTTTATTTTTTCTGTCCTCTCTTTCTGGAACTTCTGTCATTTAGTTGGTCTGATCTGCCCTTTATTTTCATATATTTTTACCTACATCTTTTATCCCTGAGTCATTTTGTCATATACATAATGTCCAGGAGCTCTGCCTTGTTCTCACTTCCTTTTTTAAAAACCAATGCAAACCAAACCAAAAACAACAGCCTGTTCTTGTTTCCTTAATGCCTATCTTTGATCTCTGAGACTTCTAATGAAAAAAACAAAAACTTGCGTTTCTTTTCCCTGTATAGACTTGGTTTCCTCCAAGTTGCTTTCTTCTGTTTACTCTTACCTCTATCTTTAATATTAGAATCTTTCTTTTAACATCTGGTAGTTCTTGGCTACCTGCCAAGTGGGACAGAAAAAAACCTGTGTGTGGATGGGGTTTGTCAACTATGGGCTTCTGCACAGGGTGACCTTATTGGGCCTGACTAGGAGCTCCTCATGTCAGTATCTTTTGCCTTTTCTCTTTGGCTGGTCAGCTTCACCACAGAAGAATCTTGCAATCTCCTCTCTGGAGGACGTATGTCAAGCTGCCAGCCTGCTGGGGAAGAGGCTTGGGCAGTATATCAACTTTCACTTAATCCTCTTATTTTTTAAGATGCTTACCCTCTCCAGAGAATAAACCTTCAGTATTTTGCTGGGTGAGGGACAGTCACCCAGTTGTAATGACTTGGAGAGGATATCTAAAGTTTCTTCAATAGACTTCCAACCAAAGGTCTGTTTTTTCCTTTTTTCCAGTACTGCAGTGCAAATTGGGATTCTTTTCAGTGCCCACTACCATCAGTTTAGGATTCTGCTTTTTTGGGTCTTCTGTCAGTTACCACTAACCTTTTTTTTTTTTAAACAAAAAGAGAGCAGTTGTTCATGTCGTAGTTTTTACCTTACTCATCAGGAACATCTTTCTGTGTCAAATATTCTCTGAAATATAATTAATAGTTGTCTTGTATCCTTTCATATAAGTGTATCATCATTCATTTAATCAACTTTCTATTGCTAGACAAATTTGGGTTATTTCCAAATTTTTTATATCATAAGCAACAGTGTGTTGGAACATTTTTGTTGCAAAAGCTCTGTTCACACTCTTATTTTCTCAAATTCAATTCAGTGCTATTTTTGACAGTACTACTTTTGATGGCTCATTAATCCCATGAGATGCTTTGTGAAGTAAAGGTCTGCAAACATACGTATTCGGGAATGCTGTGATTCAGCGTGGGTCTGGAAGTCAGTTTCAAAAACTCCACAGATTCTGCTGTTGTACTGTTCAGTGTGGAAGCCACCATGATCCCAGACTCAGCTTCTATTTTACCCAAAGAGAGTTGTGCTGATCAAGGCCTGAGTGAAGCAGTAGAAGAAAAATAGGCAGGACAAGGGGTATCTGGCTCAGAATGACAAACAGCCCAAGATAGTATTAATAGAAAGCACAGGGCATAATCCTCCTACTTACCATCAGGATGTGCTTAGAGCACTATACAGTGGGAAGTAATGCTTTAGACATAATTGTGTTTAAAAAATTCATGACTTTCTGAATTAAGGCAAACTCATTTGGAAGCCAAACTTCACGGTATACACTTTTTTTTTTAAAAGAATGTTTCACACTGCTGAGAGTTTTGAGGGCTTCAGTTGTTGCACCATTTCAGCAAAGTCAAACAAAAAGCCCAATCTAGTAATTCTCAAACTATAGCAAGCAAAAATCTCACAAGGCAAGCTTATTAAAATGCAGGTTTCTGGGCCTCATTCCTCTTAATCTAACTCATCAGCTATAGTGTAGGCCCTAAATCCTTAACCTGTAACAAGAACCGTCAAGGAATCTCCTATAGGTGGTCCATGGACAATTTGAGAAACTGGCTTAGGCAGTGTTTTGCCAGAAATTACCAGCGTTGCTTGAATCTGGAACTTCTCTGGAATTCCCTTGCTACTTGTCACAGGATCTTGGGGTTAGGGCTGAGAAGTTTTTAACACCAAACAGGGCACCAAGCCCAGATGTGCGGGTGACCCCCTTCCAAGCGGGAGTCGAGTCTGTCAGGCAAACGTTTGGGGCAGTATAGCTTCCTAACCTTGTCTGACTGACTGTCTCTTTCCTTGGGGTATTTAAAATTCATGCAACCTCTCCAAAAAACAAGGGCTGTCAGGTTATATAGCTCCTGGAAATGGGCTTTTAAAAACAGTAATTAGAGAAATTGAAAAAACAGGTCGGCTTGCTTTTTGGCCCAAGGAATAGGAAATGGCAACTTAAAATTTGGAAGCACAACTTTTGGGGTCCCTGTTCCTCTCTGCGCGCTTTTTTTGTGTTTTAACAATGCTCCTCCTCCTTCTGGGGCCTGTCTCTCCACTTCGAATAATTTTAGTCTAATCAAAGAGGCAAATATTCAAATCTTCGACACAAACAAGTAGCCAACGCCCTCGACCTAGAGTTGGGGTTCAGGCCTAGCGGGGTGAAGCTCTCCCGAGCTTTATCGAGAGCTCCATGAGGGGGCAACGTCTTCGCTGCAGGGCCCCCGCCACCCTCCCACTTCTGCTGCTTCGCGCCACACGCCGCAGCGGGGCCTCGTGGTCTCTCGAGTCAAAGGTCGTGGGCGAGAAGCCCACAGGGAACCCGCGAGGAGGGAACCCGCGAGGGGGGAACCCGCGGGGGGCGGCCCCGGGAGCTCAGAGTCGCCCCGCCGCCGGGCTGCGGGGAGGCCGCCACGTCAGTCGAGACCTGCCCCCGCCGGGCCGGGCCCGCCCCTGTCCCTGGAGGCGCGAGTGACGCCGGCCGCGCAGGGTAAGCGCTCGGGGACCCCGGTTGTCCTGGAACCTGGCGCGGCGGCGCGCCCGGGAGTCGGGGGCTCCCGCCGGCTCCTTCACGCGCCCCGGCCTGCGGCGTCCGGCCCGCTCGGCTGCAGGTTCACGTACGCAGCGGCGTGGCCGCTCCCTTCCGCCCCGGAAAGAGCTGCGGCTCCCGGGGTCTTTCAGTGCGCGCGGACGTCGCTCCTGCGAGGCGGGGGGCCACAGTGTCCCTGTCCCCAGCTGTTTACTCCCTCAGCCTCACCTGCTGCCCCTGTGCGCTTTGCCCTTGCACAGCCTGGGCCGCAGGCTGTTTGCAAAGCTCCCATTTCCCCGGCCGGGAGAAGCTGCCTGCTTTCTCCTTTGCTCAGCTCGCAGTCCCTCTAGAAAACACACCGGAAGGGGGAGCTTTGGGTCAAGCCAAGGCTTTTCTCTCCAAAATGGCCCGCCTTCCGCGCACCTGGTTTTAATAAGAGCCTAGGGAGAAATATGGCCGGGAGGCCCGAAAGATCCCCAAGAAATTCTGTCCGCAGAGAGGGAAGGGTGCACATGCAGCATACGCGCCGACGCGCTCGCTGGACGGGGGTTGGTTAAGACCTTGTGCACTTTTCAACTTTAATTGCAGCCTGGAGAGGATGTAGGTTGTAGTGATGTTAGACATGTGATCTGAACAGCAGTTAAAAACACATTTATTAACATCGAGAACAAGGAGACTGCACAGTTGTGTACAATGTATTATTTTCTTCCCAGTTTGAATAACAACAAAAAAAAAGAATATTGAAAAGCAACCTCCGCGCCTTCCTATACTCCCATCTCCTCAATCCTTGTACGCACTTATTTTTTACATAGTTGCAATTAGAGGTACATGGCATTCTTATTTCAAATACTGGTACAAGGGAGGTAAATTACATCCAACAGAACGGAAGTCTTCATTAGTTCTAAGAAAAAGATCTCACAATACACAAACTGGAAGTTAAAGATTGTATTATGCTTTCAACCTATATTATAAAAGTTTAAAGGATAAAGGACATGAAAGCCTTCTAAAAAAGACCCTTGTGAGACGTAAAATATAAATATGTATCTACACATTGTTATTGCATGTTCGTTTAAAGCCAGGGGAAAGTTCTTTCCAACATAAGACTTTGATCTTTACAACTCTTAAGAAAATAACTTATCCTACCTTGTACTAGAGTTTTGAGAATAATTAAATTCCCATAAAACATTTCTTAAACCCTTAGCATTTAATCAGAGGCCTCAGGGTCTTGCACTTCTGTTCCGTCTATCTAGAATGCTTTCTCCCTTGCCTTTGCACCGCTAGCTCCTCTTTATTCAGATCTCAGCTCAAATATTTATTTCCCTGCACACCCCCCCATGCAACATCAATATTTTTTCTTCAAAGCACTAACCACAATCTGAAATAGTCTCATTCGTTTGATTATTGCCTGTCCTCTAACCCCTCAGTGATATAAGCAGTACAATACTAGGGCCCTTGACGTTTTGTTTGCTGTTGTATTCTAGAACCATACTCCCCTCCACAGCCCTAATGTCTACCAGGACAGGTATTTAGTAAATACAAAAAAAAAAAAAAAAGTTTACAGCACAGAGTGTAGCCTGGGGAGCACTTGCTAAGAGAATGTGACCCTTGAGGAAACACCTTTAGTTTCCTGTCTCCCTGGCTTAGGTGTAGTTGCTGTCCTTCTTATGGTCCAACCTGCAGTGTCCCAGGCCAGCCCCAGGAAATAGGATCTGGAGGCAGCTGGGGCCTCAGGCAGTTTCTTTTCTGTCCAGATTTTGGACTAGAGAGCAACTGGGACTCTCCCCCAGAGGCCTGGGGACTGCTGGCCCCACAAACCCTCTGACCCTTTAGCACTTCCCAGTGCTTGGCTGCAAGTGTGAGGTTCCAAGGTTCGTGCATGGTGGGAGCTGCTTGTGAAAGCTGCTGTGTTTATGTTGGACTCCACGCACAGGGAATAATTAGAGGAGTGACATGCTGCTACAGGCAGGCCTTTCCTTGTGGGCTGGGCCACAAGGCTGCCGTCTGGCCTGCTTGCTGGCAAAGGCAATGGATTTCTGCAGATTCCTGTGTGGTTCGGAGCAACCACGTCTCCAGGGAAGTTTTGATGAGGAAGAGGCTGAGTGTGGGGGCAGAAAAGTTTGGAATTTCTCATCGTTTTGAGGGGATTGATGGCTGTTGAGAACCCTGTAGGCAACACTATAAAGTGGAGTGTCTGGGCCTGCTTGCCTTTCCTCAAGGCTGCGCAGCGTTCCCAGGGTCTTACAGGCCCTGCCTGGCCGGGGCCTACATGTCCAGTGGGTGGAGTTCAGAGACAACAGCTGTGGGAGGAACCGGATGTTCTGGGAACTGCCAGTGGCTAGCTGGGTAGAAGCTTTTCTCTAAGCTTTGCTGTGCTCAGCACTGTGTCTGGCACGTGGTGGGTGTTTAATAAATGTTCACAAGTATGAAACATGAGAGAGCCCTTCAAACGAGGTTTCAAGCCTGGCAGTGTCAGGTGTTCTGCAAAAATAATTGATTCGGTGAACATAGACTCAGGAGACTGACTGCCTGGGTTCAAAATCTGACCACTCTGCTTACAAGCTGCAGATAGTAATGCTATCCATGTGGGATTGTTGTGAGGATTAGAAGAGATAAATTTTGGAAAGCACTTAAAACAGAGACTGGCATAAGTAATAGGATAAGTGCTAAAAAATATTAAGAATAAAATACCTCATGGGGGAGAGAAGGCAATGGCATCAGGGAGGGGCACACTGGCTATTTCAAAAGTAAAGGTCATTTTCTCTTTCTTAAACGGAGTGAGTACATTGGTTTTGTTATATTGTGATTCTTTATACTTTACTCGTATTTTGTAAATGTCTTAGTATCTGCTCAACATAGGATCAAAACATTAAAACTGCATACTCTGATGTGTCATATACTGCATTTTTACATACTGAAGACCATTGAGGTATTAACTTGTGTGGCCTATCTTGTTCTTGCACAACCTTTTTAGGGAAATATTGTTATTTCCAATTTACAGATGAGGAAACAGAGGCTGAATAATTTATTTAAGGTCTGCACTATTAAATAGTGGAGCCACGAATTAAAGCAGAGCCTGTGTTCTTAACTGCTATGTATGGCATTTCTTGTATGTCACTGGCATAGCAGGTTGTATCTGAGCCGTAAAAGAAAAACGAAAGTCATTACCCTGCCAATGTCCACTCACATAAAATTGCACACTATGACTTATCTGTATGAATTAGGATTTTTCTCAGTAGCATCCCGAACTAAGTCAAAATGCAGAAATAAGTGGATATAGGAATGGCTGACTACAAATTGCCACCCCTAACCCTCTACTTTAAATTTTATGTTTATCGAAACAGCCTACCGTTCTCAGTTCACTTAATAATAGGAAATGCTATACATTTTAATTTAAATGTACAGACAGCCCTCAACTTATGATTTTTCAAGTTTATGAAAAGCAATATGCATGCGATAGAAACCGTATTTTGAATTTTGGTATTTTCCCAGGCCAGCAATATGCCGTAGGATACTCTGTGGCGATGCTGGGCAGTGGCTGCAGCTCCCAGTCAGCCATGCTGAGTGTTTTGAGCACGTTTAAGGTAGGCTAAGCTATGATGTTTGGTAGGTTAGGTGTGTGAACAAATATTCTTTGAAAAGATATTTAGAGGAAAGAGATTATTCCAGTAAACAGTCTGCAAATGGGCACATGCACCCTTTGGTACAAAACGAAGGTGCATTCCAGAGAACAAAGGGAAGGTTTGTCCATTATAGAGAAAGTTCCCTCCCACCCCCAGCTTTCCAATTAGGTCTGTTTATGCAAATGAAGGATTCAAACTTGCTTAGTTCTGATTGGTTGATGTTTGCTGAGTTCTACTTGGTTGACGGACAGCCTATTGGTTGGTTCAGGCAGCATAAACAGAAACAGGCTGCTATGAATCCCAAAGTTAAGCAGATTTTTGGCTTTTCCAGGAACTCAGAGTAGGTTTGTGACCCCCTAGTAAGCAAATGGCTGCTTGGCTTTAATTTGAATTTAGGCCCAGTTAGCCACTCGTGATTCATCCTGAGGGACTGGTTCTTTCATTGTTCACAGGATTCATCTTTGACTTAAATATTTTCAATTTACAAAGGATTTATTGGGATGTAGTCCCATCATAAGTCGAGAAACATTTGTATATAAAATGAGATGCCACTTATATGTGTTTTAATCTATATATAAAATACATATAAAATCATTAGAAAAAAAGGTCTGAAATACAAGAAAGACAATAAAAGAAAATTGACTATCACTGGCTTAAGAATATAATTGAAGTTTGAAAATTTGATGGTGTGTGAAGCAGGACTACATGGTATTCCTTAATTCAACAGACTCGTGTTAAATGCTTCTTATGTCTAAAGCATTACGTTAGGCCCTGAGGTAAAGTAGAGAGATGGATAAGGCATTTGGATATTCAAGGCTGTTTGTGGCCCTTTAATAATGTAACACATTAATACACAACTGACTGTATTGAAACTTATGACACGAATCAAAGCTGATTGTATTAAGAACTATGAGATTCCTACAATGGAAATGTTTTGAGGAATTCAAAGAAATGATCATTGACTTCATGAAGACTCAGCATTTGAGCTGGACTTGGATGTTGGGTAACGAGGAAGGGAAGAGGAGGAGAAGATTGTGGATAAATAAATGTGTGGTGGCAGGAAAACTTGAGGCCTATTTGGGGAATAGAAAATTGCTGTGTTGACTAGACCGTGAGGTTCCATGTGATGGGAAATGAGTCTGGTTGGGCAGGTTGGAGTGAGAACTACACAGAACCTCACACGCCAGGTGAAGGGTCTGGCCTGCCTTTTTCGGTGGACAATGGTGGGCCGCTAAAGGTGTCCCAGCACAGTTGTGGCATGGTCAGCATTGTGCTCCAGAAGCATTCTTCTGTCGGTGGTTATGATACTAGAGAAAAGAGAGTTGAGAGATATGGAGACCAGTGAGGAGGCTGTTGGGATAGTGTGGGTGGATATTCATGAGGACTTAAACTAGCACGACAGCAAAGAAGATAGGAAAAAAGAGGCTGATGGAAGAGGTGTGGGTGGAGCTGAATTTATAGTTTGGTAACTGATGGAATGTGTTGACAGAAGGAGAAATCAAAGAAGACTAAGGTTTTGAGATTGGGTGCCATTGACAAAATAGAGATGTCAGGAGGAGGAGGAGCTAGGCACATTAAAAGAGAGAGAGAGAGAGAGAGAGAGAGGGAGAGACCAGTGGGTGTGAAGCTGAGAAGTAGCAGGTTGAAATTCAAATTTCTACACTGTAGGACTTCTCTTAGTCTTTAGAGAGAATGCAGCATCCAGCATTTCCCAGGGTGACCATAGAAACCCCTCTTTCGTTCTCCCCAAACATTTCTCAAAACAGTTTGGAAATGTATCTGCAGATAACATCTCCTGCAAGTAAGGAGAAAGCAGAGTGCTTTGGATTTTTAGGCTGTTGTCTTTAACAACATTGGTCCCACATTATAGCAGAGAAATATCTCACAGTAAGGTTCACTCCCAGGACACCGGGTTCTGGAACCCAGATCTGTCCAGGTGCCCATTTCTTCAAGCTGCTATTCTAGCTCTATTTCATCGTGCCTTGGATTTCTAACATATGGAGAATAGAGTATCAACTGTGAAAGGAAGATGAGTGAGAATTTTACACTTGTGCCTGAAGGGCTGGGAACTTAGGGAGAAATTTTTATTTTTCTTAAGAATACTGCACTCTTCCTTCTGAAGGGCTGGAGGAGGTGGAGGCCCTCTTTCTATTATTGGTGCTTGGCTACTGCTCTTGTTTAGACATTGTTTCCTTTAGAACAGGGTCCTTGGGTTTTGAAACATCTTCCAGACTGACTCATCTCTAGGCCGGCTGCAGGCTCTCCAAGTGACATTTAAGGACATGATTCCAGTTAAATCAAAGCCTCCCCTTACCAGAAAGTCATGCCAGTGATTTTTTTAAAAATTGCGGTAAAATATGAGGTCTGTCCAGAAAGTATCCAGCTATGTAATGTGAAAAATAGAGACATTTATTGAAGAAGATACCAGATTCAAGAAACATTGTACATAGGACAGTGACGCCTCAGTCCCCTTCAAAGTAGGCACCTTGGGACCGCAAAAAAGTTCTCCTAGCGTCTCTTAACCTGACCCGTACACTTTCAACATTCTCAAGTCTTCTGCTTGTTGCAGGCCTTCCAGAACATGGATCACTTTCAGCAGATTCTCAACCATCTTTGAAGCATTTGTGCCACATTTTTTTTGTGCTGCACTCATTGCATCGTCCCCGAAAGCCTTCTAAATCATCTGAATAGTTTCCGAGGAGGAATGTTCAAGCTTAAGGTAAAATTTGATGCAGATTTGTTGCTCTCCTTGCTCACTCATTTTGAATATGATGGCCACACAGTACACATGCTCGCTCAATGGCGTCTAGCCACCCCACTGACTAGTACAGTGAAGTTGTCATTGCTCACATATGTACATTCCAGTACGCTCTCCTTGGCTGCCAGGTTACATCGATGTTGCGCAAACTATTCTTGTTATATTAACAATGGCTGGATACTTTGCAGACAGACCTGTATATAAAACATAAAATTTTCCATTTAAGCCATTTCTAGGTGTACATTTCAGTGGCATTAAGTACATTCACAGTGTTGTGCAGCCATTACCATCACCCATCTCTAGGATTATTTTCATCTTGCAAAACTGAAACTCCATACCCATTAAAGAATAATTCCCCATTTCCTGGACCCCCGCCCACCCATCCCCTGGCAACCACTATTCTATTTTCTATGAATTGGAGTACTCTAGGTATACCTCATATAAGTGGAACCACACAATCTTTGTCCTTTTGTGTCTGGCTTATTTCACTTAGCATGCTGTCTTCAAGGTTCATCCATGTGTAGCATGTGTCAGAATTTCCTTCCTTTTTAAGGCTGAATCATATTCCATTGTATAGGTGTGCCACATTTTGTTTATCCATTCATCTGTTGACAGACATTTGGGTTGTTTCCACCTCCCTGTGATCTTAATTAAGTTCTTTAAGTACTTCCTGCTTGGAGCTTCCTTTCACACAAGTTGGAGATGCCTTTTGGGTTTGTTTTAATTATGTTTGCATTAATAATAGAAAAATCACAAACCATCTTACTAAATCAAGATGTGAAATTTGGCCTATCAAACTTTAGTGAAAAAAAGCCCGCTTTTTAATCGCAATGTGAAGTGGACTTGAATAGCAGCAGTTCTGTGCTTGATTGGGAGTCATGGTCCCAGAAGCTAACCAGTGATTCCTGGCAGAAGTCCCTTTTAGTTTGGGAAAAGAAAGGGCTATTTTATTAAGGATTAGCAGTTCAATGCTGGGTTCCCCTGTGTTCCCAACGTCTTGGCAAGGCCTCAGGCATTTGGGTAGAGAGGTTGAAAAGTCAGTAGGTTGGTTGGAAATCCAGCCCCAGAGTCCACAAAGAAGGAATTTGGGTGTTTCCCAGGAACATGCTACTTTGGGGTTGCTATTGGTTCTTAACTTTGAGTAGGATTGAAGAACAAATTAGAAGAGGGCTTGGGTGGAATGGGTATGGAAACCATCAAAGAGTCCTTCGCTCAGCCCACCTTCCCACACCATCCTTCTTTTCTCCTTCCCAGAAGAGTTTGGTTCAGAGAAAACAAAGTGATTTTGACTGAGCTATTAGGTGTGGCATAATTTCAAGGCTAGCTGGGAAGCAGCCATTTGATGAGGTGTTTTTTCCCTTTTGCCAGCCTCACAGGGAACCGGCTTTATCATTTGGATCCACCAGTTCTCATGCTGTGCACTGAGTCATCTGGGGGCACTGTAGTAAACTCACAGGGGTGCTGTGAGATATTTTAAATTTTTGAGGAAAACACAACTCCGCTTGACATCTACATGGGGATACCCATGAACTACTAGCCCGAGGTGGTTCATAGTTTCAACGTTAGATCGTGCTACATTCCTTTCAATGATATCATACCTTTGCAAAGCCAGGTTTTCAGTGGTTGCTATGATAAAAATTGAGTACCTCGTGAAAATCAGTGTGGAATAGGAAATGAGGATAGCAGTGTCCAATATGATTGCAAAGTTTAAGAAATTGTACAGTGCCCAATAGGTATACACATTCTATTAATAAATAATTGTGATTAGTTAAGAATGGAATGAAAAATTTTTTCCAACTTATATGTATTGATTTTTCAGATGGCTACTAAATTGTTAGGACATAAATACTTATTAAGTTGTTTGGACTTTACTACTTGACAAATGGAACTGTCAGGTATTTCTTTCATCCCCAGGGGTACCATTAAAAATTACCGAGACATTAAGGGCATTGTGTACCAAAAGAGTTTGGGAATCTCTGCTTTAATCTATCAGAAAATACTCAAAATTGTGTATTTACTTTTAAGTACATTAAACATGAAATTGGACATGAGATGGCAAGAGGAGTAAAATAAACACTTTGCTTTGAGATTTTCTAAATAGCTTTATTTTTCTGATTATAAAATTAGTATATATAAGTTAGGAACAATCCAGAAAGGTGCGAAATGGAAAGTAAAAGTAAAAACCCCCATATTCCCACCCTCCAAGAGATAACAGCTGCTAACTTTTTGGTGGATAGATTTCCAGACTTTTTTATATATATATTTAACAATAGATATTTTACAAAAATTGAATCATATAAATTGTACTGTTTATTGCTTTTTAAAGTTCACTATATTACAGCCATCTTTCCATATCAACATGTATATATTTGTAATCACACACAATGTATATATATTTACTTTAAACATACTTAACACTTTTAAGGGAGGGAAACCTCTCAATTCTAAAACCTTTTTTACTAGTTGCCGGATGAGTCCACTACTAAGAGTAGCTCAACTTTGCCCCCTTGTGGCCTGATTCAATATTTAACATTTTTCTTCAAATACATTAAATACTTGCCTAAGGCCTTGTATTATGACGTGGAGGATATAAAGGCGAATGAAATAGGGTCGTTTCTGGGAGCTCATAGTCTACAAGGGGAGATGAAACACATAATTAAATAACTATGAAAGAAAATAAGAAGCAATTAGGTATCATAACTAGATACAGTTAAAATCCCACAGGTGGAAAAGGTTAGTCCATCTGTGATGATGAAAGATTTCGTGACACACTCACAACAGCAGCAACAACAATGATAACAGATAACATTTATTGGGTGCTTGTGAACCAGGAACTGATTTTTGCAATTTTCATTGAGAAGATGGAATTTCTCCCGTCTAGGCCTTTAAGCACGAGTAGGATTTCGACTTAGAAGGGTGATGAGGAGGTGGGATGGAGAGAGGGGCTAGGACTCCGGGGCAGGGGAAGGGAGGGGAAATGCAAGCACAAGAGCATGGGCGTCTATACAGAGAGGAGTGAACCTTGTAGATTGCTTGAATGAAGAGCAAATGACGTTAGAAAGTCAGGCGAGGGCCTTAAACTGCAGGATAAGGAATGTGGCCTTAATTCTGTTGACAGGCAGTAAGAACCAATGATTCAAGTTTTTTGATGAGGAAGTGATTTGATCAGAGCTGGAAGATTAACCCTTCAGCCAATGTGAAAGATGAGAGACTCAGGCAGAGGGACCAGTCAGAATGTTACTGCAAGAGTCCTGGTAGGATATAATGCAGCTCTGAAGAAGTACAGCAGAAAACGGAGAGGAGGGAAGGAATTCGAGCTTGGTTAGGAAACAGCAATGACAGGATGTCTTTCTTGAGTTTCACGTTTTTATTACTTTTGTAAAGCCACAGTAACATTTGATGAACTCTGATTGGAGGTCTTTATACCCAATAGGCTTACTTGACATAAACTAAATAGATTGATTCACCGATGTTCGCATGCTGATTTTTTTCCCTCTTCTCTAAGAAAATAGTTATTTTAAGGACACCAGCTAGACCACACTGTTCAGCCCCTGATCTGGCAATTTGTTGCCAGAGATCAGATCGTGTGGGCACACTATTCCTAGTTATTCTCTAAGTTTGCAGTGGTGGCATGGTATTTGGAGAATGGTGTTACAATATGTTTTCTTATTTTCCAATGAATATAAAACCAGAGGGAATTTGCTGAACTGGAGCAAACAGGATTTGGATTAGACTTGAAGAGCTGATTCAAAGGGCAGGAGATACTGGCATTGCATGATTAAGAGGGCTGCAGCATGCTGTTTTGTGGCCATTTTACAAGATATGACAGTACATTGAGATGATTGGAGTTTAGTTTGTCTTCCAAAATAATCAATTTTAAATATAATTTATAAATGCTTATGAAAGAAATCCTGCCTTTAATATTATAAGCACCTACAGCGGTGATTCTCAAAACAAGGTCTGCAGTTCATGGGTGAGCCATCAGAATCTTCTTGAAGGGCTCAAGCCTACCCCCAACAATGTATAGGGTGTTATTTTATAACAAGAAGTTAGGTGCGTAAGCTAGAATTTATCTCTAATAAACCGAGTAAGAAATGATTCAGATATCTTCCTCCTAGTTCCTTGTTATCTCTGGCTTTACCATGTCTATGTGAGCATGCCCCTACATAGTTTGAGAGCCACTGACGTGGGGAGAAATGATTATATTGATTTCTCTTTGTGCATTTCCCCAGTAATTATGAACTTCTCTGCACTTTGTGGGTCCTTTTACATATTGTTCCTTGTGAAACTATTAACACATTTTAAAGTAAGTTGAATGGAGAATTTTATGCGAGGTGTTGCTAGGGCAATCCAGGACCTAGAATTCAAGAGGATTTGCCTGGCTTTTTTCTCTGAATGTTAGAGAATGTGCTTTTGCTCATGGGCAAAGAGGTGTGACAGAATATAATATAATATAATGCAGTTCTTGAGTTTGTGGATCACTAATTAACATGCTTGAGTTATTTCAAACTTTACTGGAATCATAATTCAGAACTGATTTGTCATTGGTATATAGCAGTATCATATTTCAAACCCTATCAGATTAGAGTTATGTACTTTATCACTTTTTAACTATTTAAACTACATTTTTGTTAATAGGATCTATGTTTTAACATCAACAGGCGGATGATCGGATTGCATGGTTCATGTCTAGTTGAGTTTTTATGGCTAATTGGGCACATATGTACTAAACTAACCCACATATTTGGAAGTGAAGGATTTTACTAAAAATGAGCAGATTTTTATAACAGGCAGCTTATTTTCATCTACTTAAGTAGTTTTTTAAACATGAACCATTTTTCAGTACAACTGTATCTTAATGTATTAACTATTTTTTTTAACACAGATTTCTTTCACTAGCTTAATGGGAATTCACAGAAATCATAGCCTTTTAATTAAAGCCAATATGTTTCAGTGCCAGATATTCTGCAGAATTCCAATGAACCAAAAAAGAACACATTTCTGAACTGGAAGTGTGCATATGGGACCCTTCAGAAGCCTGACAGAAGTGCCTGATGGAAGGGTTTGGAACAGGAAAAAGATTAATAAAAAGAACATCAGAGTAGTTTTCAGAATAGCTTAAATAATGTGTGTAGTGAAATAATTTTCTACACCAAAGGATGGTTTGATTGAAAAATTGAGACTTTTGCATAGTCTTGATGCTATAAAGTCTAAATCTGACTTCAGTCCATTTTGAAATAGTAAAGACAGTCTATGATAGCTATTATTTTTGAACCTAAAACTAGTACAAGTGACTATATTTTCAAAACTAGTACAAGTGGTCTGACAACCAAAATTTGAAGACAAAGGAACAGAATATTTGAAATTGAAAGGATCCTGGAAAATCTGGCATGTACAGTCATTATAATGGCAGCTATAATGAAATCACAGATTCATTTGGTAATATTAATAGTTTGGTCAAACAAAAAGATCCTGGGACCAGAAATCATATTATTTAAATTTTAATTGTTGCCCTACACTTAACTAGTTGTGGGACTAGGCAACCTTGCCATGTTTCTGTTTTCTCAGTTGTAAAACAGTGATTATATGTACTTTAACCATCTTATGAGGTTATTGTGAGGATCCTAATGAGCTATTGCATATGAAAATTATTTGAAAAATAATGCTAAAGCATCATGCCAGTGCAAGGAAAGGCTCCATGGACAATGCTGAATGAATGAATGAATGGCTAGTTCTCTTTGCTCTAGTTTTATTTTCTCCCTCGAAACTTGGGCCAAAAAAATAAAATTAAACATGTGGTTTGGGATTCTTTAAAGTTTTACACAGGTGCACTGTGCTGGTACCCATCCAAGTCTGAGCCACATGTATAAACATAAATGCATTCTGATAGATATCCTAATATTACACGTGTACAGGATGTTTGGTGGGATTTTTTTCCTGTGGTATTGGATTTGGCAACTGGAGCCCCATTTATAAATGCAACATTTTAAAGAAAGCCAATGACAGTTGTGGCCCCCTCCCCTTCCCCTCTCTCTACTCCCCCACCCTCCAGTCTACTGTGGGGCAGCCCAGTCTGTCCTCCTCCGATGTTGACTCAGACACCTCTTTTATCCTGCAGGCCTTTTGCAAAGGTAATAGGGGAAGGGAAAGAGAGAGGGAGTTCTCTTGGTTGCACCCTTTTGGAGGAACAGGGTTCATGATTTTCTCCTCTTTCCACAAGGAAGGGAATGAGGTCTGGCGGGGGCTGGGGGATGGAGGCAGGTAATTCCCCCAATAAATTAAATGAGGGGAGAAATTTCTTCTTACTTGCAAGAAGGGAAACTGGCTTTAGGTTTCTCTGCTGGACATTTGCTTGGTCAGAGGGCTTGCAGATCTGTCCCTTGACCTCCTGGAGCAGAGAAGAGAACTGGAGAGGGATGGCAGGGTGCGGAGAGGGCTGGCTGTGGGGCAGCCTGCACGACCACTGGTTGGTGTAGCAAGGATGCCCTAGTGATTCATGGTTAGGAGCACCTTGGTGCAGGGCTGTTGGGTTTGAGTCTCTTGCTGGCTCTCCCACCCAAAAGGGTGACCCGGTGGGTGATCATGCATCCTAAAGAGTCACACTTCCAGCTTCGGCTTGCCCTGCTAGAGGTGGAGGGCGTGAGACTTAAATTGAGTCAAGATTGACATACACTGAACTAACTAGTAATAAGTGACAGTGACCCAGAGGTGACGGAACTTGTCTAAGATCCTCTACTCTAGGAGGGAAGGGAGATTTGACAGCGCACAGTTGAAAGTGGTGATTAGAAGATAAAGAAACAGAAAGCAAAGCAAAACCCTAACTGTTGCATGTTTGTATGGCACTGAGCAGAGACTTTTCCATAAAATTATTACACTAATTAGAAACTGTCAGGTGGTTTGACTCCAGGTTACTTAAACATAGAATCCATACTCTGAGCAGAAAAGACCTTAGAGATGATTCCTTTAGGCTAGAAGATTTCAATTGCTACTCTAGAAAGTCCAGAGTGGGTATGGCAGCCCACAGAGGTTGCTCAGGACCCCGTGGGGGAAGGATAAGAATGGGGTTCAAGTGGTGAGAATATGGAAGAAGGTAGAGATGCTGAGGAGGTGGGATTTCTGTTCTACCTCACTTTATCCAGAAATAAGTTTGCTTTTACCTGCTTTTATACATCAGGCTTCATTGTGAGATTACTTTTGGACAAAAAAGACTTCCTCATAATCCATGTGCCTTATTTCTGAGATAAGTAAACTGAAGTTCAGATTGGGAAGTGACAAGCCACAGGCCACAGACCCTTAAGTGGCAGGGTCAGGACCTAGGTCATTTAGTTCCACACCCTATCCCAAATGGGAGGGTACGGTTATTTAGCCTCATGAATTCAAGGTGCATTTATTGAGCACCTACTAGATAGAGTCATACAATGGTTTTTTCCCTCTCTTCTTCCTAAAAGATTAATGCAGTTATTGCATCCATTTGGTGCCTTTACTGCCGGAAAAATAACAGCCAGCAGGGGCTTTCTTGGGTTACCTCGGTAAGAGATCTCTGCAAGTCAAACACTATTAACTTTAATGAAGTGGCTTTGATGGTGGGGAAGAGACAGCTGACACCATATTTCCCTAACAATAAACCACTCTGACAGATAAAAACAAACAGCCTCAAGATAACATATAGCATTTCGGAGAACAGGGCCAATAATGAACGCAGACGGATGTGAGCCATGCTTTCCTCTAAAGCTGTGTTCCCCCATCTGTTGTAGAAACTTCTAAAAGGCAGGGCAGGACGATCTAATCCAGCTTTTACAGAAACCACTGCCTGGGTTATTATAAGGATGGCCCTGGGAGGAATTTTTAAATAAACCTAGAACTACCGAGGGCTCTTCCTGAAGACCCTCTTTGCTCTGCTTTAGGCATTGGATCTGAGTGCTGATGGTTTGTTTATCCAATTCTAGCAACCTGGGTAATATAATCCTCCACCTTCCCTGCCATAGGGTGACATAACCTCCTGATGTCCTCTCTGTGGGGTGAGCTTCTCAGCCCCAAGAAATGATCCTGTGATCAGTGATCATTATAGACAGAGCTGCCAGGGCTTTTTCCATCTTGGCAGATCCCAGTGGAGAACTTGGCCTAAAATAAAAATAAAACCAAAAAACCCCCAGGGTTATAATAGATTTGTGCTAATGCCTGTTGAAAGTCGCAAAGGGGAAAATGGTGTGGAATTTGGAGCTCTGGCATAAATTAGTCATTAGACTCAGATTTCAGTTAGACTATGATGGGTAACATATATTAGCTTAAAAAATGTTTATTTCAGTTCCCTCACCAGGCTGTGTCACTTAATGAAACACCCTATGTTATGTCCTTTCATTGGGGGCTGCTTTTGTGTGTGTGGTAGGAGAAGGATTATGATAATTGTACTTCTGAATTTTTAAGTCATTTAAAAATGTATTTTCTCATGTGATGAGACATGAGAAAACCTCCCCACTGGGGTAGGTTTTCTATAGTTCCACTGATTTGCCTGGGGTCACATACATAGCAAACATCAGAGCCAGGAATGAAAGGATTTCAAGGCTTATGCCACTCCGATGAAAAGCTCTGAGAATTTTCTGTGTGTGTGTGTGTATGTGTGTGTCTGTGTGTATTGGCAGCTGGGTGGGTAGTGGCTGGAAAGCAGAATAGCCCACCTGAATTATTTAAAGAAATCCACTGGTAATCCCAGTGCCCTAATTTAGCTTAAACACCATGTTCTTTCCTCAGAAGTATCTGTCCTCTAAGACAATTAACAAGTTGTCCAAATACCTGCTTTCATAAAGGTGATAATTACTCTATGTATTGTTAGGCCCTTATGCAAACACTCAATTTTGTCTTTATTATTCACACCAGTCCTAGAGATACTCTTATTTCCTTCATGTTATAGATGAGGAAACTGAGGCCCAGAGACGTTAAGTAACTTTCCCAAAGTAAGTGACTTACACAGCTGGCATGCTTCCGTCTCTGAGCCTGTGCTTGTCCTGCCGTGCCACACCATGCTTGGGTTTTATTGTGAACATGTGGTCAAAGCTGAATAGCAGGAGGGAGAGAGGCCGTGAATTGACCAAACTATACATTAATATTAATAATAATAAAAACAATAGTAATAATTACCATACATGCCAGCCCCTATGCTATTTTTTTATTTGAGACAGTCTTGCTCTGTTGCCCTGGGTAGAGTGCAGTGACCTCATCGTAGCTCACTGCAACCTCAAACTCCTGGGCTCAAGCGATCCTCCTGCCTCAGCCTCTGGAGTAGCTGGGACTACAGGCGTCTGCCACTGAGTCCAGCTAATTTTTCTATTTTTAGTACAGACGGGGTCTCGCTCTTGCTCAGGCTGGTCTGGAACTCCTGAGCTCAAGCCATCCTCCCACCTTTGCCTCCCAGAGTGCTCGGATTACAGGCGCGAGCCACCGCCCCAGCCCCTGTGCTAATATTTATGCCCATCATCTCATTCACTTTGACAGCGATGCTGCCAGGTGAGAGAGGGGACGGTTCTATTCTCACCTTTTAACAGGTTAGGAAATTGAGGCTTAGAGGAGTTTATCAGAGGCTGCCTGGATGAAAGTTTTAAGTATACCTCGCCTAGGACTCTAAGTTTGACAGAAAAGAGAAAATTCCCATTGCACCTTCCCACACTCTTGGCTGAGATCAGCTTTCTCTCTGATAGACACACGCGGTGGTGATGAGTGGTAATCAGCGACAGCCCTTACATTCAGGTCCCCAGGCAGGGGCAGGAGCAGTGAAAGGACTGGGGGGCCCAGGAGCACACTCCCGAATCTTCCAGCTTGAGAATGCTCCGGGAGGCCAGAGAGATTGGGTTTTGTGGGAGCCAAAGGTGGCAGCCAGGTATGATTCCGAGTGGCCCGCGCAGATTTCTCCCGGCCCATTTTCTCTGCACCGCGACAGGCCTCGGGATGCTGCCTCCAACTTCGACGCTGGCTGCTCCAGGGTAACAGCCCAAAGGACCACAGTGGGAGTTGTAAATGTGGGCTGCAAAGGAGGGATGCCTTAGGCCCAGACTTAATGCTCTGGGTGTCCTGTCTTTTCTCACCCGCCATTTTTATATGCAGATGAAACCACTGTAAAATGAACATGGGGGCGGGGGAAGGTGGGGGGAACGGCCGAGCGCAGGGAGCGGAGTGAGCCGCGTCCGCCCGGGGGAAGCCCCTCCCCAGGGGGGTGCTGGGGCTGATTCAGTGTCTGCGCCGCGGCTTCTCTCGATCCCTTTCAGCGTGGAGCTGCCCATGCTAGGCTGCCCTTTATCAGGCAGTAGTTGTGCCCCGGATGGCATATCCCGGGTTTCTTTCGCCCAGGAGGATTACAGGGCTCTGCAGAGGTCTTGGCTGTTTCGCTTTACGTGGACTTGGGCATAGGGGACACAGCCACAGCCTTTCGGAAGCTGGGCTGGCTTAGCAATCATTAATTTCAAAATATCACAAAGCTCTGCCCTCTAGTGGTTCTTTGGGAAACATTCACATTAGCTGACGCCGGGGGGGTGGGGGGCGGCGGGGGGGGGGGGAGACAACTTTTAATGCAAACTGCATTTAAACACAACAGAGAGCAGGATGACTTGAGAGAGCCGAGTCCCTTATCTCCACAATTGAACTTTGCTTTCGGCTTCAATCCCTTCTTCCTGGCCCTTGGTAAGCTTGGGAACTGTCCAAACCAATTGAGACTATTTTAATAAAAAAATGAAGCAACACATCCCCAGAAACAAAATTCAGTTTGGATTCCTTGTTCTTGGTCAGGACAGAGCCTCTAGAGCCCTTTAACTTGTAACTGTTGTTTGTTCACATTAGTGACTGATAACACAGTTGATTCATGGATCGCATCAAACCTCCTCTCTGTTTTCTTTATGAAACATCCCTTTGGCATTTCTCATCCCTGTAACAATTATTCCTATTTTCTCCAGTGTTGATAAGAAAATGCCTTTATAACATACCCACCTTAATATTTGCCTTTTTCCATTTCTTCAAAGTGAGGACACATCTTAATTTAATACGGCAAGCTGAACTGTGTGCTCCCTTCTTAAAGTTTTTAACTTTACCCTTAAGTTGACTCTTGCCTACTCTGTGACCTCACACCCTAATTTTTCCGTTTACTTCCTGTGCTGCATTTGAAGTGCCTATAAATCACATCTTAGGTCAACCCTTTCCTTAACATGAATAATATTTGTATTCTCGCCGTGCAATACAATTTTACAACAATGCCAATTAATTTTTTTTGGCAGTCTAGACTTTTGTTCGTTTTTTTCTTTTTCTTTTTTAAAGCCCTATTACATTTCAAGCCTCTCTTTTAGCTTGTGCAGTAATTACTGCTTTAAAGCATTAAGTTTTCACTTCTCAAGGCATATCTGGAAAGTGTCACATGTGAGGTTCTAGGTGGGCTGACCCAGTTTGATGTGGGTTCAAAGCAGAATTGGGCCCAGTCAGGGGCTGTGATTTGGAGGCAGAACTGGAAGAAGGGATTGGGAGACCACAGTGGGAAGGTACATTCTCACCTGGTACTTGGGTTGGCTGGAGCAAGCTACTGCCCCTCCCCCGCCATGCAGGGCCCTCCTTTAATTAAAATAACATACGTTAATGATCTTGTATTTATTGGTTTGTTTCCAGAAGCTATCAGGTTACATGTGGAAAAGTCACTGATGCAGAAACAAGATCTACTGACCTCATCTCCCAAGCTAGGAGGGAGGGAAATTCAGCATGTAGCACAGGAAGGATAAAAGCAGATATAATTTTTATTTCAGTCATATCTTCTAAGAGCTTAGCTTAGCCAGTTCCTATCGTACCATTCTTTCCCCTTGTGAAAAACCATTCAACTGCAGTTCGTACCCATTGTTTTCTTGTGACCTTATGAGCTCTGTTGTGTGTTGAATATTCCCTGTTGGAGGGCTTAGAATTCTAATTATTTGTGCCCTTACATGGAGCAAAATTCATCCAGCACTTGCCCAGGCAGTCAGCAGGATTTGCAAATTTATAGAAACTTCTAACTACAGAGTATCCTACCTCTCAAGAAATTGTGAGGGTGTGGCCCAATTTGCTTTTTGGGTAGGTGTAGCAGAATGAGTGAGAAAGATGTCCCTGCAGTCAGATGACTTCCCTGTGTGACCATGGCAAATTGCTTACCCTTTTTAACCCTTGGTTTTTTAATCTGCCAAATGGGAATAAGAACAACTTTGGGTGAGGATTAAATGAGATGATGCATATAAAGTTCTTAGCACATAATGTTCAATGAATATTAGTTATGATAATTGTGAGGATGGAAGATTTATTAGAGGGGAGCAGCTTGCGTGGGGCGAACTTGGACTGTGGGATCAGAAAGGCCTGAGTTTGGACCCTTAACTCACTTGTATTAGTTCATTGACTCTGGAAACCCCATATAACCAGCTAAGCTCCACCTCCGGGTTGCTACGAGCCTTATACTAGGTATAGGATATACCATGCTTGGCACATAGAACACCTTAACAAATGTTTCCTGGTTCCCTGTTCCCCAGGCTTCCTAAGATGACAGTTACTGGCTCCAATAGACATTTCAACCCTAGTTTTATTTGACGAGTCAGATGTAAAGAAAAAGAGATCCCTTAGATTGACACCCTCCCTTTGAGTTAAAGACAACCATTTAACACTTCCTTTAAGACATCTTCAAAAAAGCCTTTGGCTCCGCTATTTATTTATTTAGAGACAGGGTCTCGCTCTGTCGCCCAGGCTGGAGCGCAGTGGCGTGATTATAGCTCCCTGTAACTTCAATCTCCTGGACTCAAGCCACCTCCTCCCATCTCAGCCTCCCCAGTAGCTAGGACTACAGGCGTGCCACGATGCCCAGCTAATTTTTAAATTTTTTGTAGAGACATAGTCTTGCTGTGTTGCCCGGGCTGGTGTCAAACTCCTGGGCTCAAGTGATCCTCCCACCTTGGCTTCCCAAAGTGCTGGGATTACAGGTGTGAGCCACCTCACCAGGCCACAATTTAAAATATTAAGTTAACCAAAACAAATATTGCTGGTCTGTTAAAATTAAATGAAGGCATACATTGTTGCAAAACAATGAACTAAAAGTTCTAATCATTCCCTTGTAGAACAAAACACACTGATTGGGAAGTGGTACACAGTGCCACAAACGTTCTTTGGGACACCAAGTGCTTCAGATAGATGTTAACAATCTGGTTGGAAAGATGCCATCACTGTGAACCTTCCCTGTTGTCTTAATCTCCTGGTTTGTACCATGTGTTTTAGTCTCCTGGTTCATACCTAGTGTACCTCTGGGCAGAATTTTTGCTTGAGTGCTCAAAAGGACTTTTTTTATTTTGTAAATAAAGAATTAAGCTTATAATCAGTGCTTTCTGGGGGTTGAGAAATGAGAAGGGGTTCCATGGCATGGGAGCAACATGAAAACTTCTTTCTGCTCTGCTCAGAGTTGAAGGCCTGTTTGCTCCACGGGCAGGTCCGTGAGAAATAGCGACACCCACTCTTGGTGTGAGCAGTCTGTTTTCTGCTTACATACATAGACTTGATTTATAATCGCAGTCCGGACAGCATCTGAGTCTAATTACCTGGGTATATGAAAGTTCAGGAGATCTCAACTAAGTTAGCAATTCAGGGATGCGCTTTACCAGAAGCAGATGGAAAAAATAAAACACTTTAGTTTATGACTATTTTTCTATTGGGGGAAGGAGAAGAACAAAAAGAGTTGCCAAATTGATCCTTGTCAAGCGCTAATTAAATATTATTCATGATTAATTCTGATGTTGATGTATTCAGTGTTTTAGCAGTGTCATAAATATCTCAAAGAATGAAATAACTCACTTTGTGTTGCTATAATAAATCATGCATACCGTGGTCCCCATGTGGCCTCCTGAGCCAGTCCCTTATTATTATTATTTTTTAATACATACCCTTGTTAGTGACTTTTCTGGAATATTGTTAGGGATGTGAGGAAAGGATTTTCTAATCATGCTTTGCTGTTTCCATTTCATTCAATTAAAAACAAATGCTTTTAAAATTACAAAAAAAAAAAAACCCTGAGAGTTTCTATCATTTATAGATAAATACTGATATATTTACAGATGAAATTATATGATATCTGGAATCATACCCTATAAAAAAAGATCCAGGTTGGCTGGAAGAGGGGTCAGTGGGTGGGGATATAGATGAAATAAGACTAGCCATGAATTGATAATTCTTGAAGCTTGGTGATGGGTCCATGAGAGTTCATTATAATATTCTCCATTTTCATATATTTTTGGAATTTTCTATAATAAAAATTTAAATGATATTTCCTTGAGAAGGAGCTCAAGTTTATTTCTCAGGAAAAAATTATTTAATCAGTTTTCATTGTAAGCATATGTTCTTTAAGTTACCAATCATGGGCCAGAAAATGTTAATCCGGCTTGAAGTTGATAGGCCAGTGACGATGATGATGATACCAACAGTAGCTTCTACTTACCTGAAAACCAACAGTATGCCAGATGCTCTATCACATTTGTATTTTACATACTTATTTAATCCTTAAGATGATTATGGAGGTTAAATATTATTATCCTTATTTTGTAGATAAAGAAACTGAGGCTTAAAGAGATTGCTTGTTAAAGGCCACATACTGAATGATGGAAACGAGGTCTCTGAAGTTCCAAAGCTAATTCTTATTCTCTCTCTTTCTCTTTATAAAGAGACTACACTTAGTGACACAGTTGGGCTAGAACCATGAATTCAAATAACTTGAGCAGGAAGGGACCTTAGGGATGCCTTAGTCAAAAGATGGCACATAGATGATATGCCTCCCCTACTCCGTGTCCATCGTGGCAGACATTGTTAATTGCTTGTGGCACTTTCCCACAGTGGCTCAGAATCCTACTCCACATAGTGCCCGAGACAGCTCAGTTGGCTCACAGTTAGCATTCATATAGAAACCTATTTGTCATCTCTCATCTTACCTTAACATAAGGAAACTGAGGTAGAGAGAGAGGCAGGACTTGCTCAAGGTCTCACAGCTAATAGGTGTCAAAGTACTCATTCCTCCTGACATAGGTCCAGGGCTCTTTCCACCTCAATAGCTAAGACTCCTTCCAGATCAAACTTTCTACGATCCCATATTTACATGTGTTAATACATGGTAACTGCTTAGAACAGTGCCTTGTACCTGCAAAGTACTAGATCAATGTTGGCTATTAGAAATATTGTTATTATTATAAGAAGGGAAAACTTAAAGTATGCCAACTCTAAGATGTAAGAACTGTGGGTAAAACCAGGTCAGTTTGCAAATACATCTGCTGGTTTCCTCAAATGGCAACAGAACCCTTGGCTGCAGTTGGCCAAACAGCTGCAGCCTCAGGCCCCCGGCAGCACAGGACCCTTAGCCTTCGGTCCCCAGTCACTGCTCCTCAGGAATGTGTGTGGAAAGCTCTGTCCAGTCTAGATGGATGATGTAAAGCAGCCGACCTTAGCATCGCCTTTGTGTGGCGCCAGCAGTACCCCGCCAGCCTCACCTTGCCCACGCTTGGCAGACCCATAAACCACTCAGGCGACTCGCTGAGTTCCTACTGTGATATGGCGTCCAGATTTGGGCCTCTCTCATAATCTCAGGTCTCCTTCTCTTCCTCTGAAGACTTTTGAAACCTTGAAAGACTTTGACCAACATTATTTTCACCACTCGAAGGAGAATTTTCATACCTACAGAAAATGTTCCGTGCCTGAAGCCATTATTCTTTGGAGTGGTTTTGTAGGTTGTTCTGCCTTCCCCAGGAGATCCAGATGCAGGTATTGTGAGTGGAATTTGTTTTTTTAAATCTGTGAATTAAGCAGCTAATAGAAGTCCATGTAATTTGTGTGACAAGTGACAGCTTGTGTGAAAATAACCTACCCATATCCTGTTACACATTTGCATCCATTATGCTGGGTAAAGCTGTCTGTCACTGGTAGTCCATTAAGACGAGTCACCAGTGTTTTCCTAGGTGAAAGGGTAATTATTTTTGCTGTTTGTTTGTAATTTATTAATAGTCAGTGAAGAACATTAGGGTAAAGGATGATTTCAAACACAGTGACAGATCAAATGTGTGGAAGGCCTAGTGATCTAGCGGTTGATAAGAAAAGCTATTAGTGTAAAGATAAGCTTTAGTTTGGGATCTTCATGTGCTACCACTGATTGGCATTTCAGATAAAATAGGTGCATGCAGAAAACTGAACAGAAACCAGGGAGAATATCAGTAAATAGTTTTGCTTTGGAGGGAATCACCTGTGCTCTAGAGTAAAAGCACAATTCCCCATAATGTTATATGCATGCTAATAGTAGTACACAGAATGATGTTAAGTGGCATATGAACGTGTAAAAAAATAGTTATATATTCCTCTCAAGTGCGCTAAGGAAAGAGTATAATAACATACCAAGCTCGTGATTTCGTGGATTATTATTTACTTATTTCACTTAGGCTGAGTGAGGTTAAAATATTTATGTTTTGAAAAAGAGAGTTAAGGAAAAGTGAGTTAAAGGGGAAACAAGTGAATAATAGTAAAGTTGGTTTTCAGATATGACAAAAATTGAAACAATGATATGCACATGAATGATGTTTAGGGAACATTGGACTAAAGACTAGTTCCCTTGGAACTGTGAGATTAGCCTTTGTTAACTGGGGATGGCCCATGTCTTGATATAATATATCTTATGACAAAACCATCTGGAGCTCTTACAACATTCCACCTTTTCTTTAAAATTTCAGCATAATATTATTCTGTAGGTTGTGAAGCAAAAACCTAAACAAAACAGAATTCAAGTCAAAGCAGGTATTGGGAAGAATTTCCTGGATTTTTCTTCTGTGTGGGAGATGAAAGGATTCAAGTCTTGAGTGAGTTTACAGGTGAGCCGAGGTCTTAGCTGAACTCTGTCACCAACTTCCTATTTGATTTCTGCGATGATCTTGACTTTCCCTGGACCTCAGTTTCCACCTCTGTAAAATGAAGGGTTGAGATCATCTCCACGTTATCTTCCCGCCCTGATTTTTTGATTCAGTCAGAATTCTGGGCGACAGGAAAAGTGATGCCACCTTTAGTGGTAGGATGTTCTGGGAAATTTTACACATTTCTGAGTCTCCCAAGAGGGTTACTAACACTGTAAACCCAGCTGATATCTTCAAATGGACTAAATGACTTCTTTAAAGGGTACAACACTCATGTGGAATGCAAACGTGAAAGTGCTTGCCCTTATTTAAAGGGATGGGCTTCTAGATCTCCAACAGCTCAGTCTACTTTTGGGGCTTTCCCTTGAGGGAGTCTTTCTGAATCGGATGACTGGAAGGCCCTCTAAAGCCTGTAATTATAAACACCCTTTGTCCCCCTAGCTCTGGAGGTGACGGATGGTGGATGGCTGTGCCTAGCATGTTTCTGGTGCAACTTCTCGTGCTGATTCACACTCAGACTTAGTGAAAGCTGACTCTTCCCTTTGAGTTTCTCTCCTTGGATGGGGAAGCACTTGTCTCAAGATAATTCTGTAGATTGAAAAACATGGGCATGTTTCCTCTTGCAAAAATTCTTCACTTTGTAGCTAATTTGCACAGACCACATAAAGTATCATTCTAGAGACAAGCTGCTTGTTCTTTCTGATTATTTTAGACACAAGCAGCCCTTCCTTCCCATCAAGCAGATCTGGATAAGCCATTGCCAATTTGATGAAAGTGCAACATTGAAGCACATGAGACAATGCTAAGCCAGGCAGCCAGAGGTGGGCACAGGCTTTGTAGAAAGAGTTAGATACATTATGTGAGAGAAGATAAAGAGAATCTGGGAACACAGCATCTTGCAGTGATTCACACAGCTATTTAAAACTGCAGTAAAAAAGAGTTCCTGCCACCCCTCCCCCAAAAGCCCAAACATAGAGTCCCACTATTCATTTTAAACTTTGCATCTGATATCTGTTGGAGGAGTTAAAAAACAAAGGAAGACTGCTTCTCTGGTGGATGGTTTGGACTACCCAAGGTCAAAATCTAACTCTGCTGCTTACTACCTTTGGGGCCCTGTGCAAATGGCCAAATGTCTCTGTACCTGCCTTCTCCCCTCTATAAGTGAAATAATCATATATTTTCTTTATAGGATTTTGGGGAGGAGTAAATTTAAAGAACTTGGCAAAGCTCTTGGTAAGTATTCAATAAATTAGCTATTGTTATTATCCAGTGGACATTTTTGGGGGTTATCTATCACCCTCCCCTCAACCCTAAACAATGTAGTAACAGTAACAACTTACTTGCATACAGTATAGAATTAAGCAAAGTTCTTTTAACAAATGTGAGCACAGTTCCTTCCATTTTACAGGGGTGTAAACGAGAATTAGTTTACTGAAATAAGAGCAGTTAACTGATTTGACTAAGTTCTTGGAGCGAATAAGAAATAGAACTGGCACACAGACTTCACTCTTTTGCAGTACAGTACCGTTTGCCTGTGACAAACCTTGAAAATCCAAAACCCAGTATTGCATTTATTTGGCTCAGAGGAAAGCTCCTTGATGTGTTGGGAAGGTTGTGTGCAAGTTAACATCAGTTTGGAAAGTGAGTGTGGTTTAATCTTTGCAAGGGCAGTAACAGCTATAGTGATGTCCTCTAACCACCTTCTGCATAATGAACAGTGAGTGTAAGGTATGGGCCTTATGTCTTTCTCGGAAGGCTCCTATTCAAGTTGTATCCTCCTATATTGTTTTCTGTTGGTTTGCTATATGGTTTATGGAGCTAGGCAACCTGTACATTATGGATTCTGGTCTTGTGACGTACAGGTTCCTTCTTGTTAGCGTGGGCCCAAAATTCCATGGTTTCAGTCATAGCTTAAATCGCATTCTTTCATATCTGCAGAGAGTGGTTTTTCTGCAACTGAAGACCTCCACTATAGGCTATTCTTGGGAAATGTCATATGGTGCAGCAGAAAGAGGACTGGGTGGACTGTGAGCACACCTACTTAGGTTCTAATCCTCGAACAAAATACTTCATCTCTGGGTGACATTTGCTCTTGTCTACGATGAGAGAGCTCAAGTCACTAATATCCAAGACTCCTTCAGCTTTTAAATTTTGTGATGTTTAAGCAGCAGTTTAGAAACAATTTAAAAGAATTAAGAGGAACACCTAACTAAAACTGAGAATTGGTACATTGTGGAGACATGAATATTTTTATCTTCTTAAAAATTTGTTTTGTAGCTATACCAGGGATCATCAAAACACATTAAGAGGTTTCTATGTCTTTTCGTGGCAAACTTGGCATGAAAATGAAAAGTTTTTTTTCTTAAATTAAAAAAATGTCTTTTATTCTTATTTTCTTCAAAAATATTTTAAGATGAGTTGTCATACAGTCCAGAAGTTCCTACACCTGTTTTATGGTCAGAAACATGGAGGGGAAATTTAGAAAGTACAGGATTCCTGGGCATCTCCCAGACGTATGGACTCAGAATCTCTGCGTTGTGGGGCCTAGTAAATAGGCAGACAGTCAGACTACCCAGGTGAGTTGGATGAACAGCCAAGTTTGGGAAACCACTGCTGAAGTAGCCTGAGTTCTGTGATTTTGATGGAGTCAGTTTCTGATTCCTGGCTCTGCCTCTCTCATTCCAGCATTTTCCTAGTGTTGGAGGTGAGCTACAGGGAATAATCTGGGTTGTTGATCTCTTTAACTGTACAATGCTGGGGCGTGTGTGAGAGGAAGCCCAGGCCTGTGCCAAGGCCTGGGGATAGCTTTTCCAAGCTGTGCAGGGGATCATTTGGCTGCATATCAAACCCTGTCTTTGGTGCCCTGCAGTCTCTCACTTTGCCATCCTCTTCCTCTCCAGGGGCTCTGCTCTCCCCCAGGTGCTGACCCAAAGCCACACCCCTCACAGAGAGTTCACCATAAATGCTCCTTCCATTTTTGGGTAACGCTCAATATATGGATATATATTCATTTATTATATAATAAATATAAATATATAATATTATATATATCATTTATTAATATATGAGTATATAATACATTAATATATATATTATATATTAATATATATTTGATAAATATATATTATATAAATATTTATATAATTCATTTTGAATATCACACAATATTCACCCATTGAGTTGTACAATTCAGTGGTTTTTGGTATATTCAAAAATATGTGCAACTATACCCATAGTCAATTTTGGGACGTTTTCATCATCCCACAAAGAAACCCTATACCCTTTAGCTACCAGTGTCCCTCATTCCTCCATTCTCCCAGCCCGAGGCCACTGATCTACTTTCTGTCCTTATATTATATATTTGCCTTTTCTAGACATTTCATATAAATGGAATCATACAATTTGTGACTGCTTCTTTCACTTAGCATAATGTTGCCAAGGTTCATCCATGTTGTAGCATGGATCAGTACTTCCTTTCTTTTTATAGTCAAAGATATTCCATTGTATGGATATCCCACATTTTATTTATCCATTTATCCATTATAGGATGTTTGAGTTGTTTCCACTTTTGGCTATTATGAATAATGCTGCTGTGAATATTTGTGTAAGAATTTTTCTGTGGCTATATGTTTTCATTTCTCTTGGGTATATACTTAAGAATAGAATCGTTGTGGGTCATAATGGCAACTTTATGTCTAACTATTTGAGGAACCCTCAGGCTGTTTTCCAAAGTGGCTGCACTATTTTGCATTCCCACCAGCAGTGTAGGAGGGTTCCAATTTCTCCGTGTCCTTGTCCTTGACAACACTTACTTACTTTTTTTCCCTCAAATAATAGCCATCTTAATGAGTATGGAGTGATATTTCATTAGGGTTTACTTTCTTCCATTTTTAATTTTAAGTGATTCCCACCCAATATAATTTAATTTATTTAATCCTACCAGGGCAGGTCTTATTAAAATTAAAATGAAGTCTTTAATTGTTCATTGTAGAGAGACTGGAAAATACAAACAAAAAAGTACAAAACCAAAATCACCCACAATCCGACCACCTAGGGAAAACCAGTGTTATGAGTGACTATCTCTTTTTAGAATCCTTTCCTATGTAATATTCGCTTGTAAAAGGAGAACTTTCAGATCCAGTGAAACCAATTGGTGGAATTATGGAGAAGCTATTTTTGAGCAAGAGGAATCCTGACCTTTCCTCCTCCCCATCTGAGATAAGACCAGGGTTTGGCCTCTCGACTATTCATACCTGCAAAGAATCTGACGTGGGTGGTCAATGGAAGAAGTGATCTGCTTTCTGACCCCAGAAGTCCACTGAAAGCTGTGCCTTTTAGCCATGTGGCTGTGTTGTCACCGAATGAAAATCCCTGATGCCATGTGGACATTGAGTATGACCTTGGGGTGAGGGTTGGAGGTGGCCTACGTTCCCTCACACCCTGAACTCAGAAACTTTTGACATGGTGCTGTGGGAGGCTTGCATTTTTATTTTTATTTATTTATTTGTTTTTTACATTTTTATTTTTTACTTTTTTAGAGATAGGGTTTTGCTCTGTCGCCCAGGCTGGAGTTCAGTGGCATCATCATAGCTCACTGTAACCTTGAACTCCTGGGCTCAAGCGATCCTTGTGTCTCAGCCTCCTGAGTAGCTGGGACCATAGGCGTGTGCCACCACACCTGGCTAATTTTTAAATTTTTTTTGTAGAGATGAGGTCTCACTGTGTTGCCCAGGCTGGTCTCAAATTCCTGGCCTCAAGTGATCCTCCCACCTTGGCCTCCCAAAGTGCTGGGATTACAGGTGTGAGCCACTGTGCCTGGCTTACATTTTTATTTTTTAACATTGATCACATCAGACTCATTAGATGAAGAAAAAGATAATGCATATTGCAAGACTATCTCTGATAATTGACCAGACATTTTTGCATAGGTTTTTAAAAAGGATATTTTAAAAGCGTAACTAGCTGATTAAGAGTTGAATGACAACTTATTTCCATAACAAACTAATTGTCCCCAAAGTTCATTGTAAACCAGAGATTTGCATCTTAGAATCTATGCTCCCTTGGCAATAGTGGCATTCTAACTGGTAGCCAGGTTCAGAGGCTAGCATAAATCTTTTTTTTTCTCCAATAATAAAAACTAAATATTATGGAGCATTTACTCTATGCCAAACATTTTACATGAATTGTTTTATTTAATCCTTATAGCTACCCTACAAGTACAAGGTATCAATATCCCAGTTTTACAGATGAGAAAACAGAGCAGAAACAGAGAAAACAGGGACATGAGACAACTTGCCCAGGGTGTGGATGCAGGCAGTTTGGCTGTGGAGCCTGGAATGCTAGTGTTCTAGAAAATGGTACTTTTCTAAAACTGGTCATTAAACAAAACAGGAAAACAATAAGATTGAAGAAGAAAGGTTTGCTTCTCTGGACTGCCTGAGCTGGAGGACATATGGCTGCCCCCCCTCGGAGGAGGCCCCTTCTGTCTTCTGTTAGCTGTGCGGCCTCTCTCTGTCCTCCTGCCCCTACCACTTGGGAGAGAGGTTTAGAGTTAAGGGAGACAGACCCCTCCTGTAGGGGGCATCACTGTAACAATAGCCTGTTTGCTAATGAAGCACTTTCCCTGTGGCTGCTGGAGGCTGGGATTGTTTCAACTCCCTTTTCTTGCTTTCGCTGCTCCTCCCTCCCTCCCTCCCTCCCACTCCCGTCCCAGCTACAAGGTCATGGAAGGATTTGAAAGCTGTGGGAGAGAGAAGGCACAGCAGGGTAGTGGGAGCCCGGTGGGAGCGGGGCAGTGCAGCCTCTGGAAGGTCCAGGGTGCTGGTGGAGACCTGGTTACTGCCAGCACGGGGTGATGGGCTCTGTTATGGAGGTTCTGTCACAGCAAGTGCTGTTATCACAAATAACTAAGAAAATTATATTTTATTCAGACCACTGTCAGTGAAGTAGGTGTTCTTAGCTGCCTTAAATCCTTTTTAGAACAAGGCTGGATATAAACAGTTAAGGTTGCCGTCCCTATTTAATGGATGCGTTTGGATGCTCAGAGAGGTGAGATGACTTGTCTGGTATCATACAGTACCCAAATGATAGAGCCGAGGCCTGCAGTTCTGCCTTGATTCTAAAAGCTTTTGTGAGTACATATTGAATTTATTTTCTGGAGTTTAGGATTCTATGTCTAGTGCCCCCTGTGGGGCCCTGGGGTGGAGTCAGATGAATAGTCTCTCCTGGCCTGGCAGGAAGGAGGCTGGCATTCCACCCAGGGTGTTGAGAGCCTTAGAAGGGGATCTGGCTGGGGAATGGTGTCCCTGTCAGATCCCAACCTCCTTGGCCTGAGAGGCAAGTGAATGCTGAGATCTCTGACTTTATGCCCCACCCTTTGCCCAAACAATAACTGGAGTGAAAGAGTAAAGAGGTTCAAGCAGTGTTTCTAAGTTAGTGGTTAGGGACTCTGGTTTAAACCAGAATTATCTTCTGGTTTAGGGTCAGATATGGGTTGGAATTCAGACCCCTCAACTAACTGGTGTGTGACCTCAGCCTGCTTATATAAGCTCCACTTGCCTTCATTTATGAGGAGGTGATAATGCTACACACCCGGCAGGGTTGTTGGGAGGATAATGCCTGGCATATGGTAAATGCTCGAGGAATATTAACTCCTACTGTAATCCTCCCGCTTTCTCTACACCTCTGCAAGGCCCTCCTTGCCACCCTTTACCATCCACCCCAACTGAGACCCAGTAGGTTCAACTATTTTATGGAAATATATTCAGTATTCAGAAAGTTCATTGATTCTGCCTTTGTTTGGAGTTTGCTGGTTGGCTGGGGCCTTTGGGCTCTGGGAGACTCATTTGCTGAACGGATTCTCCCAAGGCTGTGTGTAGCTTCCCCCTTGACATCTATCTGGGGCCAGAGCTGATCTATCAATTCTTTACTAAGACCAGTTATTTTTTATTTATGATGCTTGAGGGTTCATTAAAAATGGCACTCCCTGTTGGGGATAGCAGCAAGGCTTTTAGCCAGTTTTTATCAGGTTGTTAGAGTAGATATGAATATTTTAATAGAGAGAAAGAGCAAAGCTTTCAACAAACTTAATTTGTTCTAGAATCTAAGTGACAGGCTTAACAGGGGTGCCAAGTAATTCAGTATAATCAGCCCAGATAGTGGAATAAGGACCACAATTAAATGGACCAGGGAGCTTTTCCAGAGGGGCCACAGGGGGATTTCCCCCCCAAGCAGCTGTAAATCCCTGGATCCTTTTAGCCAATGTGAGATCTAGGATAGCCACAGGCAGCTTCTAGGCCCAGTTAAGTTCCTGGGAAACCTGGAGAGTGTTTTTGCAGATTCCATTTTAACATTTATAGAATTCTTTTCCCAAGATGCTGATCCTATTAAATTATGTACAAAATGACGGATAAGCCAGGCCACTGCTGCCCATTAGAAGCATATTTGAGGTCTCAGCCTTGATTGCAATCTTAGAGACAGTGGCTGGTTTCTTGGTGTAGTTTAAAAAAAATCCACTTGGGGGAGCTTTGTGATTGAATTTTAATATCCATATCAGATTTAATGTGCAACGTGGGATCCAGATGACTGCCCCCTCCCACTACAGTGACAAGCTAGTGAAGCAAGCAATGGTTGCAGAAAAACAATGATAAATCAGTGTGAGTGGTTTTACTTTATTGGCAATTCCTCCCTCTGGATTTTGAAGTTATTCTTGCCTTTTAAAAGCTTCTTCCCTTTCAAACTAAAATAGTTTAAAGATCAAATGAAGAATTGCGGTACTTTCTGTTTCCTCGATGAGGGTTCTACAGATGTGTGCAGACATCGATGCATACTTAAATAAGTGCATATCCCAGTTAATTTTAAATAGCCAAAACACTAGAAAAATCTCCTTTGAAGTTTTATGAACATAGTCAATTTCGAGGAAGATAAAATCATAAAATCAAATGTCTGAGCAGGGAATGCTGTTTTCCAGTGCATCCACCATGTAACTCTCTGTCCCCCTTTCTCTCTCTCAAATAGGTGGGGCATGGAGAGGTCTAATAAAGGGCAATCCATTGCTGCCCGGGCATAAGTCCAGGTTCCAGATGGTCTTTGGGGTCTACCCAGATTTGGACAGTTTTGAAATAATGGAAAGCTAGTTAGGGTTCCTAATTAGGGCATTTGCTAGAGAATGTTGTCACAATATGGATGCACTATTAACCCATTTTACTATGGAATAAAATGAAACCAATTATAAACCCACATATACAAGTGTGCCTCTGTGTGTCCACCTGCGCACACAGAGGGAGCTGGGAAGTGCTTCTCAGAGGGGATGGCTTGGTTATTGTCTAATCTCAGTCTTATTATGTTCATTTCTCCTTTGTCCTCTTTTTTGAGTTGCTGGGGCATTATAGATTGAGTCCTCATTTACTTAGTGTCCAATGATTATGTTAAAGTAGCTTTGCTATCTTGACAAAGCCTCTTTCTTATTTTTCCTGCTCTCTTTCCAGAAGAGGAAAGGAAGAGTTCTGGAGGGTCACTCCTCAGCCTTTTGTCCCACTGGTTAAGGGCATCCCTGCGTCGGAGCAGCTGCTACTTTCTGCATTTGCTTCCTTTGATGCCATTTCTCCCACCCCAGTGGCTCAGTCTCACCTTGCTGCATCTCTCTCTAGTGTTGGACAGCCTGGCTGTCTCCGTGTGAGCATCACACTCCCTGTTGTCACCTGCCCTGTGAAAACAGGTCTCAGGGACCTGCTCCAGTGAAGACCAACCCCCTGCCCAGCCACTGTTCACCGTCTTCATTGGTCACATTGATATGACTTTCGCTGTCTGCTCAATGGAGGAGAAATGTCATTTCTTCAGGAACCCTGTTGCTCCCACCAGGAAGACTTTTCTTCAGGAGAAAAAAAAAAAAAATGCTACATTCACAGTATTTTCTGGCCTTTTTGCTTTAATGCAGTGGTTTCCAAACTTTTTCTTTTTACCTGTAGGCTATTTTATTTTATTTTTTTAGAACTAAACCATGCAGAAGCCCAGCTTAGTCTGCACCTGGCTTCAAAGGGCCCTGTGGCAGATCATTTTCTACGACAGCTGCAACAGTTCCTCCCAGATCCCTTTGCAATGGGACTTTGTTGCTTCTCCCATCAAGAGGTGGAATCTGTTGCCCTTCCCTTTAAATCCAGTGGCCTCGTGACTTGCTTTGAACCACAGAACGTGGGGGAAACGATGCTGTGGAAGGGGAAGGTGTTGCAGATTCCCCTTCAGTCCTCTTGGTTTCTTGCCCTAAAACCACCACCATGTGAAGAAGATGCTCTAGCTTATTAGAGGATGAGAGCAGATGTGGAGGAGGGCTGAGGCCACCAAACCAACATCCAGCAGGGAGTGCCAGACACTTGAGGGAGGAGGCATCCTGGCCTTTCCAGCCCAGCCGACCCTCCAGCGGAGTGCAGCAAGATGAGCGAGCCCAAGGGAGGGCAGCAGAGGAACTGCTCAGCGAAGTGCAGAATCAGGAGAAATGGTCAATACTTGTTATTTTAAACCACTATATTTTGGGGGCCTTTTGCTATGTCGAAATAGATAACTGAAAGATATGCCATTCAGGAAGACCCTATGTTAATAAGTCTGTGTGTGTAAATCAGCTTATTTTATTTTCATTTATTTTTACTTTTTTTGGAGACAGGGTCTTGCTCTGTTGCCTAGGCAGTGCAGTGGCCTGATCATAGCTCACTGCAACCTCAAGTTCCTGGGCTCAAGCGACCCTCCTGCCTCAGCCTCCTGAGTAGCTGGCACTACCGGCTTGCACCACCACGTCTGGCTAATTTTTAAATTTTTTGTAGAGACGAGGTCTTGCTATGTTGCCCAGCTGGTCATGAACTCCTGGGCTCAAGCGATCCTCCGTCTCCGCCCTCCAAAGTGCTGGGAATACAGGTGTGGGCCACCGTGCCCCACCTAAATCAGCTCATTTTGAATTGTGAAGTGAGTTAGTGGGTTTCTGCATGGTAAATACAGGAGAGAAGGCGTCAGGCTGCCCCATACTGCTGCCTCCTCCTGTGCCCCATCCCTTGCCCTGAGATGCTGAACTGCATCATGGCTGAGCTTATTATGTATATTCACGTACCATGAACGTTTTATAGACGCTTTGTGGAAAGCTTTACATAAAGTCGGATTTATGTTCAATAAATCTTACATCACTTGTGTTAGCTAAGAAAGACCTGCATTTAAGGGCACAGAAAGGCTGATATGTTCTGGTGACCACAGAGCTGCTCCCATGAGGCACTCCGGGGAACCACAGGACTGTGAATTGGAAAGCTGGTCCTTTAACACACCCCACTGCCTGCTGGAAAACTTACAGTCACCAGGATCAGCCGAACTGCCTAGGTGTATGTAATGTGCAAATGTTACTTTTCTCCTGCAAGTGGGTGATTTTTAAAAGTTCTCTTTATGCAATGTTAAGGAGACAGCTCCTAGTGCTACTATTGCACACTACTCTATCCTTGAATATTAGACTTAGTGTCCGTTTTCCTGGTACTGCCTTGGTAATAATTACCATAGTCTCACTTCTTACTCTGGGTCGGGTTCTGTGCTAAGCACTACATACATGCCCTATTTAGTCTTCTGAAAGACTCTGGGAGGCAAAATGATTGGCCCCACTTTACAGATAAAGAAACGGGGACTGAGAGAGGTTAAGGCATTTGTCCATCAGAGCTGTGGCACTGCACAGCTCCGGGGGCACCATCCACATTGTTGTCCCTGTGAATGGTGCCCCCAGGGGTTGTGCAGTTTCCATGGTGGCCCTGCCCAAGATAAAAATCTAGAGGATGGGGAAGCTGGGATTTCAGACTGTAAAGACTGAGCGCTTCATTTTATATGGCTTTTGATAACCTTTCTCTTCTCTAAGCTCCTTTATTTCTGTCTGTCTCTGTCTATTGATAGATTTGAGTATTAATCTATCCAGCCACTGATTCGTCTGTCCATCCATCCCACTGTCCCTCCTTCCGTTCCTCTCTCCCTCTCTGCCCACCCTCTCATCCACTCGTCCATTTAGTAGATCAGAGAAGATGTTGAATATTCCATGAAAGGTCCCAATATCCAGTTTCTTGAAATAAACCTGGGAACATTAATTCTCTAGTGCATGTTCTTATTATTAAGTTCATTTGAGATAAAAATTTAAATTATGGACTATATAAAACATTTAGGAAAGAAAATAATTTTCTGGAAACCCACAATCCAGATTTCATATTGTACCATGTTTGCTTCAAATTTCCTTTGTCCTTCTTTAAAGAAAGAGAATAGAACAAAGAGAGCCAAAGTCCTGGCCCTCTCTTCCACCTCTTTCCCCAGCTAAAGAGGGCATGTCATATCCATGTCACATTCCCATGCCTAAAGAGGCATGTCATATCCACGTCACATTCCCGTGCATGGCTTTATACTTTTACTACATCTGTATGTACCATAAATAATATTTAGTACTGATTTGGGTTTTTATAGTTTCCATTTACTACCAATATACTTTTGCAACTTGCTTTTGTCCTTTAACACTATCTTTTTTGAGATTTATTCATTTTGACATGTGTACATTTTACAGATGGACAGTTAAATTGTTTTTTACTTCTTTTGTTATTACAAATAATGCTGTAGTGAACATCCTGGAACGTGTGGCCTTGTTCATCTGTGCACGAGCTGCAGTAGGGTAGACACCTGGAGTGGAATTGCACATCTTCAGCTTTCCTTGCCAAAACACTTTCTAAAGTGGTTGTACCAGTTTATACACACCAGCACCATATGAGGGTTTCTATCTTCCCACATCCTCAGCTGCACTCCCTGTTACCTAGCGGGTATCATATAGTATCTCACTTTTTAGTTCTGTTTCCCAGAGCATTGTTGCATAGTTTTATAGATCATCCAAGTTTCCTTTTTTGTGAAATGCTTATTTATAATTAATATCCTTTATGCCCCTTTTTTCTACTAGGTAGTCTTTGCTTTTCTTATTGGTTCATATGAAGTTTTTTTTGTTTTTGTTTCGTTTTTTAAATCTTTTCTGGAAACAGGTCCTTCGTCAGTTAACTGCATGGCAAGTGCCTTCTCCCAGGACTTGCTTTTCTTGTAATCTTTTAACTTGGTTCTGCCCAATTTCTATAGGTTTTGACACCTTACATTTGTAGTGGGTGTACATAGGTAAGTGTTTCCTACTTTTCTGCAGAAGAGATTTTTAGGAAAACATTTATGGATCTCTTACTATGGGCTGTGCACTATCCTAAGCACTTCACATATATTGATAAATTCTCTTAACAATACACAATGAGATAGGTTCATGAGATAGAACCTATTTTAAAGATGAGCAAACTGAGGCCTAGAGAGATTAAATTATGTCCCCAAATTATGCAGCAATCAGGAAATGGTTCTGGGATTAGAATCCAGGATGTTAGTTATAGGATTTGTGTAACCACTAAAAAGAACTGCTTTTCAATGTCATAGTTTCTACTGTCCAGAGCTCACTGGAAGGGAAACACATGTAAACAGGTCCCATCACACAGTGGCACAAGCCTAAGACAATACGTATTGCAACGGGGGTTTGGGGAGGGCTTGATGGGCGAAGTGGCCTTTGAGCTGAGTGAATGAGAAGAGATGTTTGTGTTGGGAGCTGGGCAGACAAAGGGAATGGGGTGTGTGTGTGCACGTGCGTGTGAACAGGCACTCTCCATAGGGGCAGGGGAAGGACATTCCAGAAAGAGGGAATAGCATGTGCAGAGTACTGGAGGCTGGAGAGAGCACAGCATATTCTGGGCATTGTAAGCGGCTCAGTTCAGTATATTTGAAAGGTGGAATTTACATGTGCAGTGACTAGAAATGAGGCCAGGAACGGTGCCTGGCATTTGGCTGTCATTACTATTTGCTGAATAAATGAATGACTAAAAGTTCTTAGTGTTACAAATGCAATCATGAGGCAAGCCCTTAATTAACTTGAATGCTCAAGACACTGTCCCTTATAATTAGCAGGGCTCCCCAAACCTCTTTCAAACTTTCTTCCTGAACATACGAGGAAATGTATGAGTCTTACTTCCCTATAGCAATAAGTGCAGTTTAGCAAGCCCAGTTCAATCTTTTCTAACTGAGGCTCTTTCAGGTCTCCTCAGCAAAAATTAAGAATGTTATAGGTTACTACCTAAGACTAGAGCTGTTGATGCAGCTGGTTTAGAAGATTGAGTTAAATGAACTTAGTCCATGTAAGACAGAGGTGTTGTAATGTGGGTTATTTATGCTTAGGATGGGTTTGTTTTCAGGTAAGATAAATCTATTATGAATTAAAAATTTTCTTGTTGATTCAGCTCATTAGTTTGCATCATCTTTTTACTAAAGGCAAATGGATCTATGATTTTTTCAAGGCAAATAGGTTATATCTTTGCTCGTGGGAACAAGACTTTTGGCCCCTTATGCTGATTCAGCAGTTGCTAGAGTGAGGTTTTGTCAAGCAGAGGATAAGGAGAGGAGACATACAAGTCTGGCAAATAAAATAGTCACAGTCCCTTAATTCATACCATGATGGTTTTTTGACTGTGTCTGGTTGGGAGATTGTAGTCATGAGGCTGAGAACAAGGTCAACATGTGGGTCCCTTTCCTCTGCCTTAATCTGCATCCAGGGCTAATTCCACAAATGCTACTCCTGCCCAGGAAGAATGTAGATGATTCCTAGCTAACTCCTCAAAGCCATTCAAAGCACAGACTCTAATAACAATGGGTCAGTAGCTTCTCTTTGTGTGTAAAATATTTATGTGGGCACTTGCTGATATAGCCAGGGCTATGGTGGGATGAATTTCTTGAGCCCAAGAAACTCAATGTGCCTTGTGTGTTTTTGTAATCCCTTTCCATTGAACAATCTCCAGCCTTTGTGGTGCTGCCAAGGTGGGTCAGGGGAGAAGGGAGGAACTAGGGATTCTGTTTTGGCTACAAGGAGAGTTTCTTTTTTTTTTCCAAGCTAGGAGCTACTACTGTAGTCTTGGGGATGGAGTAGAAGGTATTCAGGGAGGCAATAACAAATCCCATCTTGCTGCTCAACCAGTGGGAAGTGACTGGTGGGGAGGGAGATTTGTTTTTGCCATCTTGCATTCAGATTCATGAGATATTTTTCTACAGGATCCACCCATGTTGTAAATGATATTTAGATTTTTCAGGGTAGCCCACAAAACTCTATTTGCCTAAAATGTAGCTGAAGAAGAAATATGTTTTAGTTATGTTATAGTTCTATAAAAGCCAATATTTTTCCAACTACTTTTTTTTCCTACAGGAGAAACTTTTAGACAAATGTACAAGGAAGCACAATATATATAACAGACTAAGGCAGAACTACTCTGGTTGAAGCAGGATTGGGTCTCACAGTTGAGTCTTGGTCCTTGAAATTCACTTTCCTCTTGGGATTGCTTTACTAATCACTGCTGCCACCTCCTTTTCTGTCTGGAGGGGGTGCTGTGCACCTTTAGTGCTCCATTGAAAGAGGGGATACACAATCTATGGTTAATTCTCCAAGCCCAGAGGGGTAACAGAAGGGAATAAATTTAGCAACAGGAATAAAGGAAAAGTAATGGTTCTTGAAAACTGGTCTATCCATCAGTGTAGGCTGGTTGCATAAGAATCACCTGGGAAACATAAACCAGATAAAAAAACTACCACCAACAATCTGGGGCCATTCCTCCAAATTCCCGTCCAGTGACCCTAAAGTAGGCCTTGGAATCTGTATATTAAAAAGCTGCACTGGAGGATTATGATCTGTAGCCATATTTGGAAATGTCCAAATTGGGTCATCTGGCTTTCTGAACACCACTCTGCCTTCAGCTGGTAGCCACCTCCTGTGGCAGAGGGATCTTTCTCTAAGACAGGGTAGGGGGCAGATCCAGACATGGGAAGAAAATCCAAAGGACGCACAGGAGTTTCTTAGGCCTCTCTGAGGCTTGGCCCCTACAGACTGGCTTCTTATCTGAAGATCTGTCTCATTCCCATTAGTTGCCAGGGGGAGTCTTCATAATCCCCTCCACACAGGGCATTAGCCTCACCCTCTGGCCTTAATGAAACAAGCACAACAGAATCCTGTACTACATTTAGTCTCCTGCAGAAGGAAACCACAGATGGGAGTTAAAGAGATTGTTTTCTTATTGCTAACCTGGGACCTGGTTCCCTGATACATGATTTTCTTCTTTTCTGGAAAAATGTGCTCTAAGTCTACATGATCCATTTAAAGGAACAATCACGGCCACTAAACCTCTTGGAATAGAACCCTTAGGATTGCATGTGATTTTGTGTTTTGTTAAGGTTGTCAGAAGAATCCTTCTGATTAATGAAATGTTGGTTCACTGTTAACAATTAAAATAATAGGTTCTAGATCCTAAAGAAGCAACAGGGGCTGTCGAGGGAGGAAATGGGAAGGAACCAAGAACTGGAGAGAGATAAGAGAGATTTAGAGGGATTAAGTGTTTCGGTGAGTGGGCATTGGGGTCCTATTAATAAGTAAGTGAAGAGTATACTGGCTAGTAATCAGAATTAGAGCTAACATGCTGTGCTGAGTATCTTACAGAGTTCATCTCATTTGATTCTCACAACTCAAGAAGACAGATGTGATCGTTACCACTAGTAAACAGAAGAGGAAGGCATTGTAAAGTTAACTAATTTTCCTTAAGTTATGTAGCTAGTAAGGGTTGGGCCAAAATTGGAACAACTCAGTTCTGCAGATTACTGCAGAACCTATACTCTTGGGTGCATGTGTGTTGTTTTTGTGGCTATTATTGTGACTGAAGTATTTTAAAGCAAATCCTAATCTTGTATCATTTTACCCCTACATACTTCATTATTCATTTCTAGAAAATATGGATAATTTCTTATGTAACCATAGTGCCATTATGATACCTAGCAAAATTTGTAGTAATTCCTTGATATACATATAATCCAGTCGTATTCAAATTTCCCTGATTGTCTCAAAAATGTCTTTTTAAAAATCTTGATTCATACATATCAGGATGTAAATAATACTGTATGCATTGCCATGGCTGTTATATTGCTTAACCCTATTTTAATCTAGAGCAGACTTATCTTTTTAAAAAATGCCATTAACTTGTTGAGGAAACCTGGTCAGTTGTCCTGTAGAAGTCCCCAATTTAGATTTGTCCATTTGCTTCTCCATGGTATCATTTAACTTGCAGAACCTATTCATTAAATCCATACACTGTATGTTGCCTCTCTTGCTCGTGTTGTTCTGGGTCATTCAATGCAAATTTCCTTTGTCATCTCTTTGAAAGATATCAGGAAAGGTTTAACTTATTTCTCAGTACTTTTTATTTGGATTTTGGATTTGTTTTTAAATATCAGCTTTGTATTTCCCCTAGGGATGGACCATCATTTATTTAATTATTTTTTCTCTGCTGTTTTATATTTTGTTTACAGCCTTTTTTCTTTTTAAAATATGCTTCAGTGAACATCTTTGCAAATATAATACTTTTTATTGTTTCATTAGGAATAAGTACCCATATGCAGAGTAAGAATGTCAAAAGTTATGATCACATAGAAGATACAGGGCATGATACTTACATGGCTGCTTTAACTTCAGGGTATCTCTCTCTTGTATTGTTGGAGTGACTCTGGATTACATTTTGCAGGTCTGATTTGGGGGTTTATTTGCAGACTTGTACTTATCTGGTTTTATAGAGATAACCTGAAGCCCCATGATTGTTCCTCTTTGCTTCCAGGGACCCTTCCACGAGTCTCACATGACTGCAGGTACACTTTGCTCTTCCCCGTCCTGTCACCCACTACTTACAGAGCTGACATGCTGCTGTGTTGTACCCTTGTGCTACCCTGAGTACTGTGGCTTTCAGGCTGGCTTCAGTGATATAAAAGGAGGGGGTATGGACGCCTTTTTCCAGCTTGAGACTAGCAAAAGACAAACCCCCTTTTGTTTGAAAGCACTGGAAGTGTGGTCTTGAGTTCTAGCTCTTTTAGAAAAACTGTGGGGTGGGTCCTTTCTCCCCTACCCCCACCTGCTGGCTGCTGTAATTTTGCATGGAGTAATTGAGCAAATGAAATACCAAACATATAAAAGGTAGCATCATCAAAGTGAATGAACGAATGCTTACCTAGCAGAACTGTAAGACATGGAAAAATAGGAAGACAAGTTAATGATCTAGAAATTGTATAGCTTTGCTGTCTTAGAATCATGGCAAATGGAACATATGGCATTGGGTCATTTTTTTGCATTGATTTGAAAAGAAAATGAGTTTATTTTACAAATAAATGGAGTTTGTGTTTCTGTTTGCTATTCGTGACTATAATGTTTACTTCTCCTGAAATAGAAATATGTTACCTAAATATTAAATATAGAGGGAGATTTTTTCAGCTATTAATGAAGAATTTTTCTTTACATGCCGTGCCTTCATCCACTTCAATAAACATTTTATGCCTTTCCCTTCATTTACTATTATTTTGTCTGATGAGGCTGTCTGTGAATAGAGGCACCTTCAGGGAAAAAAAAGGAATTGGTGAAAAGACAGACATGTTAAAATTGTTATTTGCGTGTATTAGAATTTTAGATTAAGGTCTAGAATCAAATTCACTTTATTTTCTCATGTATTTTATGATACGTGGTGTTTCCATTTCCTATTTTGAGATTCATAGTAGGCCCAGAATTACATTAAAGTTGCCATTAAAAATCTACCACATTGATTGTTGTCATCATAATGGACATTTGTTATTTTTTTCTTCCCAACATCCCTTATTTCAGGTAATGGAAGCCCTCTTTCCCATGTAGAAATTACCCCTGCCCCATGTGACCCAAGCCTGGCCATTCAAAGTCCACAGCAACTGGGTTAACAATGGGCTTGTGTCTGAAGCAAGGTTAGTCTAAGTCAGTTATGAGACTTTTGAGGAAAAAGGAGTCCTCTGTCCACTGGAATTGCTTGGCTAGAGGATGAAGTATGAAGCTGACAGAGGTGATCTTGGCTTCTACCTGCAGAGAGTCTGCCTGAGTCTGAAGCCAGCTCAGAGGAAACTGACCCAAGAGATGCAGAAAGATTTCTGACCACATTGTTTGGGCATCCATGGCCGATGTAAGATTTACCCCTGCCATTGAGTTTCTTATTTTTCCCCGTCAAACTATTGAATTGGGTTTCTTTCTCTTGCAGTTGAAAGACTTCTGGCCAACACAAGCATCATCATTTTTCTCAGAGAGCATTTGTTCAACACCTGGGTCATTGCATGTTAACCACTTAAAAATGGCTTCCCACATAACAGGAAAATACAGCATTAATTGAATGTTAGAAGTAGAAGGCTGCCTGGTCTGGTCTCCCACCTAATGCAGAATTCCCTCCATCTCCTTCGCTGATAGTCATCCTAGAATCAAAATCACTTCAACTTTCCAAGGATTTCAAGATACGACAGTGCTCTCATTTTCTATTCTGAGTTTCAGAATAGGCCCTGAATTTCATTTTAGTCCCTACTTTAAAGAATTCACCATGTCAGGTAACTCGCTACCTTACAAACTAGTGCATTCCAATTTTGGAAAGTTCTAATTCTCAAAAGGTTTTCACTTTTATTGAGTTGAAATATGGCTTATTTTTACTTCAGTCATTCAATGGTCCTAATTCTGCTTGGAACCATGTAGTTTAAGGTGAACCCCTCTTGTGCGAGTCCTATTTCTACTGTGTCTTCTTTGCTCCCAGCTACGCAACCCCAGTTCCTTCTTCTATCTTTCACACAATGGGGATCTCTAGACCACTTTGGTTGCCCGTGCCTCAATTTCCTTCTCTTTGTTAAAGGTCCCTTTTAACCTGAGATTAGCACTGAGCTAACACTTCCTTTGTTTTCCTCCAGACACTTATATGAGTGCAGCCTTTTACTGAATCACATTTTAGGGCTTCCACTTCCCCCAGTTTCTGATTTCTGATTAGCTTGCTGTGAACTAGTGCTCTCTCTGTCCCTCTCACCTTTTTTTCCCTAAACAGTTCTTAAGCCAGGTCTGTGTTTGAATTTGATTATTTGAGTCTGTATTAGGACTTTGCAAACAACCATAAGCTTTATTCCTCTAAATATCCAACACCATGTGGAGGGTATTTTGTTGTCCAGGTACTTCTGCCTCATTGGGACCTTTATTGTGCAGAAGGATGTAAGAGAGAAAGTGAAAGAGTCAATCACTGAATAGCCACTGGCTAGACAAGAGTAGCCATTTTATGCATTAGGAACTGCATCCAGATGTGGGTAAGAAAGACTCTAAAAGAGTGGCTTGAATACACTTAAAGAAGTGTGGAGAGAGGTAGCCAGAGCTGGTATGATGTTTCCATGCAGGTGCGAAGGACTCAGGCTCCTTTTGTATTTATGTTTCACCATCCCAATGCCTGGCTTCCATTCTCAACATCCCCTCCTAGTCTAGGACGGCTCTTTCTAATATCTTGTCCACATTGTAGACAGTAGGAAGGACAAAAGGTTGCTTCTCCCAACTTCCTTTTAAGGAGATTCCCCTAAATCCCCACAGTCCTTTCATTTATATCTCCTTGGACAGTATTTAATCTTAAAGACACAAGTCTGGGAAATAGGCTTTTTATTTTGGGTAGCTGCATAACCAGACAAAAATTGGCATTCTGCTACGAAGAAAGAAGGGAAAATGGATATTCAGAGATCACTAGCCACATCCATGAAAAACTATATTGAAGTATTTTCCTTCTTGCCATGGAAATAAAGAGCAATAAAAAGATCTACTTAATTTGTACAACATCTGTCCTCACTTTGAGATGAATGCTGGGTTTGGTTATGCTCTGTTTTCCTCTCCAGGAATTTCCCTTTAGGCCTATGTGAAAGAGTTAAAATGCAGCTGTGTTTTCAGTTCTTCCTTCTCCCCTCTTGGCTGCCTAAAGTTAGTGTTAATCTGCTGGACCTTGCAGGGACAAAGATGAAAATCACTGGAGCCCAGTACATGTTTGAATTAAATCAAACCCCTTCTTTAATACACTAAGTATGAGGTCTAGTCTTTCTCTCTTTAATAACAACTGTGGCAATAATTAAACCTTATATAATGTTTAATACAGACATACCTTGCTTTGCATACTTGCTTTGCAAAAATTTCAGTTATACAGTTTAGTTAAATAACACCAGTGCCCTAATAATACAGTTCAAATTTCAGTTGCCACATATATTATCTGAGAGAAATTGCATAGAGTGCAAACTTCGCTGCTAGCTCTTCAGTCAACGAGTGGCTGTATAAGTAGCAGATGTGCGTGACGATTCGTGACCAGTCACATCACTTCTTTGTGATTGGTCCCTGCACATCTGTTCTTCAGTTTACACACAGACGGCAAAATGTGTAGTTGGGTCACATTCTTGTTTCCAGTGATAAACCTAAGAGACATTTTACAAATATGGAAGATTGAAAGAGGGAATTGGCAAAAATAAAAATAAAAAAAAAAGGAAAGTGCAAAAGAGAAAAAAAGTGGCAGCACTGGAAATGGAGTCCAAATTGAACATAAACGGAGTTATAGAAGAAATTGCTGATCATGGGGATGTTGGCACTACTGCCTTTTGAGAGACATGCAGTCAGAAGAACTCAATCAAGGCAATTTATTGACATAAATGAGGAAGGTGGTTGTAACAAAAGGATAAGTATATCCCGGAGGAAGTGACTCTGGAAAAAAATGTTTACGTTAAAGGAAGCCTTAAAACTATTTCATGACACTGAACATTGAAAGTGCAAGGGATAAAAAAAAATGTTGGGGCCAGGTGCGGTGGCTCATGCCTGTAATCCTAGCACTCTGGGAGGCCGAGGCAGGAGGATTGCTTGAGGTCAGGAGTTCCAGACTAGCCTGAGCAAGAGTGAGCCCCCGTCTCTACCAAAAATAGAAAAATAATTAGCCGGCACGGTGTCCGCGCCTGTAGTCCCAGCTACTCGGGAGGCTGAGGCAGGAGGATTGCTTGAGCCCAGGAGTTTGAGGTTGCAGTGAGCTAGAATGATGCCACTGCACTCTAGCTGGGGTGACAGAACAAGACTCTGTCTTGAAAAAAAAAAGTTGGAAGCTGGTCCAAACTAAGAAAAGAGTATCACAAGGCATAAAGATGCTTGCTCCATATCATAAATTATATGATAAAAGAAGGCAAGCACTGTTCAAACTAATTTTGATAAGTTTTTTACAAATAAATCAAGCACTTTATTCTTAATGTTTCTAATGCTTAAATCAGTATACTAAGCAAACAGTCTTACTTTTTAAAAATTTTCCTATATATTTACTACCAATAGTGAGAGAGTTTTTAATATTTTGACACCATTTTTAAAGGTCAAGAAACAATTAATAATTTTTCCTATTGATTATTGAGATCGTTTTGCACAGTTCAACTTGTATGGTCACTTTTATGGTCCTGCATTACAGTGCAAAGTGAGGATTGCCTGGAGTTCACAAAGTTACACTATTTAATGTTCACAACAATTCTGCAACTCAGGGCAGATACTATCACTCCCATTTTGATTTGGTAAATGAAAGTAACAGAGATTTTGTAAATTCACAATTACATAGCTAAGTAACTATTAATAGCAGGACTTAAACCAAAGTAATTTAAAGTCCTTGAATTTTAAATTCTTTGTTTCTTACAGCTTTACTACCATGACATCCGCATTCTTTCTAGTTTATCCCATTAATATGTAAGGTATAAACAGGGAATATGTCCTAAATGTTGAGGCCTCAACAATCTAATGTGTTTCGCGTCACATTACACTGATTGTGGATCAGTTAGTGTTCTTATGTTGCAAGCAACAGAAACCAAACCCAACATGGTAGATTACTATAGTAATGGTCCCCAGTGAATCATATCTCCCTGTATCTACTTTTCTTGGCAAGGTTTCTTGGCCACTTCTCTCAGTAAGAGATGGAGTCTATTCTCCTATCCTTTCAATCTGGGTTGGTTTCAAAACTATCTTTGACCAATAGAATGTGGTAGAAGGGAAGTTGCAGCTTCTTTCATGTTCTCAGAACATTTCTCCATCATGTGAAAGAAACCCAGCTTAACTTACTGAAGGATGAGAGGCCACATGGAGAACAGAGGTGCTCCAGTCCACACTTCAGTTAGTTTCCAAAAAGTGAGTGAGGACATTTGGGATCAGTCAGCCCCCAGCAGATCTGTCCACTGACTGCAGATGCTTAAGTGAAGCCAGGTGATACTACAAGGAGCAGAGACACACCATCCCAGGTGAGCCCTACCCTAATTGCCATTTCCATGAAATCGTGAGTAAATGATGATTGTTATCTTAAGCTATTAAGTTTTGGAATAGATTGTTATGCAGCAAACCACTAACTTAAGTAAAAAAGGAAACTTATTGGAAAGATACGGGGTTGTTTGTAGGATTGAGGGGAAACCTGAAGAATAGACGGCTTTGTAGCAGGAATTACTCAACAATTTTGCCTGGACACCACTTCTAGAGTGAATGAACCGTAGCTGCTTCTTTTGTTCTTGTGTTGTTCTGCTAGAAAAGTCCTGGGGGAGAAAACTTGATAGGTCACATGTCCAACCTAAGGATGTATTGATTTGTGAGAGGAGAATCTGGCAGAAGAAACCTCTAGGTTCCTCTTAAGCTTTGTAGTTCGGGGAGACAAGCACTGGATTTAGCCCCCTGACTGTACCCAGATACTTCTCCCAAAAGAAATCAGGGGGCTGGGAAGGAGGGGGAATGGATGCTGGACACCTTCAAAATGACAACTGTCCACTACAGTAACTTCTCTTCTCTGATGAGGAGTTTTAAAACATTTAAAAGTATACACAGTTTGTTTTTTCATGGCAAATAAATGGTGGAAAACCAAAGGAATTTTATACCCACATAGTAGGCATATAATTCAACACATGGAGAGAAATTGCATCTTAGACTCATATAAGGGTAAAGTTACAAAGGTCTTAGAGCTCAGCGAGGCCAAACCCCTCATTTTATAGATGAAGAAACTGAGTCAAAGGTGACTAGGCGAAGAGTAAATTGAGGTCATGGCAAAACCAGGACTAGAACCTGGGTCTTTAAAAAAAAAACAACAACCCATAGTCTTAGTTGGTTTTGGGAAGGAAAAAAATGCATGTGGTATGGTTGAAATGTGCACATTACCTTCCTTTTTGGGTATTCTCACAGTGAAGGCTTTTTGCAAGTCTTCCCCAACTCTGTGGTGCCCTCCTTATCCTCCCTCCTGACCCTCCCAACACCCATCATCTCTTTCCCACTCCCCAACTCATTCAAGGGTGTGTTTCAGGCAAATATTGCTCTGGGACAATATAACCCTGAAAAATCAGATGAGGTTGATGTCCAAAATCCAAGCTGACTGGCACTTGAATCAGGGCATCATTGTCAAGTCTTCAACGTTCTTTGAACTTCAGCTTGATGGCAGCTACATTGTGTTTTCCATTTGTTTTAAACCTCCTGGCTTTCTGAAGGATATTTGCATAAAAATAGCATCTTCACATTCTTGTCATTTCCTGAGGAGTACTGTTCCTCTAAAGTCTTAATCCTTTTAGTGAGACATGTCACTTATACTGTATCATGGGGAATTATGGCAGCTGAGAAGAAACAGCCAGCTGGGGAAGCTCAAACTCTGTGTGAACATAGACGTATCTCTGAGACAACACCCTGATTATTATTAATGAAAACCATCATAAGAAATAAAAACAAAGGAGTAGTGGTAAAGGACATATAGAAGGAAAATTAGTACAAAATAAATTGAGTTTAAAGAGTATTTAGATCTATGATCTGGAAGAAATCATAAGACACTAGTAATAGTGGTTGCCTCTGGGAAGAGGAATGGGTGACTGGAGATCTGGGTAGGAGATTTTCAATTTTGAACCATGTCTCTGAATGTATTAACTATTCAAAAATAAATCAACAAAATAAGTATGAAGTGCTGCAAACAGTTCCTTCACCAGAAGCAAGTATTTTGATTTGAGAACTTCCATTGTGTTTGTTAATGTTTCCAGCAAGTTTTGTAAATAGCTTTGGGGAAAGAGTTATAAAGGCATCTCATTTAACTTTGTTCTCTTGACTTATTATTAAGCAATATGGTGTCCCAGTTCATTTTGTGTTGCTGTAACAGAATACCACAGACTGGGTAATTTATAAAAAAAAGTTTATTTCTTAAAGTTCTGGAAGCTGAGAAGTCCAAGTTTCAGGGTCCCACATCTGGCTAGGACCTTCTTGTTGCATTATCCCAATGCAGCAGTCAGAAGGGCAAGAGTGTGTGTGTGCGCGCGTGTGTGTGTGTGTGTGTGTGAGAGAGAGAGAGAGAGAGAGAGAGAGAAGGAGGAAGGAAACCAAATTCATTCCTTATCAGGAACCCACTCCTTCCAGCGATAATGGCATTAATTCATTTGTGAGGACAGAACACTCATGACCTAATCACCTCTTAAAGGTTCCACCTCTCAACACTGTTGCATTAGGGATTAAGTTTCCAACACATGAACTTTGAGGGACACATTCAGACCATAGCATATGAGGTTTTGTTTGTCTAAAATTTTGGTTGTTGCTATCCTTAAGGGTTTTCTTTTTCACTCAACACATCTTATTTCAGTATTTTCTACCTTGGTATTAATTGATTTTTATCATCCTGGAGACTCTTTGACAGGTAAATAATATTCCATATTCCATCTTTCTAGTCTTCTTTCACACTATTTGTTATTTTTAAAATAACTCCTGACCCCCTTTATTTTTATCATATCTCCCTTCTCCTCTTAAAATGTGATCTTTCTATACAACGGGCCAATTTTTCTTATCTTTAGGTAGATTATTTTGCCTTTTGTTGGTCAGTGTGTAATGAGTTAAATCAAGGTTTGTGACTCTAAAGATTCCACACTGGCAAATATGGAGATGGCAGTTCTCAGTGGGTTCAGCTTAATGGAGATTTTTCCATTTTAAAGACATGATTTTTGATGGTTTTGCCTCCTCTAGAAATAATACCAAGGTTGCTGTTATTTGTGATAGGAGAGAGTCTGTGGAAAGAATGGATGTTGGCTTCAAGGTACGGGTTTTGGCAGATCCAATGCCATCTCATTGGTTACAAAGCCTTCCTGGAAAGCGTGCAATTATTCAGCTTGCACAGCACAATTAAGTAAACAATTCATTTAGCCCCTCTATTGATACTCCATTGCAGAGGGACTGGGGTGGTTCAGGAGATTGGAATGGGAGCTGTAGTCTTTTCCCTCGACGTAGGTGGTTTGGATCTATTTGCTAGGGCAGTGACCACATAGTTTCTCCATCTGATGGCTGTGCAGTGACCCATGTGAAACAGACTGGTGGTTTCAGGCCCATGGAGAGGTGGTCACATCTCAACATCCAGGATCCCAGCTGGCAGAAATATGTGGGGATTATACTGACATGATTCTATTCAGTTTGTGCTTTAGTGAAATTCATATCTTGAAGATCCTACTTGCAGTAAAGAGAGCTTTAGAATATCTTCCTAAAGCTCTGAGTGAAGGTCTCAGCCTTTTACATTTGTTTGATGATTAGCGTACTTGGCCTGTTTACTTTGGCTTAGAGGCTTTAGGGATCTTTAGGTTTGTAAGATTTCTTCCAGTTTGCGCCAACATTTGTGAGAGCTAGGGATAATATATATTCACTCACAGTTAGTACAAACTGCTTGAAGAAACACAGTACTTGGGTACAGGATTCTGTTTTCAATTTGCAGTAAATCATTGCACATCTTGGTAGTTTTAGGCCGAATGAGGCTTCTTGTAAATGAAACAGATGTGCTTACAAACTGAAAAGTGCCATTTAGGCCTAAGGTATTTCTTAACCTGGCCTGGCAGGCCATGTTGATTGATCCACTGGTTTTCCCAGCATTTGTGTTTTCCAAACCTAGTATTTAACAATCCTCTCCTACACACACACACACACAGAGTCACACACACCCAAATTTACTAAATCTACTGCTTTTTCTAGTTACAAGAAGGAATCCATATCTGGGCCTCAGATAAATAGCATTTCAAAACTGAATGCAATATTCATAAAAGGAATATATATGTGTGTGTGTGTGTGTGTGTGTGTGTATATGCAAAACGCTGTGATATTTTAGAAAGCTACCATTTGCCTAAGGATTCATTGAAGACTCACAACAGGGTTGCAATGTTGGGCATATAAGTAAATCTTAATAAGAAATGGAGAATAAAATCCTCTTTAGAGCTTAGGAGGATGCAGCAGTCTTAGGCAATGGAAAGTCTAGGCCCTTCTTTTCTACCAACCCATCTATCCCTAATATTTTATTGTGGTCTAAAGGTTTGCCTGAGGATTGGATGCCTCTTGGTATGGACCCACCAGGGGGCCTGAGATTTCTGGATTCTGATTTGCCAATGTCAGGCACCCTGTTTCAGATGAAACCCACTCCTCCCCATCTCTCCTCACAGGCCCCACCACCTCCACTCTTCCTCTGTGCACGCGGGCAGCCCGGTGGGTGACAGGTGGAACTGACGGAGGAGTCCACGTGTGAGCTAATCAGCGCACTGGAAGTTGGGAAAGCGGCGATATTACTTAGCATTACTCAGGAGGCATCCGCAGTGGTTTCCAGAAGCCCCAGGGCGGTGCCTCTTGAGGGAGGCCCGTGATTGGCTGTGCGCCTGGACTACTTCCCAAGGGTCTATGACGTAGCACGTCAGGTCAGTGTGCACCCCCCAGTTCCAGGCGTGCGGTCCTGGTGGGGCTATGAAGGTGGGGGGAGGTGGAGGGGAGTGCTGTTTGGTCCTTGAGTGGTAAAAGGGGAAGTAAATGTGTGCTTCTATGAAAGGGGTGCTCATGTAGATGCAGCTAGTGGTAGCGTTTATTTTATTTTAAAGATGATCGTAGGCTCTTACTTTTTTATGGGTCTCTGTGAGTAACAGACCACTATGTTGAAAATATCTTTAAAACTCTTTTGCTTTCTTTGTAGAAAAATGGAACACACTGGAGAAAAGCATGGGTAAAATAGTAGGCTTGGACCTTTCGTCTTTTCCCTTTCCCTTTTCTGCCCAGCCTTTAGGGATTGAAGGCCCAGGAATGTTTTGGCTGTGGACTGAGTCCCCACACATAGGTCCTGAGATAATTTGGGTACATGGTGAGATTGAATTTGTGACAGCTCTCTTTGTTTATGACATAATAAAATGCCAGGGGTTGCCTTGTTTTACTACTTGATTAAGGTTTATTATTTAAACTGCAATGTGTCACTTAAATATAAAACTGAATAGGAGGAGAGTTAAGTTGGATCTTTCTGTTGACAAGAAAATTATCAACTCTCATAAATTTATCAGTGAATTACAGAAACACAGTGGGATGTTTTTTCAACTCCTTTGGTGAAGGCCGTGCTAATTCTTTTTGCAAATTATTTGAGAAGAATCTTGTGGGAGGTTATAGAACTGATTTCCCTGGCTTGCAGGAAGACTGATTTGAGTTTTATCTCTTGAGGTTGGCAATAAGTGTTTTTATTTAGTTTAGAAGAGAAAGGCTTTATAACCTCCTCTTTTCCATGACTCATAACTTTCTGAGCAGTCACGTTGTGCTTTACAATGAGGGGTGTAATGAGTGTTTGGGGGAAAGTGTTGTCTAAATCCAGCCAGCCATTTTGAGTGTGAGAGCATGAAATAAAGAAAGATAAGCAATTGATCTTTCCAAACTTCACATTTGCAATGTAGCCAGGTGCTAAGAACTAACTTTCTGTTAAGGGGAAAGAAATTTGGTGGCTACATTAAAACAAACAAAATTAATTCTGGCTTCAAAGCTTTCAAACAGACATTTTCAACTTGCATAGGCTACCCATATTTTTAGGAAAAATGGGTAGCTTTTGGCTAGATTGTTTTCTCTGTTGGTGAGTGTAAATGTGTATGAAAGCTATTTGTATCTCATGTAAAACTGGATCTGTTGGCATAAGCATATTTTTATAAAGCTTGGAAATATGAGTCTGCTTGAAAGACTTCACTCAAAGTTGTCTCTTCCTGAGAACTCAAATTGAGTCAAACATGTTACTGTGAGATGAGTCATAATTTGAAAGAAATACTTTACATTCATTTCTCTCTGAATTTGTATCAGAATGGTTTTGTAAAGGAGAGTTAAAAGTAAATGTCAGTAGACTGGGGAGTGAGAAGACTCTAGTGTTGAAATGTCATTTGGGAAGGGAATACTAGAGCTAAAATAATGATATTTTGTATTTTGCTTCTTCTCTTTTCATCTGTTACCTCTTTCACAATCTGTTCCTTTTTTCATATTGAAAAACACCTAGAACTGGGCTAGTAAAAAATGTGGAAAAGTTTATAAAATTAGATCCCTAGACTTACAAAATTGAAATATTAAAGTTTTCACACAGATTTCAGTATCATTTATAGCCTAGAAAAGCAAAGGAGGCATCACAGTGAACTAAAATAATATTATTTGTGTTCTGAATTAAGATCATATAGGGTACAGATTTGTTTATTTTTAACAACATAATTTGAGGTTAAAAATTCCTTCCTTCCTTCCTTTCCTTAAGTAACATTTAGAGTTCCACAGTGTAATATCCCATACCATATGTTTAGCAGGCTGTCTTCAAAAACTATTGTAACATTTTACTTTCAATTTTACCTTCAAATGCCACACCTCTTTCACCAGTGATTGGAGGAGGGAGGAAAGGAAAATACAAATACATGGCTATTAAGTATCTGTAATTGCTGTACCCATTTATCCTGCTGTTTCATTCATATTTAGTTCAATTAAAAGAACTGGATTCTAGCCTTGGTTCTGCCATTGGCTGGCTGTTAACTTTGGTCATGACTCCTTAACCTCTCTGAATCACACTTTTCATATTTGTTAAAGTGGTTGGAATGAATAGATGATCAGTAAAGATCTTTTCTCAATTCTGTGCATATTCTAGTTTCTCAGGCCTCTTTCTGGGAACATTTTAGTATGTTTTCTGTCTGATTTCCCAATTAACAGAGGATTTCATCCATGGATTGCAGAATAAAAAGAAGTAGGAATTTGTTTCTGCAGAATTTTTCTCAAGGCAACTGGAAAGCTGCTTTCTGAAAGCAAGGTGGGTCAAGTTGAAGTACACTGCTCACCAGGTTGTTAATCCAGACATGTGGAAGTCATCCACATAAGAGTTCTCTCTCTCTCTCTCTCTCTCTCCCTCCCCCCCTCCTTCCCTCCTTTCTTCTCTCATTAACCACATCCTGAGCAGGCCACCTCCATCTCTTACATAAATTACTGCAGCAGCCTCATGACTGATGTCCGCACTTCCAATCCTACTTTCTCCATTTTCCACACAATAGCCAGTGGAAATTGTATTCCACTCTCCACCTTACCTGTGTGCTCCTCTGGTAGCCTCCTTTTGATTCCTATAACATGCCAAGCTTTTTCTCTTATCAGGAAACATGCTGTTCCCTTTACTTGGAACACTCCTTTTTCTACTTTTTATGAGTCTGGAATTTTCTCTTGCAGCATATCTCAGCTGAAATATCACTTCTTTAAGAGATTGACCTTGACTAAGCAGTTCTCTATCACTGTCCCTCCGTCACTTTTTCCTTTTTCCTTCTTGGCACTTATTACAGGTTGTGCTATGATTTGAATGTGTCCTCCACCAAAACTATGTGTTGGAAACTTAATCACCAGTGCAACAGTGTTAAGAGGTCGGTCCTCTAGGAGGCAATTAGTCCATGACGATTCCGTCTTCATGAATGAATTAATGCCATTACTGCAGGAATGTGTTTATTATTGAGGGAGTGGGTTCCTTATAAAAGGAGGAGTTTGACCCCCTCTTGCTCTCTTTCATCTTCCCTTGCCCTTCTTCTTCCACCATGGGATGACACAGCAAAAAGGTCCTTACTAGATGCCGACCCCTTAATCTTGGACTTCCCTGCCACCAGAATTGTGAGAAATAAATTTCTGTTCTTTATAAATTATCCAGTCTCAGATATTCTGTTATAGGAGCACAAAATGGACTAAGAAAGTTGGTACTGAGAAGTGGGGCTGTTGCTATAACATACCTGAAAATGCTGAAGCAGCTTTGGAACTGGGTGATGGGTAGAGGCTGGAACAGTTTTGAAGTGAATGCTGGAAAAAGCCTGTATCATGAACAGGGGCATTGAAGGCAATTCTAGTGAGGGCTCAGAAGAAGAGAATAGCTGTAGGGAAAGTCTGAAACTTCTTAGAGATTACTTAAGTGGTCATGATCAGAACGTTGGCAGAAATATGGACAGCAAAGGCAAGTTTGATGAAGTCTCAGATGAAAATAAGGAAGAAGGTATTAGAAACTGGAGTAAAGGCTATCCTTTTATAAATTGGCAACAAACTTGGCTGAATTGTGCTATGCTTGAGGGCTTTATGGAAGACATAATTTAAGAGCAATGAACTAGGGTAGCTGGCAGAAGAAATTTCTAAGCAAAATAGTTAAGGAGCTGCATGACTTCTTTGAACTGCATACAGTAAAATGAGAGCAGAAATAAATGATTTAAAGATGGAATTTATAATTAAAAGGGAAACAGAACTTAGGGATTTGAAGTATTCGCAGCCTGGACAAGTAAAGAACAAAAAAGCATGCAAGGGTACAGCCAAGCAACTCTTTGATAAAGGCATTAGCATGTATAGAAGAAAGCCAGGTGCTGTTCATCAAGACAATGAAGGGTAGGATTACCCAGAAGGCTGCCCTCCATTCAGCAGATACTGCTTCAAGTGCATCCTCAAAGAGACTGCCAGTGGTGCGGCCACAGGAATTATGCTTTGCTTGGCCCAGTGACAACACAGGTTTGCCTCCCTGATTCTGCACAGTGCCCAGATCCCCAGCCATGCGATTCAAGCAGGCCCAGTATGGGCTGTGCACAACTCTGGAGAGCCACAAGTGGAAAAACTTGTGAATTGGGCCTCCAGAGTGGGCTGAGTTCTGCCAGGCATAAGATACAGTGTCCAGCCATGCTAGATTTCAAGTGATGGAAAGCCTGGGACTCAGGCAGAAACCTGCTGCAGAGGCAGAGCCACTGCAGAGAGTCCCCACAAGGGCAATGCCTAATGCAGCCCCATGAGTGGGGCTCCAAACCCCAGACTATAAGCTACAGTGTAAAAGCAGAGGGAAAGTCGGGCATAAGACTTCCATGTTGTGAGAGCCTGCTTTGGCTTGGGAAGACCAAGCAAAGCCATCAAGGCAGGGCTACCTGAGGCCCTGTAGGTCCAATCTGTGTTTGGTGTGTCCAGAAGATGGCACATGGAGTAAAAGATTATTCTGGAGTCTTAAGATTTGCTGTTGTTTACCCTGTTGGGTTTTGGACTTGCTTGGGACCAGTTACTCACTTTTTCTTGCCTGTTTCTCCATTTTGGAATGAGTCTGTCTATCCTATGCCTGTCCCACCATTATATTTTGGAAAGAAATAACTTGTTTGATTTCACAGGCTCACAACTGGAGAGTAGTTTGGCTCAGGATGAACCACGCCTTGAGTCTCACCCATATGGTATCTAGATGAGGCTTTGAACTTTTGAGTTAATGCTGGAATGAGTTAAGACTTTGAGGGCTGTTGGGATGTAATGAATGTATTTTGCATATGAGAGGGACATAAGTTTTGGAGGTCAGAGTGGAATGCTATGGTTTGAATGTGTCCCCCAAAAAGCCTATGTTGGAAACTTAATCTCCAAATGCAACAGTGTTAAGAGGTGGGATAGTTAAGAGGTAATTAGGCCATGAGGGGCTTGCCGTCATAAATGGATTAATGCTGTATCATGGGAGTGGGTTCCTCATAAAAGAATAAGTTCAACCCCATGTTGCTCTCTCATCATCTCTTGCCCTTCTGCCTTCCACCATGGGATGATGCAGCAAGACGGCCCTTACAAGATGCTGGTCCCTCGGTTTTGGACTTCTCAGCCTCCAGAACCATGAGAAATAAATTTCTGTTCTTTATAAATTACACAGTGTCAGGTATTCTGTTATAACAGCACAAAATGGAGTAAGACAGGTGTTTAGTTGCTTGCATGATGAGAATAAGTCTTTACAAAACTTAGGTGTGCAAAAATGGAATGTTATTTCTCTATTTCTGAACCTACTTCAGCTCATGAGTCCCCAGTTTGATTGATTGATGGCAGAGAGAAGGGGGAGGGAAAGTCTTGTTGATTCAAGATAAATTCAGATAATTCTAGACTTTCTTGGTTTCTTCTTTGTAAATGCCCTATTAATTAAGAATGCATTCCTTTCACCTTCTCTTTTCTTCTTCCTTGAGGCAGTTAAAATTCTGGAGGGGCTTATGTATTTTCTCAGCATCAGGGGAGTAGTGTCTGGTTTATTAGTTTGTGCCATCTTCTATAATTGATGCCCTCTTCTTCTCTCAAATTCTGATCCATTGAGATATAAGACAAAAGAGGAAGACATATGGAGACTGAATAGCCCCATTATCATGATTAAAGCTGATATTTAAAAAATGTTTTATATCTGTGGGCAAGTGGATTAGCTCATCACTACTGTAGCTTGAGAAAACATTCTTAAAATAGTCTCTAACAGTAAATGCTGAGGTTGTTTTAATTAAAAAAGAGCAATGGTTGTCTTAATCTTTATTCTCCATGTGACTCTGCTTGGGGGACGGGAGCTTGGTCATAGTCTTGGTGAATTTTTCCAACACAATTTCAGTTTTTTCTTAAAAAAGTTCCAGAACAGTGTCTAGTTCTATTATGTACTCTGTAAGTATTTGTTGAATGAATGAAAGTATTTGCTATACATGGGCATTTTCCTTAATGTGTTCATTTGGCTTTAAAGCAGAAATGTTGGGAAACAAGAAATTACTTTTTAGAAATTCACACGTATGTGTTTGTGTGTATCCCTTCAGAAGCAAGAAAATGCAATGTTGTTTACTTGCTATGGTAGACAACCTTTAAGATGGCCTGCAATGTAATCCCTGCCTCCTGGTATTCAGTTCTTGTGTAATCCCCTCCCCTTAAGTATAGGCTGGACCTAGTGACTCACTTTTAACAAATAGAGTGTGGCAAACGTGATAGATTTCATTTCTGAGATTAGATTACCCAAATACTGTGGCTTCCATCTTGGGATCTCTCTCTTTCTCTCTCTGTGAGGGAAGCCAGCTACCAACACTGTGAGGGTTGCCCTATGGAGAGGCCTATGTGACAAGGAACTGAGGGAGGGCTCTGGCTAACAGCAGCAAGGAACTTAAACCTTTAATTGAACAGCTCTTGAGGAACTAGATCTTGCCAATAGCTACATGAGTGAGCTTGGGAGTAGAACTTCCCCCAGTTGAGTCTTCAGATGAGGCTGCCACCCACCCCAGCTGGCAGTTTGGCTACAACTTCATGAGAGACCTTGAGCCAGGGATACCCAACTAAACTATGCCCAGACTCCTTACCTGCAGAAACAGTGGGATAATAAATGTTTGTAGTTTTAAGCTGCAAAGTTTTGGGATCTTTTGTTACACTATAAAAAGTAACTAATACATTATCTATGTGAAACAGGGATAACAGGACATATTTTACCTGGCACCAAGTAGCAGAGAGAGAGCACCCAGAAGGTGCCCAATACATGCTTATTAATATTTATAAATGATAGACAACCAAAATATTTGTTGAATTGTTCTAGGAATTAAAAATTTCGTATGCCTTAAAGGAAAAGGAGATCTTTTGGGGAGAAGGCAGACAACTGTAGAGAGATATTTGTTTATCTTTCATCTGGGTTTATTGTTAAATGCAGGTGCCTGTATTTATTGTTGCTCTTTAAGTGAGGAGGGGACCAAGGGGGACCCAAAATTACAGCACATCACATTAGGTGGAATATTGAAACTTATACTTGCAAAAGAAAATCACATTGAAAAATGGGCCAGAAGGTCTGTTAGAGGAAGACAGCTAAGCCAGTTTAGATGGATTTAGTATTTTGATGAGGTTAACAAATTTAAATTCAGGGATAGTCTTTATAACCTTTGGTCATAACAACTTGCTGCCATTGCTGTCTCTTTGGAGTATTAATGCAAAATATCTTCATCATGTTCCTTTCCATTTTGGAGGGGCCAAGAGAATCCCAGTATTATTGTTATCTTGCCTGTGAAATAAGGTAATATACATAAGAGGTGAGAAAGCATAGTGGGTGGGAACATAGGTCCTGTAGTCAAATGAGCAGGATTCAAGTCTGGGCTCCAACATTCCACTTATTAGTGTTAGGACCGTTGGCACATTGCTTAACCTACCTGAGCTCCAGTTTCCTCAACTTTAAAATCATAATTATAGTACCCATTGGGAGGAATACATATACCATGTAAAGATAGATCACAGTATTTGGCACATAACTGAATGCTAGCTGTCATTAATTACTCTTACTATTACAAGTACTGAACATTGTGCCTGGCACACAGTGGATGTGCAGTAAATATGTTTCCTGCCTTTTCCTTTTTTCCCTACTTCCTAAAATATAGCCCATAATATTTGCTGAGTTCTATTTATTGATTGTATATATTTCTCCCAATTCAAGAAACATTTTGATGCAGGAAATTTTTACAATGCACTGCTTATTTTGGCCTTTTCCAATTTTCTTTTTATTCCTGAAGGTTTTAATGTCAGTGAAGTCTTCTGAGATCTTTTAACATAACACTTCAGTCAATAGTTTGGATTCACCAGATAACAGTAGATTTTTTTCCATAAATTTCAAAATTATTAGTAGCCAGATGTGCTAGAAGGGAGATTTTTATCATCTAGTTATTCTGGATATGCAGGATTGAGTGCCATTTTTTGTATTCTCTATGAGTATCAAATTAGCAGGAAGGGCTGTAGTTGTCTGAAATTGTGGGAGAAAGACAAGTGAGCTCAGTGCTGTATTAGCAGCATGGCATATTGTAGGAAAATTATACAAGGGAATGAGCAATGGGGAATTGTTTTTGACAAAATGCATAGCGGCTAACCTACATTAAAATAATTTAAAAATTTTCCTATTACCTTAAATAAAACTTCAATTTCAGTTTAACAATTTTAACATTGAGATTATAAAAAAAGAAAATAATTTTTTGTAAGCGTTTGCATTTAAAATAATTCAGTTAAAGGAGTAGTTTTTTTTTTTTTATCTCACCAGCTCAATGCCTATGATCAAACTGAATTCATTACTCAGTTTCTAGGAAGGAATTAAGCATATCAAAGACACATAAATTAGGGTCTTGCCAAGAATCTGAGAAGTGTAAAAATTCAACGAAATCAGGTTTTCATGAAAGGGAACAAAAGGATTGTTTAGGAGGATATTTAGCAGTGGAGAAGAGTTTAAATGCAAAATAAACCTAATAAAGGGAAATAGCACTTTGAAAGCAAAACCCTCCAAATTCAGTATTTGAGTCAAGTACCTTCAATTCTTCCTTAGTATGGAAATGTTTTTGTTCATTTGTTTTTTAATACAAATCTTATCAGTGGTCAGGTTCATGTACCCAAGGATTATCTCTAAGCAAAGCCATTGGGGGTTTACTTCCTTGCTCATTCATTCATTGATTCAACAAGTATTAATGAGTATCTACTACCTACCATGCTCTGTATCAGGCCCTGGGAGATAGTGGTGAACCAGATGGGGCCTGGGTTTTGAGAAATGCTGCCTTTTATATTGAATTCCACCCCCCGCCCCAGGAATATTTACAATACCTGTTAGCACATTAAAGGTTCTGAGAAGTCATGGAGTAAAGAAACCTATTTAACCTTCCTTGACATAATATTTGTCAGCCTTATTGGATGACAGAATGCTTTTTTTCATGCAACACCTTTTATATCTTCAAGGGACTATTCTTCCTTGGAATACACTATGGGAAATCTAGGTTAAGATGAAATTTGCTGCATAGAATGACATTGGATAGCAAGGCTAGTAAAACACTGCTTTAATTCATACTTGTTGATTGCAGGGACTCCACTTAACAAAGAGGGAGCATGTTAATGCCTAGATTTTGTCCAAGACCCTTTCTATTCTCCATGTTTATGACAGTCACATTTTTCAGCTTGGGGAATAATACAAGTTCAGTGTGACCAGGGAAGGTTTCCAGGTTGTTAAAAATGGTTGTGGAGCTAGCTATTTGCCAAAGGAAACCTCCTTACCCTTCGTGGGCCTCCATTTTGGGGAAATAGATAACAAGTGTTGAATATCTGGTTAAATTGGGTTCTTTTAAAAACATTCCAGCAAATCTAACTGATCTGAAAAAAGAGATACTCTGCCTTCTTTTTGGAATGGCATACTTTCATAAAGTTAAAATACCCATCAAAAGTACATTAGTGCACTGCAAAAAATTAATACATGCAAAGTAATGTAAGCACATGGTACTTTTAATTTTTCAGTGGCCCCGGGGCACCATCGTTATCTGCTCTTTTCTGGGAAATCACTCATCATGTAGCTATTGGGGAAAGGGAGCACTTTGGCCCCTTTTCTGGGAGCAATCCAATGCAGTATGGATATTAATTAAATTTATTAAACAAATAACACAGCGACTCGGGGAAGCAGGGGTCCATCTGCCAGCTCTGCAGACAGATCTCTGCAGAGACGCGAGCTGAATGGTAGTTAAAGCGAAGTTGCCGAGCTCAGCAGATGGGCTCTTGTCTCCAGTGGGGGAGATTTGGTGGCGGTCCAACAACTCTTTTCCCCCTCCAGGTTTTTGTTCCTTGCAACTGTGATTGAAGAAGCCCTTCTCTGTCTTTTCCCAGCCTTGTGTCTCTCTCTTCCACCCCACCCCCCTTTGTTTATGTGAGCAATGTTTAAATCTGAGTGATTTGTTAGAGAAGCAAGTCCCGGCTGATCTCATTTTGTGTATGTGCTGTAAAGCTCAAGCAGAAAATAATTAGGAAAATGTAATCCCATTGACTTTACACCCCACTTGTGTACATTGCAGCAGCTCAGCTTCATGCCCTGGAATAAAGTCTCCAGAACGCGTTTGAATTTAGTCAGCATCCCCATTCTTTGCACTTGGAAGTTCATATTATTTTGAGGTTTAGACACTTATTATTCTTCAAGTTGTTCCTTACTGCTTTTAGACCTATGTGATTTTTAAACCATGCAATTTAAGGATTCTTGTTTGTTTGGTTTTTTTCCCCCCCTTAATGTCTTCATATTCTGTTGGCAAGTGTCTAGGTGCCTTAAATCCCACTGTCTCCTTCACTTGCCATCTGGGATGAGATGTCATTGACAATGTTAGATCAGCACATTTGTGATCTGTGTCTTTTAGAAACCCACTTCCCCACCTCCTGACCCACTTCTCCCAAAAAAGATGGTGAATTTGAAACCTTCCTGTAAAGAAGGACCACTTTGCTTTCAGTTGATTATCGCTTCCCAGCATTTGGTATAATTTTTGACAAAAGCGCAGTTTGGACAGAATTTAATGCTACGATGGTACATTAATGTAAATCACCCACCTCCCTGAATCTTTGCAAAAATCATTTTGTAGAAGGATCTCTCATCTCTGGCTATGTCCCCTCACCTGGGACCAGTGCCTTTCACAGGGGGAGCCACATGAACTCTGCTAGGCACATTGTGTGCTCTATTGATGGAAAAGTTTTGGACTAAATAGATACCACCTTGGGCTGAGTCCTGAAATGCCCTTGCCTTGGAGAGATAGGTCTGGTTCCAGCCAACCTGCCAGTGGGACATATTTGCAGAGATAAAGGCACCTCTGTGGAATAGAAACTCCTCCAATCATAATGTATTCCCTCCCTCCCCACAAAACCCACCATTCTCTGCCAGCAGAGGTCTCAGCTGGTTACAGAACCCAAAGAGAATAGTGGATGAATCTGGGATTATGATTATCCCAAGGTGTACTGAGTTTTATGGAAATTTGGAGGTCAAACCTCTAATCCAGCTTGTAAGAAGAACCAACAAACGGATCCCTTTATTGAAGCACAAAAAAATCTTAGCCAGTGAGCCTCTATCCATCAAGGATGGCCAGTTCATTTCTGCGGTGCATGAAGGTGTTCATCCGCGTCCTTCCTTAATATTGGACCTTGTTTGTGGTTCTTGAACCCAATCTGAAACCTGAATCTCATGGGGCTTAAGAAGGAGATGAAATATTTTAGCTGCTGTTGTCAGTTCCTGCCCCTCCCTGAGGTTCTAGCTCTCCCTTGGGCCATGATAATATTAATAATATGAAGGCTTCTGTTACTATGGCAAACTGTTGGAATTAGGAGGAGATTTTTGTTTTTCATTAGAGGCCTCCCAAGGATTATTGTGAACTCCAAGAGTCATCGTTATACCCTAATCCTTTATGGAATTTAAAAAGGCTCAGCTTGAAAGATGGTCATGAAGTGGCCGGTGAAAAATGTTCATCAGTGAATCATAGGTGAACTGACAATTTATTTCTCTAATTTGTTGGAAGTCAAAATCTGCTATGGGTGGAAGGAAGACTCCACATTTTGAATTCATAGGCTATTTACCACAGTGTCTACTCTGCCTCTCCTTCCACGCTGGTGTACCTGGACTAATTTTGTTCTCTGATTTAAATTGCAATCTAGTTGCTCTGGCATCTCAATTTAAGGGAAGACTGGACATTGTTTTTCAAAGGGAATTGCAAGTGTTTTACTCTTATCTGAAAACAGATTGTGGTTTCTTTCCCAAGGATAAGCTTAGAAATTACATATAATTCTCAGGGTTTTATTTGTAGCAAAATGTTTTCAACCCTTTTGTCCACACATTAGTATAAATGAATAAAACAGAGAAAAACCCAGAAAACACCCTGACAGAGAGTGTGTGCATATTTCGGATCAGCTTCCTAAGCCTGCCATTCTGCTGAACACATTTTGTTTACTCTAGGGCTTCAAATTGCTTTATTGCAGATTTTGTAGGCAGCATGACAATTTGAAACTAAATGCATAAAAAAGCTTTTGATTGGGAACAAAAGTTAACATTCATCTGTAAGGAACTGGAGAGTAGCTTTAAAAATAATAGTTTATTTTTAAATTGCCTGGTAAGGGCAGGTATTTTTCAGATGTTGTTTTTATTCATTTGGCTTTGATGTACTTTTAAGAGCTCAAGTGCAAAGTTTAAAAATATTCAGTCCAGAGCCTCCTCTATTAGTCCTCTCTCACTTTTCTGATGAGTATTTTGCAAAGGGACCATATTTGGGACTATCATCATTAGCCTTATGTAGCAACTATGTCCAGAATTAAATGCTCCTCAAAACATGTACATTTTTGTCTAGGAGAGGGACTAAAGAATATAGTGTTTCTGAGCAAATTGGAGTGAGACCCAGGCCTGTTAACTTATGACTGAAAATACTGATGTTTGACCTGTGCCTCAGGGGATAAAGCCCAGCTCCTGAGATGAAAAGGAAGGTTCATGGTCATTGTCATCTTTAAGAATCTCACGGTCTGTTTCTAATGCCTCAATCTTATTTCTGGGACCAAGTCTTTGGTATCTGCTTTGTATTTTGCTGAGGAGATTTTCACAATCCTGGAAAAGATAAACATTGATTGATTGTTGATTAGATTTGCATTTGTTTTCCAGGAGCCAAGCAAAATAATCTAGCACTCTGTGTTTTGGCTTCTGGCCATCTGAATCTTCCCTGGGCCAGGAATCTGTTATCTTTGCAGCTCTTCGAAAACTGCCTTCAGTTCTTTTAATCTAGTCTTCTGAGGTGGAGCTGACTGGAAGGCCTTCTAGGGGCTAGCATGATTCTTTTGTTCTTACTCTACTGTAGATTTTAATTCAAATTCAGAGTCTTACAGTAGGAAGGGAATTTGTAAGCCACCTAGCCCAACTCACTCCCAATCGTGATGGAGGAATCATGCTGCTGGTTCACTTGCAACAACAGAGTTCACCCCCACATTGTTGCAGTTTTTAATTTTGTGAGTTTTTAAATATTTTAGATGTTAGAAACTTATTCCTTATATTAAAAAGTAAAAATTTCAACCTAAGGAAACCCCTAGTTTGTTTCTAGAGCTGATGACAAGAAAATCAAATTCAGCTTACCGCTGTTACTATTTCCTTTTCTATACAATATATATTCAAATATGCAATATATTTAATGACAACTAGCTATGGTTGCTTGAGCACTCACTATGTGCTGGGTCCTGTGCTAAGCACTTTACATATATCATACCACTTCATCTTCTCAACATGTTGAAGTTCTCATTTTAAAGATGAAGAAATTGATGCTGAGAGATGTTAAATAACTTGCCTGAAATCTAATCTAATTAATATAAACTAATCTAATCTAAAGTCATATCTAATGGCCAGGCCTGGATTTAAAATCAAGACAGCTGACTCTAAAAATCCTGTTTAACCACTCTGCTATATTGATATATCTACTCATTTCTAATCTCTAACTTACTTAGATCCAAAAGGAAGTTGAGGTCTCTTCAAATAAAAGTGCACATAAAATAGCATAGTTAAAAACCAAAATAAAAAGAGTAATCATATAGGAGCCCTTCACATTTTTGGAAACAACAATCCTGTCTTCTCTAAGTTTGCACTTTCTAAGTCAACATTGCCAGTTGCTTCAATTCTCTATCCATTGTTGGAAGAAGGCTGGGCGCGAGACTGTGAACTCTTTGGGGGAAGTGGCCTTGTCTTATTACTGTTGTGTTTCCAGTGCCTCACTGATGGTCTCAAGTAAATATTGAAGAAGTGGGCTGGAGAAGATGAAGCTGAATACCTGGATTTGACTCAGGCTGCCGTTGCTGAAGCAGGCTCATTCAGAGCAGGTGTTGGGTCAAACTGGATGGCATAGGTGACTTGGCAACCTGAGACAAAATGGGGGCAGGGGAAGAAGAAGGGGTAGGAAAAGAAGTTATTTATCTTTCTTGTCTATTCTCCACTGTATGCTATTTTCATTCTTTGTATACATCACTATAAGCCACCTCCAATCCCTTTTAAAATGAGGCAGTATATAAACAAATGCTTATATATTTATACAGACACACATACATACACATAAAATATTAGATCGAATTTGCCATTAGGGAAATTCTTTCCTATCTGCTGAGACAGAGAAAGAAAGGGTGGTTTCATAATCAGGAAGAGGCTAATGGTCGTCATACTCACAGAAAAGTTTATGAGGCAAGAGTCGAGATGGTCAGGAGGGTTGGGTCTTCTGCTCCTGTGGGAGCCACAATCATCTTAGGTCCTGCGGTTTCTTAGCCTCTGCCATGCTGGTAGCTTTCCTCTGGAACTTGAGATAGTTCTCCTTAAGACTGTAACGCTGTACCTCAAAGACATGCAGAAAGGATAGTTTTGGCCTCATTTATCACAAACAGCTTTACTTCTATTCATGCATCTGGAGGCTGTGTTTGTTTTTTTAACATTGTATATACCATACCGTGTGTCGTATTGACCTTGTAATCAACGAAAAGCCCTGGTTCTCTTCAGAGATTTCCCACCCTATGCTTCTGCAGCTGACATTCTGCACCTAAATTCAGGATTTCATGTTAACCACTCCCATTTTATAGATGCAGTGGGTGCAGAGAGGCCACATAACTCTTCCCTCCCATGATCTTCTCTCTACCTCCCTTGTGGCTTCTTCATTTTTTCTCTGTTTGCATCCAATCATCTAAGTTTTGCCTCTTCCTATGCTGGTTGATTTCATTGTGTTCTCGACCAGATGGTACCAGGGCATCACATGAAGGGGTTAGGGGGGATTTTCACAGTGGTCTTCTCTGGGTGGTGTATTTGCAAAATATGATAAACAATTCAGTGGGTGTCTCCTTTATGATCATTATGCTAAAATGACTGCCTTCCTCTGTCATTTTCATGTACTACATCTCCAACACCAGGAGTGGGGGAGAAGGGGGAAGAAACCCTACAGTTTGATGAGAACCCAGCAACCCAGTCATCACTGGGTGCCTTGGCAAACATTTGTTTGGTTCTCCCCAGAGAACACTGGAGGGTGAGCTCAGTGGGCCCAAACCATAGAGTGGCAGTGGCTCCCATCTCTGACCTCCAACCCTGCCTGGCCATGTTCAGGATGCCAAAGTTAAGTGGTGGGGTTTTGTGATGTTACAGATGAAGGTTTCCTGCTGGAGGTGAAGGTGCAAATCACTTGTTTTCCATCGGGAGAGAGGGTTGGCTTATGGATGGTCCTTTCCGCCGTGAGTCAGGCTTCTCAGTACAAGAAGTCTCCCATTATTAGAAGCTTCTGTTTACGAAGAAGAAAACTGTGAGAGATAAGGAGGGGCATAGTGAAAAATCTTTTTCCTTTGGACAGGTCACTGCACAAGGAAGAAATCTTTTTTTCCCTTTCCTATAAGCCCATGTAGAGCAGGGCTGCTGTTCCTTAGCTGGAGTGACTCAGGGAACAAAAAGGTTTTGACTTGAATAGCGAGTATACAATCCTTTTAGTCTGTGATGACTGTGTCCTTCCCAGCCCTTACAGGGGTCACTGAGGTACAAAGACAAGTTTCAGTTCAGTTTCCCAGAACTTTACTACATCTATTTATTTATTTATTATCTATTTATTTTAGTTGATAACTAAAAATTGTATATATTTATTGTGTACAACATGTTTTGAAATCGGAACTTAATCACTTCTAATACTCATTAGTATTGACTCATTCATTCATCAAATATTTGTTGAGTGCCTGCTAAGATCAAGGCATACCATAAAACAAAAACAACAATGAGTCCCTGCCCTCAAAGAATCTCTGTCTAGAGTAGGAGACAGACAGTTATTAAACAACCACTCTGGCAAATTTGTAATTACAAAAAGTGGTAAGTTATGGGAGAGATGATGGACAGGTCCTCAACTAGTCTGGTGCAAGTAATCCCATCCCTGAATGTGGAGATCCAGATGTAGGATGGGGAGGGGACGGAGTGAGGGATGAGTGTAGGTGGACAGTACAGAACAAGCTGTTGACGTTGAATCATGTGGTAACAACTATTTGTAAAGATAACTTTTAAAAAAGATGAATTTTTCATTTACTGCTGTTCTGTAGTGCTCGGATATTTTATCAAGTACATATGGCACTTTTATAATAAAGAGGTTTTTAAATAAAAATGAAAGAAGATAATAGGTTGTACTGTTTTACTCCTGTCAAAAAGTTCATTAGTTGGTTGATTCTTTTGAGATGCCTATCTTTGTCTGTATCTCTTTATGAAGTTTAAGGGATAAATAAAATATTCATGTGGTCTTTCCATTAAAAAAATGTAGATGTGAAAATGGAAAAAAGAAACAACTATTTGTGGAGTGTTGAATGAACAGCCAGTATATCTTCTAACAGTGTTTACAGACTAGGAAATGCATTTTAATTAATTGCTGTGTTGTTTTCTGTGTATAATCTCAACCATTTGGAAAACAGCAGGAGGGATACATGTTTTCCATTGATATGTGGCCTTCTGTCTTTTGATGTTAAGTTATAAACCTCAAAAGAGTATTGTGTTTGGCTGCATGTAACAGACATTTGACTTCAGTGGCTTAATTGAATAGAGTCTATTTTTTCCCACAGCCCAGGTTCTGGGTGGTTCTAGACCCCTTTCTGTCTTTCTTCTCTGGTGTCCTTATCGTAAGGACTTTGCCTTCCTACTTGTTGCTTCATGGTCACAAGATGGCTGCTCTTAGTCTCACATCAGAATTCCAGGCAGATTATTTTTTTGTGTGCAGCTGAATTCGGTTTGCTAGAATTTTATTGAGAATTTTTGCGTCTATATTCATAAGGGATATTGGTCTATAGTTTTCTTTTTTTGTTGTGTCCTTTCCTGGCTTTGGTATCAAGGTGATACTGGCTTTGTAGAATGGTTTGGGAAGGATTCCTTCCTTTTCAGTGTTATGAAATAATTTCTGCAGTATTTGTACCAATTCTTCTTTATAGGTATGATAAAATTTGGCTGTGAAACCATCTGGTCTAGGACTATTTTTTGTTGGAAGATTTCTTATTGCTGCTTCAACTTCGTTACTTGATATTGGTCTGCTCAGGAGTTCTATTTCTTCCTGATTGAGCCTAGGGAGGTTGTGTGTTTCCAAGAATTTGTCCATTTCCTCAATGTTTTCAAGATAATGTGCATAGAGATTTTCATAGTATTCAGAGATGATATTTTGTATTTCTGTGGAATCAGTTGTAATATCTCCTTTTTCATTTCTGATTGAGCTTATTAGGGACCTTTCTTTCTGTTTCTAGTTAATCTAGCAAAAGGCCTATCAATTTTTTTGGTCTTTTTTTTTAAATTTCAGAATATTATGGGGGTACAACACTTTGGTTATATATATTGCCTATGCACTGCCCAAGTCAGAGCTACAATCATGGACATCCCCCAAACTGTGTGCCCCGCACCCATTTGGTGAGAGTTTTCCCATCCCCTCCACCCGCCTCCCACCTGCCCATCCCCTGATGAATATTATTTCCATATGTGACATAAGTATTGATCAGTTAGTACCAGTTTGATGGTGAGTACCAGTGATGCTTGTTTTTCCATTCTTGTGACACTTCGCTTCAAAGAATGGGCTCTAGCTCCTTCCAGGATAATATCAGATGTGTTAATTCACCGTTGTTTTTTATTGCTGAGTATATCGATTTTGCTTATCTTTTCAAAGAACCCAGGGATGCAAGGATAATTCAACATATGTAAATCCATAAATGTGATTCACCACATAAACAGAAGCAAAAACAAAGACCATATGATCATCTCAATAGATGCAGAGAAAGCATTTGACAAAATTCAGCACCCTTTAGGATAAAAACTCTTAAGAAAATAGGCATAGATGGAACATACCTCAAAATTATAAAAGCCATATACAACAAACCCACAGCCAACATCATATAGAACAGGGAAAAATTGAAAGCATTCCTGCTTAGAACTGGAAATAGACAAGGTTGCCTACTGTCACCATTTCTATTCAACGTAGTGCTGGACGTCCTAGCCAGAGAAATCAGGCAAGAGAAGGAAATCAAGGGTATATAAATGGGGAAAAAAAGAGGTCAAACTATTGCTCTTTGCTGATGATATGATCTTATATCTAGAAACCCCAAAGATTCTGCTAAGAGACTCCTGGAATTGATAAATAAATTGAACAAAGTCTCAGTTTACAAAATCAATGCACACAATCAGTAGCATTTCTATACACGAGCAACAGCCAAGCTGAGAATCAAATCAAAGACTCAATAACTTTCACAATAACAACAAAGAAAATAAAATACCTAGGAATATATTTAACCAAGGAGTTGAAAGACCTCTACAAGGAGAACTATGAATCACTGAGGAAGGAAATTGCAGAGGATGCAAACAAATGGAAAAACATATCATGCTCATGGATCGGCAGAGTCAACATTGTTAAAATGTCTATACTACCCAAAGAGATTTACAGATTCAGTGCAATCCCCATTAAAATACCAGTGTCATTTTTCACAGATCTAGAAAAAATAATTTTATGCTTTGTATGGAACCAGAAAAGAGCCTGAATAGCCAAAGCAATCTTAAGCAAAAAAAAAAAAAAAAAAAAAAAAATCTGGTGCCATTACTTTACCAAACTTCAAGCTATACTACAAGGCTGTAGTAAACAAAACAGCATGGTACTGGCATAAAAACAGAGACATAGACCATGGATCAGAACAGAGAACCCAGATATAAAATCATCTTCATATTGCCATCTGATCTTTGACAAAGCAGACAACAACAAACACTGGAGGAAAGAATCCCTATTCAATAAATGGTGCTGGGAAAATTGGGTAGCCACATGTAGAAGATTGAAACAGGATCCATACCTCTCACCATTCACAAAACTTAACTCAAGATGGATAACAGATTTAAACCTAAGGCATGAAAGTATAAGAATTCTAGAAGAAAATGTTAGAAAAACTCTTCTAGATACTGGCCTAGGCAAATAATTTATGAAGAAGACCCCAAAGGCAATCACAGCAATAACAAAAATTAATACATGGGGCTTGGTTAAATCAAAAAGCTTCTGCACAGCCAAGGAAACAATCAGTAGAGTGAATAGATGACCTACAGAATGGGAGAAAATATTTGCATGCTATACCTCCAATAAAGGGCTAATAACCAGAATTTACAAAAAACTCAAGCAAATCAGCGAGAAAAAATCAAACAACTCCATAAAAAAGTGGGCAAAAGACATGAACAGAAGCTTTTCAAAAGAAGATAGACTAATGGCCAACAAACACTTGGAAAAATGTTTAACATCTCTAATCATCAGGGAAATGCAAATCCAAACCACAATGAGCAATTACCTAACCTCAGTGAGATGGCTTTTATCAAAAAGTCCCTGAACAACAGATGCTGGCATAGTTGTGGAAAGAAAGGAACACTTATACACTGTTGGTGGGACTGCAAACTAGTACAACCTCTATGGAAAGTAGTTTGGAGATACCTCAAAGAACAAAAAGTAGACCTACCATTTGATCCAGTAATCCCACTATTGGGTACTTACCCAAAGGAAAACAAGCCATTTTATCAAAAAGACACTTGTACTTGAATGTTTATTGCAGCACAATTCACAATCGCAAAGATATGGAATCAACCCAAGTGCCCATCAATTCATGAGTGGATTAATAAAATGTGAAATATGTATACCATGGGTGCTACTCAGCCATAAAAACAATTGACAAACTAATACCTTTTGTAACAATCTGAATGGAACTGGAGACCATTCTCCTAAGTGAAATATTGCAAGAATGGAAAAACAAACACCACATGTACTCACTATTAAACTGGAACTAATTGGTCAACATTCATGTGCACATGTGGAAGTAAAACTCAACGAAAATCACGCAGGGGTGGGGGGATGGGTAAAATCACACCTACCGGGTACAATGCACACTATCTGGTGATGGGAACCCTTATAACTTTAACTCAAACTGTACATAAGCAATTCATGTAGCCAAAATATTTGTACCCCCATAATAATCTGAAATTAAAAAAAAATTTTTTTTATTCCAGGCAGAAGGAAAGAAGGAGGAGGGGTGGTGCTCCTTAAGTCAGAATTCCAGACCAGCAAAAGAGGGAGAGGTGGAGCCTATATTAGTGAAGCAAAAACTTCCCTTGAAATCCCCAGCAGATTTTTGCTTGCTTTTCATTGTGAAATATGGGGTTACATGGCTGCCCATGCCTGTAAGGGAATCTGGGGACCGAGTCATTAGCTCCAAAACTTAGGATTCTCTTAGTAGGGACGAATGTGAGAATGGGTGTTGGGTACACCACAAGCAATGTCTGCCGTGAGAGACTTCAAAATATTTATTATCAAGTCCACTGAAATTCTGTAAATCGAAGAAGACACACGGTACATGTTAGGAAAGGTTCATCATCACTGATATGGCTCCATGTCCATATTTAAATAGTTTTCTGGATGATTTTGAATTCTTTTGGTCAATTTCTTGACAGATCTAATTACCCCATTATTTGTACCCTGTAGGGTAGCTAACAAAGAAATTGTACTAGGAATTAGAGAAGAATTAGCTCTGCCATTCTCTTGTTTGCTTCTACTTGCATTTTGGTACAGCCATGCATTGAATAATGATGTTTTGGTATATGAAGGTGGTCCCATAAGATTATAATGGAGCTGAAAAATTTCTATCACCTAGTGACTTTGTAGCCATTGTAAAATCGTGGCACAACACATTACTCATGTGTTTGTGGTGATGTTGGTGTAAACAGATCTACTGTACTGCCAGTCATATAAAAGTATAACACATACAATTATATACAATACATAATACTTGATGGTGATAATAAACAACTATGTTACTGTTTTATGTATTTACTATACTATACTTTTTATTGTTATTTTAGAGTGTACTCCTTCTACTTAGTAAAAAAAAAAATTAACTGTAAAACAGCCTGTAGGACCTGCCTTCAGGAGGTATTGCAGAAGAAGGCATTGTTGTCATAGGAAATAACAACTCCATAGGTGTCATTGCCCCTGAAGACCTTCCAGTGGGACAAGATGTGGAGGTAGAAGACAGCGAAATTGATGATCCTCACCCTGTGTAGGCCTAGGCTAATGCATGTGTTTGTGTCTTAGTTCTTAATAAAAAAGCTTAAAAATAAAAACAATTAAATAGAAAAAAGCTTATAAAACAAGGATATAAAGAAAGAAAAAAATTTTTACAGCCATACAACGTGTTTGTGTTTTAAGCTAAGTGCTATTACAAAAAAGTCAAAAAGTTAAAAAAAAATTCAAAAGTTTATAAAGTAAAAAAATGAAAGTAAGCTAAGGTTAACTTATTATTGAAGAAATAAAAATGTTTTAAAAATAAATTTAGCATAGCCTAAGTGTACAGTGTTTATAAAGCCTATGGTAGCATACAGCGACATTACTAGGCCTTTACATTCACTCACCACTCACTCACTGACTCACCCAGAGCAGTTTTCAGTCCTGTAAGATCCATTCATGGTAAGTACCTTATGCAGGTATACTATTTTAAATCTTTTATACCATGTTTTTACTGTATCTTTTCTATGCTTACATATGTTTAGATGCACAAACACTTACCATTGTGTTACAATTGTCTACAGTATTCAGTACAGTAACAAGCTGTGCAGGTTTGTAGCCTAGGAGCAATAGGCTATACCATATAGGCTAGGTGTGTAGTTGGCTATACCGTCTAGCCACTCTATGTGTTTGTACACTCTATGGTGTTCCCACAATTATGAAATTGCCTAATGGTGCACGTCTCAGAACATATCCTCGCTGTTAAGTGGCACATAATTGTGTGTCTTCAATATTTGACTTTTTAAAAAGGCATTTTAAAATCACTATCTATATATTTAGGAGTAGATAATAAATGATGTGTAAATCTACTTATCAAGGGCCCTGTCCAAGTGAGGATGCCACTGTCTAGAGTGGAATTCCCTCCTTCCCTTAGGACATCCCAGGTGTCAGTGTGAGTGAGGGTATCTGCATCAAGCCATACAGTATAATCTATTAACACTTAATTTCTCTCTTATTTTGATATAAAAAAATTCAACATGAATGAAGTCCTAGTATTTCCTTCCTGCTTGCTGTGCTTCTCATCATTGGCTCATTCTGGATAGCCCCTTGATGCACATCCCACACTCTGAAGATCACTAGATTAGAGGACAGGAAGATTATTTGGGGACAAGGGGGATGTTATCCAATATTAAAGGCAAACAAAGTAAAGCACCATTTTAAAATGTAGCGGTAGGAGAAGTGGCTGATTCTTTGACTCTGGAGACTATGAAGAGTTTCTTTCATTTGTTCATTCAACAAACAATGAATTGAGCAATTCCTCACATGTGCTATACTACACACTGGGAACAGAAAGATAACTCACTTAGTCCCTGCCCCTGGGAAGCACCCAGGTTAATGAGGAAGACTTAAATGCAAATGAGAAATTGCAAAATGGTATGTGGGGAGAGGTAGTACAAAATATGCAGAGGCCCTCACCTTCTGCATGTCTTTGTCACCTTCTTAGTTGGATCTAATCTGACTACTGCTTTTAATTGCAACTCTTCCCAAACCACCCCTCCTCACTCCACATTCTCCTTACTGTAGTCTATCTTTCTTCACATTCTTATCAACTTACAACATTATATATAATTTACTTGTTTATTATATTTATTTTTACTATCTGTCTTCCCCTAAAAAAAGGTCAGCTTCTTAAAGGAAGGGATATTTGTCTGTTTTGTTCACTGATGAGTCCCAACTCCAGGAACAGTTTGCTGAAAGAATAAATGAAGGAGGCAATCATCTCTCTCTGGTAATTAGAGGTTGTAGACAGAGAGAGGGGAATGATCAGGGAACATGTGACAAAGGTGACATTTGAGTCGGGTCTTATAGGATGAATTGAAATTTTAAGGGAGACAGGTATGCTACAGAAGGCACAGCATATGCAAAAGTATGGCAGTGAGAAGGAGCCCAATGTGCTGGGGAAATATGAGTGGTTCAGTATGGCTGAAACTTAGGGCATAAGGTGGAGGACAATGGAAGATAAGTCTGGAAAATTGAGGAAACATAGGAAGCCCCTCATATACAAGGCCTGTCCGGATAGTATCCAGGCATTGTGAATATATAATATTACACGGCTGGATACTTTCCAGACAGACCTGTGTGTTGTTTATCACTGGGGAGTTGCAGACAGCATAAGTGCCGAAAGAACTGGACAAAAAGAACTTAAACTAACTTGTATAACATATAGAAAATCTTACTTCCTTTTTTCAAGCCCATTGTGCTTATCCAAAGCATGGCAGTGAGAAAAGGACTCCTAATGAATGTCCCTGGGCTTTGGATGAGGCTTGGGAGAAGTAACTGAAAATCTAGATTAGGAAACATGTTGTTTTTATTTTTATCACCTGACACAGTGCCCACTACATTGTAGTTGTTCAGTAAATGTATAGAGAAATAAATGAAAAAGCAAACTTGCTAAGCAGTGTTCAGATGACCCCCCAAATGGAAAGAATAACACTTAATTGGTGTCCAATCCTGTTCTCTTGAGAATTAATTTTTGCTGATGTGAATGCTCCCTGGATGTGTTTGCTGATAATTTCTGTGGCTCTTTCTGTTTTTATAGTTTTGTGGTAAAGAGCATGAGCTTTGGACTCAGACCAACTTGAATTTGAATCCTGACTCCATTGCCTGTGTCTTAGTATGTTTGTGCTTCTATAACCAAATATCTGAGACTGGGTAATTTGTAAGTAATAGAAATTTATTTCTCACAGTTCTGGAAGCTAGGAAGTCCAAGATCAAGGCACCAGCAGGTTTGGTGTCTGGTGAGGGCCCTGGTCTCTGCTTCCAAGATGGTGCCATGTCCTCAAGTGGCAGAGGGATGGAAGGGCAAAAAGGGCCTAAGCTAGTTCCCTCTAGCCCTTTTTTAAGGCACTAATTCATTAGGCAGAGCCCTCATGACATAATCACTTCCCCCGAACACCCTGCCTCTAAATATTAACACCATGGGGATTAAGTTTCAACGTGAATTTTGGAGGGGACACCATCCTTTGCACCATAGCAGTCTACTATCTGCAGGGCCTTAAATAAGTTGCATAACCTCCCTGAGTCTTACTTTGTCATGTAAGGATGTTAGTACTTATTGTCTAGGGTTGTGTGAGGATTAAATGAGATGGTTTATTAAAGAGTTTCATGCAGTGCTTGGAACTTAGTAAGCATTCAATGATGGGTGACTATTAACTTTTTATATTAGTTGGAAGGAATGAGGTATTTGGGTTAGCCTTGATAAGCATACATAGGGTGAGAAACATGGTTTCATTTCTTTAGCCAAAACCAGAGGAAAGTAAACATGGCCTATTCCATTACCTAATAAGTTGGTAAACATTTCCTTTGTGGCAAGTAGCATTAATGGAAATATAAACCCAGCAGAATTACAGAAAAGGTGTGGTTTTCCAGTGACCTATAATGACCCAATGTACCATATACTGCATTCCTCACACATGCTGATACTTGGAGGTGAGGTCTAATAAAGGGAGCTGATTAGATTGTAATGATGATAACAAGGTCAGGGGTCTGGTTTGATATCTGAAATCGACCAGTTAGTGTGATACAAGGTAAAGGGCTGCCTTTTGGTTCCAGAAAGCCCTGGAATGTTGAAAATGACACATAGAATGAAACAGAAGAGTGGCTCCTCACTCCTGGAATGGTCCTCAAGAATCATGTCCTATCGGTGGCTCATGAATGTCAGCTAAATTTTTGAATTCTGATGACGTATCAGGCCCTGTGCTAAATTCTTTCCACGTATCATCTCACTGAATGTTCATGACAGCAATGTAGGCATTATTTCCCCCACCTTACTTATTCATTTATGAAGCTTAGAGAAATGAAGAATCTTGTCCCCATTTCTTTGAAGAGGAAGTGATAGAGTTGGGATTTGAACCTCTCTGCCTTTTCCGACCTGAGTTCTTAACCTCCAAGCTATGCATTGTTGCTTCAGGGTGCAGCTATACTGTGCTTATAGCTTTGTTAATGAAGGATAGCCATCTTCTTAACACAGATAAGAGCAATTTGAATTCCTGCAAGACACAAGATACATGTTTTTTCTTAGTCTGCAATGTCTAATGACTATTAAATACTAGCAAAATCACTTGTGAAGGTGACTCAGACAACCATCCATCTGATGATTTCAGTAGTAGACTGTTCTCTTGTTATTTTGTTTGTTCATTCAAATGAACCTTTAAAAACCTACATGTACTCATTTAAATACTGACTTCATAGAGAGAGTAGGAAAAAGTGACATACTGTATTTAATTAATTAATTTTACTTACTCCTCTTTGTGATGGGAGTTTGGTTATAAAAGGCACAATTTATGTATCATAGGTCAAAAATAATTTCTAAATTTTCTAGTTTCAGGCAAATATATAAATTTTATAATAAAAAATAATTTAAAAGAATCAGCGAGATGATCATTTAGGTCATAGCTACATTTAAGATGCCTCAATAGTCAGATTACTCTAGTTAAAATTCTTTCTGGAGCTTAAATCAAGCATTTTGGGAAGTGGCATTAGTTCTTTCAGACTCATTCAGGATAATGTTACAGCAGATTAATACTCTGTGATCTCAAAAGCCCAAACCCTCTGGTATTTTTGAAAGTCCTGGGCACAAGCCTGGGCTGTAATTTTGATTTTTATATGGATCTTTTAGCTTCACACTATTCCCTGGTCCTAGCCTGGCTCCAACCTTGACCAGATATTATCTACATGTTGACTTTTGGTCTCACAAGGGACTGTGTGAAATAGGGTGAATTGTTTATGCAAATTCATCACCACCATTTCCAAAAAAGAAAGCATCCTCCTCACACCCCAGGTAAGCACATACCCCTTTGTTGGCAAATTCAGCAACTGTTCTTTTAGAGAGCAATTGACATCAGAAAATTTGAAAATTTATATCATGTGCTAGCATTTGGCCTTTGTTTACTTAAACATTGTTCCACTTAAGTGTAAAACACACTGCTGGGGCCCTTTTAATATTTTTTTGTTAGATTTTTAATTCAACAATAAAGGCAATTCAAGTGAGAAACTGCAGTACGTTGATTTTGTTCTTTGAGTCATTGCACTGTAATTAGCTGGGTTGAGTTTAAATGCAGCACAAGAACATCTTTCTTGTCTGTTTATGTCAGAAAAAAATGGCTAATGAGCACTTATCAAAAAGATGAACATTTTTTCATTAGATTAAGTAAAATCAAAACAGATTTATAATGTACTATTATGTTTCAGCTTGGAATAAATTGAGTAAAATAGCTAATATCTTCACAGCTTCCTGAGAATTTCTTTGCATGGCAGAATCCACCTCGCCTCCCCTGTCCCCCATACACTTAGACTTCAGGAAAATGCCCATCTGTGGCTACTTTCTTTGAGGCATCGAGGCACATTCCTAAAGGGTTTGGAATGGCTTTAATATTATTTGTAAGATTTGAATATTTATGAAGCAGGTGTCAACATTGATTTTCCATGGATTATGCCAGTGTGCTTTGCTACTTAATAATACAGTTCTTTAAAATAGTTTTAATTATATTTTAAAATTTTTAGTTGTTTATTTATTTTGAGACAGGGTCTTGCTCTGTCTCCCAGGTTAGAATACAGTGGCATGATCACAGCTCACTGCAGCCTCAAAGTCTCAGGCTCAGTCTCCCAAGTAGCTGAGACTACAGGCATGCACCACCATGCCTGGCCAATTTTTCTTACTTTTTTGTAGAGATGGGGTCTCGCCTAGGCTGGTCTCAAACTCCTGGGTTCAAGTAATCTTCCCGCTTTGGCCTCCTAAAGTGCTGGGATTACAGGTGAGAGCCACTGTGCCTGGCCTAAAATAGTTTTTAAAAACAACTTCCCTCTACTTTCTCATAGTGGTTAGTCAAAAATGCCACCTGGTACTCAGCATCATGCAGGGTTTTCTTTTATTTTGAGATTTTTATATGTGTTCAAGTGGATGAACATGAGCTTATGTGTTACCAAAAGATACAGAAAATGAAGGCTGATTCCTTAGAAAAGTTTATGGTAAAAATCTAAAAAGTTTAAGAAACTTCTCATTTTAATTTTCATTTAGGTGGCAGGTTATTGTCAGGTCATCAAGGAGTCTTACTTGCTCTTCCACTATGAGAAAGTCAAGTCCATCTTCATCCCAGTGCCTACTTGTACCTATATAATGTGCGCATATCTACAAAGCAACTAATGTAACGAGGCTTTGTGTGGATAAAGAAGAATCTTTTTCTTCCTCAAGTTTTTTGAGTTTGCGTTAGAGTGAACGGCCAAGAGATAAATTCCCTGTGTATAAAAGATAGAAATGGTGATTGTAGACATCCTTGTGTTACTCCCAATATCAGGGGAAAAACTCACTATTTTACCATCAATATAATTACTATAGATTTTAAAAAACATATTCTTTATTAGTTAAGGATGCTCTCTTCTATTCCTAGTTTGTTAAGATTTTTAAAAATCATGAATGAGCATTGAATTTCATCAAATGCTTTTTTCTGCATCTATTTAGTGAGTAAATAACTTTTCTTATTTAGTTAATGGAGTAAATTATATTGATTGATTTTCAAATGTTAAGCCAGCCTTGTATTATTGTTATAAATTAACTTGGTTAAGATATATTCTTTTTATCTATCACAGGATTTGATCTGCTAGTATTTTTATTTGATTTTGCCAAATTATTGCATCTATGTTCATTAGATTAGAGAGATTATCCTATATGTTTTCCTTTCTTGTAATTTTACTTCATTGGTAAGTTTTGGTATCAAGGTTTTGTGGGCCTCATAAAAGGAGTTCAGAAGTGTTTTCATTTTATCTATCCTTTGGAATAATTTGTGTAAGATTGATGTTAGTTCTTGAAATTTTTAAAGAATTTACTGATGAATTCCTTTTGGACTGGAATTTTTCTTTGTGGGTAGGCTTTTAATTACTGATTCACACATTTAATAAACATGTGATGATTTGGATTTTCTATTTCTTCTTGTGTCAGTTTTGGTGAGTTAGTATTTCTGAAAATGAATTTGTCTATCTCATCTAAATTATAAAATTTATAATTTATTCTAAAGTTATTCATAATATCTCTTATCTTTTAGGCCTTTCAAATCAGTAGTGATGTCCCTTTTTTATTTCTTATGTTGATAATTTGCGTTCTCTGTTTTTTCTTTACAGTCTTCCTAAGGTTTTATCAATTTTATTCATTTCTGGTCAAAGAATCAACTTTTGGCTTTACTGTATTCCTCTATTACAGAGATTGACAAAATGTGGCTAAAGGGTCAAATCTAACCCACCACCTGTTTTTGTAATATGGCTTTATTGGAACATAGCCAAATCCATTCTTTTATGTATTGTCTATGCCTGCTTTTGCACTAAAATGGCAGATTTGAGTAGTTGTGACAGATTTTATGACCCACAAAGTCTAAAATATTTGCATTTGTCCCTTCGTAGAAAAAGTTCACCTACCTCTGGTCTGTTATATATATTTTTCTATTTCATTGATTTTTGTCTTTATCTTTATCATTGCTCTTTTATGCTTTTTTTGAGTTTAATTTACTGTTCTCTTTCAAGCTTCTCGAGATGGATCCTTAGGTCATTGATTTCCGTCCTTAGATTTTTATTTAACCATTATATTTTCTCTAAGCACAGATTAACTGTATCCCACAGTTTTTATATTCATATTTTCATTGTCATTCTATTAAAAATATTTTCTTATTTCCACTGTAATTTCTTATTTAACTCATAGATTATTTATGGCTTGTCTTAGTCTGTTTGTGTTCCTATAAAGGAATACCTGAGGCTGGGTAATTTATAAAGAAAAGAGGTTATCTGGCTCATGGTTCTGCAGGCTGTACAAGAAGCATCTGTTTCTGGTGAGGGTTTCAGGCTGCTTCCACTCATGGCAGAAGGAGAAGGGGAGCCCACATGTGCAGAGATCACCTGGCCAGAGAAAACAAGAGAGAGAGGGGAGGGAGAGGCCAGGCTTTTTTTAACAACTGGCTTTTGAGGGTGCTAATAGAATGAGAACTTGCTCACTATCTCAAAGACAGCACAAAGCCATTCATGAGGCATCTGCCCCCATAACCCAAACACCTCCCATTAGGCCCCACCTCCAACATTGGGATCAAATTTCAACATGAGATTTGGAGGGGTCAAGTAAATCAAACTATAGTACAACTTTATTGATTGATTTTCAGGCATTTGGGGATTCAAAAAAATTTTTGTGATTGATTTTTAGATTAATTCCACTGTAGTCAGAGAACATATTCTGTTTGATTTTAACTCTTTGAAATTTGCTGAGACTTGTTTTATGGCCCAGTATGTTTTACTTTGGTAACTGTTCCAAATATACTTGAAAATAATGTGTATTCTACAATTGTTGGGTGTTATGTTAAGTTTGTTGATCATATTGTTCAAATTTTCTCTATTTTAGTTAATTTTTTTTCTGCTTGTTCTTTCAGCTGAGAGAGGTATGTTAAAGCTGCCCACTGTGACGGGGAGTTTGTCTATTATGCCTTTGATTTTGTTAGTTTTTGTTTCGTATGTATTCAATGCTATGTTATAAGATCTTCATATTGAATTGACTGTTTATCTTTATCAATACTGTTTTAGATATAGTAATACTTCTTGCCTTAAAATTTATTTTGTCTTCCATTAGTATATCTACACCAGCCTCTTTTCTTGTTAATGTTTTTATGTTTTCTACTATTTTACTTCCACCTTTTCTGCATCCTTATATTTAAGGTGTATCGCTTATAAGTAACATGTGGGTGGGTTTTTAAAAAATCTATTCTGACAATCTTTGCCTTTTATTTGGAGTAGTTAGTTAAACTAATGTAATTATTGCTATTTTTTAATTCAAATCCTGTATCTTATTGTTTGTTTTTTATTTGTCTCATATGTTTTTGTTCCATTCACCTCATATATTGCCTTCTTTTGGATTGAAAAGTATTTTTTATTGTTTTGTTTTTCCATTTTAAATTAAACATTCTTTTTCTATTATTTTTGTGGCTATCCTAGATGTCATGAAATGCATCCTTGATTTATTATAGTCAACCTTAAATTAGGATTGTTACCACTTGCTGAAAAATGCAAGGACCTTACAACACTATAACTGAATTTATCCTCCCATCTTTTCTGCTACTCTTGTGAGATATTTTCATTCTTATTTTTTCAATACAATTTGTATTGTTTATATTGTTATTGTTTTTAAAAGTCAAAATCAATTTAAATTTCTCCACTTATCTACCTTTTCCATTACTCTCCATTCTTTTGTTATTATTCTTTCATTGAAGATCATTTTCTTCCTGCCTGAAGAGCCCCCTTCAGCATTTCATTTAGTGTAGTTCTGCTCAGAATGAATTCTCAGTTTTTGTTCATCTGAAAATAACCACTTTGCTTTCATTTTTGAAGGATATTTTCTCTGCATATAGAATTCTAGCTCTGCAATTATTTACTTTAAGTACTTTAAAGATGCCATTCTTTTGTCTTCTGTCTTCTGTTGTTTCCATTGAATAAGTCAGCTTATTGTTATAGCTTTGAAGGTCTTTTCTTTTTTTCTTTGCTTCATTCAGGATTTTCTTTGTTTTTGGTTTTCAGCAGTTTTGTAATGTTTGGTTTTCTTTAATTTGTCCAGCTTAAGTTCATAATGATTCTTGAATCTGTGGTTTCATGTCTTTAAGTTTGGGGAAATTCTCTGCCAGTATCTTCAAATATTGCTTCTTACCTATTGTTTCTTTCCTGTCTACCCAGAACTTTAATTACACCAATTATGTTTTTTAAAGTGGTGTCTTGTATTGTCTTATATTTTGTTTTGTATTTTAAATCCTTTTATCTCTATGTGCTTCACTCTAAATACTTAGACTGACTTATCTTCCAGTTAATTAGTTCTCTTTTCTACTGTTAGTAATGTGCTGTTTAACCTATCTATTGAATTCACACTGTTGCTGGAGTGAAGGGGAAACTTTCCCTTTGCCCTTGGAAGGTTAACTGAAAAATAAACTTACAATAAACAGATTAATAAGAGAAAAGCTATACAAATTTATTTTAATGTGTATACACGGGAACCCTCAGAAAATGAAGACTCAACTCTTCAATGTGGTCGAGACCTTTTTGAAGAATGGGGGCTTGAAAGTAGTAAAACAGGTTTTGGGAGGGAGAGAGGAAGTGGCTTGTGTAGGTAGCAAAGGGGGTCTTGTTATAGAAATGAAACCTTAAAGGTAGGAGCCCTCAGAGAGAACAGATGGTAAATGTTTCTTTTCAGACCTTAAAGGTGTCTTACTCTCGGTTAATCTTTTCTAGGTTGGAGAAGGGTAGACTTGGGTGTGTTCTCTACAGATGTAAATTTCCCCCCCCACAAGACAGCTTTGTGAGACTTATGACGGCCGTCTCAAAATATGTCAAAGAAATATATTTTGTGGTAAAATATTTCTAATTTTCTTCCCTATAATGATTGCATTTCATAGATTCCAGTGCTCTGGTAAAATCTTCAAATTTCTGCGTGTTTTCTTGAACATGTTAAGCTTTTTGGGGTAACTTTTAACTTTTTTTCATAATTTCAAACTTACAGAAAACTTGTAGGAATGGTGGAAACAATTACTGCATATATTCTACCTAGATTCACCAATTTTTTACATTTTCCCTGTGGGGGAGAAGGAAAATTTCCACTTTGCCCCAGAGGTTTCACTCAAAGATCAACTCACAGTAAGACAGATTAATAAGAGAAAGAGATTAACAAATTTATTTACATGTGCATGGGGATAATCACAGAGTGATTACCCAATATCCCAGTGGAGTCTAGAAGTTTATATATCCTCATTTTAGAGGGGCAGGGGAGATGAGGAATATAGGTAGTTCTGTTGAGTGGCAATAAATGGTTACTAGGGAGGATGGAAAAATATAATACTTGGGAGAATGGATGGATGGGGAAAACAGATTGATTTGTGAATGATTCTCTTTGGAAATTAACTTAACCTGAGAGACAGGTATTATCTTTAAAATGGGTTTGGTCAGGTCTTGATCTTTCCTGCAATATTTTGAGATAACAAGGAGGAGAAGGGAGGTCAATTGTTCTTTTTGATGGGTCTGGTTTTATGAAGATAGAGGGAAAGCCCCTTCCAAGGCCTGTTGGTCTCTAAGGACCTTTAATTCAAAATACTCTTTATACCAAGGAGTCATATTTTGGGGTGAAATTTCCTGAGCTCCTTCATCCCCCATTTGCTTTTTGATCCTTCCCTCCTTGCACATGTATTCTCTCCCCCCCCACCTTATTTCTTTCTGAACCATTCGATGAGATGTTGCAGATATCATGCGTCTCTGTTCCTAAATTCTTCAGTTTGTATTTACTAAAAACAAGAAATTTTTCTTATATAACCATAGTATAACTATCAGAATTAGGAAGTTTAACATTGGTACTAAAGGGGAGTAAATATAATCTTTTTCTCAACCCTCATAAGTTAGTTGGAACAAACTCCTATAAGAGAAGACAGATTAACAAAAGAAAAACTAGAAAGTTTATTAACCTATGCAGTGCATACTGTGAGGTAGAAAAGTTACTTAAAAGTGGTGGCTTAAAGTCCTGGCTTATAAAAGATTTTCAATGAAGAGCAATAAATTTTAGAGAGGTGACAGGACAAAGAGGAAAGTAGTCCCAGGCTTCCAAGGCAGGAAACTTGTGGGAAGGAGTAAAGTTTGCCGCCAGATTCTTCTGACACTGTCTCTGCCCTGATAAGTGCTGTCTGCAATTAAGGAGAATTTACATCCTGTCTTTAGGTGGGGGGGGTGGGGATGGAGAGAAGGTAAAAAGACCTTTTGTCTTTGTAAATCTCTGCCATGCTTTTAGCCAAACAGAGAGAAAGCAGAGAGCTCCTCCGAGTCTTAATTGTCTTTAGCTCAACAATCCTTCGTATTTTGTGGAGAAAGCACTCTGATTTCCTTTAATACAATACTATTATATCATCCATAATCTAAATTCAAATTTTATCAATTATTTCAATAATGTCCCTTATAGCTACATATTTTTTCCCTATCCATTATGTCCAGTATGTAATCCAGGATCATGCATTGTATTTAGTTGGCATGTCTGTTTAGTTACCCTTAATTGGAACAGTTCTTCAGCCTTTATTTGTCTTTCATGATCTTGATATTTTCAAAGAGTACAGAACAGTTACTTTATAGTGTTCCTTAATTTTCATTTGTCTGATGTTTCATCATGATTAGATTCAGATAATGCATTTTTGGCAGGAATAACATAAAAGCAGTATTGTGTCCTCCTCAGTCCATCATATTGGGAGGCACATCATGTTCATGTGATTCATGATTGGTGACATTAGCTTTGATAACTTGGGTAAGGAAGTGTCTGCTAGTGTGCTCTACCATAAAGTTACTATTATTCATTTGTAATGAATAAAAAATTTGTGGGGAGATTCTTTGAGACAGTTTAAATATTCTGTTCCTCATCAAACTTTTACCCACTATATTTTAGCATCCATTGATTATTCTTGATTGAATCAATTATTATTCTGGTGTTTGCATAATGATGATGATGCTGATTTTCTAAATCTATTATCCTTTCTACCTCTATTACTTGGCATACTTATGTAAAGAATAACTTTTCTTTCATCTCCATTTATTAATTTAGTAAGATGCAGGAATTCTTATTTAATTAAAAGGGTTACAATCTATTGATCTCATTTTTAAGTTTGATGCTCAAATGTTCCAGATTCAGCCACTGGGAGCCCACTTTCAGTGGGCTCCTGTGAACTTGGGGCATGCCCCATCATTCTTTGAACACTTCTTTACTTTCTGGCACAAGAAGATGTTCCAGAATCATCTTTTTCTTTCTCTGCCCCAATGTTGGAACCAGTCTGAAGGAGTCCTGATTCCTTTTTGTGAAGAATGGTATTTAGAAATTAAAATCTGGGCATTAAGTGTGCTCATTTTGTTACTGGAGTGCCATTGTGTCTGGGCTCAACAGGGCTAGGACATCTCTGTCTCTATCTATCTCTAATCTCTGTGTTCCTATTGATACTGCCAAATCCAGTCCAACACCAGAAGGTTCATTTTAGTCTTTCTCCATCCTATATTTGTAGGTCCCTTCTCCAGGGAAAAAGCCTCACACTATCTGCCTCATACTATCCTGGTTGTATTTACTCATTTGCCCAGGCTTAGATTCACAGAAAGCAGATTGATAATTGCTAAGCCTACCACTGTTAAAAAAATACCTACTAACCAGTGTTCAATATTTGTTAACAGATCTTTGTGTCTTTAGACTGAGAGTGTATAGTCAAAAATAGTAATTTTTTTCCCCTTCAGTGTGATTATGTTATTCATTTGAAATACACTTAGGTTTATTTATTTCTGTTTATATTCCCTTTTAGGTTCCCCCCCATCACTATTATTTTAATATTATCCTTATTATCACCACCATCATCATTTTTTGTGAGTATATGAAACATTAACATGGTTCCAAAACCCCAAATTACACAAATGGATATATTCAGAGGATGGTATGCCCCCTTCCTCATCCCATCTACCTTGTGAATGCACTGTCATTAGTTTTGGTGTAATCTTCCTGAGTTTCTTCTTGTAAATATAAATAAGTACATTTATATGATTTCCTTTTCTTTCTCACACAAAAGTAGCATACTATCGATGCTTTTTTGCACTTTCATTTTTTGGGTTGACAACAGATATCTCCTGGAAATCTGTCCATATCACATCTTCTTTGGTTTTTATTTACAGCTGCTTAGTACTCCACTGTGTGACTGTGTCCTGGTTTATTCAACCAATCTCCTATGTATGTTTTTCCCCAGTATTTTTTCATTACAACCAGTGATGTACCTTGTCCATAGGTATTTTTGTATTGTTGAAGGTGTATCTCCAAGGTAAATTCTTAGATATGAGTCAGGGGGTAAACTTGTGATTATGTTAGATATTGTCAGATTTCCCTCCTTAATGTTGGGGACATTCCTACCAACAGTGTAGGAGAGTGTCTCTTTCCTCATGGCCCTATCAAGAGAATGTGCTGTCAAGTTTTGTAACTTTTACCAATCTTTTACCATACTTGAAAAATGGTATCTCAGCATAGTTATAATTTGCATTTATCTTATGAGTGATGTCCACCTTTTTATATATTTAAAGAGCATATGAAAATCTTTGCGAATTGTCTGCTTGTCACTTTTGCTTATTTTTCTGTTGGAATTTTGATCTCTTTCCCTCAATTTTAGAGCTCCTTATGTATTGGGAATGGATATTAGCCCTTTATCTGTGATGCATGTTAATTATAGTTATTTTAAAGTCTAAGTCTGAATCTGTGGAACTGTTTTTATTGTCTTTTTAAAAAAAATTCTTTTGGGTTTTGATCATTTGTACCCATTTCCTGGTAGGCCTTGTAGTTTTTGATTGAATACCAGACTTTGTTTATAAAATGTCATAGAGGTTCTGGAGACAGTATTTTCCTCCGGAGATAATTTAGTGTTTCACTAGCTGACAGGTGATATGGGCAGATAATCTTTCTTAGGGCTGGTCAACTTAAGGTTTGTCCTCACTCTAAAGGAGTAGCCCTTCTCAGGTCACGACTGAAAGTCTGGGGTTTTTGCTTTCCTCCTCGGCAGCCCTGAAAGCAAATTTTTGTATCCTTAGCACTATGGGATTCCTGTTTTCTTAGACACTTAGCCTCATGGCACTTGCTTTCTGTTGGTTTCTCTGTCCTACTGAAAGCAGGTGCAGCTTAGGAGTCAACAAATGCCTTGAGGGGAAGTTGTGTTATTAGGCTCATTTCTCTGCAGCCCACTCTTCTCCAGGATGTTGGCCTTTCAATTTTTGTCCCCTTTTCCAGCAAAGCAAGAGCACCCCAAGCTGTAGTTTGCTGCTATATCTTCAGCTTTTATTCCCCATACAGTGAAATGGCAACTACCCTGATGAGAAAGAGCACAGGCAAATGCAAAACTCACCTCGGTGAGTCACTCTGTCCCCAGGGTTGCAGCCCGTAGAGTCCTACTGCCTTGATTATTTCCTGATACCTTCCAACAGCTCTTCTTTTACATTTTCATCTAGCTTTTGTAGTTGTTCTCCAGCAGAGGGGTTATTTTGATACCAGTTATTCCATCATAGTAGCAGCAGTCATCTTTCCACTTAGCACACTTTATTAAATTTGCATGGAAATGAGAAAACACAGTCAAATGGACGAAGCATTTGAAAATTGACAGGGAAGTTGGCTTGCTCATACGCTGGAGGGGAGGGGATAAAGTGGTACAACCTTTCTGGAGGGCATTGATTTATATCAAAAGCCTTAAAATTTCATTTCCCCTTTGACCTGGCAATTCTGCTTCTAGGGATTTATCCTAAGAAAATAATAATGAATACATGGGAAGATTTATTTGTGAGAATTTCCATCCCATGACCAAAACTGGAATCAAAATCCTAAATATGCAACGATAGGGGATTTGATAAATTGTGGCGCTTCATTTCAATGGACTATAATGGAATTCAAAGTTATAAGTTGTGTTAAAGAATATTTAAACCTATTAGTGATGTACCGTTAAGTGCAAGAGATTATAAAACAACACATACTGTGTGATCTCATTTAAAAATGTATTCACAGATATATAAGACTAGAATAATGGTGCATGGAAGTGTTAAGAGTGGGTATTATTTAGTTGTTGGATTTTCTTCTTGTGTTTATGCATATTTAAAAAATTTTCTATAGGGAATGACTATTCTAAAAAAATTAATATACTTAAACAAAAAACCTTATAGTTGGTAGGCCCAGTTGATAATGTTTTCTGGCAAACATTATATTTTATACTGGTCGCCTAAGCTCTATTTTTATACTACTCTTAGTAGTTTTATAGATTTCATCAAAAACAGTACTCTCCTTGAAACTACTTTGTGGAATAAAAGATCTCCATACAAACATGCTTTAAATCCCCAATAGTGAGATTCAAACAAAGGCTTCACCTGTTTCTGGCAGTGTGTGCCAATACCTTTTCAGTAAGGAGTCCTTTAAAAAAGTAAATAAGTTTGTGAAAAGGACCTAGATTATAAGGGAAGACTTATTTCCTAGAAAAAAATATAATTTCCTTTGAAACCAGTGGCCAAAATTTAACGTAGTTACCTTTGTAAAACTAAAATCATGATTTCTGAAGAACATTCTTATCCATTGTTGCTCTTTTTCTTGAAGGTACTCTCTTCAAAGCTGCAGTCACTAATGATGACCTCTTGGGTTTCGAGGCGGTTTCCTAGGAGTGCCCGCTCCTTGGTTACATCATCACAGAACCAGAGGGTTGAGGATTGGCATCGGCACCGTGAGGCCTATGGGTACTTCTTGCCCATCCAGACGAGGTGGCAGGATAATGACCAGTATGGCCATGTGAACAATGCCGTGTACTACAGCTACTTTGACACTGTTATCAACCACTACCTCATCAGGTAGGCTTGGGTTTGTAGCCCCACATCCTCACTTTGACCCTCTGGCATGGCCTCGGTTGGGAGTTCCCATAGGGCATTCTGGTAAGAGATTCCACCTGTTTGCCTCTGCTAGTGTGTCTCTTTTGTTGAGCTGACTGAGCATCAGACTATTCCAGAGGAGAACAGCAGAACTGACATGTGAGTGAGTAATGTGTCACCCTGTTGCTCCAGCAGTCTCAGGTGTTCATATATCTTGGTCCTTTGCACTAAATTGTCAGCAAATGTGTAGGCCTTGAATCTCAAATAAGCACCTACACAACAAACCACATAATGTTCAGGCCCTGTGCAACTTGAGCAGACATTAACATCAACCCTCAAGGCTTTTTTGCGAGAAAAGCAGCTGCTTCCTCCACAGTGGGCACATGAGGGGGAGGAGAGAGTGCAGATGTAAAGATGTTTATTATATCCTCTGAATGCTGTGGTGACCTGATTCCCATCTGATCTGTATGTTTGTGAGATTTCTTGGTGTATATTTGGTCAATATAATTCTCTATATGAAAGATTGTATCATATAGAGAGCTGTGTAAATCCTAGCTCCACCTTGCATTAGCTGTGCAGTTTTGATCAAATTGCTTAACCTTATAGAGTCGTCTGTAAAAATAACTCATATTTATTGAGAGATTTCTCTGTGTCTAGCACTATGATGCGTTTTCTTATTTAATCCCAAGACAATGCCATGAGAGAGTAGCAGAGATTGTTAGTACACTGCCTGAACTTCTTTGCCTGTGCCCTTATGGGGCACGCTGGCCTGACTGTCAACTGCCAGCACCAATATTTCTTTGCTGAAGGACTTTCTCTGGCCACCAGAGCCCCTTTTGCAGGCAGGCTAGAAGTGCCAAGAATTAATGCCCCAAGAAGCAGTCTTCAATTGCTGACTGGTGGGAGTTGTGTATAAATACCCCAGCTTCCTCTCCTTTTGTTGAGATAATTCTGAGGTGCATACTTTACATGGGCTCCCAGGTTTCCCTAGTAGAATTAAGTTCCAGTTACCCAGATTGGTATTTTTTTTTTGAGATAAAATTATAACATATAATTCAGTATTTTAACCATTTTGAAGTATATAATTCAGTGGTTTTTAATATAGTCACAATATTGAACAATGATCACCACTCATTCCAGAACATTTCTATCACCCCAAAAAAGAAACCCCGTACCTGTTAGCAGTCACTTTCCATTCTCCTCTCTCCCATCCTCTGGCAACCACTAATCTAAATTTCTGTCTCTATGGGTTTGCCTATTCTGGACATTTCATGTAATGGAATCATACAACATGTAGTCTTTTGTGTCTGGCTTCTTAGCATGATGTTTTCAGGGTTCATCCATGTTGTAGCACGTATCAGTGCTTCATTCCTTTACGTGAGTGAATAATATTCCATCGTATGAATATGCCACATTTTGTTTATCCATTCATCAGTTCATGGACTTCTGGATTGTTTCCACTTTTTGGCTGTTATGAATAATGCTGCTATGAACATTTTGTGCACAAGTTTTTGTGTGGACATGTTTTCAATTTTTTGGGGTGTATGCCTAGAATGGAATTGCTAGGTCACATGGTAACTCTTCAACTTTTTGAGGAACTGTCGAACTGTTTTCCAGTGGCTGTGCCATTTGTATTCCTACCAGCAGTGTATGAAGGCTCTGATTTCTCCACATCCTCATCAACACTTTTTATTATCTACTTGATTATAGCCACCCTGGGCGTCTGTGACATGGGAGCTCATTCTGGTTTTGATTGACGTTTCCCTGATGACTAATGATGTTGAGCGTCTTTTCACGTGCTCATTGGACTTTGGTATATCTTCTTTGGAAAAACGTCTATTCAAATCCTTTACATATTTTTAATTAGGTTATTTTTTTTTTATTGTTGAGATGTAAGAGTTCCTTATATATTCTGGATACTAGACCCTTATATATGTGATTTGTAAGTATTTTCTCCCATTCTGTGGGTTAGCTTTTTCACTTTTTTGTGTGTCCTCTGACACACACAAGTTTTTAATTTGAGTGACAGTGGTAACTTTTTAAATAACAAATGCTTTATTGGTTGCTTTCCCTTCCTGTCCCTGCCTCTTTTCCGTAAGAGTGCTTAATCTATAAAAAGTACCTTTTAGTTCTCACTCAGATCGCAGATTTGCTATGTTTAGGCAACTTAAATTTCTTCTTTTTTCTAAAGGATATGTATAAAACAACGTTCACCTTGAGAGTGCATGTTTCTCTCATGTGCTATGTGGTCCTGAATCTTCACACTAATTTTACTTCATGTATAACTGCCAGTAATTCCTCTAGAAGTAGGTCGTACTTCCTTACTTATGAATAATAAACTGTTTTTTTCAACTCTCATTTGTGCTTTTAGAAGGATGTACACTTTATACTTTGAAATCTATAGCAGTAGGTAAAAACTGTATTTGAGGTTATTTGTAATTTCCCATCATCTTTCACATAGAGAAACTTGGCAGTGAATTTTACAACTTGCTCAGTGCTACCCACCCTTTCTTAGGAAGGGTCAGCCTTGTACCCTTTTTGGATTGACTCTTGAGTTACCTCGATACAATTGAGACCTTGTGGTGTTTGGCTTTTGTGGCTTTTGAATGTCTCCCATTCATAAAGGGGCTTCTGGAAAGACAATGTGTAGTTAATAATGGTGGAGTCATTTATTCGGTGGAGTTGTGTCTATATGTCCTAATTTGTTATGAACTGCTTCACCCAAGGTCAGCTTCTGCCAGTTTTGAGGGTGGGGGTAGAGTTGGCAGCATGTAAGGAAGAATTCCTGCCAGAATAATGTCCTGTCTCAGATAGAAGTTTCCAGGTATTACACATTAGTCTTAAATTATGAAAATACTTTGACTATTGTGCCCAGGGAATTTCTACTCACAATTTTGTAAAGAAAATGGATTTACCTTTAAATTTTTTTCTGAGAGATCTAAGGATTTATTAATAGGTTGCTCTTGGACCGGCACCACATAGAGGTGTGAGAACGCGGGGAAGACCAGGCAGGGAGTGGTGAAATTGCCTCATTTCACCAGAGCGGGGCAATGAGAGGAAGAGCAGGGGGTCAGGCCGCACAGATTCATCCCAGCCCGGGGCACCCTGTAGCCTTCTTTTCTCTTGGACTTCTAAGGGTGGCCAGCACTGTACACGTGCCAAACACCCATGGGATTATCAACGGGCAGATCCTCGCCTAGAACATTCCTCCTTTGAGGTGGTTTCCTCCAGGAGAGGGCACCAGGGAGGTGTGCAGGACGTGGCGGGGGAGGGTGAGGAAGACAGCAGAACAGGCCGCAGCCCGCCCAAAGTTCCCATCACTTTGACACGCGGAAGGGGTTAAGTCATTCTTGAAGAATTTATCGCTCATCAATTGTAATTAAATATGTTTATATTAAATTATGTTCTGTAATTAATGTAAAATCCTTTAGCCTATGCTGTTATTAGAACCAGATGCTGAAGTACCAACAATATTTCAACATGACTGTGCTGCCTCGCCAGCTGTCTAACTGTAATTACTTTAATCTCAGCTTGTTATCTAATTATCACCTTTGTAAAGGGAAAAGTACTCTCTAATGCTTACTGATTGTTTCAGATGATGATGAAGAGCGGGGAACAGCTGTCAGAGATCGTGGGCCCTGTTTATCACAACGGAGGAACTTATTCTGAAGTGTATTCAGGGCCAAACTGCTGAAAAAAGATGTGCCAGGCGGGAACTGGGGACTGGCCAGCGAGGGGAGACAGGTGGTGTGGTGGTGAAGGGTGCAGCCCCCATGCAGAAACTGTCAGGTGACACCTGCCTCCTCCAGCGATGCCTGAGGAACCCGTTTCTGAATCTAAGACTCAGTTGCCTCATCTGTAACATGGAGACGGTAATAATACTAGAATCTTCCTCAGAGGATTGTTATGAGGATTAGATGAGATAAGGCATGTGAAGCTCTGAGCACAGTGCTTGACAAAATGTGCAAACTTAGTAAATGTTAACTGTTCTTTCTTTAAAAAAAAATTAATGTTGGCTTCCTGCATTTCCATCTTAGCCTTGATTGCTAAATCTGAAACAATTAATATGGGCATCTAGATGCCAGCAACTTGGCATCATCAGTTTGTTTTACAAATTATGTTTAAGTTCCCTCCTTTTGGGAGGGAAACTCCTTTTGGGACTGAAATTTACCTTCACATTGCTTATTAAAAAGTAGTTCACCAAACCAGTCAAGAGAATAAACAGGTATTGTTAGGGAAATCTTGAAGCTTCTCAGGAGAACAGACTGTTCTGGAATATCCTCTACTATGTATGTATTTGCATGTCAGCCATTGATGTGGTCACTGTAGTTTGTTCCGAAATAATCATTAAAGCAGATTCCCTTAGGATGTTTACTAAGCTTTTAATATCCTCTCATACTTTACCTCTCAGGGCCTGCACCTCCATCAGAGGGGAGTTGGCACCAGATCTCCCTGCCGTGCAAATAGCAGAATGCTAGACCACTTGGAGAAAGATCTGCAAGTGGGAGAGGGTAGAGCTAAGGGGAGTGGACTGAGCCAATAAGAAAAAGACCATGAGAGACGGCTGAGTTACTGGGATAAGGCGAAACTACTAGCGAGGTCTGAGACAGTAGAAAAGAACTCCCATCTTCAGGAACCAAGTCGTCAGAACTTAGTCCCTTTGAGGGCAGGAAGTAGGGGGCATCTTTTAAAAGGTAGACATTTTACTCAGGTAATAGAAACAGAGAAAGGAATGAGAGACAAGAAAAGAGGTAGGAAAGCACAGTTCAAAGAGCCCAGACCACACCTTTGCACAAGGAGATAAGAGAGGAGAGAGGAGGCAGGAAAGTGAAGAGCCTTGGCTAGTGCCAGAGGTGCCTCCGTTCTGATTCAGACTCACTCCCTTTGACAGCTGTGTAACCTCAGCCTTAGGATTTTCAATTAATATCTTTAAAATATTGTGTAGCTCCCCCTGTGTTAGGCATGATAATTAAGAGTAATGATGTTTGCAAAGTACATAATAAGTGATCAGTAAACTATAGACTTTATTAGTAGGTAGGACTGAAGCTGGGGAAGTATGCTCAAGGTAGGAAAATCAGGATGGTGAGGAGGAATCAGTGAAAGTCCTGGAAATACCTTTTCTAACAATTATGGATATAGACATATGGAGTGTGTCATTTGGGGTCCAGTCAGGAAAACAGAAACCTCTCTAGGTCTTTTAAACAGAAGGAATTCAATGGAGGGATTTGGCCACACAGGTGTTGGAAGGACTCAAAGAGCAAAACGGGGACAATAACATAATGCAGAGATTAGCAACTGCAGAAAATCTTACTTTCAGGATCAGGGGAACAACAGAGAGGAAGTAATATTTCCAGAGCCCAGAACAATGGAGAATGGGAGGCTGGAGGGTGCTGGAATCCTGGAGGAAGGGCTGTGCACGCCAGTGCTGGGATCGGGGAAAGGATGTCAAGTGCTGGGGCTGGGATGGAGGAAGCGGCTGTGAGCTTTTGTAGGAAGCTGGAGCCCATGGCTGACTGCTGCTGGAGGATTGCTGATGAGCTGGAAGAAGGAAGAGTCCTTTCGTCCCCTCCTCCTGCCTCCCAAACTTCCCCCAGTGCCTCCCACTGCTAGACTAAATCAGAAGCCAGCTGCAGGGGAGTTTGTGGGGATCCTAGTACCCCTAAAATAAAAGCAGAGCATGGAAGGACAGGATGGGGGCTGAGAGCAAGCAGGCAAATGCCTGTGGAGGGAGGCTGTCTTGTGTCACATCCCTTTCTCTGCAGCAGCTCCTCACGGTGTCCCTGGTGGGTGTTCTTCAGGCACTGAAAGAAGGAGCATAGGTCTGTCTTACGTTGCTGAACTAGTGATTCTTCTAGACTCTCTAGGCCTGCCACCACCCACAGCCACTCTAGGGTGGCCCGTGCTAGGTTTATTTTAGGTCTCTCTTCACCTCATTACCCCAATCTGGCATTTTGGAAGGAGGGTGAGTAAGTGGACTATTATTGATTTGATTAATATCTGCCTGTTTTTATTTTTTTTCAAGTGAAAAGCAAGATTAGGTCTACATTTTATTTTCACTTGGCAGCAAAGAGAAAATCTTCTTTAAATAAATAAAAGCAAGTCTGCTTTCTTTTATCTGTAGGAAGTAGCACTGCTTAGTAGTTAAAGAGCATGGTCTAGAACCAGACAGACATGTCTTCTGTTCTCTGTTCTATCGCTAATTGTGTGACCCAAGGTACTTATCCTTTATTTGCCTCAGTTTCCTCATTTGTTTAAAAGAGTGAATGAGTCTTTTCTTGTGAGGTATAATTGGAATAACGTTTATATTAATAAATCCCTTAACATAGTGCCAGGCACATGGGAAGCAATCAAAAAATGATGGCCATTGTAGAATTAATACTATTCCTGTGTTATATGCTGGATTACGTCCTCACTCTCCTTGGAGCTAGTCAACAAGTCTTTGGAGAAAACCAGAGGGGAGCAACACCTGATATTGAATTCTGCAACATTAGCATCATGCTCTAAAGCAATATGTAGTATTCACATGCAGAAAACAAGAAACCCGCATTGGAGAAGCCAGCGTGCTCTCTGACAGGTGTCAGTTTGCATAACCTGATGCCAAGCTCCAGAGAAAGCCAAAGCTTGCAGAGGGTGGGTGCTGACCTGCTTACTCAGGAGCAGGCAGTCTGGCCTTGTGCAGACGTTTAGATCCATTTTCTTGGTTCCATCTACATATGGGCAAAGTAAAAATGGGTTTATCTGAAAACAGTCAACCAGAAAGCTCTACTAACTGTTGTTCCTTCACTTATCAGTTCAGTAACAACTGATGTTTGTGGCAATGAACCTGGGGCCCCTTGAGATCCTACAACGTGTTTCAGCTTAAGGCATTTGAGTGTCTTAGAGTTCTTTGAAGATCAGACAGATGTGTGTGGAAGTCTGGTAATGTTCAGGTGAGCAAACCATCGTGCTGAGCATTTCCCCAGGTGAGACGTGTGATTCACAGCTTCTCGGCTCTGCACGTGCCTGGACTGCGTTGTCCCCAGGGCCTTCTGGGGAAACTATTTGAGCATCTTCTCTCCCTTGAAGCCTTCCCTGACCTTCCCACAGGCAGAGCCATTCCTTTCCTCACCCCATCGCTTGACTCAGGGAACCATAGGCTGGGCAGCATTTACCCATTGAAGTGTGGGGCTAATTTACATGTCCATCTCCCCATTAGACTGTGAACCCCTTGAGGGCAGGCCGGTGCCTTAATCATTTATATATCCTGAGTGTATTACCTTGCCTAGCATATATTTTGTCATTAAAGAGTGTTTCTTGAAAGAACTAAACAAAGTAACTCATAATCAGACCATGTGGGATCCTCCCTGTGTCACCATCTCCTAGGGCCACATGGCTGGTCTCAGTCTTCCATGCTTGTCCTTGCCACACATTACTGGATCCTCATGCCAGAAAACCACAAGGCAGGCCTCCAGGGCAGACATAATCAGACCACCCAGTGGGGTCTGACCGGTAATGGTGACAACTCAGCTGTGGCTGCTTTAGCAGCAACAGGAGCTAGCATATCCTGAGGCAGGCAAAGGGGTGGGTCTTTAATGTCAGGAATGCCCAGGTGCAAAGAGGGTTGTTTCAGGAGCAGTGGCTCCCACCACTCATTAGAAGTATGTAAATCTGACAGACTTCACATAAACTCTCTCCAGTAAGAAGGTACACACCAGGCTCTGGGGTGACTCTTTGTTATAGCATCTTTGGCTACTGAAGGAAATATCCTAGGATGAGAGAAATAACCCAGCAACAGAGATGTTAAGGAAATCTCTGCCTGGAGCCTCATGTTCCATCACTTTTTTCACAGTTCTTTCCTTTCCTGCAATTGTGAACTACCTGTGGTTCCTTCCAAGCAGCATGCTACGCTCACCTCTGTGCCTTCAGCTCAACTGTTGCCTCTGTCTGTAATCCTCTTGCTCCTGTTCTTCAACAGTCTGACTTATCCTACCTTTTTCTGACTATCCCAACCACTACCCCTCAAATGGGATTTGTGCTCCTTCTCTGTTTCCCATAGGATTCTGGATTTTCTGTATTAGGAGTTCACAGACTTTTTCAGTAAACAGCCAGATAGTAAATATTAATATTTTAGGCTTTGTGGGCCATAGGCCTCTGTTGCAACTACTCAACTCTTAAAGTAGGAAAGCAATACATAAATGAATGTGTGGCCATGTTCCAGTAAAACTTTATTGTAGTTTCCTACTTTTTCCACTTTCTCTGTGTTCTTGTATTTTCATAGCTTCTGTTCAGTCAGTCTTCTGGTTACTTCATCATAAATTCTTATACATTGTTACTGAGTTTTGCCTCTTAAAATGACATTTCACCCTAATCTGAACTCCTCAAGCTAGGAACTATAGTGTCGTAGCCTTGATTTTCCCCCAAAGCAGAGCTGAGACAAGATCTTGCATGCATGTAGTTTTGTTTTAGAAATTCATCCCGAGGAACAAGAGTGGGGACCCAGGAGAAGTGAATTAGAGGAAGGAGAACCCACAACGTTACTAAGCTGATCGACAGTGTGGGCCCCAGGGGCTAAATTCCACTGGGGATCCCTGAGAAGCCAGGTGGAATGGGCCTCAGAATTCTCTGCCCACAGGACAGAAATGGGGAGAATTTATCTACTGGATCTGTCCTCCATTGGCCAATGCTTGCTTCATATGGTGTTAACTCCCTCTCTCTACCAAGTGTGTGAAGTGTCAGAATCATTGAGTAGATTCCTGCAAATCTCCCACGATGTTGGAGTTGAGACACCTGCAGGCAGAAAGCAAAAGATTCTTCATAGTGCCAAGGCCAGGTGCTGTCAGGTCATATCTGCATAGGCTGGCTGCTGTGCCAATGGCTGGAGTATAAAGGGGGGCTCAGAAGTGTCAGGCAGCCTAGAAGAGGCCCCCACTACATGTCACATGCATTCTTGCTGTCTGGCACAGTACGTTGCATATGCTGAGAAGCAGTGGTTAAAAGGGCAAGCGGGGTGCGGTGGCTCACGCCTGTAATCCTAGCACTCTGTGAGGCCGTGGCAGGAAGATCGCTTGAGCTCAGGAGTTTGAGACCAGCCTGAGCAAGAACAAGACCCTGACTCTACTAAAAATAGAAAAAAATTGGCTGGGCATGGTGGTGGGCGCTTATAGTCCCAGCTACTCAGGAGGCTGAGGCAGGAGGATTACTTGAGCCCAGGAGTCAGAGGGTGTAGTGAGCTACGATGATGCCACTGCACTCTAGCCTGGGCGACAGAGGAAGGTGCTGTCTCAAAAAAAAGGCAGCCTTTGGTGCCAGACTGCCCAGGTTTTAATCCTGGTTCTACACCTTCCCCTATGTGTAATCTTAGACAAACTATTTAGTTTCTTTGTTGCCTCATTCCCTCATTGTTAAAGTGCGGATGGTAGTGGTATTTACCTTAGAGGGCTTTTGTGAGATACAAAGTGCTTAGAAAAGGACCCATGTGCTAAGCAGATGTTAGTTAACAACGGGCACTTAGGAAATACTTACTGAAGGATTTTTAACAGTGGCCTTTTGTAACCCAGTGCTTCTATCTTTGCTGATTTTTAAAAATAAAATATACCCTTCTCAAATTGAACTTGAAATGCCTTGGCTTAAATAAAGCCTTTTCACTAAAAATTGAAAAATAAGAAAATAGAAAATAAGAAGGAAAAAGACACAAAACAGTAACCTAATGCTGCTATCACAATTGAGCATGACGTTAATCTCTGAGCTTCCTGGCGCACAAGGAAACAAGGGGAACAAGATGAGCTGCATAATTCTCATTATCTGATAAAAGAAAACATAGTATTTTTTTCTAGAGAAATACTTTTCCTTCTTTCTCACATTAAATTCTAAAAGGAATTTAAAGGAAATTTACCAAGAAGGCTTGAGCAACAAAACCAAAAGGATAGAAGGAGCCTGGAAATAGGCTTTGTCTGTTTTGCCCCTGACCAACGCTTGGCACATATGGACACTCAATGAATGAATGAATGGATAATGGGGAGTGTTTTCAGTAGCAGCTTTTCTTAAGAGGCAGCCTCCTGCTTCCAGTGACTAGTATAAAAGAGCGGCTGTAATGGTAGGGTCTGGGGCCAGTGTGGAGGATAGAGGTGAGCTGGGTCTGCCCCTCGGGACAAATTTGGGGATGGGGCAGGGCGGGGGCAGCAGGCTGGAGGTCTTCTGCTCCCCTGCTTGCTCAGAATGCTGGTCTGACCTGTGCCAGCCTCTACTGTTTCTTTTGTCCAGCGGTGTCTCTTTCCCTGTCCTTCCATCTCAGACTTAATGAGCGGATTCTTCCTGCAGCCTCCCCAGGGGAGCAGGCGAGAGCCAGGTAGTCTTCCTGTGGCCCTCAGCCAGTGTGAGGTTTTCCCTGCTGGGCGGCCCGGAGCTGTCCAGTCATCTCTCAGGGCTTGGTCTTTAATTCTTCTGCAGAGCTGCAGCTCCAAGACCCCACACAGGGCCACAGTCCCTCTTTGGTGTGTTTGAGTCTGAGGACTCAAGTTAACATATGGATACTCTGTCAGTCTGAAGGCCTCCGTTAAAATATTATGATCTGTCTCCTTGAGCCCAAGGAAATCTCATTATAACCAAAGTAATCGCGTTTGCGGTTGTGTTCTGTAACCCACAGGCTCAGAAATATACGGATACAACAGTGTGCCTGGGAAGTCGGGCTGTCAGATTAACACATTGTGTGAAAATTGGGGCCGGAGGTCACCAGTCTCCTGATACACAAATCTCCCTCTGAGAATCTCATTCCATTCCGACTATCAGTTAGATTAGAGATACCCTAATTATCCCACTGAAATGAAATTACTTCATGTTAGGGTGATGTAATGAACAGCCATAAAGAGGATATATACAACCTATCATCTTATTAGTCACAGCAAGACCAGACCATACACTAAAAGGACCTTACTGATTATTTCCAGCTGTCCCTGTCACACAAAAGGGGGTGAAGGAAAGAGGAGAAAGGCTGTTCTTGTGTTTCTCCTGGACAGGTGTTGGGTTCCTGTTGTGTTCTTGGGCTGAGTTGCCGAGTTGCTCTGCAAAGGTGCTGCCTTGGGTCATTAGGAGTGAGAGAGCTCTGAAACACCCATGTGTCCTTGACCTTATTCACTCCGTTGTCTCATGGGCTTCGTGACTTAAGGCAGCGGTCCCCAACCTTTTTGGCACCAGGGACCAGTTTCATGGAAGACAATTTTTCCACGGACCAGGGGTGGGGGGCAGGCAGAGCTCAGGCAGTGATGCGAGTGACGGGGAGTGGCTGTAAATATAGATGAAGCTTTGCTCCCTCACCTGCTGCTCACCTCCTGCTGTGCGTCGGTTGGTTCCTAAGTTTCATGAAAGACCAGTTTTCCACAGAAGGGGTGGCGGGGGTCAGGGGGGTGGAGCTCAGGCATTGATGCAGGGACCGGTACCAGACCGCAGCCGGGGGTTGGGGACCCTGGACTTAAGGGACAGGGCCAGGCATCCATTGTCCTTCACTTCTTTAGTCCAGAAACCTTCATAGTACCTGTGAAGTGATGCAGCTCTGTTGCTAGGGCATGATTGTCCTCCACAGAAAGACTAACCTCTGTCAGCTGTGTTTGTTAAAGTAAATAATGTTAGCTGCTATAATGAGTTACCCCCAAATCTCAGTGATGTAACACAATAAAAGTTTATTTCTTGTTGAAATCACTGGCTAATGCAAGTCTGTGCATGTGTGTATGTGGGTATGCATATGTGTGCATGTGTGTATGTGTATGTCTGTGTGGCACTCTGTTCCATGCAGTCATTCCAGAACCCACCTTGTGGCCCTGCTCTCTTCTCTGTCAGATTTCTCAACAGCAGGTACTATTGACATTTGGGGGCTGGATAATTCTTTGTTGTGGGGACTGTCCTGTGCATTACAGGATGTTTAGCTACGTCCCTGGCTTCAACCCACTAGATGCCAGTGGGACATGCTTCCAGTTGTGACAACCAAAGATGTCTCCAGACATTGCCAAATGTCCCTGGGGGAGGGGGACAAAATGGCCCCTGGTTGAGAACTGCTGCTCTAAGTCAATGAAGGCTTCTTCATTCATCAGGGAGGTGGGGATATAGAGCAGGAGGATTCTGCAGGAGGTTTTCATGGGCCAGGCCTGGCAGTGGCACACGTCACTTCTCCCCACACTCTGCTGGGCAGAAGTCACATGGCCTCACTTAACTGAAGGGGTGGCTGGAAATGTGTAGCTGTGTTCCCAGGAGGACAAGGAAATGGAGTTTGTTGAATGTGTGTCATTCCCTGCCACACTGATAAACCAAGGATAAGCCAAGGATACACCAGAACCTGAAATTAGATACCTCCCCTTACTGGCACCTGAAGCCTTCAAGGCTGCTGGTTGCCACCACGGGTACACACGTGGGCCTGCCTTTCTGTCTCTCCACCTTCCTTTGTCTCCCAATCAAGGATCATCTCTTGCCTAGCCCTGATTTTTAACTAAGTAATCAAATCCATGCTGATGTGGTCCAAGGCTGCTGCTGAGCTCATGAGCACCCCCTTCTGGGTAGCATAATGATGAATTTTTTTGAGACAGGGCCTCCCTTTGTTGCCAGGCTAGGGTGCAGTGGCATCATCATAGCTCTCACTGCAACCTCACATTCCTGGGCTCAAGCGACCCTCCTGCCTCAGCCTCTCGAACAGCTGGGACTACAGGTGGGCATCACCATGTCGGCTAATTGAATTTTTAACTGAAACAAAGGGATGGTGGGCACATGAGTGGATTGGGCAGAGGGGAAAGGGCAGGTCTCTGGTTGTGCTGTATCTGTATGGCATGGTTTCAACAGGATCATAATAAGTACAAAAACAATTGATAACAGTTTAAAAATTAATACTCTTACCTTAGGTAGATATTTTAATTAAATGATTAGCAAATGTGAAATAACAAAATGAACACAATGTACTTTAACTCTTAAGTAAATAAATTACCACAAAAGTTGAGCCCTAGTTCTTGGAACATACTCAGACAGTTTGGTCCATTGGGTAACCCGCTGTCTTCCTCATCACCAATACATAAGCACATAGTAACTGGAGGTTCTATTTTTTAATCATTATTATTGTTTTTAAGAGCACATACTTGAACGTCTCTCCTAGGTAGAGGGTATATAGACAGAAATAGTTGGAAAGAGGCCACCGGGTGGGTGCTGACGAATCCAGTGTTTAAGTTACCATCAGTGCTGTTGTCCATGGGTGGTTCCCAGAGAGGTGAAGGGATGTGCTGCCTGGCTTACTCACTTACTGCCCAGATGACAACATCACACCTTGCAAATTATACTACTACTAGGTAATGCTGTAGGGGAAAGAGCTTTGGGGTGCCCTGAACACCTGAGTTGGCTGTGCCATTGACCTTGTGATTCTGGTGTGGCAGGTCACTGCCAGGGCAGGCAAGGCTGTAAACACATACTTTCCTTAATGGGCGTTTGGCAAACAGCTAATCGTCCCCTTGCTCCAATATGACTTCCATACTGCAGCCAGAGAGACATTTTCCAGTCGGATGAGACCACCTTTCCACCCTCAGCCCCACCTGCAGCTTTTCCACGGCATGCAATTCACATTTCAAACAAAGACAAAACTCCCACAAGGCCCCACGGGATCTGGCCCTTCCTCAGGATCCCTTCGCTCACTAAGCTTAATGTCCACGAACCACGTCCTCTCCCCGCAGCTGCCGCTGTAGGGTTTTGCCCATGCTGTGCCCTCCGCCTCAGTGTCTGTCCCTTCTCTGTCTGTTTGGTTAGCTCTTCCTTGCTTTTTAGTTTCAGCTCAAGGGTCTCTGCCTCAGGGATGTCTTCCAGATGCCCAGACCAGGTCTAATTCCCCTCTTCTGGGCTCTCTCAGGAACCCCCACAAGTATGGCATTGTCATAATTGCAATTTTACATTCCTTGTATTATTTGAGTATGACCTGGCTCCATCATGTGATTGAAAGCTCCCTGAGAGCCATGACTCATAGTCCTGCTCACTGCTGTAACCCAGGGCCTGGCATAGTGTCTGGCACAGAGTAGGTGCTAATACATTCTCCTTCCATAAATGTATTAATCATTTGGGCTGTTTGGAAATATTGGTCAATCAGGCTTGACACTGAAATGCAACCTGTTTGATTTACTGTAAAGCTGCCAACAATTTGGAATTATAAGTCCCATAGTCACTAAGAGTGCCCCTAAGAAAGCTAAAGTGGTCAGTGAAAACAGTGTGTCATTCAGTATACATCTTTATCAGCTTGACTTCATCATTTCTATTGGAAATCTTACTGGATCCCCCAAATCCCATAGCCTTTCAAATCCTTTTATGTAAAATGCATGTACCTGGGCAATCCATTTGCAGCTAGCAATCCCTAGGAGCCTGACTATGGTGCAAAGCACAGTTTGCAGGTAACTAGCCTGGGCTGGGGGAAGAGAAGACTACTAATCATGCACCAGTGACTCCAGTGCTCTGAGTTGAATAATTCCCTTCCCAGGTTAAGGGATGGGAATGAGTTGTCTGTGAATTTCTAGATGTGGAAGTCGGAGGATGGTTCTGCAGCCCCACGAGAGCCTCAGCTTCTTGTGATTCATGGCATGTGGCCACCTCTCAGCTCTGAACAGAGTGAGGTATGAAGTCATTTCCAAAGCAGCGCCTATGAAATTCCATTACACGGTGCTTTTCAATTTAAGGGGAAAGACCTTTGCTGAAACTAATTTGCAGTTGCTTTAATCACGGAGCTCAGAGATGGCAAGCTTTCCCCATTGCTGTGGATAAAAAGGCTCGCACTGGTTTTGCAGATTGAGCCCTCTTCCCCTGTTCTCACCTCTGCTCCTGAATTCCTTGTGTGGTTGTTGTACATCCCCTAATTTTTGCAATTTTTGAGACAAAAAGGAAGTAATTATATTCAGTCCTTCTGGTGAATGTAAATGTTTTGGAATCAGAGCCCATTCAAAAACACTCAGAGTTAAATCATAGCAAATAGGATGTGCTCCAAGAGGGGGATCATCCAGGGTTGTTTATTCTCCCCTGCCAGCCTACCAGGCACTTTCTCACTTTCTCGTGGCTTCCTTTGTTCCCTTATTCACTGATACCACCAGGAGTTTTCTCCATTTGGAAGAAGGGCGGCCAAGAATTGTAGACAGTAAAGAGCACGTGGTTAGGAGTCAGGAAACTGGGTCTAGTCTTACTTCTGTTTACCAAATGTAATCCCTTGGCAAGTTGATTAAGCCTTTCTGGGCATCTCATTTACCAAATGAAGACGAAAACTCTTACCCTGAAGATCACATGGGGCCTGGGGGGAAGATTGGGTGAGATAAAGTGTGTGAAAGCAGGTAAGTTCTGCTCCAGGGTATGGGGTTGTCAGGGAGTTGGTGATGTTGTTTTATCCAAGGTTATTTATTGAATAGCAGTTATCTCAGTCAAAAGACCTCCTTGCTGACCAAAAAACTCCCCAAGGTAAATTTCACAGCTGCTTGAAATCCCTTTGGGTGGAAGCTCTGAGGCTTCTGGAATCTCCTGTGAAATAGAAAGATTCAGGAAAGAATTAGACCCTGACTCACCCATTTTCAGTCATCCATATTTAGCACAGATTTATCAGATAGTGATTAGTTTCCTTGGAGAGAAGAATAAAAAGAGACTGGGATGTGGGGACGGGTAGGTTTTATGGGTGGGAAGTTGTGTCGGGGGAGCCAAGTGGGGAGCGGTTATAAAGATCTTTACAGCATGGTGTTGTAAAACTGGGCTCAACACAGGCTTGGGTAAGCTAAGATACACGGGTGAAGGAGAACACATCAGGTACAGGAATAAATAATTTATTTGTTTAGTGAATGTTAGTCATTCTTTTTGCCTGTCAGTAGCTGAACACACTTCCTCTCTCTGCAGGATACTCCTCCTCACCCACAGTCACAGTGTGGAAGCTGAATATACCAGATAACTTGTTTGCCCAGCTTTCTTTGCAGCTAGGATGCTGGTATGAGACCCAGGCTTTGCCAATGCACCCTCCCCGGGCTGTGGCTCGGCGGCTGCTGACGGGTTGAGGTAGAGACTGAGCAGAATCCATTCTGGCGAGGGTGGTGGGCCTGTGGCAGCCACATCCCACTTGTGGGGGCAGCTGTGACCAATCCCCTGGTGCCGGGAAGCAGAGTGTGTCTGGGGATAGTGGCCGTGGCTTGGCAGAGGTTTCTTCAGGGGACTAGCTCTATGATGTGATTTTGGGTGTTTTTCCTGGCAACATAGTACTTAAGCCTGTTCTCCAGCCCTTCTGGAGATCTGTGGGCTCTCCAAAATCCTTTTAATAAGTCCTTTTTGTTCCTAAATTAGCCAGAGTTCATTTCTGTGGATTGCAACTAAAAATCCTGATTAAGACACATATATCATATGCTTTAACCCTCACAACAAGCCTATAAGGTAACGTATCCATGGCTTGCATTTTATGATAGTGCAGGGGTGGGGGGTCATGCCAGGCTGAGTAGCAGAGGAGATATTTCAAAGTAGGACTGTTGAACTCCAGCATCTAGGATCATTATTTTCCAGGGCAGGGTAAGCATGAAGGTGCTGAGGGAGACATACATCTCTGCATTAGAACTGGGGTGTGGCCTGACCAAACTGGTACAGGAGGAAGGAGCACTGGGAAGAAGCCCTCTTGTCCCGCCCTGATCCGACTAATCCATACATTCTTTGTATACTACAGAGGGGGCTATAGAAATGCATGGTACACCAAAAGCAATAAAACAATAACGATGATGATGATGATGGTGTCTGGCAAGGGAGAGTAAAGGCCCCAATTATTCCGGAGCCTCTGTGCTCCTTATTATGGTACATTCCACAGGTGCTATAAAGCAGCCAAAATTTTTTGAGTCCTCTCTAGCCATATTTTGCAAGAGACCTCAACTAAGTCCCTCTTCACTGCAGTGGAAATTTCTGCCTCTTGTGTTTTTCAGCCCCAGCAGCAAGAGGAAAGAGGCACCTACTCCCTAGCTGGTTTGCAGAGGTGCCCTGCAAGGGAAGCCTATCTTGATTTAAGGAATAGGATGGGTTTGTGTTACTTTAGTAGACTTGAAGAACTGCCTGTTTAGCGTGGCTCACGGAAACAACCTTCTTGTTTTTGAAGATTTGGGAGGTGGTTGTAGTGAATGCTGCAGCGGCTCTTTCCTCCCTTCCCCACCAAGAAACACCCCCCCCAAAAACTCTGCAATGAAACACACACTTGGTGAACTTTGTGGCTGTGTGATAAAATATAACAAAAAGGAGTTATAAGGAAGAAAACAGCTGACTGCCAAACTGCAGCAGCGGCAGTGAGGAACTCTGCCTATCAATTTTGTAAGGTAGGAATGGTTGGTGTGCTCCGGTGTGCTTCTGCTGTCAAAAATTTTTACATGAACTTCTTTAATAAAAAATATCCAAAGAAAGCATTCATCTTGGAGTGTGTCATGTTAGAATGACATGTTAAAATAACCAACAGTCATGGAAAATATAATTGCTTTTTCCTTACTTCCATTAGAAATTGAATTTCATTCCACCATTAGCCCATGGGGCTTATTTTTAAAGAAAGGTCCACTGGCTGGCTTAATGGAACAGCCTCCTTGGCAACCGTGAAATATGTGTCCCAGGCCTTCATCTGGGCATTGAGGCTGCCCAGTCCAGTGGTCTGGACTCTTGATCACACTACCCACCCCCCCAAACCCCCACGCCTGTGCCTGGGCTCCTGACCTGCTTAGAAATATAAAGTCAGGGATAAGAGGTACAAGAATAGAATAGTTGAAAGAGCCACTTTGGGAAGAACAGTTCTTGTGGCAAAGACAAATGGGAGGCAAACTAAAAGTAATATACTTTAGTTATTTCCTGCTTCCGTAGCTGTTTTTCTTAGTCCTCTGTGGAAAGGGAAGCATATGCATGAAAAATGGTTAAGGTTTCGTTGCATTTCTAATATGCTTTGTAAGCTTTATATTGTGAGGGAAGAGTCAGATAGGGATGCGACACCCCGGGAAATGGGGACGTCTTTGTTCTCACTATGTTGGGTGACGGTTCCAAGTGCAAATTCTGGAGCAGACTGTCTGGGTTGGAATCATGGCATATAGGGCAGAGGACTTAGTCTCCCTATGCCTGATCTCCCTGTGCCTCACTTTCCTCTTGTGAATATGAGGGTAATGATGGTACTAATCTTAAGGGATTCTTGTGCAAAGCACTTAGAAAAATGCCTAGTACATAGTGCTAAGTAAAGGTTGGCTATCATTGCTGTTATTGTTAATATTATTAGCATACTCACTATTGTTCTCTGAGGCTGCAAATAGTGCCAGACACCAGCTGGTACAATTTCAGTGGTCTCAAATGTCCCCCCTTCCCAGTCACATGTCATTCCTCTCCCCATCTCATTGGCCTGGAGACGATCTTTAGAGGTTCCCTAATAAAATTCCCATTCCCCTATGAGAGGGGCCCCTTTTCCAGCTGTTCCTAGCAGACTCTTCAAGGGGATGGCTCAATCCATAATGACTCTGTGGGATGCAACAGAAGTACCTGGGTTTGGGGAAGGGGAGCAGCTGGTTCGAGAATGAGCAGCTGATGGCACCACCTGAACTAAGCCAGTTTGCTCTGTGAATCGGAATTTGGGATCCTTTCCTTCATGAGGTGGAACCAGGAATTCATTACTCCTGCATTACTGGGGATTCCCTAAGTTTATCTTTCTTGTTGCTTCTCTTTACATTCAAGTGGTGAGTTTCATTTTTCTAAGATCTTTCCCCCTATGATGTCACTTGAGCTTCACAAGGACCCTGTGAGGTTAGAAGACAGGTATCATTGTTCCCTTTGAGGCAATTTAGACCCAGAGAGCTTAAGTCATCTGTCTGGAGTCACACAGGTAATTAATTGCAGAACCTAAGCCAGATTTCAAGTCTCTTTTCACTCTGCCATGTGGGTTTCCAGAGGATGGGAGCCATTGCACTCTGCTGAAGTGACCCTCCAATGTGGCCACATATTCCTTCCAGCTCTGACCATGTTTATTCTGACCAAACTCAGTCTTGGAATGGGTAAAATGCCCTTGCTGAAGAGTGTGCTGCTTACTTACGTGGCAGCCTTCACTTTGTGTGGCAAGCAATGATGAAATATTTTCATAATCAGCATGCTTCCAGCTCTCTGGGTCTAGACAATGATGTCTCGTGGAAGTTCAGGGCACTGATTCTGGTGTCAGGGGATCTGGGTTCCAATCCTAGCTCTGCCAGTTAGTGGTGTCACTTTGGGGGATTAATTTAGCATCTCAAGGATTCCGTTTATCTTTAGAATGGGAACAGAAATATTATATTATAGTTCTACCTCACAGGGTTGTTCTGAGAATTCAATGAGATAAGCATTATAAGAGAGATGGAGCAGAGGCAGGAGGGAGCGGTGTCAGGAGGACAGTTTCAAGGAGGGAATGAGAACAATAGAAAACATTGCTGGGAGGCCACGTGGGGATGAGGATTGGCTTTCTTGACATGGGGGTCGTTGGAGACACTAATGAGGCCTCTTTTAGTGCAGTGTTGGGGCACACCTCCTACAGGAAGGGGCTGAAGAGCAAGTGCAGACAAAGAAACACAGACAGATGGCATAGACAGCTCTTTTAATACATGTTGTTGTTCTGGGAGGCCGAGGCAGGAGGATCGCTTGAGGTCAGGAGTTTGATACCAGCCTGAGCAAGAACGAGACCCCATTTCTACTAAAAATAGAAAAAATTAGCTGGGTGTTGTGGCACATGCCTGTAGTCCCAGCTACTGGAGAGGCTGAGGCAGGAGGATGGCTTGAGCCCAGGAGGTTGAGGTTGCAGTGAGCTATGATGACGCCACTGCACTCTAGCCGGGGCGACAGAGTGAGACTCTGTCTCAAAAAAAAAGAGAGAAAGAAAGAAAGAAACGTTGTGAAGTGGTTAAGAGACAGTTTGGGAGTAAGGGCTGCTGTGTGATCAAGGGAGGTCTTAGTATTTTAGTTTTTTGTTAAGGTGGGAAAGACATGAGCATGTTAAGATACTGCTGTGGTCACAGTGGAGAGGGAGAGGGTGAATTATAAAAGAGAAGGGATGATTGATAATGAGAGTACCCTGAGGCTCAGGAGGGGACCCAAAGCCCCTGTGGAAATCCTGGCCATGAGCAGAAGAGGGACGGTCCCTTGGAGTCACAGCAGGGAAGGAAGGAGCAGATGTGTGCAGATGTCACCTGAAAAGGTTAGGTGGTGGAAGCCGAGAGCATTCCCATCTGCTGGCTTTTTTTTTCCCTCTCTGAAGGAAAAGATCACATCTTCTGCTGAGAGTGCAATTAGGTGGACAGGGCAAGTCAGAGATTCCAGGAGAGTGGAAAAAGTTAAAACATGGAATGCAGAAAGCGGGAGTATTAGGGTATTGGCCAGGCTGCTCTAACGGGAGACTCCCGAATGCGGTGGCTTAAACGAGAGAGGGGTTGTTTCCCTCTCATGTGGCAGTCCAGGTAGAGGGTCCGCGGCTGGCAGAGGATCTGGGCAATGTTGCGGCCCCAGGCTCTTTCCTTCCTGTAGCTCTGCCATCCTTGGGGTGCTGCTCTCACCATGTGCTTGCAGATGACGGACGTGCCATCATATCCCTGCTTCTGCTGCAGGAAGGGGCAAGCAAGAAAAGCAGGGAAAGCTCCTTAATTTTGCATTTCACTTACGCCCCATTGGCTGGAATCTAGTCTTCTGGTCACAGCTAGCTGCGAGAGGGTCTTGGAATTGTCGTCTGTAGTGGGGCAGCCATGAGTCCAGAAGGAGAGGATGGATACTGCGGGGACGGTGCCCGCTCTGCCACACCAGGATGGAGAAAAGCTGTCAGGTGCTCTTTGACCTGCACTTGCTGGACAGGGATTCTCTTTCTCCTCCTCCTGCTCCCCTTTCCTCCCCTCCCCCTTCCTCCTCTCCCTCCTCCCCCTCCTCCTCCTCCTTTTTTTGTTTTTTTTTTCTTGCTTATTTGGTTAGTTTGAGATGTTATAGTTGCTCCGGATTAATTTTTCCTTGTTCTGCCCAGACCATCCTATTTGGGCCTGGCTTGGGCTCTTGACATTTCTTTGCTCTTTCTGCCACCATACATAGATAAATGAAGTCAAGTAAACATTAGATAAACACGATAGGTTGTTGGGTGAAAGACTGGAGACGTGTCCCTGTGGGAACGGGGGTGAACATCGGCCCCAGCACAGCCCATCGTGTCCTCCACCTTCCAGATCAGAGTGTGGACCCTGGTCTGAACTGCCTGCCCTTTTCCCAACTGTAGAACTTACCCGCTGGTCTCTAGGTGAACAATTGTTCCTTGAACATTGCTTTATCTGTGCGCCGTGGGGGCCAAATTTTTAGTTCTAGAGCAGTCATTAGTTTCTGTGCTAGGGGACTTGAGAATCTGTGGATCACAGAGGAGCTGGGCTGTGGGTAGGGGGGGGACCAGGAGAGATTACAGATTTAGGGCAGGGGAAATGGGAAAACCTGAAAACTCCCAATTTTTTTTGTTCCCCCAGAGGACATGCTAAGGACTAGGACTAAGTTATTTGTCGTCTTTGTACCTCTCATGAGTCACACAATTAATTCTTCATTAGAGTCTAGAATAAAAAACAAAACACCTGGATTTTAGTGTTTGCTGGGTCCCTAACCAGCTGTGGTACCTCGGGCAAGCTGCTTAACTTCTCTGGGCCTCATCTCCCTAACCTGTGAAGTGTGTGAAATGTGCCTGGGGGCCTCTCAGGCCCATTCCGACAGCAGGAGTTAGTGAGCCTGAGAATATTAGCTTGGGGATGTTTTGCTTTTCTTAGGGTGAGTTGTGTGATGTTTAAAAATAAAGGCAGATACTTAGGAATGGGAGGAGGAAGAAAATGGCATTTTTCTGAGAATTCCTGCTTAATTCATTTGGGTCAAAGAACCCTCCCATTATAAAATGGGGCAAGGGGACGCAGTCTGGGGACTCATGCACGCATGTGACAACACTCACTGGACATCTGTGGTGGCGAGGCGCCATTTCACATGCTAAGACCCGGCTGAGCACCGGGAGGACGTCCCTGCCCTCATGGAGCTCCTCTAGTTGCCTCTGAGGAGGCAACATAAGGACGCAACGAAAGATCAGGTAGTGATAAGAGCCATGAAAAACTAATCAAACAGGCTCAGCAGCTAGAAAGTGGAGGGGTTGAAGGGTGCTGTTGGAGAGAAGGTGATTGGAAGTCTTCTCTGATAAGGCGGCATTTGGGCAAGGTACCTGAATAGAGTGACCCACGTGAAAACCTGAGGAAGGGCATTCCAGGCAGTGGGAACAGCAAGGGCAAAGCCTCTGAACATGCTTAGACAGGTGTGGGGGGAGAGCGGCATGAACTAGGGCACTTGGAATAGAAAAGATGAGAAAAGGTGAGGCGAGAGCCGGAGCCAGATCACTCAGGGCCTTGCTGGCCAAGAGACGACTCGGGGTTGCAGTCTAAGTATGATGGAAGCCACTGGAGGGGCATAGAGAAGGCAGAGGTGCGTATCACGAAGGGAGCTGGGGGAGGGCACCGGGGAACCCACGTCTTACTCATGTCTAAAAAGCTGAGAAAGTCTGGAAAGTGCCCTCCACCTTTGCCCTTTGAGCACAGGGGAGCCATGGGCAGTCACCTGCATACCTTCAAGCACGTGGACCTGTTAGTGGAGAAAGAGAGGAGAGGGTCTGACTTCCATCCATGTCCTGAAGTTCTTGCTTCTTGGAGAGTTAATTGCTCAGAGTGCTTTGCTTTTTATGTTAGGTCATCTCACACATACATACACACATATATACATGCACATACACACACGCACACATATACACATACACGCACACACATACACACACATACACACATACACCCATACACACACGTACACATACACACATACACCGTACACACACACACACACACACACACACACACACTGATTAGGGGCACAGGCTTTGGAATCAGATATACTCAGCTTTAAACCCCAGCTACTGCACTTACTAGCTAGATGTCCTTTGGGAAATGAATGCACCTTTTGGAGCCTCCATTTTCTCTGCTATAAAATGGTAATGTGAATAGAATACTTGTCAGAGAGTTGTTATGAAGATCAAATTAGAGACAGCATGTAAAGCACAGTTCCTAGTGTGTAGTAAGTGCTCAATAAATTGTAGCTCTCATTGTTACTATGCTTAATAAGTAGTAGCTTCATCATCATCATCATTTAACTTCATGAAATTTCATTTATTTATTGAAACAAAATGCCAAAACAACTCAAAAGTTACATTTGCACTTCCAAAAAATGTCTCTGTTTTGAGCCAGCATGTCTTTTCCTCTCCAGGCCTGACCAGGCAGCCTGGAGTCTAGAGGGGAAGTTATGGGTGACGCTTTCAATGGGAAACCACCTGTCCACCCTTTTGTATTCTCTTCAGAGAAATCTGTTGTCCTGGGAAGGATTTTCTTTGGATGGCAATTTGGCTGCTAAAATGAAGCCAGGCTTCTTTGTGTCTGATCGTTCCAGGGCTCGGCTTCGGGGGGTGGAACAGCTTGTCTTTAGCAGGTGATGGTGGAGTGTCCCGCTGGTGGCCCCTTCTCCTTGCAGAACCATGAGAATCTGTGCTGGCTTTCATGAGCACTGTCGTGTGTGTGTGTGCGCGCGTGCGCGCGCGCATGTGCATGCCTGTGCATGTTTGTCTGTGTGGTGTTCTTGATAGACTTCTCAAGGATCTGATCTTCATCTTGTCTCCTACTTTGAGATGCTGTGTGGCTATGTGTCACAGATATAGACAGAGTCACCTGCTGTCTGAGCTGTCTTCCAAGAGGTTAGGACATTTGGTTCTTCCTGAGAAGGTTGTAAGTAGCTATAGATGAGGAGTTCCGGCGACTCAGTGACTCACACCTGCAGAGTGTGGGGTACCTTGGCCAGAAGGCTATCTAGTATGGAGAATAAATGTTTAGGTTTCTGAATCAGACATTATCAGGTTTGTATCCCAGCTCTAACCCCTGGTAGTTGTGTAACTTTGGACAACTCACGTCTCTGAGCCCCAGTTTCCTTTTCCGTACAATAAATCCTGGCCCATAGTAAGTGCTCAATGAACAGTAAGTCATTGCTAAGACCTGGGTTCTTGGTTATGCCATTAACTAGCTGAGTAGCCTTACCTATGTTGTTTCACCTTGATGTTCTGCTGGGTGGAAAGAGTGGGGACTCAGAAGCACCTTCTAGCTTCAAGGTCCTGTGATTCTACTAAGGTCTCCTCCAGGGGCCTTGGTTACTTTGGCCTTGCCTGTTCCTCTTGAATTACCCCCTCTCCCCTCTCCAGTGGAATCATTCCTGCCAATGTAGACACATAGTCCACTATCTTCCATCTTTAAAATTTTTCCATCACCCTTTGCTGTGTGGCTGCTCTCTTTCCCAGCACACATCCTGAATGCTTTATCTACACATTTCTTCAGTTTCCTAAGAGCAGGGATTCTGGGGGAAGCAGAAAAATGATGTGGAGAATAGAAGCTATGCAGCAGTCTTACTTCCTCCAGGGTCTTGGCCCAGGAGACACATTGAGATGATGCCAGCTCTGTTGCTCTTCCCTGCTTGTGGTGGTTCATTTTATGTGTTAACTTGGCTGGGCCATGGTGCTGAGATATTTAGTCAAATATTATTCTTGATATTTCTGTGAGGGTGTTTTAGATGAGATTTACATTTAAATCGGTAGACTTTGAGTAAAGCAGATTGTCCTCCATAATGTGGGTGGGCCTCATCCAAACAGTTGAAAACTTGAATAGAATAACCTGAGCAAGAAGAATTCTGCAGTAGATGGTACTTTGGACTTGTGCTGCAACATTGACTCTTCCTGGGTCTCCAGGCTATGGCCTTTGGACTTGAATAGCAACTCTTTCCTGAGTTTCCATTACGTTGGCCTTCCCCATCAGATTTTGCATTTGCCAAGTCTCTAAAATCTCTTGAACCAATTCCTTAAATCTCTCTCTCTCTCTCATACACACACACACACACACACACACACACACACATATACACACATACATCCCATTGGCTCCATTTCTCTGGAGAACTCTGACTAATACACAGCTCTACCACAGCCTGTTCACGTGTATCCTTCCCCCTGGTTCTGGGTTCTTCTCTTCTCATAGAACTTCTTGAAAGCCATATAATTCAGGAGGATAGTGACCTAGTACACACAGTCATATCAAGGCATTAGAGACAGATATGTGTCCCCTCCCACGTGTGATTTGCCTGTAGGAAGGAAAGAAGGCCACACTTTACACAAAGCTCACCAAGAATGGACATTCAGGCATCAATGGGGATGCCACCTCATTTTTCCAAAAAGCTGGATCTGGTAATAGGCATAGAGCTAGAAAGAGCCGGCCTGCAAGGAGAAAAAGAAGAAAACTTCACCTGCCTGGTCCAGCCAGCTGAAGTGATGTCAAGAAAAAGGCATGGGCTTTGGCATCTGATGGACTCAGGCTTAAATCCTGCATCTTTGGATAAATCTCTCAACTTCTCTGAGCCTCAGTTTCCTCATGTGGAAATTGCAGTTTTAGTACTGCATAGGATTGCTATGAAAAGCAAATGAATAAATTTGTGTAAACTTCCTAGCACATGGTAGGAGGTAAACCAATACTAGCTTCTTTATCTTTTTAAGAGAGAAACTTATTTGAAGGTAGACAAGGGCAGTGAGAGTTAAACCTGCATGTGAAGTTGCAGCGAGCATGATACAAAATGCCTCATCTTTCCCTGATGACGTCCTGCGTTCTGGGTTTGCAGATGTGCATTTAATCTCAGGAGCAGCAAACCTGTAACGAAAGCTGCTCACCTTTGAAAAGTGGCCTGGGAGAGCTTCCCCTCTCACCTCTCAATCTCCTCCTGCAGTTGTTTCAGGGCTCAAATAGGAGCATGTTTGTCATCCCTCATAGACTTTGAAGGAGTCTCTTTCTTTTTTTCTCTGCCACGGATTCCCGAGTTCATCTGGGTCCCCCTGCATTGATCTGAGTAAGACTGGATCCAAGGTGCCCTTCCTTCTGTGGTCCCCTTGGGGGAAACGGCATAGCCGTTATGAGAGTGAAGCGTCAACACAAACCTCGGAGACAAAGACAAAAGGTACAGCATCTTACCTTTCTGCTAGACTTAAAGACATCAGTTTATGTCTGTTGGCCTGATGGATAGCTTTTGAGAAATTTCATTTGCTCTCAGCTGGCTAATCCTTTTCTGTAATTCAAAACTATTAGGCCATATTTTTAAAAGGAAATTCCTTTTTTGCAAGTATCTGTGAAAGTGTAAAGATTTCCAGCCATATATTTTGCCTCGTTTGGCATTCTTCAAAAACCTACCTAGTTTGGGGAATGGAGAAACTAACCTCATCCCATCCTAACTTCAGTATAGATCTGGTTTTTTTTTTCAGCAGAAGGACTAATACAAAACCCGTATCACCTAATGGTATATCCTCCCCGTACTGACTTCTAATCTCTGGTGCGACTCACACAGTCATTTAGTGAGAGGCTGCTATGGTTCTGGGTGGTGTTGGGTGCCATGGGGACATACAGAAGAAAAGAAGAGTCAGACATGGCAACCTGCCCTCAAAGAATTATAACTTTGAGGAAGCTCATGCCCTTGCAACATCCCACCCTTTACCCAAGGCACCCCATGACCAGGTGGCCGTAGAAAGTATTGTCAGTACTGGGACACATTCAAGAGTAAATTAGTATTAGTAATTGCATCAGGACAACAGACATAAACTCAACAATGTTTACTTAGTACTGTTTAGTATTAAGTACTGTAGTAAGTATTAATAATTAGTATTAAGTATGCTCTTCTCATAGAACTTAGTGTAAAGGACTTACTTAGCATTAAGAGCTATCTAGATGCTTAATAAATCTGAATAGGATTAAAGAATTAAGGCCTTGTATTGTTCAGGGGTTTCCAGAGAAACAAAACCAATAAGATCTATCTATCTATCTATCTATCATGGGAATTGGTTCATACAGTTGTGGAGGCTTAGTAATCCCAAGGTATGCATCTTCAAGCTGGAGAATGAGGGAAGGCAGTGGTATAATTCAGTCTGAGTCCAAAGACCTGAGACCACGGTGGCCACTGGTACAAGTCCTGGAGTCCAAAGGCCCAAGAACCTGGAGTTCTGATGTCAAAGGGCAGGAGAAGATGGATGTCCCAGGTCTAGAAGAGAGAGTGAATCCACCTTTCCTCTGCCTTTTTGTTCTATGTGGGCCCACAGTGTATTGGATGGTGCCCACCCACACTGGAATGCCAGTCTCTTCCAGAAACTCCCTCACAGATACACCCAGGAATGATGCTTTACCAGCTATCTGGGTATCCCTTAATCCGGTCAAGTTGACACATAAAATCAGCCATCACAGACCTGATCTCTCCCACTCTCTCTTCCTCTTTCTCTCTTAAATATTTACTCATGTTGGTTGAAACCTATCAAAAGTGAGATTTTTCTCTAATTTCACTAATTAGAACGACAAGTGCAGATGAAGTAGGGTCACAAACTTAGGATTTGATCTAAACATCACACCAACTAGCATCACAGATGGACAAACTCCAGTCAGTACCTATCACAACATGATGCATTTTGGACCAAACTGTAGCTGAATTGGAAGAAATCATTCCTCAGCATTGCCCTGGCCTAGAACAGTGAGCCCAGAATAAGAATGATTAAAAACAGCAATGAGCTTTTGTTGAGCTAAAATGAGGGAAGAAAATTTTTGTGCCTGTGAGTTCTAGGAGAATTGACCAGTAGGACCTTACTCCAAAGTCAACCGGCCAAAAATCTCCAAGAAGTTTGACAAGGCCATGGGATGAAATTAACGTGCAGCTGAGCATTTCTCCCCCATTTTGGGATAACAATTTTTATAAGTGACATTTTGTTTCAAAGTCTTGTCCATCCATCCATCCTTGTCCGTCCTTCTGTTGCCTTCCCAAGTCAGCAGTGCCCCTTTCCCAGCCCACCTGGCACCAGATGTTCCGCCAGCCACCACTGTGTGTCCCGTGTCCTCCGAGTGGCAGAATGCGAAATCTCAGGCGACATTCACCTGGAAGCGCTTAGCCCTCAACAGCTGCAACCCCTTGATTACCTTGCCTGCCTCGGCAGCTCCGTGCCGCCACCGTATCAATTGCTTGTCAATTCGGTTTAGCGATGACTTTGACTGACTGGGATGAGGGTAGTGGAGGTGGGGTGTAGGCGAATGGTTAAAATTAATTGCTACATAAGAAAAAATTGAAAGATAATTATTCCTGCTTTCCTGTCAGTGCTCGAGGGTAGATGACCTCATTAACTTGCAGCTTGTACACAATTCAATTACTAGGAGATGGAAAATACATTTTTAATTACCTCAGTGGCCTGCATACCATTCATCTCCATTTGCAAGGTGTTTTTTTTTTTTAAACTGCTATGCTCTGAAGTAGCACCATCTTAGAAAGGTTGCCCTAAAAGCCAGTTCCCTGCTTCTATTATTTCTGTTTAAGGTGGGATATAAAATGTGTGAGATTAACCCCTGGATGCCAGGTGAGTTGCAAGGTAACCCTTGCTGTAGTAGTGTGTTTTTAATTAGCTTATTATGGCAGAAAATTCCCAGCTCCCAGTGAGAGAGAATTAAGGAGGAGAAAATTGTGTTTTTGGTTTCCAGTCACTGAAAGAAGAAATTAAAAGCCATGGAAAGCATGGAAATCAGGAAGGTGGGCCAATACCAATATCCATATGGATCCCCAAGGAGAATTCTGGGAATTCTATTTTGATGTCTGTTATTTCATTGATTAAATTAAATAATGACTTAATTATCTTGAGTGTAGCCTTTGGAAGCTTTTTTTAATTCCAGGCACAATTTAGAAAACTGTTTGTACCATGTCAATTTTATAGCAATTCCTGTGTGTATGTTGGCTGCTGTTGCTCTCAGTATCAGTTGTGTTCTGAGCTGTTCACTCCCTTTGTGTCTCAGTCTCCCATCCCCAAAGTGCCCTGGGCTTGGGTTCCCAAATACTCTGAAACAAGGTAGACGTGACACCCTGTAGATAAAATCGTCCATATAGGACCTGCTCCTACAACACACAGCCATACAGGCAAGTACAGGTTGTTCCCTGCTCTATAAATACAGAACCTGAAGAAAGACAAGTTTCTAGATTACACTTGTAAAGTATCTTTAGTCCATATATTTGGAGATTTGGGGGTCCTATTTACAAAGGCAACTTATGCATGTGAACTCTATGGTTATTGTTCATTACTCCACATCACGGTTATGTGCCTTATATAGTAGGAGTAACAAGTATATGTAGTATATTTGGATAAACCTGGATGACCTTTTCAGTTGACTTGCTATTATATATATTTGAATATAGCATCACAATTAGAACATTGCTTTTGAGCCATACAGGAAATACGTAAATAACACAGTGAAACAGATGTAAATTTTGCCAACACCAGATTTTTAAAGGGGACCCTCCCTCCCTCTCAATCTCCCTCTCTTTAGGCATCAAGGACGTTGAATTCTGACTGGGCAAGGGGTGAGTAAGAGACACCCCTGTTTTCATGGCTCTCATGGTCAACAGGGGAGATTGATATGTGAATCGGTAACTGACAATGTCACATGATAGGCACAGCAATGAAGTACTCACACGTAGCTAAGAAGAGGCTGTGATTAATATTTTCCAAGGTGTTCAGGAATGTTTTATGTTACAGAAAGCTTGTTTTGTTTGTAGCTCTTACTCCAAGGGCGGAGTTTCTAATTTTATTGGGTGATCTGTGGTTAGCTCTCTGAAAGATGGGCCCAGAGTTCAAATGACCTTAAGAAGTTGGGAATTGGGACATGTGTTTTCAAGAAGGTACCAGGTCTGAAATGTCACTCCCCTGAGGGTTCCATGGGATCATTGAGGACCTTGTCCATAGTTCTGAAAATTTCTGAGAATTTGTCACTAAGAGTCTTATAGTTTGTCCATAGTCCTACCCAGTGGTGTACCTTAGATGTTTAACAACTGACTCTCCAGAAAAAAAGTTTACTATAAATTTTACTGATATAAAAGATGTATAGCTCACAACTTACAAATAATATTGAAAAATACAGCATGATTTTATTGTAAATCTCATATAGTCAACTGATTATTATAGAATGCTTTCATTGATTTTCACTGAACTCTTCTATCTGTAGCCAACCTGTGGTTGCAATTCAACCATAGTCTGACAAAGTCAGACTACAAATAAACACTTGATTACAATCTGACTCGGCAAAGAGGTTGCTCACATCACTGATGAGTGAGTACAGTTCCAACATGAAGGACACATCGAAGACTTATATCAGAACTTTATTCATTTGTCAGTGATGTGAGATATTTCTTGAATGAGGCAGATAATAGTTTTCAAATACTGAAAGAACATTTCCTCAATTCTTTGTGCTATTCACAACATAACAGTTATAAAGACGGCACAGTTCATGTTTAATCTACATTATTAACATTTTTGGTCACTTTCTTAAGTCTAGACAACCAACAAAATAATGCATCAAGCCCTGATTTGTAGTGTTTGCTGATTATCAGGGTGTAAGTACTCCACCACAGCCAATTTCAAGCTATCAATGAGATGTTGTGGAATGTGGAGTTGGGAAGAGATGTTCAACAGCACACTATTATATAGTATTTCCACCACGCAGGTATAAGAGCATACTTAGTAGTAAGATGAAGTAAATTAATTAGGAAGTGATGAGTTCTGAGTACTATATTTATTACCTTGTTTTAAATTTAATTTAATTTAATTTTCCAGCATTATTGAGGTATAACTGACAAATAAAAATTGTTTATATTTGCAGTATACCACATGATGTTTTGATATCTATATACACTGTAAAATGATTACCATAATCAAGCTAATTAGCATGTCCATCACCTCACATATCTTACCTTTGTTTTTAATATAATTATTTGGTAATATAATTTATTTGGTTTTCATAGTTATGACCTATGACCTCATATCTGGCAACTTCCTAGATGGAGGTTTTCATCCCAGTCCCAGGTCATTTGGAAGACCTCTTCTAACACATATGCATTCTCTACCAATGTTAACAAATCAGTCCCTTAGAAGGACAGAATTGTATAGATATAAAGATTGAAGACTTTGGAATGGGACAGACTGGAGTTTGAAACTTGGCTGTTTCATTTACTGGTCATGAGTAATTAGGCTGGTAGCTTACATCTCTGAGCCTCTGTTTCCTTGTCTGTAAAATGAAAATAATGGTACCTAATTTTCAAAGTTGTTGAAGGATTAAATGAGGTAATTTGAAGGTGCTTAGCATAGAGTCCTGCATGCAGACAATACATAATAAATGGTAGCTCTTACTATTATATAATAGCCTGCCACACTAGGTATGAATTGAACTCAAATACTTTTTTCCCCCAATTAAAAGAAATCGTGACGATGGAGTGGAAAAGTTGAGAGGCATATGTTCCAGTGGGCAGGGTTCAGATCTCTGCTTCTGATACTCAACCTTTAATTCTGTCCTGGGGATGAGCTAAGCCACTGGAATCACAGCCAACCATGTAACTGTCCCTGATCTTTGATGCTGGGTGGGAGGAACTTTTAAATGGACTTCTTTGTGTGTGTGTGTGTGTTTTCCATTTCAAAAGTAATAAATGTTTATTGTAGAAACTTTAGAAAATATAGATAAGCCCAAATCTCCAATAATTCTATACTCTTCAATAATCACATAATCTCTATGAACACTTTGATGTTTTTCCCCATACATTTTTTTCTTTTGTATGGATTGAATAATACCATACTACCATTTCAGAATTTACCACACTTGCTTTGGACTGTCACTGTTCAGTGCTGTCCTTCTCTCCCTGACAGGAATGCAGAAATTGTGATCGAGGCTGTATTTGGTATCTGATTTGTTTTCATATTGCTGCTGCTAACACAGGGAACCTTGCACACAGTAAGTGATTAATACATGTTTATTTAGCAGAAGCAATTGATGGTTAGAGGTAGGTATGGACCAGATGTGGTATGGTACTGTGTTTTCAAATTTGGGGTTTTTAGCAGTAGAACCCTTTCGTTCCAATGAACCTTCACCTGGAGCCGCACTTTATAAAACAGGTTAAAATGCATCACTGGGTGACAGGAGGTCGGAATCAGAGCCTTGCTAATAAGTCTGCTCTCCATCCCATCCAAGCATATCCATAGAACCCTGGAGATTCTTCCTGGACTTGAATCAGAAGACCTGGCTTTCAATCCGTGCCCTGCTGCCGTGTGACCTCGCACAAGTATCTCTGCAGAGTCGGCTGTGTTAATTCCTACCTCACAGAATAGTTGTGAGGACTGAGTAATATGACTTACCAGAAATATGTAGCACGGAGCCTGGTGCACAGTAAGCACTCAGAAAATGTCCCCCACCTTATTTATTTCCCTTTCTCCCTCGCTCCTATTCTCCCTCAGTCCAGTTCTCTTTGCTTGGCTGACAAAGGGTCTTAGTCTAGGTTTCTAAACGGAATACGCCCACCCGATTCATGTGCTGCCACTGCCTGGCCTCCTCTCCCACATTTGCTGCAGGAGATTCCACCTCCCACTGTGACACTGTCCAGCCCTTTCTGGTTTAGAGACTCTTCTGTGTCTGATTGAGGGGTCAAAGCTCACGGTGGAAGCATGCAGGTTCATCTCTGACACTGTTTTTATTTTGAAGGCTTATGTGTTCTTTCTGACTTAGAGATCAAGCTCTCCTTAATGGGCCTTGTGTACCAACTGCTACTTCTGTTGGGGGACATTAAGTGTCCCTAACAGTGGCTCTTGTTACCAGCAGTTTGGTGTAGTGGTTAAGGATGGAATCTTTGGTATCAAAAAAACCTGGTTTCAGATTGTGACCACCCCTCTTAGATCTGTGTCTTTGGGCAGGTCACTGGGCGTTCCATGCCTCAGTGTCTTCATCTGTAAAGCAGGAATTAGAATAGTAATAGTGCCAACCTCACAAGATTGTTGTGAGAATAAAATGAGAAAATGTATATAAAGTGTTTAAAAAATATTAACATTCTTTTAAAATGTAATCATGGTTTAAACATGCTCGTATAGATTCCTTTTCGAACCAAAAGAGACCCTTCACCTAACCAGTGGAGCACAGGGGTGGAAGAAGTGTACCCAGGTGCTCGAGAGGAGGTAGGTCCACGCTAAGGTGTGCTTGGAACAGTGCCTTGCATGTAGTCAGTGTTAGCTATTATTATTCTGCAAATGTTTATTAAGAACTTAATAAGTAATTATACAGTGTAATATAATAAATGAATAGATAATACAATAAATAATTACACTTTATATTATTCAAATATATTTAATATGATTCAAATAATTGTATTGCACAGCATTGTACAATAAACAATTGTATGATTGGATTCACCAAAAAGATGCCCAAACTCACTAGTTTAAAAATGGGAATAAAAACAATGAAATGTTACTTTTTTTGTCCTTTCATTTTGGCCAAGATTTAAAAGGTTAATAGTATTAACGTGGGTAAGGACCCAGAGAAATAGACACTCCTTTGCATTGTTGCTGGGAGTAACTAAAACTGACATTAAGTATACCCTTTTGAACTAGCATGCTACTTTTCAGAATTTATCCTAAAGAAATGATCATTTTTCTAATTACATCATTCTTGTAATTTCAAGGCTTTTCATTGTAGCATTGCTTGTGATTATAAAAAACATAAAACAACTTAAAGGTCCAACAGTAGGAGAATCATTAAGTAAATTTTGATATTCTACTACCATACTGCCACTAAAAATTATAATATAAATCTATATTTCTTTACAAAGGAAGATTGAATGATTTATTAAGTGAAAAGAGCAGGTTATAAAACAACATGTTATGGCGTGATTCTTATCTGTTTAAAAATATTTCTAGGGGTATATGTATGTATATGCCCATGTATGAACATGAGTGTGTGCACGTAGTAAAAATTCTGGAAGTTGTACACCAAAAATTTAATAGTGGGGGAGCTTTAGAAGATGTAATTTCATCTCAGAACATTTCTATAGAATTTGAATTTTTTACAATAAATATGTATTATTATTTTAATAATCAGGAGAAAAGAATCAAATTATTTCCACTTACGCATTGAAGAAAAAAGGAACTTACTGTTTGCGGAGCAAATGCTGCTATGTGTGGGTGATTAAGACAAGGGCCTGGTCTCAGGGCTAGAGAAAAGCTACGAGCTACATATACTTGTGCAGTGGAGAGCTAAGTGATGAGAGATTTATTCCAACTACATGTGTATGGTGGGTAGGCTTCCGAGAGGAAGTGATGTTTGAACTCAGCCTTGAAGGAAGAGAATCAGTGTACATAGGAAAAACCATCTGAATTGATAAAGCCAATGGTACATAAACCGCTTATAGTCTGAACTTAAAGTGATGGATTTTCCCTCCAGAATTGCCCCTCAGAAAAGAAGGAGTTGCCTTATATTCAAGTTCTTCAAATTCCCTCCGTTTTCAATTTTTATTTTGAAAAACCACATTAGCCTGAAACGACCTAAATCAACATTAGTTTTCAATGGTTACAGAGGTTCCCAGCACTGATTAAAGGATTATTTCTTCAAGCATGACTTCACAATGGCAAATGTTAGATTTTGTTATAAATGTGCCTTTTAGAAATCATGTTACAAAGCAATATAGTAAGTGGTTACACAGTGAAGATCGTGAATATACATGTAAGTACAAATGAATGAAAGACATAGATTATATTGGTATGTGACAATAATACTTTCAGCTTGGGATAAAATTTTCATGTTAGCATCATACACAGATTAAAAAATGCTGCATCTCAAATAACTTCAATGGAAATGAAGATGAAGTTCTCTGGAAAACAGACTCAAAAAAGGCTCTAAAGATGACAAAAATTGATGTTAGAATAAAATTACTTCATGAAATATGAAAATGGAAAAAGCATGATTTCTAAATCAATATAGGATTTTGTGTACCATGTGATTTTACATGTGTATATGTAACTAAATGAAATATTTTAAGTAGACATTTGGCTGTTTTGTCTACATCAGGTTTTTTCCCTGATTTTCTCATTGGAAAAATAGGAGATTGGCACTTACGGGGTTGCCTTATATTCAGATGGCATGGTATTTCCTGTGTTTAACATACACATGAGTCTGATATCTCTGTAATGTTCAACTTGTGATATTGTAATAATCAATAGTAGCAACAGATGCCAACTTTGCCCACCAACTATGAGCTGTGGAATGTGTTTTAATGTCTTTTAAACTTTATCTTTACTTTTTAATTTTAACCCTGCAAGACAGATATTTTAGTTTCTCAGGGCTGCTGTAACAAAGTACCACAAACTGAGTGGCTTAAAAACAACAGAAATTTATTTTCTCACAGTTCTGGAGGCTAGAAGTCTGAGATCAAGGTCTTGGCAGGGTTGGTTTCTTCAGAGGGCTGTGAGGAAGAATCTGTTCCAGATGTCTCCCCTAGCTTCTGGGGGTTGGTTAGCAATCCTTGGCATTCCTTGGCTTGTAGAAGTATCACCCTGATCTTTGCTTTCATCTTCACATGGCATTCCTCTTGTGTGTGTGTCTGTCTCCGAGTTTCCCATTTTGATAAGGATACCGTCATACTGGAGTAAGGCCCTAATGACCTTGTTTAAACTTGATTACCTCTGTAAAGACCGTATTTCCAAATAAGGTTACATTCTGAGATACTAGAGGTTAGGATGTCAAATAGGAGTTTGGGGAGGGACACAATTCAACCCATAACAGCAGGTGTACTATTGCCCTTTTATAGTTGTGAAAATTGAGGCTTGAAGTTGACCAACTAGAAATTAGCAGAGCCAGGAATGGAACCCAGCTTGGTCTGGAGCCTGCTGTTTTGCCTGCTCTCTTCAGCCATCCTGCCTTTCGATGTCTGTTGTGCCCTGATGGACACTGCCTTATGGAAATTCTCTTAGCAGCCAAGAGGTCTGCAAGGTTTTATCTGAAGAGTTGATGCCACACCACAATTAAACCCTTTCATTCTGATAGCTTTATGTTCACTTGTGAACCAGAGTACAAGCAGATACTCTTGTCGTGTTTGTATAACTAGTCTTCACCCTTAGAAACCCAATAACTAAAACCTAAGTTATTTCCTTTGTTCATTTACTATTTATTAGGCACCTGCAGTAAGTAGGTAGTGCTGAGAAAATTTAAGACGACAGGATGCTGGCCCTCACCCATTCCTGTTGCTAGGACTGAGATGTGCATAATCAAATTAAAATTTAAAATGGGAAGCCCACATGTGAGCATAAACTTGGCTTGGAAATCATGGCAGAACTTTGAGTTTTAATTAGCTTCAGAAAAATAAGCCTATCCCATTCTCAGTGCTTTATATTATAGCTTCCTCTGCCTTGATAGTGCTTCTTTGAAGAACAGAGGATTTGGGGAGAAAATCGTGGTACCTTTCAGGATTCTGAAATAGCCACAGACTTTTACGAGTTGTAAAAATGGAGGGATGGCAGCCATTTATTGAGCTGCTTGTCCGGTTCTGGGCTTGGAGTTTGCTATACATAGTCTCATTTCATTTAATTCTTGCAACAACCGGATATTCTAGGTGCTATTTGCTCTATCTTATAGGTAAGGAAACTGAGGTTTAATGAGGTGAAACAGAGAGCGAGTGTATTCATTCATTCCACAGCTGTCTCCTGAGCACCCTCCCTTTTCAGGCACTGAGTGTGCAGTGAGCGATGGAACGGACCCCACCAAAGCTGAGAGTGCAGTCTGGCTATGGCCTCTTCCAAAGCCTATGCTCTTAACCAACATGAAGGGAGAAATGTTGTTGAGTTAAAAAGAAGCTGAATAGGACCAATCCAAATAAAGCCCCATAGATTGGATAAAAAATTGTCAGACTAGCCAGAATGGCATTAGCTTGCTCACTATCTCTGCCAACGCTGTGGAACTACAATCAAACACTGCTGCAGTGATATCAGTGGGGTCAAAAAAACTCCACTCTATAAAATACGGGGTCATATTACTGCTAGTGAGAGGTGAATGGAGGGCTGGGGTGAGTCTGCTGCCAATTGTTGATTGCCTTACATCCAAATTAGTGTTAATATGGGGCTTGGGACCAGAGTTTCACTGTAATATATCTAAAGTCATGGAGCAGTGCTCAGAGAGATACGCTTTAGTCACTCGATTTCTAAAAATGTGTTATTGTTGTAATTGAATTCCCCAAATCTTGTTTCTTTTAAGTTTCCTTATAACTCTAGCCCAGAGTCTCTCAACCTCAGCACTATCAACATTTTGGGCCTGATAATTCTTTGTTGTGGTGGGTTGTCCTGTGCATCATAGAACATTTAGCACATCCCTGGCCTCTACCCACTAGATACCAGGAGCACATCCCCCTGCAGTTGTGACAATCAAAAATATCCCCAAACATTGCCAAATGTCCCCTGGGGGACAAAATTGCCCCTGGGACTGGGGGTTAAGAACTACTGCTCTAGTCCTATGGTACTATGCATTGTCAGAAGGCCCATCAGCCAGCCCACGTTTATTGGGTGTGTGGTGGAAGGCACTAGTAGGCCCACATGTGACAGAAGCTGTGTTGGGAGATCTCTCCATAAGGCAGAGGGTGAGTGTGGCTGGGCCCTGAAGGGTTTGGAGGTGGGGAGAGCAGTGTGAGCAGGAATGTTCATGGCCTATGTGGAGCCCAGGAGCATTGCGTGTGGAGCAGAAGTAGATGAGAAAGCAGGACAGGTGGGTTGGGATTAGAGTGTCTTGAAGGGCTACACACAGACAGAGGGACAGAGACTCTCAAGAGCTCTCTCCGGTAATAGGGCTTCTTATCAGGATGTAGATGGACAGGGATCCCATGGGATTAACCCTCATCCTGGATGCAAAGTCTCTTCTTCAGCACCTGAGGTTTGCGACCTTCCCCTCTGTGCTCTGCCAACACGGATGCTGCTCCTCTTATGCCCTCTGCGTCTCTTTGGGTGCTTTCTTATTCCTGCTCCTGATTCCTGCTGGTTTGCTTCTCTCTGCAGCTTTCTCTTTACATTCTACAGGGAGACTGAGTCTGATCGGCTTAACTAGTCACCATTATCCTCACTGGATGGTGTTTGTGCCGGCCACATCGTAGGTTATGCTCAGCCTAGAGGTGGATGGCTTTTGGGTCAGGTGCCCAGCTGTGGTCCAATTCTTGGCTCTATCTTGCTTGTGTATCAGCCTGGGGCTGCTTCCCACATGAAGGAGTGTGACAATGACTGGTACCATGGTTGACATGTCTGGAATGACAACCTAAGGAGTTCAGATTCTAATTCTGTAAACACTGAGCAGGGTATCTAGGGTTCTGAAGGAGTGGAAGCCGACCCCCGCGGGCTCCATGTTGGAGAGGGATAGTTCTCTGGTTAAGCCAGGGCTGGGTTCAAACCTCACTTTGTTTACTTACTGGGAAGTAACTTCAGGCAGATTTGACTACTGTAAGCCTCAGTTTAGAGGTTGGGATGATCATAGCACCTACGTCTCCAGAGGGCAGGGACTTTGCCTCCTTTGCTGCTGGGTCCCAGACTCCCAGCACAGTGCCTGCCACATAGTAGGTACTCAGTATCTGTTTATTAAATAAGAATAGCAGCATTTATTGAGCATTAGCAACATTCCAAGTGCTGTTCTGAGCATTTTACATGTGTCAACTCAATGCTCACAATGGTGGTGGGAGGTTGAGATGTTATTATCCCCTTTTTATAAGCGAGAAAACTGAGATCCAGAAAAGTTAAGTCACGGAGTGGAGACAGCCACAAAAAATCCAGGCAGCCTGGCTCCAGAGCCCAAGCCCTTTACTACTGTGTTCTGTTCCTTCTGAATCCAAGATTGTTGATATACTCTATGAAAAGGGGAAGCCCTTAACAGATGGTAGCCACTTTCAGAAAAATAAAATACTGCCCATTAAAAGGTAGATCCTAAAAACAATAAGAAGGAAAGAGCAGTACCTCCATACTAGGTATTACACAAATGCTTTTCAGCCGGACAGTCTGTCTGTCCCTCCGTCTCTCTGGTAGGTTGGTATAGTTAAAAATAATAGTCAGTGATGACACAGAGTTTACTATGTTCTAAGTGCTTTGTGTATATTAACTCAATTAATTTTTCTAAAGATCAGTGAGGCAGGCATATATTATCCTCTCCATTTACAGGAGAGAAAAAAAAGAGGCACAAAGAGGTTAGGTAATTGCTCAAAGTCACATAACCAGGAAGTGGTAGAGCTGGGATGTGAACACAGGTAGCCTGGCTCGTAACTACCTAAGCTGTGCTGCCTCAGGAGAGTCCCCTACATGGACTGATTATGATGATAGAGTCTACCAGTCACATGCAACCATATGAAGACTTTTCAGAGTCTCAGTTTCTCCAAGAAAAGGTGAAAGTATTTTAAATCCCAAGTGTGTGATTCAGAGTCATGGCGTGAAAATACCTCTCCATACTGCCTAAGTTGGGTGCAATCTCTGCTTCATTTTGCGTGTGTGCTTGAAGAACATTGCTTTTCTTTACATTACTCTGTGGCTTTTCAGTGTCTGGACATTTACCTATATTATCTCAAATATAGTGTGAATTCCTTAAGATCCATTTTCTCATCCAGAGCTGCCTCATACCATGATCCTGACCACCATGGCTTTCAAACCCATGTGAACCTATTTAAACACGACACATAACCTCTCTGATTCATTTGTTTAATTTGCAGTCAATGGAAATACACCAAGCACTTGTGCTCAAGGCAACAGGGAGGGCTATGAAGGCAGGTGAGGCAAGCTTCTTGCCCTTGAGAACTTGCAAGCCAGCAGGGCCAGTCTGCTGTGAAAGCAACCTAATGTAGTAACAGGCAGAGTAAAGAAGTGTTCGGTTAAGACATAAACTGTGTGTCATGGAAATGCTGCCAGTGGAGGGATTAATTTGGCCTGGAGAGGAGGGAATATTTTATCTGCATTGAAAGAAGCAGTGATAATTCTGTTGGGAAGGAGGGCAAGGTGCTTGTAGGCAGGTGAGATGACAAAAGTCAGTTGGGACTAAATTGTTAGAGGATCCTAAATGGCGATTGAAGGAGTTTGAACATTAGTTTATAGGCAGTGGGGAGCCACTGAAGGATTTTGAGCAGGAGAGTGACATAATCAGCTTGTGTTTTAGGAAGGTAAGTGGCTCGATGTGAAGGCTGGATGGGGAGGGAGAGACTGGCTGCTGGGAGGCCATCTCTTAGGTCACTTTGGCAGCCCAGGTGAAGGATGGTGGGGCCCTACGGGGGCAGTGGAGGCGGAAGTGGGAGGGGGAGGTGGATGTGTATAATGGTGAAAGCAAGATGACATGATCCGGTTACTGATCAGCTGTCAGAGGTGATGGAAATGGAGGAGCTGAAGTTTGGTTTCCACCAAGATGAGTTTGCAGTGGTAGAGCAGCAACAGAGGGGGCCCAATGCTATCCTCCTTTCCCCTAACCCCGTAGCGCTACATAGTAAAAGCCTGAGGCCACACAACCTACAAGTGAAGTATTGGTCCTGTCTTCTGAAGAATACTTGACAGCGAGAGATCCCAGCCCTTGTCTTCTGGAAGTTGAGTTAATCAGAGGCAGGGTGTAGGCCACGGTCAATTCTACCAGCAGCAAATCCACAGCCAGGAAGTGACAGGGAATAGGGGCCATGTGAGCAGGTCAGGGTGGAGAAGATGTTTGAAGGAGCAAGTTCAGAAATGGGAGAGGCGTGACTCAAGAATGTGGGAGATCTGACCCAGGGAGAGTGGGAAGGCTCTGAAGTTCAAGCTCACTGATGAGACTTGTAATCCCCCAAAGACCTACCTCTGGTGGGGGGGGCTTATGCCTGAGGAGTGTGAGGGTCTTTCTGGGTGTCTCAGATGAGTTTCCCTCCTTCACCTGAGCCTGGCTTCTAGGCTAGTATCTGTGCCCACAGTCCACGCTTCCCCTTTACTGTTGTTCATTCCTCAAAACTGTCCAACCCTATATAGGACAGGTGCCATATTTGGTGCTGGGGATACATGAATGAATTCACACCTAGGCTCTGGACTCACAGACCTCATAATCCCTTGGGGAAGGAACAAAAGGAACCAAGGGTTATAGAATTCAAAGGAGGGAGTGATTCATTTAGCCTGGAGCAGGCAGAGGGTATACTTTGTTGGTCTCCATCCCAGAGGGGATGATGTTGAACAGGATTTTGAAGAGTGAGGAGCAAACCAAATGAGAATGTGGGGGACAGCCTTCAGGCAGGGGCACCAGCACAAACCCATTGAAAGTGTCAACGGGGTATGGTTCCCAAAGGGATAGAAAGCAGCAGTAGGGCGAGGAAGGAATTGTCAAGGTGAGGATGAAGGTGGAAAAGTAGATTGGGCCAGATTGTGGAGCTGAGGAGTGAAGTGATGGGAGAGACATGATCACGTTGTGCTTGGGGCTGCAGGGTGGAGGAGAGATGAGGGAGGAGAGGTGGCAGGCTGTCGCGGTAACCCAGAGCGGAGATGTTGAAGGCGGCATTCCAGTGCGAGGCACACGGAAGAGGCTGTGAAGTAGCTGTTGCGGACACGAATTTACAGAGCTTGGTGACTGTGGATGCAATGGGTGAGAAAGGAGGAACACACCAAGGAGGTGGTGGGTCTCTGGCCCGACCTGCGCCTGGCTGGCTGGGGGGGTCTCTGTGTCCCCAGTCTGCCTCATTCCTCTTCAGGATGCTGAAGTCTCACAGTGGCCACTGGTAAGACTGATGACGACCCTGCCCTGTGTTCCCTGCGGAGCCAGAGAGCTGCCCACAAACACACAACCTTAACAAAAGCAGCCTCAGCAGACTGCCAGAGGATAGGGGATTTCATTTTCATTTCACAAATCAAACTTGCAGTTTCAGCAAGGCTAGATTTTAGGCTGGGGTTGACTGAGGAGTCAGGGACAGGTTTTGTAGCAAAAAGAGGGCAGCTGTTCAGGACTGGCTCCATCCAGCCCCTCACAAGGCCACAAGGGGAGGCTTTTAAGAGGATGCTATTTGAGGGAGGAAAAAAAAAAAAAGCAGAGAGTGGGCTGGGGGAGATGTCAAAAATCAGGAACAAAAACGCTCAGGCACAACTCCAAGCCCGGCTGAGGCGTTGCCAGGAGGCCAGGTGCTGCTGCTGGAAGCCACACTTCCCACTTGGCATTGCCGTCTGTCATGGCGGCCGTTTCCTGTGCTGGGCCGGGAGGGCTGTTTCCTCACTGGTGGGGGCTCGCCGAGGTGGTTTCAGAGAGAAACAGAGAGAGACAGAGACAGAAGACAGAAGACAGGTATCAGAAGGCCCCGTGGAGAAGTTCCCTCTGAGGGCTCAAGGGAGAGGTGGTGACAGGCCTGTCCTCTCCATTTCTCCTGAGAATTCACTTCTCCTGCCCGGTTCTTCCCAGGAACACTTCATTGTGAAGCTGGGGAAATTCCTTATTGGTTGGGCCTTTTCTGGCTCCAGCCCAAGCCAAATCTCCACAGCAAGTCTCCAGAGCCTCTTCAAGGACGCCGTCTAAATCCCGTTCTGGGTTTGGAGCCATCGTCTTCTAGAATCAGAGCACAGGGCTGGCCTGCCTCCATGGTGCTGTTCCTTACCCGTTTGCAAGCCGCTGTTGGTTCTATTTCGTTTCTGTGCAGAATCATGAGCAAGACATGTGGATCTCTTTCCAACCACGTGTCTCTTAGCCCTAAGAATGCATCTTGAAATGGTTGACATGGGCCTCCTTCCTCAGCTGCGGGCTGCACCCCCAGTGAACAGAGTTCAGTTTAACCGTGTCTCTCTGGGGCTGCTTCTTTCAGGCATGGAGACGAATTCTCACTTTTTTCTGGTGATTTTTGACCCAAGTCTGTGAAGTTGGATAGGGATGAACTGATGATGGACCAATCAGTTATTCACGTGACATTTATTGAGTACCTACTGGATGCTAGGCACTGCAGAGGGTGGGAAGTACACAGTGTAATAAGAGACTGCACTAGTTTACAAAACAGGTCAGATGACTAGGGGCCAAGTCATCTGACCTGGGTTTGAATCATTACTTCCTCTTTTACTAACTGCAAGGCCTAGGGCAAGTTGTTAGCTTCTCTAAGCCTCAATATTCTCATTCGTAAAATGAGGAATCATGTACCTACCTCCTAGGACTGTTATGAGGGTTATATGAGATAGTCCACATAAAGCACTAATTAGCACAGTGCTTGGTGCATAATAAGGACTCAACAGGTGGCAGATAATATCATGAAAGAGGTTAGCACTAGGTAATGTGGGAATGCCAGAGATGAGCCCTGAGCTTTGCCTGGAGGATGGGACACCTGACTGCAGCCTTAAAAGGTTAAGTAGGAAAGAGTCAGGCAACAGGGAGGTAACAGAAAGCTTCAGCTTGGGAAAGGTTATGGTTAAAAAGCCACCTTGGGCCAGGTGTGGTAGCGAGCACCTGTAGTCCCAGCTACTCAAGAAGCAGAAGGGGGAGAATCTCTTGAGGCCAGGAGTTCGAGACAAGCCTGGGCAATATTGTGAGAGCCTGTCTCTAAAAAATAAAATAAATAAAAATCAAAAATTTAAAAAGCCACCTTGGAAGCCTTGCCCAATATCACTGTTACACTCACTGGCCAGGTCTGAGACGGGCGTGATTCAACATTCTCCAAAGGGTCTTGGGAGTTAAGCTTTGCCTTTAGGGGCTGCAGCATTTGTAAAATAATGAAAAGACTAAACTGGCACAAAAACAATAAGCTTTGTGGTGGTATTCTGGCTTGTAATTTGCATTAGACATAATTACATTTCCTAAACATAAAAGGAAATATTTGTGATCTGCAGAGAGGGGGCCCGAGCACACAAAGGCAAGTCTTTCTTGGTTCTCTGACCCATTAAGTGACAATTGCGGTACCTGTGTTAAACATCTAAGTGAAATAACTTGCCATAGCTCTGTTCCGCTAATGCTTGAATAATGGCATTTCCTCCCTCAGTTGCATAAATGCCAGCATTTATGATTTGAAATAATAGCACATAAAAGCCAAGAAGGAATCTCTGAAGTATTTGCTGGCTTTCTTTGCCACCCCAATTTAGAATTTCGAGTCCTTTTTCTCCTTTATTTTTCCCTCCTAAGAAACTGTTGACTCCACTGTAGCAACAAGGAGTAGAAATGACTATGTATAGCAGAAAATGCAAAATAACAGGGACTTAAACAAGAGTGCATTTTTTTTTTCATATAAAAGAAGTCCAGAGGTAGGCAGATATGGCTGGTATGACAAGGACCCAGGCTCCTGCTGCCTTTCTGCTCCCCTATTCTATGACATGGCTTCCATCCTAAGGCCACCCATGCTTTAGGACAGCTGCTGGGGCTTCACCCATCATGGCAGCAGGAAGGAGGGAGTGGGGAAGGACAGGTGGGCAAAAATTCCAGCTGAGCCAGCTTCCTGGAGGAGTTTTCCTGGAAGCCCCACATCATACTTTTGCATACAACTCATTGGGCAGCACTTAGTCTATTGGCCACACTGTCTGCAAGGGAGGCTGGAAAATGTAGTCTTTTAGTTGAGTGCATTGTCACCTAGGATAACATCGGGGTTCTGTTATCAAAGAAGGGAAGAATGGACAATGGATAGTGATCAGCGTCTCGTCCATACTGTCTTCTTTGAGGCATTTTTATTTACACCACTTGCCTGTCATTTTACATGTACCTTGCTCAGGAGAGTGTCTGTGGTCTCTGTGGCAAAGTGAATCTTTTGTCCCTATTTTTGGTCTGGCCCCATTAGGCATCTCAAAGACTGTCTACAGCCTGGAGAAAAATGCCAAGGCTTGCTTAAAAGGAATGCGAGATGGAGACCCAGCATTTCCTATCTTGAATCCCAACTCTTTGAGCTTTGTTCTTGGCTTCATTGTCTTAATTGCCTTCATTTCAGCCTGTTACTTCTTGTGATTTAAGCAACTGCCTTGACTCTCCTGTTTGATGAATGCACCGGCTACTTCCACTAGCCAGGATCTGTTTTCTTTACTGCCGGACTCCCCTATCTCTGAAGCAGAGAAATTCCATGGATGGACCTTTGGGTAATGTCTCCAGAAGTCCCCTTGCCTGTGCCCTGTTTTCAAGTTGGATTCCCTGGGAAAACTGAGCTCTGTGGGGGCACCAAGACATTCAGAACGACGGAAAGGGTTGGGGCTGTCAGAGCAGCTGATTGTGACTGGGTACGGGGCAAGGAGAGGGCAGTGATGGGGGCAGAGCATCTCAACTCAGACAGGACACTCAAGTAAGATAACAGTTCCCTAAAATCTGGAGATCACATTTGTAACAAGGAATGGGATGGCCCACAGCTGCATGGTCGAGTTTTTAAAGAAATCATTAAAAATAACTTCTGTTGCCTTTTTCCTTTAACAAAAGCAATGCAGCTCCATTGTTAGAATTTTTTAAATTGCATATTATCAGAAAGATTATAATTAAAAAGCACCATGATTCCATTACATAACAGTAACTACTGTGAACACCTTGGTAGTTATCTTTCCAGACCTTTCTCTGTACATTCATATATATACAAATACAGTGATGCATCATTTAATGAGAAGGACACGCTCTGAGAAATGCATCAGTGAGTGATTTTGTCACTGTGCAAACATCACAGAGTGCACTTACACAAACCTAGATGGGACAGGCTACCATACACCTAGGCTATATGGTATAGCCTATTGTTCCTAGGCTACCAACCTGTACAGCATCTTACTGTACTGAATACTGTAGGCAATTGTAATGCAATGGTAAGTATTTGTGCATCTAAACATAGAAAATGTACAATGAAAATATGGTGTTATAATCTTATGGGCCACTGTCATATATGCAGTGCATCATTGACTGAAATGTCATTATGTGGCACATGACTGTATTTTTAAATAAAATAGGATTATATTTTAGATAACTGTTTTTATTCTATGCTATTTTGCTTTAATAATATAGAATGAACATTTTTCCCCTGTCAAAAAATATTATTCTTCTTTAGACTGATGATATACCCTTGAATGGGTACCATCCTTTCATTAATTAATCAATCTATTTTTGAGCATGCTTCCAACTTTTCAGTAAATAATGTCTGTATACCTAAATCTCTGGACACATCCACTAGTATTTATTTGGCATAAATTCCTGAATAAATTGAGAGTCCTAAGCATGCACACATTTTTAAGACTTTTGGCTAATATGGCCAGCAGGGTTTCTCCCCAGCAGTGCTGAGGAATGCGCCTTGGGGCGGCCAGTTCAGTCGCCCGGGGCAGCCATCTTGCCTTCGCCTCTCAGATGAGGAGCTGACACCTTTGGTAGCTTTGTAACTGCTTTCACCCCAGACCACGCATTCCACCCAACGGCAGCAGAGTGTACACACGCTTACTCTGTAGGAAAACAGTGCAGTAAAGAGGGAGGCAGGGATCGGAGTTTGAACCCCCAAAGCATGACAAGACAGGACTGGGTCCTCTGTCAGATGGTTTGGGAAGCCATGTGCCCAACAGGATGAGGCCGGCACAGAGACTGAGGTAGAAGAATTCAGTGTGTGCCCATGAGCAGCTTTTGCTCACACTCCCTCAGCCACTAGTGGGAAAACCTCCTTATGAACATAATTGGCTTGAAGTGTTGGCATCTTCTGAGTCCTGTGGAAACACAGTGGAGACCAAATGGTGGATGGAGAACAAGGATGAAGAGGAGGAGACACAGGCCAGCGTCGTGGAGGTGTCAGACGCCATCTTCTCTTGGACAGGGACCCGCTGCCCACCTAGCCCAGCCTGGTGCCAGACTGTGAGCCCACCGTGAAGTGTCCCCTGCCCTGAGTGATCCTGGCCCGGCCTTAGCTCCCAGGGCTTGGCTGTCCTGCTCAGGAGGCCCAACCCTCTCTCCGTCACTCTGCCCTCAGCCCGTTGAAGTAACCTGCTTGCTCGCTTTGCTGAAGAACTGGGCTTCAGCAACTTTCGACCCTAAGCCTTCCCTGGCTCCAGGTGACTGAGGCCGATGGGGCTAGAGCAGCTCTGAGGGGAGAGACTGTGTCTCTTATGTTCTGGGAGTCTATCACTCAGTCTCTTTTTCCTATCTAGTCCAGGGGACCTGGTTCCCTGTCCCTGTTTGCCAGGCTTCTTTGGTGAATAAAAGCCACTCAGAGAAGAGATAAGGGAGAGAGGAAGACAGATAGACAGACAGAGAAAGGTCTTCCTACAACAGCAAGCAGCTGAGAAGCAGCACAAAGGACACAGAGAAGTGGGGCCCTGGAACCCCGTCCCCAGGAGTGGTGCCTGGAGAGCTGGCTTGCGTTGCAGGACTGCCATGTGATTTAGTTCAACTCACACTTCCCGAGCCTTACTAAGTGCCAGGTGCCACCAGCCACCGGGGAGTTAAGAAAAGAAAAAGCCACCACAACACCCAACCTGCTGTCCAGGAGCTCCCAGTGTGGCGGGGAGCCGGACGCCGACCTAAAGTCCACAGTAAACCATGACTGGTTAGGGAAGAGGTGTGGGCAGGGGGCTGAGAGAGCAGGGGGCAGAAGGGTCCTAACTCTGCTAGGACAAACTTCCCAGAAGGGTTTCAGACCCGCTGAGTCTGGGGAAGGAGGCGTTTGCCAGGTTGAAAGCAGAGGCTGGACAGCAAGGCAGGGGGACAGCCGGGGTAAAAGAGTGGTGAGCTGAATGCTAGTGGGGAGTCTGGGGAAAGGAAGTTCTGGAGCCTGGAGGGCCTGGGTGGTTGTGTTTAGGAGGAGGAACATCATCTTGTAGGCAGTTTGAAAGCCATTTCTCAAGAGCAACAGAAAGGTTGCAGAGATAGGGAAATTAGTCTTGGAGGACAGTGGGGAAAGGTTTGGGGAAGGAAGAAGGATTTGAAGAGGGGGAGGGGCAGAGGACAGGCAGCCCGGGGTGGGCGGGGGATGGCACGAGGTGGGATTAAATAAGCCATGTGAGGAGGTGAGGAAAGGCCAGCCTGGTCGGTGGGGGGATTTGTGTGGGGTAGTGTCTTGAGAGTTGAGGCTGCAAATAGATCCATGAGGGGAGCAAGGAGGCATTGGAGGATTTTGAGCAAATACAGGTGCATTAAAGTAAATATTTTAGGAGGATTCATTTCTTGGCCATGTATAGATGTTTGGAGAGGGAAGAGGCTAAAGGAATCAGGCCAGTGATGAGGTTCTTATAGAAATCCTCTAAATTTCCTGTAAATTCCGTGTGAGACAAAGTCGTCGCTTCCTGCTTGTCTGGGTTCTAGAGGTACTGTTACCCCAGGGATTGAAGAAAGATCATCAGAAACCATCTACCTAGACTGTATTATTTTAGCTCCCTACAGAGATGGCTTTTTTGGTTTCAACTTGAAGCTTTGTGCTTGCCTTTTATGGAGCACTGACATAAGAAGTTCTGAAGAACATTTCCTTATCTTTTGCTAAACTGTAATTAAACACATTGACAGTCCTCTTATTTAGTGACCTTTATGTGAGTAACCACACGATCAGTTGCTCTCAAATTTAGCAGGGAAACATGTCTATCTAGTCAAACTCATACGTTACCTTAAGGGCATCAGATAATGAGAACCATATATCCCAGTGCACTTAGCACTTTTCCCTTGGCTGCCAGGAAGCTCAGAACTAAATTTACCTTGCGAATGTGCTAATTATTTTACTCTGCTGCTCTCTGTTCTCTTTCCCATTGACTCCTTATGTCTTTTTTAAAAATTATATTTTTCTACTTATTCTTTTCATGTTTGAATAATGTAATCTGCTTCAGATACTTCTGGGAAATAAGCTGGTATGTAATATGATTAAATCTTAAATGAAACCATTTCCTCCTCCCTGGAAAGGCAGCTCTTACTGAGCTTTTCCAGGCAGCTAAAACGCCTCTCCCTGCTCCTGTTGGCCCTGGCTTGTGTCTGCTGGTGGTGCCCAGCCTGCCTGTGGATCAGTTCATCCTGGCCAAGCTCCTTAGTAAGATACACTCACTCAGAGCCCATCCGCCTCTGTTCACTGGCCTTTTTGGCTTGAGATGTTTTCTATCTTTTCTATATTTCAAAGCTTTGTGGTAAATAATCAATTCAAACCAGCACCGAGTCTCTCTTTCTGTAATTCTAAAAACCCATTAAATTATATTGTTGGGAGAAAACAATAGCTGTGCTAATCATGCCCTGTGCATGCGCATCTTAATTTCCCCAGAGGCCTGAATATGAATTTTTACTAACATGTTAATTTTGTGTGTTAATCAGTAGCTGTAGGCCGAATGAATGGATTGACTATGTAAAACTGTTTGATATTGAAACAACTCCTTTTGACCCCCTCAAATTGGCTTCATTCCCCTAAAGACGGTTAAAGTTAATTAAGCACTCAATAGGTTTATGGTGTTTAAATTAAAATATATTACTCCTCATTGTGTAGTCATCAAGTGAGAAAGACATCCTCCTCCTGGCTGCCTGGCTGGCTAATGGGCTTATCAAAATTCATGATGTAATAAGAAGGCCGGCAAGTACATGAGAGGCTCTGGCTGTCACTCAAGGAAAAACACTGACCACCTTTGCCCACTAGAGGGCACAAGAAAGCCACGAATGCCCGTGGCTCCGAGGGTTGGTTTTGGGGATGGAAGTGGGACAGGCCCCTTGTAGGCTGGTTTCTGTCATTTGTAAAGAAAGCAACTTATTATTCTTTTTTCCTCTAAATGTGGAGCTCTCCCTTGATTTCTTTAATTCCATTCTTTCCTTCCCTGTTCATATTTTATACCCCTCTTCTCTCTTCTTGGAGTTATTTGTGACTGTGTTCATAACAGTAGTATAAGGTAGAAACCAGCCCATGAAACTCCCCCCCAAAAAATGTTGCCTTCTTTCATCTGGATAACTTTTCCATGAAATTTTCACTGTGTGTGTAGTGGGGGTGGGAAGCCAGAGGCTTGTGCTTCCCAAGAAAATCACTGACATGGTACAGAGAAAATATATAAAATAACACTGAACTCTTCTTTCCAGAAAGACACATGAAAGCTATAATTGTGCCTGCTGGCTTTCTTTCTGGGCTTCCCAGGGGCTGGGGATAGGGAATGTGGCTTTGCAACCTGCCACACAGTTAGCATTTAGATCTGGAAGAAGAATTGCTTAATGAAATCTGCAGAGCGCAAACGGGGGGAGGTAATGTTGAGTCCTGCAGGAATACTTACTTTGAATTAAAACAGGACCTAGTCCCTGTTTGTTAGCTGATCAGACCTCTGCAAACTCGTGTCAGACCCAAACCTGCCAGCCCGTCCTCTGTCCGGCCTTGGACTCCAGTCTTGACTACAGGGACATTATTAGGTAGCTGGGGACAATTACCTGCGGTCACCTTTGGAAAAGTAACTGTCGGTAGGGATCACTGGGGGTTCTCATCAATGGCTCTGTAGCTCATTTTTCTTAGACTGGTTTATCTAGCTCTTAAGTGTTTTGTGTGTGTGTCTGTATATGTGTGTGTGTGTGTGTGTGTGTGTAGGGGTGAGTCACAAAGCAGACAGAAGATACTTCTTTTAAAGGATAAATAGCCACGAGTATCAGACAAGGAGGAAGCAGGGTGATACGATGAATGAGAGTCATCACGATGAAAACTTTAAGGATGCCAAGTTGTTGTTGTAAATTTGTATTTAAAGAGTCAGCCCCATACCCGCCCGAAAACCATCAATGTGAACAAATATTTGAAGGGCATTGTTTGGCCATCTTTCATTAATGTTTTCAGCAAGAGCATGGGATTTTATTTTCAAAATACTTTTGATTGGTAATGACTAATAATCACTATTCCTCAAGGGCACTGGAGGGTATGGCCAAGGGGTTGGGCCCCTCTTCCACCAGAACACTCTGCCTTCCCTCTGTTTTACATTTTAGGGCTACACTTAAGATTTCATTTGGAAAAAAAGTTCTACTGCTGAAAGAGAACAGGAGAGAGAGGGAGGAGAATTTAAAAACCTCTGGTGTACTGCCTTCTGGTTTGCGACGTTTTTCCACGTTCTCCTTTGAACCTCGCACAGGTTTTTTTCTCTGTGATCTCGGTTTTCAGGAGAGGAAGCAAAGTTCAGTGAAGGCAAGAAATGTATTCGTTGTCACACAGTGAGTGGCAGAGCTTGGACTTGAGCCTGGGTGTTCAGATTCCAAATTCAGGACTCCTGCCCTATGGCAGGGTAGGGTAAGAGCCCAAGATCAGTGTGGAAGTGGGACTTGGTTTGTGCTGGCACACTGTGTGACTCAAGAAGTCTTAAAGGGGAGGGTGGTGGATTAGCCAGGCAGAGGTGGAAACCTGAGACTTAAAAGGCAGGACAGCAGGAGGCAGCAGTGCCCCAGAAAGGGAAGAAGCCTCCAGGAGTCTCCAGGGGCCTGACGGCTGGACGGCCCCCTCCTCCCCACTTCTCTGTACCCAAGGGACCAGGGGTCCTGCCCCTGGACATCTGCTTTCATTTTGGGATTGTCATCATCATTCCAGTCCTTTGGTGGGTGGGGAAACTGAGTCACAGAGTGCCTGAGCTGGCCAGGAATCAGCCCTGCAAATCTTAGAGCCCAGCCGGCTCTTATGTCTTTCTGGGGGAAATGATTGACTTTGGGGGCGTGAGATGGGAACAATTGTTGCCCATCAGCCCCATGTGTTCAGGGACAGCCCCTCCTGGCAGCCTCCTTTCCAGAATAACTCCCACGGACTCCTTTGAGCACAACCCCGTGCACAGGGCCATTTCATTCTTGGTATTAACGGGCTGCCCTTCCCCCTAGTGTGTCCAGCTCTTTCTTAAAGTTAACCAGTAACTGGCCTTTTTGTTACCCCATTTCTGTGCAAGGAACCCTTCCAACAGTTCTCACCGAGGGAGCACTTCTGATTTTCGTTTCCTTTCTCTTTTGGGTCTGCAGAAAACCTTTCATGTCCCTTTGTGTCCTAGAGAACATAACGCTGCCACCCAGAATGTGCCAACCTGCTTCACTTTTCTCAGCACTGCTGACGGTGTTCTGAACTATTTGCCTGACCTAGCGTCTCTGACGATCAAACAGGCTGGGGGATTGAGGGCTCCTGGAATAAGCTGTGCTTTTTGGAGACTCTTGGGAGGAGTGGCAGGGAGAGAGGAGGAATAATTCCATCTACAGTTTGTTATTCGTGCGTGCAGTTTTCTTCCTTTGTGTGGAGTTTATTCCCCGAAGCCCGAAGAGGGGCTTGATAAACAGCAGAAAGCCTACGGAGCCAATTGGCTGGAAAAGAAATGACAATAAAAGTCGCACAGAATGAAGTCGTCTGTCAGCACCCATTTGAGTTAAACAAGTTTACAAGTTACAGCAGAGAATTAACTGTTTGATTTGCTAGAAACCAAGAGAATTTCCAGCACTAAAGAGTGAGAAAAAAAAAAAAGTGATTTTACTTTTAGTTTATGTCTTGAAATGCCCCCTCCCCTCCAAAACCAGGACCTAATTGCAACATTTTCCCCATATGGGTCAAGGGGATTGTTGGAAAGTCCAAATCCAGTGTCCTCGGGTTCTAAGGGCCTGTAGTTTGCAGCCTAGGAGTACACTCAGTTATAGAAAGCTCTCCATGTCATCTCTCCTAATTTGTGCACGTAATTGACAGCTTGTTAACAGTTCATTAGGAACACTGAAAACCATGTGGCAAAAACAGATCTATCTAGTGGAGAGAATGTGGTCCCTTCTTCTGAACCAATGTTTATTAAAAATTTTGCCAGAAACAAAATAGCATGGCAGGAAACAACCCACTGCCTCCGTTCAAAACAAGGACCTTTAGTCCCTTTCTGCTAAACTTCTCATTTCCTGGGACATGGCATTGTCTCCTGGCTAGGGCTTTGATCTAGCAGAATGGGAACCCGTGGGTCTGTGATGGGGATATACTCAAGGGTCCTCAGGGCTGCAAAGGGAAGATTCATCCATCCGTGAAGACAGACCGTCTGCTCTTTCAGGCTCTGAGGCTTGGGACTTACAGTGTACCTCTGATCTTTCTGCCCCCCTACTCATGCCTCCTCTGGGGCTCTGCAGATCTTAAATATTACCTTTGTGGAAGCTTCTGGTAGAACCAGTTGCAATACAAAATCCTTTCCTACAATCCTCCCTGATTCTTCTAGGGAAAATTCATTGCCCCTTCATCTTTGTGCCTAAAATACTTTTTTTTATTTTTACGCTTTCTTTTGTTATATATGGCCACATTGTGCTAGTGCTACTTAGCTGACTCTTGTCCCCAGAGCATCTATGAGCTATTGCATTTTCTCCATCTCTGGACCTTCCCCACTGGGCAACCCAGGGTTGAATTGTTTCTTTTAGGTTGTCTTTAAGCATTCCATTCTCAACCACCCCCTCGCCTCAGTCCCCACCATCTAGAGGATTTATGGTAGAACATGAGGAATAGTTTTCAGGCTAAGTCTGGGTGTTAAGATAGGTTCGCTTCTAACAAAATGAATTCAATCTAATTTCATTGCATCAGATACTTCATGAGTACCTACTGTGTTCTGAGACTTGGGTACATAGTAGTGAACAGAACAGATACAGTTCCTGCCCTTATGGGGGTCACAGATTATTAATTATAGTAATTGCTACAGATTATAAACTTGGAAGGAACATTCTATCTTCCAAATGGATGTGATATTTTAAAGCCCTCTGGAGCAGAAAGATACTAGGCAATACTGTAGTAGCAAGAATTATTCTTTTTCGAAGTGCATCTCTTGCTTCCTTAGCCATGTCCTTTACACACATGGTACAGTCTTGTCACCAAAAGGAACTTAAGAAAAAATTATTTGAAGAACTTTTCGCAGCACAAGTTTCCTTAAATTATTTTACTAGACGTTCAAAAAATTTCCAACCTCATGCTTGACCCAGCTTTGCTTGTGTAATCTTAGGGTGCTAACTGATTAATACTTGAGCTTTGTTCATAAAATCTTTCTGAAATTTTTAACTCTTATGAGATGTCTATGTCTTAATATCCCTGGGTTATATTCAGGCTTTCAATAGAGCAGTCAGAGGAAATCTCACCTAGGATGGGAGGCTTGTTTTCTTAAAAGCATTGTGCTAAGGAGATTTTTCTCCAGCCAAAGGAGTCCAGTGGTTATGACAATTCTCTGGAAGGACTGAAATTAATTTCATGTGACATAGTTGAAGCTAACAGAGAATTCAGCAGTTCCCCAGTTGAATACCCACACATCAGGCAAGATAAAGTAGCAAGCTTGGGCGTATTATGTTGATTGTGGTAGACATTTGTTGGGGCCTCTTCACTATCTACCCCAAGCTTCTCATGTTAAGGGACCTTGATTTTTTCTTTGGAGAATTCATCCCTCTCCATTTTAGCCATACAGTTTGGGTGGGATTAACCCCTTTTCCAGCTCCTGGGATGGGCCCTGATTGGCCTAAACCAGTTAGAAAAGCCAGCAATCACTTGCAGTGATTGGTTCATAGATGGACATGTGACCCAATTCTGGCCAACGGCAGAGAACGAATCCTAGAATTTGTGGGGAGCAAGTGGAAGAGGCTCTTTCTCATCTGCTGGGTGTGAGATCTGCCACTGCTGAAGCTGCTCTGAGACCTCAAGGTGATTTTCTGGAGCTGCCAGAGACCACTTTGTGAAGCTTGGAGAATATGTTGATGTGGAGGAATGCAGAGTGCAGAGAGCATGAAATAAGGTCTGTGGTAAGATTGATGAAGCCTTTCCTGAAGCTTACTCTCACGGGGCCTTCTAGTTACGTGGACTGACAAAGCACACCCTTCACCTGTTGTTCAAGTTAATTTGAATTGGTTTTTCTGTCACTTGCAACTGAGGAGTTCCTAACTGATACTTTACTAATATTTGAAGTGCTTTATACATTAGAATCAATTTGTCAGGCATCAATAGTGGAATGGAATTTAGCCAAAGACAGCAATTGTGAAAGCCATAGTGTAGGGTAGCACAGTCATGGGAACATCAACAGGTTCTTTTAACCCCTTATACAAAGCAACTATAACAAGAACCCGAGGATAGGGATGGCTTCAGGGTCGGGCAGTCTGGGATGCTGATCATGCCTCATACAGCTTATGCATGTTCCACTCTTTTGGGTCTGTTCCACTGCCTGGCACAGAGCAGTTTATCCATGTGTGTTAAAGGGTAGTCTAAGGAAATTCACCTGGAAAAGTCCTGGACCACTGTCCCCTGGGTAAAGGAGGGGTCTGAACATCACTTCACATGGAGAGGTCATTAGAAAAAATGGGAGCATCTTCTAGCTGCACTAGACAGGAAGCCCCTAGAGCCACACTGTCCAGTACAGAAGGCAGTAGCCACCAGTGGCCATTGAGCCCTGGGAATGTGGCTCATCTGAATCGAGATGTGCTGTAAGTATAAAAATACACAAGGGATTTTCAAGACAGTACAAAAAAAAAGTAACACATCTGATTCATAATTGTTCATATTAATTATGTGTTGAAATGAAAATATGTTGAGTATGTTGGGTTAAATAAAATACATTATTTATATTAATTTCACCTGTTTCCTTTTACTTTTATCTGGCTACTAACGTAGAAAATTAAACCTCACATATGTGACTTACCTTACATTTTTATTGGACAGTATCTCCCTAGAGGACCAAGATCACATTTTATTTGCTTTGTATGTCAATGTCTGGCCCAGAGACAGTTTTCCAGGTTGTTTTTTGAGTGAATGAATCATGACTGAAAGCCGCCATTGAGGGCACCAGTCAGCAAATGCCCACAGCCTGTGTTCCTGCTGTGTGTAAGGGACCTTCCTGTAGATGTTATATCCTGATGTGGTGAGGTCTGAGTAAGACCACACCCTTGGGAGTAAAAGACAACATCTCCCCTGCTCAGCCTTCTTTGCTGAATGACCTCCAGGACCTGCCTTAACCCAGACTTCCACCAACACAATGCCAGGAGTTTCTTCTAGGGTGTCCCCTGACTGCATCTCATTGGACAGAGGGATGTGTTCCACCTCTCTGCCTTCTATACCCTGTATCTACTTCAGTTACTGCATCTAGTATTTGCTAATGCGTTTGTTAGTGGCTCTGTCTCCTCTACCAGACTGTGTACTTCTCAAGGGCAGTGTTTATTGTTGTACCTCTTGGCCCTGGCATAATGTCTGACACAGAGTAGGCATTCAAGTATTATTTCTTAAAAGAAGGCAAGCAGGTGGTTAAGGACATGGGCTTATATGGGTAGACATATATGGACACACAGATGGTACTGGGTCTGAATTCTGGCTTCACTCTCTGCTCGCTAGGGGACCTCTGTTCACCTCTCTCAGCCTCATTGTAAACAGGCGTAATGATACCCCTAGAGCCTTATTTCATTCAACAGATCTTTATTGAGCACTTTCTGTGTGTTGGGCTCTGTGCTAGGCACTGGTATCAAAGAATGCAGATAAAGTTCTTAGCACAATGTCTGGCACATAAAAAATATATATATACATTATTATAATCTACATATACTTATATGCATTGATGTCCATATTGTCCTTAATGTTCTTGGTCATCTGTTCAATTCTTATTGAACAAATACTGCCTTACTGTCTCATTGGACTAGAGTGAGGAGACTCTGTATGTAAATATATTTTCCTTGCCCAGCCCTGAAATACAGACGATGAGGGGCTGAATTCAGGATTCTGGGATTGGTACAGACTGTTGGTTGAGGCTCCAATTGCAGTTGAGCACAAGGCTTTACTCTCTGCATTAACTGAATCTGCCAACATTTTAAAGCTTGGTGTAGACAAATGAGTGACCCAAGTCATTGCATGATCCTGGGAGCTATGAAGTCAAGAAATTCCCCATATTTTTCCCCTAAAAGAAGGATCAGATTTGAGTCCTTTTCCTGGCTTCTCCACAGCCCCAAAGGAGCTCAAATTGTACAGATGACACAGGAATTATCCTTGTTAGGGAGAAACGATTAAAACAAAATTATTGATTCTTGTTAGGGTTTTAATTAGTAAATTTCCAGCTTGCCAAGATGGCTATTCCCACAATTTTCCAGGGAGAAAAATGTAGGGCTGGGGGTGGCGGTGATAAGCTTTAGTTGTTTGGGGGCTCTATGGAAATCAGTACCAGCCTTTTATTTTAAAAGTAGTTTTTGATATTAGACACTTTCTGCAAATGTTCATGAAGTAAACAATTCAATGTAGTTTCACAGGAGTATACGCGGTGTTGTTGATGTCTTAATCAGTACTGTGGTGGCGCCAATGGCACCAGAAACTCTGAGTGGGGCCTCATGTTTACTTTCTGAGGAGGACTTTTGAAATTGCAGCTCTCTGGTTCACTGGTACCTTCACTGCGCCAAGATCTTTAGGAATGACGCTAAGAAAGACGGGCGGTTTAACAAGGAATTGGCATTGATCCTCAAGGTCAAGTCGAGCGCTGCTGTCATTTCCTGTTGACGACAGAAGACCTAAAAGCAACCCATGCCCCAAATTCATTTTAGAGGCCCACTCTTCTCTTGCCAAAGACCGTCCCTCTTCCTTGATTTGGTGTTGTAGCCTGCGTCTCGTTCTCATGCAGTCTGTCAGTTTCCAGCTTTATAACCGGGTGGGCCCTTTTCCATCTCCCCTGAATCCCATTGAGAAATCTCAGCAACACCACTTTCTGGAATAAATGACCTTGTTTTGTGATCTCTGATTTATGGCCTCAAAATCCTGAACTGACTTTCAAACTGAAATTATCTTGATCCCATCCTGATGTTTTCCTCTCTTCTCCTTGGAGTATGTGGTCTGGTGTCAATTGTGGAACAGAACGTGACAAGCCCAGTGCTGCTTATGAAGAATTCCCCTGGCTTTTTTGGTCTCGGTTGCTACGTGGAATCCTTTTTCTGTCTTCAGTCTCAAGCATCAAGCACACTCTCTAGGATGAAGGACTGGGTAACCTTGATCAGTTTTTAGTTGTAGCCCAAGAGTTTCAACACTTTTTTTTTTTTTAGGATAGTGTGTTACCTTCTTTCTATGACTTCACAATTTCTGCTCGTCATGAGCAGATTTGGAAAATGTTTAATCTATGTATAGTCTTTACTTTTCACTCTTCTTTATTTTTTATATGCTCCCACCTCCTTCAAACCCCACCTTCTTTGTTTTGGAGTTATCAAACTACATATATTAATTTTTGAGAACTACAGATGACTGACAAATTCTGCACTTTTCTTAGTGATTCTCCTCATGTATACTCTAAGCGAGAATGGTTATGTGTGTATTCAGATATTTACTTGTCTGGTGTAATGGAATTGAGTGGACTCCGTACTTGTTCAGTTGCTAGTTAGTTACACGACTTGACTTGGACTAGTTATTTTTGCCTCTTCGAGCCTCGATTTCCACAGGTGTAAAATAAAGATAGTGGTATTTACCTGATAGAATTATTCTGAGGTTTATATCAGCTTCATATTAGCAAATACTTGGGCCAGGTAATCAATAAAATTAGATCTTTTTCACCCATTTCCTTAATGTTGTTATATTGATAAGCTCTAAGATGACATGTACAATGATTAAAAAAAAAAATCCAGTCTTTACAGAAATAAATACTTTGTGAAATCTGTAAACTTTTGATTACTGAGTTGAAAGAGAATGAAAAAAAGGCCAGATATTTTAGATATTTTTATGGAGTTTGCAAACCATTTTGGATTGAGCTATGCTACATAAATTAAATTTTAAATCAAAGAAAAATTAGAAGAGGAATTTCTATGAAAATTTGAAATGTTTAGACAAAAAGCCAAACTATGTATCATTTTGCAAGTTTGAATTTTTTTTTAAAGACCTACTACCTTACTCAAAATTGGTTGGAATCATTGTTTTGGAAGGTTCAGGTTCACTTCAGAGGGCTAGCAAAGTGTTGCTAACCTAATTCTTTTTTAAAAAAGAAAAATCATATCAAAGCATCTTTTACTATAGTATTTGCCTGCATCGTATGAGGAGAATCACCCACTGACACCGTCACTCATGGTGTCAGCTGCTCACCACCCAGTATGATAATTTCAGGCATCTGGGCCCTCATTGAGTGCTCTGTTGTGAAGGGACTCAGGAAGGGCTGGCATTTTGCTATCCATGACTTGGCTCAAATGCTAACTGAGGTTCATCCGTTCTACACAGGGGCAGTTTTGTGGGGCTTGATATTGGTGCGTTTGGGAGGACCTATTTACAAAAAAGAACACCAAATTACAAATATAAAAGTAGGCCAGGACCTTGAAAGGGGTCCTAGCCCATGAAGGGCCCTAAAGCTTAGGCTTCAACAGCCTCACATAAATCTGCCCCTTCTCCCATCCTGACAATCAGCTGAAACGTGCAAGGAGCTGAAATCCTAGAGACTGATGGGCAAGTTAAGTTCAAGGCTGGTAATGGTTGATTGTCCCTCATCTCCAGCGCCTGAGCGGTTGTCAGAAAACCGAGAATTGCGAAAGATGAATTTGAGAATGAGCACCAAGATTTTTTTTCTAATTATAATTTGTGTTTCATTACACTGTGCAAAATGTCAATGCTAAAATCATTTCTAAGCTAATAAAAATGCCAAGAACTACTACATGATTTGTTTTCCATGTGCAATTTATCATACTTCTATAGATGCATTTTAGTGCCATATGAGGTCTTTTAAAATAACTTGCAAACTGCGTGTAGCGTAATAGAATATTTCACTACAGATCATGATTTCGGGGCTCATTGTGATTTCTAAGCTACTGGAAATGTTTTTATAGAGGGTGGAGCATAATTGTTCTTGTGAATTCTTATATTAGCATACATATCAGAAGGCTGATTTTTAAAGTTTCTGTTCAAACTCAGGTTTTGGAATTTATTATCTGGCTGTTTTAATCTTCATGATTAAATCGGTATGGTAGCTATCATTGAAGTCTTTTGACTGTTTTTATAATTTAAACTATTTATTTCCCTTTTTTAACATTCTTGAATATATTCATGTATGGATTCTAGAGTCCGAAGGGTTGGGTTTATTTTGGGTCCCTTCATAAGAATTTAAAAATAACACTCACTTTTCTCTTTTATACATTGTCATGGTGGAACATTTTGCTAAATGCCCTGAAACAGTTAATTTGGCCCTCGGAGCAGCACAAGGTCCTGTTTTCAGAGAACTGCAAAATAAGATTGCCCTCTTTTCTCTCTTCCTTTTGGGGTCTCTTCCTCTAGCCCTTCCCTTGCCTGGATCGTAAGGAACAGCAGCTGTTCCAAACCCCCCACTCTCCTGTTTTGCTCACAGGCTGCCTACTTACAACCATTGTTATGTACAATTAGTGCTGAAGCACATGCAGATAATAAGAGAATCATCATAAAAGCACTAAACAGAGCACATAACATTTCAGGCTGGATTTAATCCCAAATACCTGGTGCTCTGAAGCAAGGAGGTACAGAAACCCAGAAGCCAAGACAACACTCCAGTTAGGTGCAAAGGATTGGTATTATATATAAAATACACACACAACCACAGTGGTTGAATTTAGACATTAATCAGGACTGCATGAAGAATGAGTAAGTGTTTTAAATTCAAAGCTAAAAAGGGCTGGGATAAAAAGGTAAGCATTTTAGGCTTAGTGTAGCACTCAGTTCTTCTGGCCTAAGGATGGCAAGAGAGATACTCAGATTAGGTAGAAAGAGGATGGATTAGGTGGAGGGAGGATGGGACCCTGGGGTTTTGGACAGAACTTCAAACCATGGAGCGGAGTTACCATCTTGACCTTTGCATGGGCATTTTCATCTCTGTGCATTACTTTCCTCATAAAAAAAAGTTGTGACTAAAAATACTTGTAGATGTTTCCTGAAGGTGAAATGCTGTTGCTTCTATTTCGACTAATAAGTTCATCTTAATCGTAGTAAGAGCTGGTAGTTAAGCGCTTACTCTGAAGTGCAACTGAGGTTTAGAGAGGTTAAGTCACTTTCCCAAGTTCATGAAGCCATGAAGAGCCTGACTTTGAATCGCTGCAATCTGATTCCAACTTAAGGATGCTCTGCTGCCCCGGGACCTGCACCTGTGGCTGCTCCCTGCTGGGTTTACTCCTCCCCTTGGGCTTTCCTGTGGTTGTCATCACAGGAGGGTGACTTTGGTCAGGCCCTGTTCAGCCTCTCCCTCCAAGCTTCAAGCCAATAAGGTTGAGATGTGTGATAAGTCCAGGCATGAAGATTAGACAGCTGGAAAGAGCAGGGGTAATTTTATGTGTCGGAGGAGAGTTTCCCCATTTGAATCCAAACACCTTGTTTTCCAGGGGAACTTAAGAAAGTGTACAAGGCAGGGCTTGGACTGATCTGTAATAAATAGATCTTTTTTCCTTCTCTTTCTTGTATGCTCTGTAAGGCAGTGTGCAGAGTTGAGAACTGATGATTTATTAATTACATTTTCCAGATGGAATGGCAGCCTAAAGGGTGGTTTTCTACCTAAAATAGAAACTGAAAATGCAGAGATGCTCAAGTCTAGTAACTGACCTTCATGTTTTCATCTTTGCAGCTAAACTTGAAAAGGCCGCCAAGTTGGAGGCAACTGTTCCCTTTTCTGAGAGGTTGGTTTTACTATATGGATAAAATAGTTCTTTAGGAACAATCTCCATTCTCAAAACTTTAATTTTTACAGAATTCAATCAAAAGTCTAAATTATATTAACAACTGTCTGTTGCATTTATATCACAAGGTCTTTCCAGTTAATTTTTGACAGAGCTCAGTAAGAGTGACATGAGGATGGAGTCCTTTGTTTTGGTAGAAAAATTATTTGAAAATCTGCATGATATTGGCACCTTAAATGCCCAGAGGGATATTTTTGCCCAGACAGCTTCCTCCAACCTGTAAGTTGTATCTGACTTCAGCACACAGTGCTTTTATACCCAAAGTAAAAGGGTATCTTACAAAGCTTAAGTGTGTGGGTTTTTTGTTTTTGCATCATTTAAAATCTTCTAATAAAGCTTCTGAACTTAAAAAACAAATCACTGGCCTCCAAAAGATGCTGGAAGTTATTATTTTTGTTTGCTCAACGTGAAGAGAGCTAATCCTCCAACACATCACATTGTGTGTGTTTTTCTCCTCATGGCTTTCGACTGTTAGTCCTCAGCACAGTATATACTTACTAGCTCTTTTTCCACTTTATGCGGTGTGTATTTTAACAGCAGAAGGGGATTTGCTGATGATTAAGAAGGAAAATAGAGGTAGAAAAGTTCTTATTACATAAAATGATTCTTTGTTTGCATAAAGAGGATTCTCTGGGGCTTAATTGGGAAAAAAACAAACAGGAGGTAAGTAGCCTAGATGTTTAGAGGTTAAACATTCCATAAGTGGCTCTGAAATCAGTCTTTCCTGGCAGTCTCGAGGTGGCTAATTGCTGGAGCATCAAAACCGTTTGAGCGACTTCATTTTCCCCCGGGATCGACACTCACAACAGGATAATGCTTACCCTGATAGAAGTGTCACAGTGGGACTCGGCGTAATTTGCTGATATGATATCAAAAATAGCATTAACGTAATTACATTTTGCACTTGTAATATTTCACAGGCAATAATACAGTAGAAAATTACACTTTTTTTTTTTTTGGTAACCTGGTCATTTAAAACTTTTTTTTTTTTAAATGGAGCTGCAATGAAGCTGACATATTTGATGGGTTGTTGTTTCTTAAATGTGTGCTCAATTTATAAATGCATAAATGCAGTCATTAGTCCAACCATTTGGCTGGGGTTAAAGGACCGAGAGTAGTAAATGGGAACTGTTTCAATGGATATCGTAAAACGTGTCTTTTTTAATTGTAGTAGCAGAGAAGGGATAAGAAGCTCCTTTATCGAGGCAGCTTAAGAGGCCAAAGATGTAGGATCTAGACTCCCTTGCTGTGTGACCTCATTCAAGTTAACGAAAACTCTCTGAACTACTGCTTCAAAGAATAGTGCTGGATGGACGGATCTCTTGCAGGCCATCCCAGTTGTAATATTTATGATTCCAGCAAGAATTCCAAATTTTCCTTTTTTAAAATTTTAACTTTGCTAAACATTTTTAGGGGTCATTTAAAATCTGGATTTTACTTCACCACTGAGGTAAATTTTCTTTTTGCCAAGGAAACATCATAGCCCTCTGAATATTGAGGCTTACACTATTTCCTTTGTACTGTTGAAATTTCGCCAATGGGTTCTGGTGAAAAAATGTTACTGATTTAATTTCACCACAGAAACCCTCATCTTTCTGTTGTTCCGGATGGACTTGGTGAGGAATCCCAAAGGCTGCCACTTTCTTAAACCACTCTTTCCACAACTTTCTCATCCATGCAGTCATGTGGCAGATCTTTATTGAGCCACTACTATGTGCTGACACCGTGCTAGGTTCTGAGCATACAATAGTGTGTGAGAACAAACTTAATCACAACAGGATATTTTTAATTGCAAAAACCAGAAACCCACTCATTAAAGCTAATTTAAGCAATAGGGAATTTATTATTAGGACACTAAAGCATCTTTCATAAGCCACAGGCAGGAAGTAGAGCTAGGTATTGTAGGGACTGGAACAAAGGGCCCAGTAGCTTTCCGAACTGTAGGCAACTTCTCTCTCCATCCCCGTCTTTCTTTTTCCCTGGGACTACATGTCTTGCATCTCGGCGGCCCGTTTCCTACATTTTCACGTCTGCAGGCCATCTCCTCTGCACGCTCCTCTACTTGTGCACGGGAGCCACTGATTGCCCGTGTGACAACTTTGTGCAAATTGAGGAGAACATGACAAACTGAGTTTCCATGCTCACTTGCCTCTCAGTTGGGTGTCCTTGTACATGGTGGTCTGGCTTACACATAGCCTTCTCCTGGCAACCCCAATTTCACATGACCTTCCAGCTAGGCTCCCCACAGGTAAATGGCCATGTCTTCATGACCCAAATGCAAATTCCTCAGAGAGAGAAGTTAATTGGGCCAGGTGTCTATCCACCATCCAATTGAGTGTGTCTGGGGTGGGTGAGGAACAGACCAATGATAAACAGTGCTCTGGAAGGAGATTCTAGGAACCACACCTCTGCCTGGGCTAGGGCATTCCCTAGAGGGGAGACAGTGTAGGGGAGACATAGCATCTGAATCAGATGGAAGTAAGTCCTGGACTTGCACCTAAAGCACTCAGTCAGACCCAGTGGGTTTGGAAGAGGAAAAGGTTGGATGTTGATGACAGCTGTGCTCCATCCAGTGCCAGAAAACTTTAGGGTCTGCTGTGGTTTTTATTTTCCACATCCTGCCCCTTTAATCTCATTTGAGACTGAGATGCCTGCCTTGGGCATTTCATGGCTGTCCGCTTTCCATATACAGCAGTTCTCACTGGGTCACCAAGACACAAGGAAGCAGGGGCACAAGTCACAGGGGAAGGAACCTGTGTCTGTTGCAATACCATCTTCAAAAATCTCCACCTTGAACCCCAGCATCCTCTAAATGTAGGAGATGCTTCAATGAAACATGCAGGATCCATTGGGTTATCCTTTTACCTCTGCCAGATGCAAGGCTTCTAGATCTTCTTAAAGGCCTGTTTGAACTGCTTCCTTGAGAATAACTCGGAGGAGATTCTGTCTAGAAAGTATTATCTCATTATACAGTGAGTTGTGGGAGGGCATGTTGTAAAACATCTGATATTTTAATCTAAAAAAAGAAATAAAAAGAAAAAACAAAGAAATGGTTGAATCATGTAGACTCGCCTCATTTAGAAGTTGGCTTGGGTCAAGGTGGCTCAGTGAGTTCATGCTTTGGCCCAATATCTTTGTTCCAAACATGTAGTCACGAGAGATAAAATATTAAAGTAGAAAACTAAAACGGTATAAAAGGCATAGCTCAGAAGTAAGATAATTCCATGGACCAGAAATGCAACATGAATGGAGCTGGATCCTTGGGCCTATTGACTCTGGGTCTGGAAGTTGACAATGGTTTTTGGGAGGCCCACCCCCAAGGGGTGAAAAGGATTAACAATGCCACACTCACTGCTGCTGGGAGCTGGGTTGTAGCCCCTTTAATTATGAAAGGAGGTTAAAAAGTGTTGATCACTACCTGGGGCTATGGCAGAGTTCCTCACCCTCAGGGCTGTTGACACATTGGGCCAGATAATTCTTCCTGGTGAAGTTGTTCTGTGCATTGTAGGATGATTAGCACCATCCCTGGCCTCTACCCACTAGATGCCAGTAGCAACAACCCACCCCCTCCAGTTGTGACAACCAAAAATGTCTCTAAATGTTGTCAAATGTCCCCAGGGGGGAAATCAAATCCACTGGACTATGGCTGTAAGAATGATGGGAGCCTATGGAGGCCCGGAGAACACCAAGTCTCTCAAGTAGGAATTCAACCAAGTTGGCCACTGCCTCATGATTGGGTTTATGATTCCCAATGATACCTGGGACAGAAGCCCTGAAATGCCATTAGAAGATATGATTGGGGGTAATCTTTGTGGAGGTAATTGCAAACCTGTTAAACAAGGGAAGTTGAGCAAGCAATGAAAGGCAAAAATAAACCAACAAATGAAATAAGAACCAATTAGAAACCTTGAAAATAAAAAATACAGTCACTGAACCAAAAAAGCAGTAGGATAAACTACAGATTATGTGTAGTTGAAGAAAGAATTAGTGCACTGGAAGATAGCTCTAAATTGACTCAGAATGCAGCACTGGAAGATAGCTCTAAATTGATTCAGAATGCAGCACTAACAGAGAGGATATTTTAACAAAACAAAGCAATACAATTTTTTTTAAAAGTTAAGACACACATAAAGGATAAATCAAGAACTCCAATGTAGGAAGTAGCAGAGAAACAGTATTTGATAAGAAATTGAAGAAAGACACGATCCCCTTATGTACAGTGCATGACAAATTCTAAGCAGTAAATATAAAGAAAAATTCACAGTTAGACACATCGTAGTAAAACTGTAATACATAAAGTATCATTTTTATTACAATAGTAAAGGCCAACAGACACTTAAGGAATATGCTCAAAGGGTTGAGAGAAAAGAACTGTCAACCTAGAATTTTTCCAACTCACAAAAATTTGTTCTAGAGCAGGGGCCGGCAGACTTTTTCTTAAAGGCTAGAGAGTAAATATTTTAGGCTTTGGGGCCATGTGGTCATTTTCACCCACTAAGATTCCACACTCAATCTTAGCCAAAAGGCTGAGAAGCAATTTTCACCCACTAAGATTTATGTCACATTTGGGAGAAAGGTAGAAATAGAGTAATTTGAGACTTTGGTGTACAAATATGTAATTAAGTAGGTAGGTTAAAATATTAAGGATGACCACTAGAAGAATAGAAATACACTCTAAAACTTCCAAACCAACAATGTAAACAAGAGGAATTGTAGAAAACTTTATCAATCCAAGAGAAGTCAGAAATTGAGGGGAAATAAAGAAGCCAAGAAATGGGTAACTAACAGAAACACACAAAATAAGAAGGCAGAAATAATTCGGTATCTCAAGAAATGTAACTAACCCATTAAATGACAGAAACTAGCAGACTGGATCAAAACAAAATAAAAAATAAAACACCACAAAATCCAGGTAGATTTTGGCCCAGAGCTCTTCTAAAGGGCTGTCTACCACAACTGCGTTAAAAGTGAAAGATCTTGGATTATTCCTCCACTCAAGCTAATGTCCAGTTCCTGCAGAAGATTTAGCATCTTGTAGTAAGATAAATTTATCTAGTCCCTTTCATGAATTGATAGCTTACAAGTGAGCAAATTGGATTGGAAGATATCTAAGATCTTTTTAAAGGTCTCCAAAATTCCAAGATTTATCTGTTCTCCCAGATGTGACATCTCTGAAGGCAGAGCTTTGTGCCTACATTCAGGAGCATCAGGGACACAGTGGAGGCTACCAACCACTTGAGGGAGGCTGGTCTTGTCACTTGGGCAGTTAACATTTGCAATGCTGTCTCGATTTTCATGTTGTCACTTGCTACGGAGCCTCTTACAGATGGACAGATGCTTGTTATTACCATCTGCGTATGGGCAACATGGAGATTGGCCCGGGAGAGGCAGGAGAGGGCTTTTTGCTCCTAATATGTTATGAAAGTTTTTGATCAGAGTGGAAATTTTCTGTCATAGGTGATTAGTATCAGCTCTGATTAATATTTGCTTTCCCTAATTCAGTATGAAAAGTGCCAACATAAGAACACTTTGCTATGAGAGGGAGACAGGATGCAGAATGATGCCACATATAGGTTCTAGTGTCTCTTTCTGAAAGGTGAGTGGCTCCTCCCCAAACCCCTACCATCTCGTTTATCCGTTTCCATGAGAGTTCAGCCTCCTTTTTTATACCCTCATAATAGCTTCTGAATTCATTGAGCTACCCCAAACCACAGAGGAATGGCAGAGTTCCTCCACATTTCCATTCACAAATACATAATAATGATAACAACAGTAATAATAACATTGATATATAACAACCATGTACTGAGTGCTTCCTACTTGCCAGGTGTGGGGCTATGTTCTTTATAGCTATTAATTCACTGAATTCCTTCCAACACCCCTAGTATCCCACTTTACATATGTAGCAACTGAGGCTTAGAGGGGTTGCAGCTTACCTGAATTCCCACAGCCAGCAGCAGTGTGTAGGACCCTAATTCAGTGGGTGGGACAGGGATTCAAGCAGGTGGAGCAGTGTTGCCCCTGCTGTGGAGGAGAAGAACATAATTTCATGGTTTTTTTTTGAGGTTTAGGCTCTAGACTAGGATTTCTCAATGTCAGCACTATTGACATTTTGAGCTGTAGAATTCTTTGTTATGGGGGGCTGTCCTGTGCATTATAGGGTGTTTAGCAGCATCACTGGTCTCTAAACACTAGATGCCAGTAGCACACCCCCCCCCACTCACAAGTTTTGAAAATCAAAACTATCTCCAGAAATTGCCAAATATCCCCCATGGTTAAGAAGCACTGCTGTAAAATTCTTTAGCCTTCTGCTGCAGTGGCTCACACAGGAAGGAAGCCCCCCCTTCCTCCTTGCCCCAAGACCTTTGGCAGGAGCTGCTGTTTGCAGATTGAGTAGCTCTGAGTTATGTTTCAGGTGGGCGTGGATTTCTTGAGTCCTGAGCCTTTTCTGTGATAAAGGCGTCTGGGCTTCTACTAGTCCAGTAAAAACGAAAGACTTCCTTGAGTCTCATGGCAGTCCCATTGGGTTGTTTGCCCAGCTTCTCTTCCCTGGTAACTGCTCAATGCGTCTGGCCAGAGCTAATGGGCCCAGGGTAGAGTCCGACTCCATTTGGGCCAATAAGTTCTGTCTCCCAGGAAGTTGGAAGTGGGACCAGGGTGAGTCTGTCCTGGTGGCTAGAGCTGTGACCTGCGAACTAGGCAGCTTGGGCGGCCATCTTCCTGGCCATCTCTCTGCCCTGGCACTAACTGGTATAGACAAGCGGTCGCAGAGTTGGTACCCAGATCAGTTCCCAGCAGTTGCCTGGAAACTGGTTAGAAACACAAATTCAGGGCCTATGGATTCGGAAGCTCTGAGGAGGAGCCCAGCAACCTGCATGTTAACGAGTCCCCTGGGTGATTGTGATGCTCACTAAAGTTGGTACGAGGGTGGGAAAGACTTGGGGGCATACGACTCATGGGACAGTGAGGGAGAGTGCCCGTGGAAGAGTTGGCTTCCCAGTGCCCGTCCTTCCTGATGCCTGGCCGTGTTCCTGCCCTCGGCTTTGGTGAAATACTTCTTCGTCCTAGTAACAAAATCCATCCCAGACTCTTTTTTTCCCCCTTAAATTGACTGAAGTCATTTTCTGTTGCTTGCAACTAAAAACTCCTTACTCGTTCACCTCACAATATGACTGTCTATAGTTCACATAGAGAGGAAATTATGGAGCAATATAGCACCCCAGCTGCTCAGGAAAAGACGGTAATTTTATCAGAAGCTCTTGGAAATATTTAAAAGCTCCAGAGAAAATACCCCCATGGCTTTTTCTTATTATCAAGAGCAAGAATTGTGTGTGTGTGTATCTATTTAAAGCAGGTTATCTACTGAAATGAAAAAATCCTCCCCTCCTTATCTCTCTTTGTATTTTTTATTCTTCAGTGCTAAAGGCTTGGTGTTTTCTTGACTCTCCCCTCACTTGTTTCTTCCGGGTTAATCTAGAATTAAGATAGATCTCAATCAGCCGACAAATACTTATTGAATGCCTATGATGTGCCAGGTGTTTGGATGGTCAGTTGGTCATGGTTCCTGCCTAGTCTTTCCTCAAAGAACTTACAGCTTTGTAGGAGAGAAAGCAATTATTTTACCCCCGTAAGAGTAAGACACACAGCGTGGTAAATCCAGGATTAGGTTTGTGTACAAGGTTCAGAGGAAACCCAGACGAGAGAGTGATGAGCTATAAGGGCGGGGGAAGTTCTGGGAAAAGAGGAAGGAGGAGTGGTAATCAGGGAGTTTCCTGGAGGGAGTTCCACCTGAATTAGACTTGGAAATATGACTAGATGTCCACCAGGCAGAAAAGGCAAGAAAAGGAAGGTGTTCCATTTGTGGTTCACAAGCACCACAAGGGAAGAATTTGATGCTTTTTGTTCATCCTTGATTCTGACTGATTTGGTGCACTACAGTATCATATAAACATTGCAAATGAGGTTAAGACTTTTCTAAATTTCTTAAAACCTCTACAAACTATCTCCATTATAACACTGACAATTCCTCTTTCTGGACATAATTTATTAACTGGAGTTCTAAGATGACATGGTTGAACATAACTGGCCTTTAAAGTCATCCTTGTTAGGAGAATAGGCTGCCTGTTGGTTTATCTCGTAGGAGAAAAATAAAGGGCATGAAGGCAAAAAAATTCCCTATTAAGTTTTATAATTATAATATGAAAATTCAGTTAATTTCTTTTATCATAGTGAGTCATTAAAGACTGAAGTAGGTTCCCAGCCTTTTGTTTCCAGAACAATCCCCTAGAGTCTTAGCGCACTGTCATCCGAATGGGCCTGATTAAAGCGGGAAACCTCTATCTTCAGATTACTGCTCTTCGTCATTAGCATTATGTTATCTTGCACTTCAGACTGATTTTTAATTTTTATGCTTGCAATTATAGATGATTTACAGGGACATTCATCGCCCGACCTGTCCTGAGTCATTAAATTCACCTAGGTTGAATAGCCTGATGTGCACCTGAAATTAACCAAATCAGTGACATTATCTTGCTGGATTTTTCAGAGGCTTTAGAAATAGGGAAGAGACTCCCTTCTCCCTCTCAACTCCTCTGCTTAATGGGAAAATATTTTTAATTGATAAAAGAGGTAATTAGCCAAGGCTAAGAGGTGCACACTAATTGTGCAGTATATCTTACAGAGTTAGTTTGGCCATGGGTTTTGGAATAGAAGGGAAGAGGGAAGATGATCCAAATACAGACTTGGCTGCAGTCACGTGGGGCTGGTTTGAATGTGTCTTACCTCCCATAATCAAGCCCAGAAAAAGAACCATGCTGATGTCTACTGAGCACCTACTATGTGCTAGAAATGAGAACTCTCCCAATGGTCTCTTCGCTCCTCTTAGTGTTTTGCATTGTATCGTTCCGATGTAGGAATGGAAACTCTTGGAGGCTGTGATCTCACTCAAGCTAAGAAAGAAGGAACCAAGGGCCGGCTCTTTCTCCGTCATTCAGGAGCCACGTTCCTGTTCTCATTCTGCTTCTCTCCTTTTCATAGCATCTGTTTTCCTCCCAGCTCTCTTTTTGCTTGGTCGGCACCCTCTGCTCTTTTGTTTTGTGCTTGGGCCCAAATAGCCATTCCAACCCCATTCTCCCAGGGCCTTTCACCTCAAGCACCCACCACTGCCGGGCAACAGTCTCTACCCTTCTTAGTTGACATTCTCTATAGAAAATTAGTGGTTTCTGATCAACTAGTGGGTTTTCTGCCCTTGAGTCAGGAATATGTCCCTTGTCTGTTGTGGCCAGAGGGATAGGAGTTGTGGGTAGAACAAGCAAAATGGTAATATCTGTTTGGTGCATCTTTAAAGCCAGTGTGATTTTTCCCATTTTACAGATGAGGAAACCAAGGCTCATTAAGTTATTTGTTAGAGGTCAGCTGGCAGGTGTCAGAGGCAGGAATATGGGTCAAGGTGAGACTGACTCCATTCTCCTGCTTCCACTTGATGTATTGACTGTGTAACACCCGATGCATGGACAGAGGAAGCTCAGCAGCCAGGCTGATTGCTGGTTAGTGTGGTTGGAGACTACACTGTTTGGGCTGTGTAGATATCCCCAGCTTCTGCCCTATCCTCTTACCTTTTTCTGTGTCCGTTCAGGGACATTGGAACAGCACATCTCACCATCCAAAAATCAGAGTTAGAAGACATCTTGCTTCATTTTGAGCTTTGAAAAGAGTCCAGAGAATATCTGGCTGAAGGGTCATAAAAAATATTTTTAAGGCTTTGACAGTGAGGCCTGATAAGAGAGGGGACCCGTAATTAGCCCTTTCCTCACTGCCAGAGGATGGAGATCTGTGCCTCCCTTTACCAGCTTTAATACTTACTGGCCATATGACTTTGGGGAAATTACTGAACCGTCCTGATCCTCTGTTTCTTTATCTGTAAAATGAGGATGATATGGTTACAAAAATTAGACCAGGTAGTGTGTGTCCCAACAAGTCCAGTCCCTCAGAAACAGTAACCATGTGATGACTATTAATTTTCCCTTTCTCCTTGTCTTGTCAAGACACTCAGGGCCTGGCTCCTTAATAATTGTAGCCTTGGTGTTAGCAGTTGTTCTGAGTCTTAGAAGTCCCTGGAAAATTCTACTAATCAAGGGACTATAGCTTTTACTTTACCAGCATCCCTTCCCTCCTTTAGGTAAAACAGCACCCCCTCACTTGGAGGGCAGTGTCCCTTTTCTCTGTGTGGTCCTGAAAAGGCTGCAAATTCAGCACCACCCCAGGCCTGGGCAGTCATAAAACCCGGCTGCCTTGCCTTCCTGATTGGACCAGAGATGGGGACATGGCTGAAGGTGGCACAATGAGAATTTATGTTCAGATGCTGGCAGACAGGAGCTCTTGCTCTCTTGGGGGAGTGTGAAACTGGGAAGTGTAGACCTGAGTTGCCTCAGTCATGCCTTCTACTTGTTGCAGAAGGAAGTGTCTGCAGGAGCAAAGAGAAGCAGAGATGGAGAGGAGGCAGGACAGAGCTAATTTCTGAGAACATTGCTTCAAACCTTAGAGTTCCCGAGGACACTCTCCACCTGCCCAGTTACATGAGCCAATAGAGTCTCCTTTTCTGCTTAAGCCTTTTGAACTGACTTTCTATCCCTTGCAACTGGAAGAGCCTTGAGGAAAACAGAGACTCAGTTTCCCCTTATCAGGTGCTTGGTGAGGCATGATTCAGGTCCCAGTGATGACATGACCCCTCCCAGCCAGAGCCACTGGCCCTTGGAGACAACAGAAGTCTCCTTGGAGGATGACAAAGTGATGTTCCATTTTCCCTTGCTAGTGGTTGTCCAGCAAGTAGGCATGAGCCCTCTTCCTTCCTTGCCTCCCAGGCTGTAACATGAGCACAAACACAGCATGCCTTACCATCAACTAGCACCATTCCCAGCCACTGCCTAGCACCTCCTATTAATCTCTGACTGGATGCTGCTTGAAAATCATCTCCTACCACAAAACTATTTAATTGGATTATAGATGTTTGCACTCACAATATCTTCATCAGTACAAACCATCACTGATGACGTGAAATGTACTTCCCATTGCAGCCCTGACACAGGAAGTCCCCCATTTCTACCCCCACGTCCAAAGGTTTGCTCTCAGCCACATCTATGATCTGTTCCTGTAGGTGTGCTTCCATCGTAGCCTCTTACCTCCTGCAGGGCCTTCACTTGGGTATCGACTCATCTGGAATTGTCCAGGCCTCCTCTAGCCCGTTTCCAAACTGAGTTTCCTTAACAGCTTCCCTATGACGCAGGCTCAAGGGATGGATTTTGGAGTCAATAGACTTGTGTTTGGATTTCAGCGCTATCAATACCTAGTTATGTGACTCTGGACAAGCCCGTTTTCTCATCTATGAAATGGAATGTCCTAGGTTTCCCAGACAGGCCTCAGAGGAGATTCACATATATTTGGCTTGTGACATTTGGCAATAGCTCCCTTCCCTTGGGTCCATTTGCATCTGCTATTTTGCATCAGGACCAGGTGACTTCTGTGTATTGGTGTGCAGGTAAAAGATTTTAACAACCAGCATACCTCGTTATATGTCCATATATAAGTTCATTATAAATGTTACTGATATTAAAAAAAAGATGCTTTGCACACAGTTTACAAATTGTAATGAAATATACAACCCTCTTTATTGAATTCCATATAGCCCGTTGGTTCTCACAGAATGCTTTTATTAATTTTTGGCTGAATTCTTCTATCCTTAGCCAACCTTTAACTATAATTGACAAACAAGCGTACTTCTGGCATGAATGCTGGTTGATACTTTTGTTGATGTTAATGAGTAAGAACTATGTTGTGAGCTAAAGATAATAGTTTTTGAATACTTAAAAAATATTTCCTCAATTTTTTTAGCTATTCACATACTGCAGACATGATGCACTTTTAAACTTAACCTGCATTTTTAACATGGTCTTAAGAATTTAGTCAAGCCGGGAATCAGTAAATTATGGCCCTTGGGCCAAATCTGGCCTACTGCCTATTTTTGTAAATAAAGTTTATTGGAATACAGCCATGCCCATTTGTTCAGGTATTGCCTATGGCTGCTTTCGTGCTACAAGGGCAGAGTTGAGTAGTTGCAATAGAGACCAGAAAGCCCACAAAGCCTAAAATATTTACTACCTGGCCCTTTAACAGGAGAAGTTTGCTGACCCTCCTTCCCTGTCTTTGCAATCTCACTTTCTACTCAAAATTACCCTGTGAGGAAGTATTATTATCTTTGTAACCAGAATGGCTCTGGTTACAAATAAATAAAACAATACACTTAATGAATAAATCAAACAATAAAACAATACATTTAATGAACAAATCAAAATAATAAATTTGTAGTGTTTGTGGATTTCTTTGCTATAAATCCTCCCACTGTGACCAATTTCAAGCACTAATTCCATGTCACTGAGTGCAGAGTTGGAAAGAGATTTGCAGAATATAGTATTCTCACTGTGCAGCTACGATAGATGTAAATAACCTCAAGAGCATAGATAATAGTAACAGATAGTCAAATAATTAGGAATGATATTAAAACAACTCACTTTGTTTTAATATAATTTATTTAATTGTAAATCTACATTATTTAATTTTTCATAATCACCATCTCTAACAACCAACTCATAAAAAGTTCTGAAAATATAACAATTGGCTCTTGTGAGCTGGTCCAAACCAGCTCCAGCATTCCCCTGCTCCTGGGGAAAAACGGGAACTGTTTCCACACTGGGGTTTGGATGGGTGAAGGTATGACTGGTGGTTTAGTTGGAGATGGGGTGGGTAAAGGGGAAGGGGAGAGGCTGAGAGCAGGCAAATAGCAAAGGAGCAGAGCAGGCCCCTTGAAGGAGAATTCTTCCTGAAGAGTGAGTGTCAGGCGCCTTCAAGGGTCTGAGAATCAGTGGAGAGGAGTGGATGGGGTCTCCAGGCTGTTGCTTTACTCCACCCAATCCAGTTGCTCTGTGAAAAGTTGCGTGCCTAACTGGGAAAGGGGGCTGTAAGTAAACTCAAAGAGTTGAAAGGCCCCTGAATGCATCAGCTTTGCTAGGGGACCCCTCTAAGTCAATGGGACTCAGACAAATACAGAGTGCTTCCACAGCCATGGTGCAGCTGGCAAAGAAAAACACTGTCATCTGGGGTGGAAGGGTGACGTTGGCCACCCAGTCATCGGTTCAAGTGGAACACTGCGTTGTGGCCAGAGCCATTCTGGTTACAAAGATAATAATACCTCCTCACAGGGTAATTTTGAGTAGAAAGTGAGATAATAACATGCCAGACCCCTAGCGCAGGGCAGGTATTTAATAAGCATTCATCCATTCTGCTGCTTGTTTTCCCTCCCTCTGCTATTCCAGGGCACCTATCCCAACTTTATTATCTTAGTCCCTTGCCTTCCCTTCCAGCTACACAAAGGGACAGGCTTGCAGCCCTGGTAACTCAATGAGAACTGGTGGGCTTAAAGCTTATATCTCAGTTAGCTCTTGCTGTGTAACAATTCACCCCAAAATTCACTGAAAACAATAATGATTAAATTTTGCTCATCTTTTATCTTTACTAGATCTTTTAGTCACAGCTGGGCCTGCTCCTGCACCTGTGGTCAGATAGATGTCTTTATTGGTCTTGGCTGTACTTCCTCACATATCTGGGTCTGTGGCTGGGGCAACTGGAGTGACTTGGCACTGTTCTGTGCAATTTCATCCTCCAACAGGTTGGCCTGGGTTTGTGCTCATGGCAGAGGAAGGATCTAAGAGAGCAAGCAGGAACACTGCATGGCCTCTTGAAGCTTAGGCCTGGAATTTGCACAGTGTCACTTCTACTGTATTTGATTGGCCAAAGCAAGTCAAAGGCCTGCCCAGAGTCATAATGGGTGGGGACAATGAAGTTACAAGGCAAGGGGCATGAATAGAGGAAGCCATTAATGAGGGCTATCAATGAATCCATCCTCCACAAAGCCAAAGCATTTGTCACCACTTGTATTATATTTTCCCCTGTGGGATACACACATGGCTCCTAAACAGGGCTGCTTGAGGCTCTGCTCCACTTGAAGTCCCCCTGCCTCTCTAGGCATCAGAGGCCATTGTTCTGGGCCTTTGTTCTGAGATTTCATTCAGGAGATTACAAATTTGGCTTATTTTCTTACAAATGGTCTTTCTGAACATGAAATATCCGGGGAAAGCCCTTGCTAGAATAGTGAAAACTCTGGGAACGGCTATGTATGCATTTGGAATTTTATTACTTTCAAAGGTATATGACTTACTACTCAAGTATTTCCAGTGAAGTCCCACCTCCTCTTTAATTCTTTCCTTACTTGTTCCTAGGAAGACATTGTCTCCTGGTTTTACTCCCATTTCTTGACCCCTTGGTCTCATTCTCCGTGGAGCTTTCTTCTTTGTGTGCCCTTGTCTTAGGTTGGTCCTCCCAGAAGCAGACCTTGAAACAAAGATTTGAATGTAAGTAGTCTCTCTGGGCGGTGATCCTAGGACACACAAGTAGAGGACTAGAGATGAGACAGGGAAGTGCAGGATGATAGTACAGAGTATATTAATGAGAGGTTTACTGCTGTGGGCAACTGGGGCTCAGTCCCACTGGGACATCTGTGAGATGGTGTGGAACACGCTTGAGTTGTCCCAGCCAAGGGTGAAGAAACTAGGACAGTTTCCTCCAACTCCCATAGGCATTGGCTGAGGGATGTTAACCCTGACATTTCTGGCCTGCACCAAGCTCAACCTGAGAGAAAGCCCTTGGATGAGGGTTTCAGTAGGATGCCATTGGCACATCTGGAAACAGGGGGTGCTAAGCAGATGTGGGCAGGACACTAAGGGCATTGGTCACAGCCCCTTAAATGCTAGTTTTGCCTTCTACTGTATTCTCAGCCCATACTCAGTTCTCTCCATGTGTAATCTCATGACTTCAATATCCATCTGTATACCAATGATTGCCAAATCTCTGGCCACAGCCACTCCCTCTTTCTCAGCTTCCAGGCCTCTATTTCCCTCTGCTTAGTAGAGCTTCTCCACCAGGGTGTCTGATAGGCATCTTGAAGGAAACACTTCCTAAGCTAAACTTATCACCCTTTCCTTCTTCCCCACCCCAAACCAGACATTCAGTAGAAGACTGAAACTAGAGCCACATCTCTCACCTCTCACCTCCCACAAAAATTAACTCATGATGGATAACAGACTTAAACCTAAGACGTGAAACCATAAGAATTTTAGAAGAAAACGTTGGAAAAACTCTTATGGACATTGGCCTAGGCAAAGAATTTATGAAGAAGACCCCCAAAGCAATCACAGCAGCAACAAAAATAAATAAATGGGACCTGATCAAATTAAAAAGCTTCTGCGCAGCCAAGGAAACTATAACTCGAGCGAACAGACAACCTACAGAATGGGAGAAAATATTTGCATGCTACACATCTGATAAAGGGCTGATAACCAGAATCTATACAGAACTTAGGAAAATCAACAAGAAAAAAATCAAAAAACCCCATTAAAAAATGGACAAAGGACATGAACAGAAACTTTTCAAAAAAAGACAGAATAATGGCCAGCAAACATGTAAAAAATTGCTGAACTTCTCTAATCATCAGGGAAATGCAAGTCAAAACCACAATGAGATATCACTTAACTCCAGTGAGATTGGCTCATATCAAAAAGTCCCAAAACAACAAATGTTGGCAGGGATGTGGACAGATAGGAACACTCATACACTGCTGGTGGGACTGCAAATTAGTACAACCTCTATGGAAAGCAATAAGGAGATACCCCAAAGAACTAAAAGTAGAACTACCATTTGATCCAGGAATCCCACTACTGGGTACTTACCCAAAGGAAAAAAAGACATTCTATAATAAAGACATCTGCACGTGAATGTTTATAGCAGCACAATTCACAATTGCAAAGATGTGGAAACAACCCAGGTGCCCATCAATACACGAGTGGATTAATAAAATGTGGTATATGTATACCATGGAGTATTACTCAGCAATAAAAAACAATGGTGAATTAACACATCTGGTATTATCCTGGATGGAGCTAGGACCCATTCTTCGAAGCGAAGTATCACAAGAATGGAAAAACAAGCACCACTGGTACTCACCATCAAATTGGTACTAACTGATCAATGCTTATGTCACACATGGCAATAATATTCATCAGGGGGCGGGCAGGCAGGAGGGGGTGGAGGGGATGGGAAAACTCTCACTGAATGAGTGCGTGACACACAGTTTGGGGGATGTCCACAATTGTAGCTCTGACATGGACAGTGCATGGGCAATATATATAACCAAAGTGCTGTACCCCCACAATATTCTGAAATAAAAGGAAAGAAAAAAAAAAGAGGAGAGTGGCCATCTTTGCCACCAAGTAAAGAAAGTCTTCTTGAAGATGAAGCCAGGAAAAAGGAAAGTAGAACAAAATAGAATAGAGAGTGACAGGGTCCCCATGATGCCTTTGAACTCCTGTATCTAACAGTGCCTGGAGCTGTATTTACTTCTGGACTCCTCACTTTTTTTTATTGTGGCTACATATACATAACATAAAATTTACCATTTTAACCATTTTAAGTGTACAGTTCTGTGGCATTAAGTGTGTTCACATTGTTGTGCAATTATCACCACCATCTATCTGCAGAACTTTTTCATCTTCTGAAACTCCCCATTCCTCCTTGGCCCCAGCCCCTGTCAACCGCCTTTCTACTCTTTGTCTGTATGAATTTAACTTCTCTAGGTACCTCCTATAAGTGGAATCATACAACATTTGTCCTTTTGTGACTAGCTTATTTCACTTAGCATAATGTCCTCTAGGTTCACAATTATAGCATGTGCCTAGACTTCCCAATTTTGAGAGCCAATAAATTCCCTTTTTGCCTTGTATTGCTTTGCGTTATATTTCTGTCACTTATGACCAAAAGGATCTAGCTAATATAAAATTGATATGGAGAGAACAAAAATTCCAAGATAAAAGGTAGAGGAGAGTTTCTCTAGCTTTCCTGTTTCTAATTCTAGCCCCTTTTTAGGTCTGACTGCATAATGTCCTGGACCTGTCTGAAGACTGAAGATCATCTTTCTCTCCTTTTAAGCTAATTCATTTTGTTAAAAACAGAGTTGAAACCAACACACCTCTTCATCCCCTCTAGGATAATGCTTGAATTTCTCCAGTGTGGGATAAAGAGCCTATATCTTCTTTAATTCCTGTCCCCTCCTGGTGAATCCTATTCTTAATCCTCACTGAAGCTCTTGCCATTTACCAAACAATTCTCCTTTGTCATGCCTCTCAGTCCCATGCTATCCTCTCTGCCTAGAATGTCTCTCTTTTCCTAATTGGAAAACTCCTATGCAGCCTTCAAGATCCTGCTCAAGTGTTACCTACTCTTCATAGCTTCTCTGGCTTCCTTTTCACTCTCCCAAGCCAAGGACACTCTATATTGCAACGCTGTAGGTCCCTCAGTCAGTAGACTGAGAGCTCCATGAGGGCATGGGTTGTGTTTGCTTCCTTGTGTCCCAGGACCTAGCATAGTTGCTAATACTTTTTGATGAATAAAATGAACTCGATAAGCCTCAGTAATTGATATCCAAATAATTAATGCACTGGAGGCTTTTAAAAGTATTTTATCATCTAAGTGGGTTAAACATGTGCCCTGAAAGCTCTTTAAAAATTACTACTTTTACCATTAATAAAAAATTCAGAGTGAACCCTCAGCCCGTTGCAGACAGATTTAGCAAACACTTCTAAGAGTGGAAACCCAGATTCAGGAGACTTGACCATATTTAGTCAGATGTAGAATAGCATTTTCTGTGGCCTAACTTGTTCTTTTCAGTGTGTATTCTTTTTAAGGACATACAATGTAGGTCACTTGCTAATTATATTGGATTATTCCTTAATCCTTATACTCTTGGGTGAACTCCAGAAATGATGGGTCCTGACAGCATGTAAAAAGTCTCCTTCCCTTGCTGCCTGGCACTGTCTCTTTCTTTTTCCTTTTTGCTACATCTGTCTCTTACTGATGTATTTGAAAGTCATTTGAGCTGGGCAGTGCAGCTAAATGATGCATTTTGTTAGTATGGTGCCTTCTCCACAGATTGCTTTAGATTTAGATATGTTTGTTCCTGTGCAATTTATCAAACCTTCTTGTAGTGCCCTCTGGCCCATCATGGTTGTTGAAAGAATAGAGGCTCTATTGTCATTTGAAAAGTGTCACGTCTTTCATTTTTTTTCATCCACTGATCTTAAGGCTTTCTTAAGTACAGACATTTTCTTCAAATTTCTCTGTTCACCTAATTATTTTTTTCCCCAAAAAAGTAGTTTTATGATCTTTATAGTGTTGCATGTTCAATTTGGAAAATTCAGAAAAAGATAAGGGAGAAAAGGACCATCCTTAATAATCCCACAGAGACTAATTTTGTTAAAATATTGGTATATTTTCTATTTGCTAAGATATTGGTATATTTCTCTCCAGTGTGTTCTTTCTTTAAAATAACTTTATTGAGGTATAACTGACATAAAATGTGCTGTACATATTTAAAGTGTACAATTTGATGAATTTTAGCATATTTACACACTTGTGATGCCACCACAACACACCACCACTGCCCCAAAGTTCCGTGGTGCCCCCTTTGTAATCCCTCCCTCATACTCCACCCCCAGGTAACCACTGACCTGCTTTCTTTCACTAGAGATTAGTTTGTCTTTCCTAGAAATTTATGTCATTGGAACCATACAGTATACATTCTTTTTTTTTTTTTGGTCTGGGTTCTTTCACTCAGCATAATCATTTTGAGATTTCCATGCTGTTGTGTGTTCATTCCTTTTCATTGCAGAGTAGTATTTTGTAGTGTGGATATACCATGATTTGTTTATGGGCCTGTAGTACAACATTTGAGTAGTTTCCAGATATTACAAGCAAAGCTTCTGTGAACACTTGCACGTAAGCCTTAGTGTGGACATATGCTTTCACTTCTCTTGAGTAAATATCTAAGAGTGGAATGGCTGGGTCATATGATAGATGTATTTTTTACTTTTTTAGGAAACTGCCGGAGTATTTTTCCAAGCGATTGTGTCATTTTACATTCTCATCAGCAGTATGTGAGAGTTCCAATCCTTCACATCCTTGTCAACCTTTGGCATAGTCCACCTTCTTAATTCTAGTCATTCTAGTGGATGTGCAGTGGGTATCTCACTGTGGTTTTAATTTGCATATCCCTAGTGATTGATGGTAATGAACATCTTTTTACATTCTGATTGCCATCCATCTATGTTCTTTGGTGAAGTATCTATTCAAATATTTTGCCTTTTTTTTTTTTTTTTGAGACAGTGTCACACTCTGCTGCCTGGGCTGGAGTGCAGTGGCACAATTATAGCTCACTGCAACCTCAAACTTCTGGGCTCAAGCAATCCTCCTGCCTCAGCCTCCCGAGTAGCTGGGACTACAGGCATGTGCCACCACACCCAGCTAATTGTTTTAATTTTTGTAGAGATGGGCTCTTGCTGTGTCACCCAGGCTGGTCTCAAATTCCTGGCTGCAAGCGATCCACATCAGCCTCCCAAAGTGCTGGGATTACAGGTATGAGACACTGCACCCAGCCTTTTGCCCATTTTTAAATTGTGTTGCATGTCTTCTTGTTATTGAGTTATAAGTGTACTTTATACATTCTAGATCCTAGTGTTTTGTCAGATATGTTTGGCCACTATTTTTTCCTAGTCTGTGGCTTGCCTTTTCATTTTTGTAATAGTGGGTTGTTAAGAATGTCTTAGTCTGCTTGGGCTGCTATAACTGCCTTAGACTGGGTAATTTATAAACAACAGAAATTTATTTTTCATAGTTCTGGAGGCTGAGAAGTCCAAGATCAAGGTGCCATCGTACTCAGTGTCTGATGAGGGCTTTCTGTCTGCTTCATAGATGGCACCTTCTTGAGGTGTCTTCACAGGACAGAAGAGGCAAGGCAGCTCTCTGTGCCTCTTTTATAAGGGCACTAATATCATTCATGAGGGCAGAGTCCTTCTGACCTTATCACCTCCTAATAGCCCCACCTTCTAATGCCATCACCTTAGTAATTAGGATTCAACTTATAAATTTTGGGGGGGACACAAACATTCAGACCATAGAAAAGTACAAAAGGTATTAATTTTGATGAAGTCCAATTTATTGATTTTTTCCTTTATCACTTGTACTTTTTGTGTCCTATGTAAGAAATTTTTGCTAATCTCAAAACCACTAAGATTTTCTCCTATGTTTCCTTCTGTAAGTTTTTAAAGTTTTAGGTCTTAAGTTTTGATGTATGATCCATTTTGAGTTAATTTTTATATATGTTGTCAGGTATGGATCCAAGTTCATTTTTTTGTATATGGTTCTCCAATTCTAGCATTTTGAATAAATTTGTATCATCTATTAGTATGTGTGCTAGGATGAACTTGGTATCTGCTGGGCCACTGACTAGTTATGTGACCTTTTTCAAGTCACCTTGACTTTCTGAATCTCAGTTTAAAAATCTGTAAAATGGCAATAATAGTTATTGGCCCTATTTATCTGACAAGGTTGTCGTAACAATCAACTTGAGATAAATAATATCATTTGTGATTTTTTTTCTCTGAAAGGTTGGAAACTTGGCAGTTGATTCCTTCCTGACCATCACCCCCACACTCAGGCACCTCTTAGACATTTCTTGAATCTGTTGTCTCCTCACTGTTCCTGCCCCAACTGTCCTGGTTAAGATCAGACTCTTCTCTCACCTAGATGGTTGCAATGTCCTACTAACTGGTCTGCTGCTTCCAGGGTCTTGCTGCCCTCAGACCTGACCTCTCTGCTGCTCCCAGGGTGATCAATCAAACCTTATTGATCATGTAGTCTTCGGCTTACTCTGCATCATCTGCAAAGCCAAGTCCAAGTTCTAGGTCTTACATCCAGGCCCTCCGTGCTTCGGCACTGCCTATCCTCCAACCTCCTCTCTCACTGCTCCCTGCCTGGCATTTTACCTGCTGGAGCACACTTCCTCCACATCGCCTAAACACACACACACACACACACACACAAGCACACACCCTTGCCATTGTTCACTTCTATGAATCTGGACCCCAGCTTTAAGATTTGCTACTTCTGTGTGTTCTCTGTGCCTTCCTCTATGCCCAGAGTGTCACATCGCCTTTACCACATTGCATTATAAGTACCTACTTGTGTCTCTCCCAACAGAATGTAAACAGCTCAAGGGAAGACACTCTTCATTTATTCATTTTTATTTCTTGACATCCAGCATATAGTCTGGCCCAGAGTAGAACCAAGAGTTGTTTGAAGAACTAAACATGGTACTAGGAAAGGGATGACTATTACTATGAAGAATTATAGCACTTTGGTGCAGAAATGGCTCTTGGAAATCATTCAGGTCAGCATTTCCTCATCCCGATTGAGAACCAGAGACTGTAGACTTTGTGCCCTTGTGTCCAGAATGAGGGAAGGCAGAGGGGAAAGGATGGGAGTTAGTGTGAGGCCTTAACGTTTCACCTTGGCAAAAACCATCAGTGGTGCTAAATTGGGAGGTGGGAGGTGAGGGGAAGGTTATTAAGGGCAGTATCTGAGGATAAGACTGTCTAAGGTAATCTTAGTATCCCCCCACAAATTGCTTGTTAAAAAGAAAAATAAAAACTATAGGGTGCTTGTGCAACAATGTAAATGTACTCACTCTCACTGAATTATACACTTGAGATGGTTACGCTGATAAATTTTTATGTTATGTATTTTTACCACAATATTTATAAAAATCACAGACAAGGGGAAAAACTATACCGTACAAAATGTGGACAATAAATGCTTACTCAAGTGATTAAAATGAATGTCACTGATAAAGGGCAAATGGACGCATGAGCCTCTGAATGTGACGTGTGAGAAGGGCCCACTAGCACTTGTGTGGTGCTCTGGCAAAAATGCATGACCTCAGTCTACTCGTGAGGCATCATCGGACAAACCTCATTAAGGGACATTCTAAACTGTAACTGGCCTGCATTCTTTAAAAAAATACCAATATTATAAAAGATGAAGACACTGAAGTGATATGACAACTAAATGTAATACATGATCCTGGGTTAGATTCTGTACTGGAAAAAAAGAAATTTCTTTCTTTTTTAAATTTCTTTTTTAAAAATAAAGCACCTTATTGAGACAACTGGCAAACTTGGAATGTAAAGTGTAGATTAGATAAAAAGTATTAGGTCAGTGTCCTGAATTTAATAACTATACTGTGGTTATGGAAGAGATCGTCCTTGTTCTTAGGAAATATATACTGAAATATGTAGGGGAAAGTGGCATGATATGTACAGCCTACCCTCAAATAGTTCAGAAATAACAAAAGTTAGTGAAAAAGCACATTTTCACTTTTTTTGGTCTTGAATTTTTCATTAGATCCTTTAATGTTCAGTTTCTGAACACAGATTTGGAATTTTTTGCTGGTTACGTATTGTGCCTCTTGAGACATGTTGGATTTTCTTGTCATTTTGACATGAAAATGTTAAAAATGGATGACTGTATAAAAGACACAGGAACCCACTGTACTGTTCTTGTAAACTTTTGTGTAAGTTTGAAAGTATTTTAAAACAAAATTTTTTTATATTGCCTTTGGATTGATTAAATAAATGTTGCTATCTCCATACAAGGGTGTACTTGGCAGGCATGATAAGAAATATATTTATTGGCATGAAAATAAGTTCATGATATATGACTGATTGAAGATAGCAAGTTGCTGTAGGATCTCAGTTTTATTATAATAGAACAAAATAAAAATCTCCTTTCCTAAGAAAAGGTCTGGCAAGATGTACACCAAAATGTTAATTCTGGTAATTTCTGAGTTATAGGATAAAGGGTGATTTAAATTTTCTTCTTTTTATCTATACTTTCTATTTTTCTACAGTATTCATGTATTAATTATGTAATAAAACTTAATTATTTAAAAATCATGAAGAAACAAATGACAAAAAAGCTTTAAAGCCACCTAAATTCTTGGACGGATGTTGAGACTCTGTGAGCTGAGGTACCTGCCTTATTTAGTAACCTTTCTAGGGCAGAGGCTTCAAGTTCTTTCAACTTCCAATAACACAGTGTGGTGATTAAAAAAAAGAAAAACTCTTTATGCTCCATCCACTGTTTCCTCCAATTTTGCCTTCTCTAGATACGAAGGCTTCAGAGAGTGGTTTCTGGCACATTTGGTATTCTAAATTGTTTTCCGTGTATTTGAGTATTTTCTGCCACATGGTTTAAATAGGGTTTTGAACTGCTGGACTTGTCCATAACTAGTTAATAATTGCAAAATGCTGGATGTTAGGGACTTCGTGGAATGCTGTGGGTGTAACTGGCATCACCCAAACACTTCTTAGCTTCCGTTCTTACTTTTTCTCAGCAGGCCCAGGAATGATTACTGTATTCCTGACCTGCTTAATTTCGAGGGCTTGAACTATCTAATAGCCATTTTTCAGAGACGCTTTCTTTGAAATCTGTCATTAGCAACTCCAGCAAAGGAAGAAAGCACAACAGTTGTGATATCACTAGTGTGTAGATTCAGTTTCTATCTCATCGAAATCTCTCTTTCAGAGCCGTCTTTAATGGTTCATTCTGCTTCTTGATGTCTGAAAAAGCGGATCATCATCTACCACATTTACCCTTTAAGATTGTATTTTCCTGTTAATTGAGCATAATGGCACGGTCTTCTTATTTTTACTCAAACTGTTTTAATGAATTTGCTTCACGTCCTTCATATTTTTTGTCTTGAATTTTTTATTGGATCGTTTAACGTTCAGTTTCTGAACACAGATTTGGAATTTTTTGCTGGTTATATATTGTGCCTCTTGAGACATGTTGGATTTTCTTGTCATTTTGACATTGATTTACCAGAATGAACTTCCTGGGAGAACACTCTTGCAAAGAAATTGTTCTGCTCTGACAGTAGATGATTTTCATTATTATTTCCCTCAGTTTGGGAACCCAGTGCATGCACGCTGAAAATTGCAGTAGTGGTGATCTGCAGCCATCTGGGTCTGGGCATTTTCCTAATGTGAACTATTGCTAGCTCATTATGTGAGCTTGTTATATTTAGAGCTAGGCAACTTGGTTTGTAAATATCACTTTTTTATATTGGTATATTGCCAAGGGGCAAGTGAACACAGTATGGGGTAAAGCCTTACTTAGATATTTGCTCAATCTCACATCTGACTAGAGCTTAGTTCTGAGAAATTTTTCTTGTTATCTATGATATCATTTGTCTTTTAAAATAAAGTCAAAATGTGCCTAGATTCAACAAAAAAGTAATCAAAGGAAAAACTCAGTGTTCTTTAGGTCATGGTTGTTTGAAATGTGAGATTGTTGGAAAACGTTCCTTTCCATTTTTATCTTAATGGTCTTCCATCTGTTGTGGAAACAAAATAGCTTATATATTCAAATAAATTTATTTATCTATGAGGTCATTCCCTCTAGGTTTGGAATAATATTCTTCTTGAGGTGCTTGAAAATCCTAGACCTAAATTATACTAAGATAGAAAATGGGACAAGCTCACACAGGTATAGCCATGCAGAACGATAGGTTACTGAGGCAGAAATCTATCAAGAGAGTGTGGTGTTCCTTTATAGTGAAGAACCCTAAGATTCATCAATAGCCTCAAGGACTGGAAGGAGTTGGTGGGGGCACCTGCTTTTCCTGTAGGTGCTATTACTATGAAATACTGACCTCTGTGAGAGGTGGAAGTCAGTCAGCCAGGAAAGGTCCAGGTAACCATCCTTTGAGCGCTTCCTTGAACATCTCTGGAAGCCACAGCTTTCACCTCGGCTGCTGCCACCCACCCCAGCTCTCATCATCTTGGCAGTCTCCTAACTGCTGTCTCTGCCCTCCCACTTGCCTTCACCTGTCCGTTTCCTAAAGTGTCCATCTTGAAATGAATACGTGATCATGCCACTGCCTGCCCCCAACAGCATGGCTTCCCATTCTCTTAGGATAAAATCCAGTTTGTACCTGATGAGCCCAGCCTCTCTATCCTGCCTCGTCCACGACTTTTCTCCTTTCCTGTGCTCTAGTCCAGCCACAAGGCCTCACTGGCCTTCCTCAGAAGCTCTCTGCTCTCACCTGCCTTTGTCAAGCTCGGGCTCCTTTGGTACAGCATCTCATACAACCATATGCAGTCATCCCTTGGTATCTGCTGCGGATTGGTTCCAGGACCCCCTGCAGTTACCAAAATCCAAGGATGCTCAAGTCCCTGATATAAAATGGTGTGGTATTTGCCTATAACCTACGCACATCCTCCTGTATACTTTAAATCATCTCTAGATTACTTCTACTACCTAATACAATGTAAATGCTAAGTAAATAGTTGTTATGCTGTATTGTTTTTAAAATTTGTATTCTTTTTATTGTTGTGTTGTTATTTTTTTAAATTTCCCTGAATAGTTTCTATTCAAGGTTGGTTGAATCTGTAGATGCAGAACCTATAGGTATGCAAGGCCAACTGTATGTCCACTTTCCTGCAGAACATTCACATTTAATTTGTAATGAAGTATTTGATATTGTCTTTCTTTGATTAGTGTAGGATCCACCAGAGAAGAGAACCTATTATCACTGTGGTATCACCAGCACCAAAACCCCAAATATGGTTAAATTAGTAAAACTTAAGATGAAGTCTAAGATTGATTTATCAATTTCTTTTGAGGAAATCTTAGCTCCACAAATTGGTTATACTTGAATCATTGCCACCAAGGGAGCAAGTAAGACTTCCACTGTACCTCTTGAGTAAATTCGTCTTATGACAGTGCAGCAAAAATTAGTTCCATTCTCTAATATTTGCTATGCAAATTGCATTGGCTTAAACTTCCTCTGGCTCAATTGCTGGACCCATCCCTTCTCCCCTCCAAAGTATCCCTCAGCTCTTCTTGGAAGTTCCTAAAGTGCAGCAATTGCCACCCCTCATCCATCTGGTTCTTTCCCTCTTGCCCTGCTCCCCTTGTTCTGATGTCCATGGCCCTTGACACTGCCTGAGGGAATAGTACAGTGGCTTTCATTGACAGTCACCACTGTCCACGCCCCTGCTGGTTACCAGTGTCCTGACACAAGGGGTCTTCTTAAAATAAGAGAAAAGTCTGGCCCAAGGCAAAGTTTCAACCTCTAGAGACCAAAACTGCTTGCAAAGTTCAAAAGACAAGCAAACAACAAAAACCACAAAAATCTTTAGGGGCCAGAAATTAGCTAGGACATATAAAATACCCACTGCCTTATTTAATTATCACAAAAATCCGCAGGTCTATGTTAGTATGTCCATTTTAGAAATGAGAAAAACTGAGGCTCTAGGACATTGAATAATTTATTGAGGGCCAGGTGTGCGGGCTCGTGCCTGTAATCCCAGCACTTTGGGAGGCTAAGGTAAGAGGATGGCTTGGGAGGGGATGGGTAAATTCACACCTAACAGGCACAATAATTTTGAGTCAAACTGTACAAAAGCAATTTATGTAACCAAAATGTTTGTATAATATTCTGAAATTTCAAAATTAAATTAAATTTAAAAAAAAAGAGAATCGCTTGAGGTCAGGAGTTCAAGATAAGCCTGGGCAACATAGCGAGACCCCGTCTCTTAAAAAAAAACAAATTAGCCGGAAGTGGTGGCACGCACCTGTTGTCCAAACTACCAGCTACTCGGGAGGCTGAGGTGGGAGGATCGCTTGATCCCAGGAGTTCAAGGCTGCAGTGAGCTATGATAGTGCCACTGCACTCCAGCCTGGGTGAGAATCAAAAAAACCAAAAATGTATTGAGGTCACACAGCAGGAGGGCCGTATTTCAAACCCAGACCTAATGACTTTAAACTTTTAACCAGTATTCTGTACTACATGATGACATTAATAGAAATGGCTGACATACAATTTATTTCCATTAGTCTTCCTAGGTTCTATAGGCCCAAATCATTCTGTGGTGATAATATCCAAATAGGCTTGATTGAAGACAAGTTATTTACATTAAGACACACAGAGTACATTCTTAAGTGTTAGTTTCATCTTAATCTCTTAACTTTATAATGCTCCCATTCAAGGTATTTTCTCCCCAGGTCTCTATTTCTTTCTTTTTTTTTTTTTTCTGGAGACAGAGTTTTGCTCTGTCTCCCTGGCTAGAGTGCAGTGGTGTCATCATGGCTCACTGCAACTCAAACTCCTGGGCTCAAGTGATCCTCCTGCCTCAGCCTCCCAGAGTGCTAGGATTACAGGCGTGAGCCACCAAGCCCAGCCTCTATTTCTTAATGTCTGTATTTCTCATTATAACCACATAACCTAGGAACACCGCACAGTCAGAGACCTCCTTGTGCAGGCTCCCAAGGCCTGATTTACCCTTCAGCTGCCCCCGTATGACGCTCCTTGAGGATTCGGCACAGTCACGGGTTCGTGCTGCCAGGCCTGTGTTTATTCTTAGTTGAGGGGAGTGTGGGGATGGACTTCCTGCCAGAATCCTGCCCTGGCATTCCAGGTAACTGACCACAAGCTGTGGCCCATTCTCTGCTATTTATAGCGAGTGACAAAAATAGCCTCACCCTTCTGAAAGGTGTACCTATGCCATCTGCCCACTGGCCTCCTACCTCCTGACAGGCGCTTTTGCTCCCGACCTCAGGAGGAGGCAGGGCGGTGTCCTTACGCAGACCCAGAGGCGCCTGGTCCCTCATGCGCACACACACCTCCTGCTCCAGAGGCACCCAGAGCCTGGGCAGGCACAAGGCAGGGCTTCAGCACAGGGGTCGAGGCAGAACCTAGTTTGGCCCTGAGGAAAAGACAGGAACCTGGGGAGAGGTGAGTGGGGAGAAGGTAAGACCGAGCCCCATTGTTGGAATTGGGTACAAAGTCAGGGTAGGGTCCTGGGCGCTACTCATCTGATTCTGTCCTCCAGCCTGGGCTGGGGCTGAGTCTGGGGCTGGGGAGGTTAATGGACCCAGCTGAAGGGGCTGCAGTGTGGGGCAGAGTGTAAACACACCCTGCCCCTTCTAGTGTGTGACCGTGAGCAACTTACTTCATCTCTCCAGGCGGTTTCCTTATCTGAGGGGATAGTGCTAGAGGAGAAACTCATGCTCAGGTATGTGCATCAGAATCACCTGGGGAGTTTGTTAAAATAGGGGTGCCTGGACCCCTCCTTGTGGGTTGATTGGAAGGTCCGGGAGGATGGTGCTGAGGATCTGTGCATTCCCCAGTTTCCCCGGGAGATTATGATGCACATCAGCGTGGGGAGCCCCTGGACTAGGGGTCTTCTAGCTCTAACGTCCCTTCATTCTAAAGTTTTCTAAATCAGGGATAAGAAAGCATGGAAGACAGGCATTCACCTCACGTGATGATTGGGCAGAATCAGACACTTTATCAGTCGCTAGTTACATCCCAGGAAATCGTCTGGGAGCTTATTCAAAGCCAGTTTTCTATGTGGAAGTTGAAACTCTGGGCTCAAGTTCATCCCGCCTATCTTCTCTCCTAGGCGGTAGCTCCCTCTCCCTTGGTTTAAGTATCATCTCTCTCGGAGGTCACAAACTGGGGGCATCGAGAGACAAACCTAGACAGGTTACACTTGAGTTTTATTTAGCCTGCCCAGTATTTTTTATCATAAAATTCTGAATTTGCGCGTTTGCTTTCCAGTTCACATGGGCCCACCACTCCCGACTCGCACACCCTGCCAGCTTCCGCCCTTGCCATTGCCTGCGTGGCTCTGATTTGAGACCTAATTCAGTCTCTTAACCCTTGCTTCCAGCTCAAATATCGCTTCTGAGCTCCAGACCCGTATATCCACATGCCTCCTGGGGAGAAAATCCAGTTTGTGTGCTTAAGGGCAGGCCTGGCCAGTAGTGCAGGGCTAAATAAATGTGAGTTAGTGATATCATTATTCTTGATGCTCACCTCTTCTTAAAATCTCACAGGCACAGCTGGACCTTTTTAAAACCGAACTCGTCATATTCCTTCCTCTCCTTTGCCCCAAGCCTCTCCTCCGCGTTCCCTCTTTGCTCATTGCCTAAGACTGGGAGTTGTCCTGGCTCCGTCCTGTCTTTCACTTCAACTTACCACCACAAATTCTGCAGAATCTCTCCAGAATCCAGCCATTTTTTTCCATCTTGGCTGTCACCACCTAGTCCGAGCCATCATCATCTTTGCCAGGACTGCGGTAGGGGCCTAACTGTTCTCCCTGCAGACATTAATTTTCCATTGTAACGCATTGTTCAATCTGAGGCCACAGGTCATTTTACTAAACAAACCAGATCTTGCTGGTTTGTTTAGATCTTGCTCTCCCTTGCATCATACAACCCATTTATTGGCTTCCCATTGCCCCAGGATACATTCTTTTTTTTTTTTAGCATCTCCTTCTGTCACCAAGGCTGCAATGCAGTGGCATCATCATAGCTCACTGTAGTCTTCAACTCCTGGGCTCAAGCGATCCTCCCACCTCAGCCTCCTGAGTAGCTGGCACGCACCACCATGCCTGACTAATTTTTTAAATTTTTTGTAGAGACAGGGTCTCGCTATGTTGCCCAGGCTGGTCTCGAACTTCTGGGCTCAAGTGATCCCCTGCCTCAGCAACCCAAAGTGCTGGGATTACAGGTGTGAGCCACTGCACCCGACCAAAATCCAATTCTTTAACAGGACCTTTCCGGGTCTGGGTCCTGCCTCCTCCCCAGCCTCCTCTGGCGGTGTGTGTTCCACCCATCTGGGACTTCTGTGATCTCTGGGGTGTGCCATACTCTCTCTGGCCTCTAGGTGGGCCTCACACACTCCATTTCGCCTCCTGGAAGATTTCCCCCTCCTACTGTTCACTTGGATAACTGCTACAATTTCTTCCTGTCTCAGTTAGCTGTCACGTCGCCCTAGACCAAGTCAGGCCCCTGCTAGATCTTGCAGAGCCGCTGTGCTTTCCCTGGCATTACTTTCATCACACTGCATCACGACTGCATCCGATGGTTGCTTCCTCTCTAGACTAAGGCTACACATGGGCAGGGACCATCGCCATCTGGCTTGTTCCCTGCTCTGTCTTCTGTGCCTAGCACATGCTTGGAATATAGTAGGTACACAATAAATGTTTGTTGAGGAAAGGAAGAAAAGGAGAGGAGAAGAAGGAGGAGAGAACGGACTCCTGATTTTTCTCTTCTCTGCAACAAGGAAGGAACACAGCTAACATCTTGCCAAAGGAGAGAACGAGAGCTAAGAACAAGACACATCCCCACCCCCAACCCATTTACTGAGAACTCCTGAGGGCAGGAATTCTCTCTTGCTCAAAGATGTATCCTCAGCGTCTAACAAAGAGCAGGTGCGCAATAAGGATGTTGAATGAATGAATCATTCTAAGAACTTCTTGACCTATACACTATAACCAAAGGTATAACCAGCAGGAAACTGCTGTTTTTTTAGAATAAGACTTGAGCAACTACTTGACTTTTTAAAATTAGGTACATATATATAAACTTTTATAAAAATTAAAACCTAAAAGAGAAAACAATGGAAAAATTCTTACTGGGGACCCTATTGTTACCACCAATCAAATCGGGGTTATGAACTTGCAGACTGGGGTGTATTGTCTAGATGTGATGACACTGTTCCAAAGTAACAGGGCCATCAAAAGAAAATGCAATTCATCCACTGGACTAAAGTGTAGATTTTGTTTTCATCATTTAGAAATCCAGAAGGGAGAGAAAATGTGAACTTTGCATCAAGAGAGCCCAAACTTTGGTCCAAGCCTACCACTTAATGCGTTCATGCCTTTGGAAAACTTATTCAACCTCTCTGCTTTATTTTCTTCCCTGTAAAATAGGGGAAATGAGACTTGCCTTGCAGAGTTGTTTTGAAACTGAATATAAAATGGGTTGCACCTAGCACAGGCCTGACACATACCAGGTGCTCAGTCGAGAGCATTGTTTAAACTGACTCCTGCCTTTTAATTATTTAAAAGTATCATGGCTGGGCTCACACAGAATACAGGAGCTCATGAAATATTGCTCTTCTGGTGGGAAGAGGCAGTATTTCTTTACTGTCCTATCTCTAAAAGAAAGAAGATGACAATGGCAGAGAATAGAAAAGTAATAGCAACAGGGAGGCATGGGGAATGAAAACAGAGGAAGTTGGTTCTCACTGGATCTTGGAGTCGTGCTGAAAAGCAAGGCTCTTCATGTGTCCCCTTTCCCTCTGCTATAAACTGAATGTTTGTCCCCCCCCATCAAATTCGTATGCTGAAACCTAATCTGCAATGTGCGGGTATTTGGAGGTGGGTCCTTTGGGAGGTGATTAGGTTACTGGATAGAATTAGCACTCTTACAAAAGAAACCAGAGAGCTCCTTCACCCCTGTCTGTCTGTCATCTGTCATCTGTCGGGTGAGGACTCAGCGAAAAGGAAAAGACTCTCTGTGAACCGGGAGGCGGGTCCTCACCAGATACCAATCTGGCGGCACCTTGATCTTGGACTTCCCAGCCTCCAGAACTGTGAGAGCTAAATCTCTGTTGTTCATAAGCTCCCCAGCCTGTGGTATTTTCGTTATAGCAGCCCGAATTCGGAGACACCCTCCCATGGTATTTGTGAGGAAGGCTCCTAAGGGAGCGCGGCCAGAGGCAGGACCCCCATGGGCGGAAGAGGGAGCTGGGTTATCCAGCCTGCTCACCTCTCCAGTGCTTTTTTTTTTTTTAAATGAAATTCACATTCTGTCATTTAAAAAATAACATTTTTTCTCATTTCAAGGGCAAATCATGTTTGTTTGGGACATACAAACAAAAAAGAAAAGAAAAGAAAAGAAAATTAACTGAAGTTCCACTGCCAGATAACTCCCAAAAACATTTCGCAGTCTATCTTTTCAAAGTTTTTTCTAGGCAATAAACACATAAACCAACATGTTCTTGTATAACAAATGAGATCACATGGGGTAGTGTATACTGTTCTGTAACCTGATCTTTTCTATTGAACATCTTTCCATGTCAGTATCTGGACATATCTAATGGCATCATGGGTGACATTGGTGGGCTCTGAGGGTGACTGGCCACAGGACACTCACGGTGGGTGCCTTCCCTGAGTGGAGACTTGTTGCTTGTTTCTGTTTCTCCTCCATGAACAACTTTGTAGTGAAACCTTTATACAACCCCTAATTGTTCCTTCACAGTGAACCCTCACGTTCAATCTTAATTTTTTCAAGAAAACAAGACAGTAAGACAATGCGATTAAAATGTTTAAATCAGAGGCGGGCCTCTTTGGTGCAGAGGAGGGGATGGGCTGCAACTCAGCACTATGCTTTTTATTTCCGATTCTGTTCAGCCTCCGAGTTTGATCTCAAGTGCCACCTCATTCCTATTTGACAAATGTAAAAAATGAACAAGGTGCAGCCCCTGTCATTAAAGAGATTAAAATCTAGTAGCAGAAATAAGAGACACAACAATTTATCATCTCTAATAAATGAGTTTTCTCTCTCATTTAACACAAAAGTACCTGACTTTTTATCATGAGAAGCAAGGACAAGATGGATATAATTATATTAATAATAGCCAATGCTTAATGAGAACTTACCATGTACGTTTAGGAACTATTAATTTATTAAATGGTATACATTCATCATTTAATTATCACAGTCAGCCTATGAGGTAGGTGCTGTGGTTACGAACTTTAGATTATTGTAGAAACTGAGGTACAGGGAAGTTAAGTAACTACTCGAGGTAATTCACTTGGGCACCATATGTGGCAGAGCTAGATTTGATTGAAGGCCCTTTGAGGCTAGAGCCCTCTACCACTGAAGGCAACGTGGATTAAGCATGTGATTTAACCTTCTAGGTACTGTGGCCTGAAAACCAGCTTGTTGATGTCCCCCATGGTTGGGTTCATGGTGACCAATCAGTGTACCTACCACACACCCATCAGTTTTCCTCAGATCCCAGTGGCTGCCTTGGCTGTGGAGAAAGTGGGGCACTCCAGCGTGCATTACCGACTTGCTCTGTTTCCACCTAAGCCCACCAAGGAGTCACCTTTGGTAGATCACCATGACCTCAGTGATGGCTTTTTCTTTGGCCATCCCAAGTTGGCACAGTTTGATGCTTTGGCCTGTGCCACCGGCTCTTCAGTTCATGTCTTTGTGAATCCAGCCACCAGCAAGCCAATGGGCCTTCCGGAAGACTTCAGGGGGGGCCTCCTAAAGCTCATGAACCCAGCGTCAGTATGAATCATATATATTGAACATGGAATTGTGCATGTCATAAAATAAAGTTTAGATTATTCTTAAACGGTTTCTTTTGATTCCCTTGTATATATTTTTGCCTTGAAAACAACTGTTGATTCCTTAAAAGTTTTTATAACAGAGTTATCTAGCTTCATTGATCAAGGGCTTCCTTGCATCAGGTCTGGGGTTTTGCTTTCCCCACACTATCCCCCAAGTCCTCCCAACTCCCTAATTTGGCAGGTGCTGCTTGACCTCCCTTTTGCAGAAGATGTGAACTTTGGTGCTGGTAAAGCCACGTTTCTTTCATGTGTCTAAAACAACAAACCAACAAAGTTTTGACACTTTTCTGTTAAATCCATAACCTCAACCAGTCACTCACGCCATGGGTTGAAGTCTAGAAGTAACTATGCAGAAAACAAATCTTTGATGCTGAAATACATAAGGACCATACTTTGGGGTTGTAATAAACATGGCTGCCATTTACTGAGTGCTGACTACACGAGTGCTCATGGTCATTACCGCAGTCGATCCTTATGACTGCCCTATACCGTGGGTGATATTATCACCATTTTTCAAATGAGAACATTGAGGCTTTAAAGAGGACAATTGGAGTCAGGGGAAGGGGTTCCAGTCCAAGGTCCGTCTCCACCTCAATGCTACAGGGAAAACTACGGATTTAATCTCTCCAGGCCTCAGTTTCCTCATCTGGAAAACATGATCCCTAGTGACCTTTTCCAGTTGGATTCATGAATAATTTTGAGTGTATGGAGACTCTTGGTCTTCTGTGGAATGAGTTCCAAATCCCTCCCCCATATAAACATCTTTGGGATACCCTGACCAAGATACAAACAAATGCCAATTTCTATTCCTTTGCCATTAAGGCCATTCAATTTGGCCTAGTAAGAGATCGATTTTGAGGTTTTAGAAACACTTCACACAATAATTCTAAAACTTGGAAAGACCATTAACCAGCAGGCTGGTGTTTGCAGCCATTGATCCATCTGACCTCTGGCACTTGCTATGCTCAGAAAGGGCAACAGGGAGTGATCCTTTTATTTGTGTGTCACTTTTCAGTCCCCGAGGTTCTTGCACATGTACTATCTCACCTCATCTGCCTAACTACTCTGAGAGCTGGATATTATTACTATTACTATTATCACCACTGTACGATCAGAACAGGCCAAGATCAGCACTCTTGAGTGGCAGAGCTGAACTCGAATCCAGCCAGGCCTTTGGCCTGTCCATGCCACCAACTTTGCATCACATCACAGTGGTCCTGAATTTTTAAATGACACCATTGCTCTGCCAACAATTTTTAAAAAATTGTGCTGATAGTAGTGTGGTTTCACCAAGAGTCTCTTAAACAGGAGGCAACGTAGTGGGGTGCTTATGAGAGGGGGGTCTGCCATTAAAGAGATCTGGATTTGTATCCTGCATCTGCCATTTCTAAGTAGGGGAATCGCATGTCTCTGTGCCTCCCCCAATACTTTATAACTTATAAAGACCAGAAGTTCATGCCTTACATGGGCTGGGAACTCCAAGATCAGGGCTGTGGCAGGTTTGGTATTTGGTGAGGGCTGCTCTCTGCTTCCAAGATGGTGCTTGCTGCTGTGTCCTCATGTGGCAGAAGGGTAGAAGGGCAAAAAAGGGGCCCAGCTAGTTTCTGTGAGTCCTTCCATAAGGGCACTAATCCCACTCGTGAGGGCAGAGCTCTCATGAATTAATCACCTCCTAAAGACCTCACCTCTTAGTACTATCGCATTGGGTCTTAGGTTCCAGCACATGAATTAAGGGGGACACACACATTCAAACCATGGCAGTGTATGTAGACATCCTGGCCTACATGTGCAAATTGAGTCCACCTTCAACAGCTGCTCGTTGGCCATCCTTTGGGATTAGAGGTGCATATACCTGCCATGTTGCCTGCCCTTTGGAAGATGTACCTGGGAAAGAAGCCGACCCAAGCTCTAGAAGAGGCGTGGGTCACTTGGGCAGGGAATTCTAGGGTCTTATGGGGACTTGGAGCATGGTCTAGGAAGGAGAGGCACTCTGAGTTAGCAAACCCCTTTGGCCCCTGGGTAGGAGCATAGCCAAAAGAAGAGTGGAATGAGTCTTCCTGAATCCCAAAGTGGGCAGGGCTGATTGCTCAGGATTTAGGGAGATATTGATTAAAGCTGCTTTCTTTCATTGGCAAAGGTGTCCTGGTCTAGACGATCAATTACATAGTCGCCTAATTTAAGAGTTGTGTGACTTTGGGCATTACGTCCCCTTATAGTTCCCTGATTTGTAAGATGGGGAAAACAATACTCTGGTAACTACGAGTGCCACTCACCAGTGTTTTCAGCCTACGCCTGCTGAGCAACAACAGCAGGATTGCACCTCCCTGCCCTCTTGAAGTTAGATGTGGCCACATGACTTGCTTTGACCAATGTCAGTGAGCATGAGTGGCAGGGGTCACTTTCAGGAGGCAGCATGTGATTGCCTGTGTCTGGCTCTCCAGTGGATATGGGTGCACATGGAGATGCCCTGCTGAACCCCGACAGCGCAGCTGCCATGGACAATTGGCCCAGGCCACAGCTGGCTTTGCAAAAGCAAAAATTAAACCTCTGTTGCTTTAAACCACTGAGATGTTCAGTTTCTCTGGTACTGCAGCAAAACCCAGCTTATCCTCTCTCTTACAAGTACCAGCCTCCTAGGGCTGTTGTGAGGGTTACATGAGAAATGTACGGAAGTTCTTGGCATAGTGCCTGGTACACAGCTATTAGTATTTATCCGAGGAGATATGAAATGCTTATGTGCACCCACTATACAAACACCTTTGAGACAGGAAAGTAGCCAATCCTTACGTTCATTTTCTTTGGTGTGCTTCTGTGCATTTTCTATTTTATATGAGAGAAATTATAGAGGTACTCAAAGCACATAGGGTGGTGGGATGCACTATACCTAGGGTATGTGTCCCCAGCCACGGACCCTGGGACTGACCAGAATTGAGAGTGGGGATGGCTTATTTGGAAATAGCCCCAAGTTCATGTAAAACCTCATGAGTTTAAGTAGTTAGATGACACACTCTTTCCAGTGCTCAAATGTTTAATACTTCAGTGTGAGCTAAAGCAGTGACCATCATGGCACTCGTTGGTTTTTAGTGGGAAATTCTAGCACCATAAAGATCATTTTAAGACTACAGAGAGAGCCAAATCTCAATTGCATGTTCTTGGAGGAAGCTGGGATTTTATTATAAAAGTGGCAAAATAAATCTAGAGGGACTAAAAACCAAAAAAATCCCATCAGCCATTCTATTTCATTCCACAAGACATTTCAGCTGAGCTGCTAACAAGTCGCCACATAGGTACTATTTGCTGGGCACTTCTGAGCAGACATGACTCGTGCATTTGCTAACAAGGGAACAACTACAGTAATCCAAGCAGGGGAAGAAAACCTTCAGGTATCACAGATTTTCTAACTACATTTTTGTTATACTCGAATTCATTTGAAAACTTACAGTAAGAGACAAGAGGTACAAAATGTGTGTTCATGTTTTCCTTGGACAGACTATGGCTCCTAGCAATTAATGCTTTTAGTCACATTAAGCATTAAATAATGCTTTGTGACATTACAGTATTTCCCATTACAAATCGATTTTGTAGCATTTGTTCATAATCAGACTTGAAATGTTACCTAGAAACGAAATATGTTTTCCTTGAAACAGTCAGACCTTATTAGAAATCTAAGGCTTTACAAATCACCATGTTAACAGTTATATCCCCTAGCAAGGGTTTCCTTTCTTTAAATAGTGTTAAATTCAGCCCCAGAAGCTCTAGTCTCTTTGAGGGTTACTCTTATGTGCACTGACTTGAAGGGAAAAACTTAATGCTCCAAATACATCTAATGTCTTACTATGTATAACTTAATAAATCAGTATTCTCTTTTGGGGGGGAAAATAATGTTAGCACCTTTCTAAAAGTGTTATGCTTATAATTAGATTATACAATATTATTTTCTCATTTTTTAAAAGACAGATTCTCATTGCTTAAAAAAAAAGACGTTGGCCTATTTCTAGGTAAGAGGAGTCATTCCCATTTCCAGACCATATAATCATAGGCTGTGAGTGTGCAAAGAAATACAGGAATTCAGAAATCTGGAAGAGTACAACTTAATTCTAAACAAAGAGATTTTGGAGTAGTAACAGCTGGAGTTGAGTTCTGGCCTTGCCATTTGATCACTGGAATTTTAGGCAAATTACTCAACTTCCCCTTTGGTAAATGTTAGCTATTTTTTTATTTCTTTACAGAATTATTTTTTTCCCCTGAGGGATATTCCCTTTGATGAAAGCTACCAGCCTCTCACTCATTCAGCAAATAGTCACCGAGCGCTTGGTATATGCTAGACCCTACTGTTCCAGGCCCTGGGAAAAAGCAGTAATTCAGACGAACCAGACTACTGCTCTCATCCAATTTCTATTCTAGCTTGGGGGTGGGGTGGGGTGGGCAATGTGAAGACAAGATAATGTCAAGTGGTGCAGCAGGTTAGCTTGAATGGAGGCCCCCCAAAAGATATGTCTACCTTCTAACCTCTGGAACCTGTGAATGTAACCTTATTTGGAAAATATATTTGCAGAAGATATATTTGCAAAGATATATATTTGCAGATATAACTAAGGATCTCGAGATGGTATCATCTTGGATTATCCAGGGGGGCCCTAAACCCAAAGACAGGTGTCCTTCTAAGAGACACACTGAGGAGAGACATAGAGAAAGCAGGAAAAGGCCCCGTGAAGACAGAGGCAGAGATGGTGCAGTACAGTGATGCAGCCACAAGCCAAAGGACTCCTAGAACTCACCAGAAGCTGGAAGAAACAAGGAGGGTTCTCCTCATGAGCCTTCAGAAGGGAGTGCGGGCCTACTGACACTTGATTTCAGCCTCCAGCCTCCAGACTGTGAGAGTACATTTCTGTCATTGTAAACCACCCACTTCCTGGTAATTTATACAGAAGCCATAGGAAACGAATAAAAATAGTAATGTGTACCAAGAAGAAAATAAAATGAGGACAGGAGAGAGGGACTTAAGTCAGGATTACTTTAAATAGTGGGATCTGGAAGGCCTCATGGAGGAGGTACTGAGTTACCCAAGCATGTGAGATGGGTATTCTGAATCTCAGGGTATAGCAGGTGCAAAGGGCCCAATCTGGGGATGACCATGGTGTGTTTGACGACTAGAAAGAAAGTCAGTGGGGCTGGAATATTGGGTGGGTGGGTGAAGGGGAGAGTGGTAAGGAGGTAACGTAATGAGGTAGGGTAGGGACCAGATCCTACAGGCCTCCCCCTGTGGGGCCCCGTAGGCCCAGGTAAGAAGTCTGAGTTTTCCAATTGAAACCTGTCTCAGGAAGATCTTAAGTTGAAATGACCTGCAGATTCCCTAACTGCATAAAGAAAGGACGTTAAGTATATATATTCATTAAGTACTAAATATGAGTATATTCTGAACATTCTAGCAATTGGATTTAAAAAAACAGAACCTTTATAATCTTATTCATGGAATCCAATCCCACAGTTTAATTCTGTATGAATAATGTCACAAATGGTTATCTGTAAACACCACAGGACGCCGCAGAAAATCCTTAGGAAGTTTATTTAATCCACTACCTATTTACAAGGTGAAATTTCAATCTGTAAAAGCTGTTTTTGCCAGTTCAGTCAATGGCTCAGAAGATCACCTTGTCCTAATCCCACAGTACAAGCTATTCCAGGGCCAGGTCTGAGGGTTATGGATTCACTGGACTGAAAGGTGTCATTCTAGAATTCTGCTACATCCCACCACTTCATTCTAACCAGTGATCATCGAGGAAACAGAGGGTATTTCTATTCACTATTTCAAAGATCAGAACTACCTTATTTGCATGTCAAGAAAATTTTCTCAAGTTTATTTAAAGTATTTATCATTTTCCTATAGTTGTTCAAGTGTCTGACATTCTTTTCTCTACCTCCCTCTAAATTCCTTTCTTTTTCACATTATCTTTCTTGATTGCTTCTTCTTACAAAAAAAAAAAAAAAAAAAAACCCGAAGATGTGAATTTATTGTGCACATTAGCAGGTCCATACAGAAAAATGCACAGTAACAGCTCAGAGGATAAAGTCAAGAAGGAAGAACCTGAAACATCAGACTTGCTCTGAAATAAGCCTTGCTAGGATAATACCACTATAGCTTAATCAGAACTTTCCCTTACCAACTATTCAACAGTGGCAAATATAAAAAATCTGGTAGTTAAAATACATAGCAGTCACTCATATACTGACCCCCCCACCCCCCCCAACTTCAAACAACAGAGCTTTTTCAAGTTTTATTCTCCTTTAGTTTAAATTTAATGGGAAAAAACTTAAAAAGTCATGTTGTAGCAATGTATCCCCATAGAGAATTGCAATCTACCAAGATTTTAGTGTGTTTTGAGAGAAATCTTACTGGAAGAATAGTGATGACCATTTCCCAGTAAACACTGAGTGAAAAACAACTTTTATACCCCAAGCTGAGGTATAAACTTGTGTTTTTGGGAACACAACTGCTGTAAATTAGACAATTATAGCAACCATCCAAGACAATAAAAGAAGCCTATGACAGTCTGCCATATTATGGTGAGTCTATCAAAGTTCATCATGATTTTTTGTGAGATCTTCCCCATAATTGGTAGCTTGGCTTCCAACAAACATGTTCCAGTTCTCCAATATCTCCTCTTTAGTTAGCTTCTCATCCTGTAGAAGAGAGGAAAGAAATCTGTCATAGAAGCTCTGATAATTGTGAGTAATAACTCATCACGATGCTCATGTTATTTCATTGATGTGCAACGCTTTCAATACTACCTTTAATCATTCAGAAGCTGCTGGGTACCTTCTTCATCTGCCATTACTGCACTGCAAAACTCCACACTGGAAAATCCTCCTGCTATAAGAGCTGTGCTAATGTACATCACATAAGATCCCTGAGTAATTCAGAAGCTAGAATCCACTTGTGTCTACAAGCAGTGTTGGTATTTCCAAAACAGGCCCTGAAGAATTCCACTTCCCTTTTGTGGCCTAACTGTATAACCTGAGAATTTGGGACAATTAGCAAAGTAGGGAAGAGGCAGAACTTTTTTCTAAATTTATTTATTTATTTGGATATTTATCAATAGATACTGAAGTTCTGGGCATTAAAGCTAGAAGTCTGAGCTTGCCTGAGGATGTCTGGGCTTTAAGGGGATGGGCTTCCCTGTGCCTGACACATCACAGGTAAATAAGCTTGTCCTAGGGCAATGTAGGGTATACTTCTTAAATCCATGTCCTGCCCACATCAAAGTTACTGGTTCTCCAATCTTAGGAGATGTGACTTAATTTAAGTCTGTGGCACATACCAGACTATCCAGGGATGTCTGGGCCTAATGACCTCACTGTGGGTTATCAGGGTATTGGCTCAAGTTTGCAGATCTCTACTGTAGAGCAAGAATGAAAAGTCAATAAGGACCTGGCCACACAGGCCAATGCTATCGCCAAAGAAGCAAACAAAACCAATCTTATGTAAATGATATGGTCTCCCTTCAATCAATGACTCCAGAAGAATATGAAATACCTTGTTTTTGTCTGACTCGTACACCAGGTGCCTGGCCTCAGCCTGTGCGTGGTCATAATCTTGAGGGAGGATCCAGTGGCGAATCTCATCTTTGTCCAACTTCCCGTCCTTGTTCAGATCCCGGAATTCATTAAACTGCTCCCGTTCTGACACAACCCAGTCTGGCTCAGGGCCATTCTCCTCGTGGGAAAACATATCCGCTAGAAGGGAAGGTTGTTCTTGGTTATGAAGACAAGAGAGAAGGTAAAAACCAAAAAACTTGACCTCCTGAGTTTGGAAAGGTGATGACCAATCAAGAGACCTAACTCAAATAGCTGGTGGGCAGTTTCTTGGGGATCATAATGCAATAATGTATCCACTATGAAGTCCACATGGTAGAATAGAAAGACCTGAGCTTAGGAGCCTGAAGATGAATCCTGGCTTTTGACTTAGTTCCGCAACCGGGATTAAGTTACTTAGTTCAGTGAGCCTTAAGTTTCCTTATCTGTAAAATGGAGATAAAAATTGATAAATCACAGGGTTATTATGAAGTTCAAATGGGCCATTTACATAAAAGCCCTCTACAACCCAAATGGGCACTATGTAAGTGCCTACATAAAACTAATAGTAATGACCAACATTGAGCACTTTCTATTGTCCAGATACCGTATAAAGTGCTTTGCACACATTTTTTCATTTGATTTTCACACAACTTTATGAAGCAGGTACTGTTATTACTCCTATTTTACAGATGAAAACACTGAGGCAAAGGCTTACCCAATGACCCACAGCCAGTATAAGCTGGAGGCTGCACAGGAACATGGCCACTCTGCTTTTAACTCATGGTCTTAACCACTGTGTTTATTACTATTGTTGTTTATATCATTTCCAAAGGGCTTTCACATATGTCATTTTATTTCATCCTTGTAACAATTCTAGAAGATAGGTCATTATCCCCACTGTACTAAATGGCAAGGAAAGGAAAAAGAAGAAAATGTTTATGCATTGTGTGTTTCATCACTAGGTCTTCTTGGAAAAGAGAGAGACCCTGTGGGCAGTTTCTCTTCAATGGGAGCAGAGCTTGGAAATGTCCAGTGGTGAAGGAGCAGGTAGTGAATGAAGGAAAAAAAGAGGCAAGACCCTTGGCTACAAGGTAGCTGCAGGACAGCCCCACAGCTGACACGTGCACAGAGTTTTTTGACAAAGAGCTGTCCCATATATTAAATAAATCAAACTTCATCCAATCCTGTGAGGATGGGTGCTATCTATTCCCATTTTACAGATGAGAAAACCAAGGCATAGAGTGATCACATGACTCCCCCAGGGTCACACAGCTAGTCAGTGGAGACCCAGGGTCCCTAATTCCAGGCCTTTCCTACTACCACACCACCACCAATTTTCTACTCGTCCCCACCTGAAGAGAAGGCTTCCCTAGAAATGATAAGTCGATACATCGGGTCTCTCTGGCTGCAACTCACTCAGCATTTGATTTTCAAGCACAATGCCTCCACCTCCCTCTCTGACCAGCATAAAGAATGCAATGCTTCTTTTAGGCAAAGCCACTCAAACAGTTCTGCTCCTGACTTTGCACGATTTCAATGCAGAGTTCAGGAGGGCCAGGCAGAGCACACACTTTCAATCAAAAGCACTGCATTGTTTGTTTAAATCAGGCAGCCTTTGCTGTCGGTCTCATTTCATCCCCACTGTCACGGTGAGACGTCCACAGCTTTGAGCGCTTCGTTCGCACGTGCACGAGAGGAAGGCTCTGCTGCTTGCTCGGACGAGGGAGCTGTCAGCAACTGTTATTCTACAAAGGTAGTGCCACCAAGATCACTTTAATTACTGTGGCGAGAGCTACCTGTCTGTTACCAACGACAGACAGGGAACAGTGTTCAGTTCTCAGGATCAAATATAATTTCTAATGATTAGAAGAAACTTTGTTCTTCATTACTGAAGGCACTTGTTCTTGTGTATGGGGTGGCAAAATAATGCAACCACAAAACCAGAGGCTGATGGCAACTTAGGCTCTGGTTTTACATTTAAAGGTAATTAACTGCCTCAATTAAAGATGTGTACAAAAATTATATACATCCCAGCCCTCTTTTCATAGGTCAGCACCTAAATCAAATGACTTTCCAGCTTTTACTTTTATTGAAACTGAGGAAAAGGAGAGCTGTCGTGAGAAGGCAGCCCATAGTTGGAGCCATGTGCCTTAGCAGCTGGCAAGGATCGAATGGACATTCCCTTGTTGCCTGCTCCAGTCCTTTCTGCATGGGAGGCTGGAGGGGCTGGTGGGCTACCGGGAAGGGCTCTAACCAGCAGTCGTGGGTTCTGACCCAAGTGTATTAATTTAACTCTCAGTCAGCTAGTGCTCACAGATTCCTGAAAACATACTTCTTGCTGTTACTTAAGTAAAGCCCTTCAGTACAAAATTTTAGGTATGGCACTGCCAACTAAACTAGAGGCACAAAATGGCTATATAACTGGGCAGTTGTGCACTTTGTAGAAACATTTACCTAAGAAGAATGCCTTTCTGCAGAGAGCTGGGCACATAAACTGGTCTGCTGATCACAGCTGCATCTACTCAGAGATTCTTTCCCCTGATACTGTCTGCTCTATCTTCCCTGTAAATCTAAGGGATTGCCAATCCCGTTTTGCAAAAGTAAAACTAGGCAGTGTGACGAAGGGTACCTCTCAGAGCCGTGGGGCCAGTTGTTGGCCAGCCTAGTGGTAGGGCTAGCCTTTTCGTCTCTTCTCCCCTGAATGAGGTCTAATAATGCCTCCCTGATATTGCACCACTAGGGCTAACGTGACACATTGGGCAGGAAGGCCCTGCCCATTGGAAACGCACAGGAGTGAGACTTATAAACTTGCGGCTGTTGTTAAAAGAGACGTCTGGGGAAAGTAGCCAGACGTGTGGGGGGAGAAATGTGGCCCAGTTGGGACAGCTGAGCAAGCACTCACCAATATACTCATCCTGATCCACAAACCCATCCCCGTTCTTGTCAATGTCCTCCAGAGTTTCCTAGGAAGCAAAGGGGAAAACAGAATGCAAGATGGCCATGTGTTCTAGATAAGCCTGAGAATCCTACTGTCCTCCTTTGTCCAGCTTTTATGGCTGAATGCTTGGTGACTTCTGGCTTGTCTCCTTACCTCCCTGGGCATTAGTTTCTTATCTGTAAAAAACAGGCAGTGATTTCTGTCCCTACTTCCCCACCCCACAATTTCAAGAGCAGAACACTCTCTTCAAAAGAAAATGTACCTGTAAATCCAGAGGTGCTCTGATTATATCAGGAAGCCCTGCCAGGCCAACCAGCTCCACCATCCAGCCAAAATACCCCCTGGGGGACCTGCGAGGAACCCAGTGTGACAACCACTAGATTAGATGATCACAAAAATAGACTCCAGTGCTAAGTGGACCATGAACACTGAGTTGCTGTCAGAGAAACATGAAACAGTGGGCAATGAAAATATAAAAGCATATCTGACTTTTTAATGTATTATACTGTATATTTAGTATATTTGACTTAATCAGGTCTTTTGCTAGGGTCAATAATTAGATGAGTTTACTGTCCATTAGCAGAGCAGCTCAAAGGCATCCTGGGTCAAAGAAAATAGCCAATTTGAGAGGAGAGAGCCAATCCCAAAGGCAAGTGATCCACTTGCGGATAATTCTCCACCTGTACTGTCCTCTGGAAAATTAACTATCACTAAGTGGATGCTGGGTGGTAAAAAGAAAGTATTCTTGGCACCAGTGTCCAGTCCTTAGGGTCATGGTGGTCATGAGGATGAAGCACGAGGCAAAAGTGACACCCATCCACCAAGTGGATAACTACAATCACCCAGAGCTGATTATAAACAAAAGCTTTAGCACCTGTTTCCCAGCATTAACGCAGGTAGAACTGGCTGGGGCACTGGCCCAGGAAACAAGTCATGGCATTTATTTAATTGTCATGGAAAACGAAGACATTTGGGACCCTACAAGACACTATGGAAACCAACTACGCTCTGAGGCCTTACAAGCATAGTCATCCCCCAGGGCCTAGGGTCTGATCCATTCCCCTCCAAAGACCCACTCACAAGGGTGGCACCCTTTCCAGCCACCATTTTCACCTTAAGTTTTCATACACTTTTAACAATCCAACACACTCCATTTCAGTCTTTTTCGAATTCCCTCAAACCTGAAAAATGGGGCAAAGGCTAGCTGGTTGCTCACTAAACCCACGTGCTCCTTCTAGATAGTATTTAAACTGTATTTCCCAGCCTCCTCATATTTGAGAGGGGCCAACAGAACACAAATGGAAGGGGTGTGTCATTTCTTGGTCAGAACAGTGAAGACAGACTGTGTCTTCTCATGATCCCTCTCCTTTCCTTTGTGTGCCCACTGGTTGCTGCCAGGATGACCCTGAAGTCCCAAGATGGCAGAACACAAGGGGGTAGTAGCCTGGCTACCTGACAGCACCTAGAGGAGAGCTGCCCAGGAGATCCGTCTGGCTGGAGCAAGCTTTGGCTGTGTTAAATGGCTAACACTGGGGGCTATTTGTCACAGCAGCTAGCCTGCCCTGATTAATCTACTGGGTAGACAGGTATTCCAACACGTTCCACTTCAGAGTCCTTCTGTAATTCCCTTCAGGCGGAAAAACATTCTCTCTTTGGAGGAAGGGACAAGAATTCGGGACAGTTTTCTCCTCTCTCTTCTCCCAACCCAAGATCTTCATTTATCTTACCAAAACCACAATTTCCTTCATATGCTCAAACTCCTCAGGGTGCAGAAAGGCGGTGAACTCCTCCCGAGTGGCTGTCAGGTCACCATTGAGGTCCGCGGCCTTGAACCTTCTCTCGTCACGTGGCAGCATCTTTTTAAAGGTTTGATGATCTGAAGAGTCCTGAAACTCTGCAGGGTTTCCTGCAGGACGTACACAGAAATGTTTAAACCATGCTGCTAAGAAAGGCGTTTCCTTCCAGATCACTCATCTCTCATGCCCCAGTGGTACATATGGAAGAAAAGGTCATGACCTACTGAGTTCTTTAAAATATTTTATTTCAGAATGCCTCTAATATCTGTCCCTTCAAGCCACCCCATAATCTAGGCCCTATGGCTTATTAGGGGCCTTACTGCAAGTGGTTAAGAGCACAGGCTTTAGACCATACTAATGCCTTACTCCTCTTCGCAGAATTCTGCTTTCTTCATATCATTCTTTGATCTAGAACACACAGAAGCTCCCTAGTGCCCACAACATCTTGTCTAAGTGCCCCTGCCTGCCCTCAGGCCTGTTTCTTTGCTGTTTCTACCATGCACACAGCAGGTCTTCACCCTGTTCCTCTGCACCACCCTCTTCCCTCCTTCCCCACAGGTCTCTCTTTCTCTCCAAATATAAATCCACTCTTCAAGGCCCAGCTCCCAAGCACCCTCACCAGGAAGCCTTCCCTGACTGCTCTGGCCCACTCAATCCCTGCTATCCAAAATTAGGCAGAATTTTAGAACTGGACCACAGACACAATGTCCCTTCTGCTTTCTTCTCTGTGTGCCTCCGAGATGTCAGCTGAAGTAGGGTAGCAACCTAAGGGATTTTTTTATTAGTATCTCACACCCCTTCCCTCCTATCTATACCTTCATTCACAGTAAGCAACTCAGTACATTCTGAGTATGCAGAGGAGGATGTGACACAAGCAGGTTCTACTTAGGAGGTTGTGACATCTCCCCAAAGGGAGTAGATACAACAAGAGAGTAGAGAGTCTCCCGCAAGACACTTGCGACCCGGGCCCTAGCTGTGTAATTGCCCTTGCAGCACCTCTTACCTAGGTAGTAACCATAGGTGGCTTGTTTGTATTCTTCCCAGGAAATTTTATCATCTTTGTCCCTATCATAATCCTTCCAGACTTTAGCGACATTATCATAGATGTATCTTTTCTGCACCCGTTTGATCCAGGTTTTTAGCTCCTCAGTGGTGACAAAGCCATCCCCATCATTGTCAATCCGATCAACAATCTTCCTGTATTAAAAAAAGAAAAAAAACCCCACAAGGCTATTATCAAGGCTTGTGTGATCCTGGTCTAGCAAAAGATCAAACACCTGCACAATCTAAAATGCACAACTAAAACAGAATCAATGATCCAATGGCACTGGAAAGGATCTTAAGGTTTATCCTTCCAAGGTTGATATGCTGTCCCCTCTAACCAGGGCCAACGGCAGACACTGCTAATGGATCATGCCCCTCTGTCCTGATAAACCTAGAAGTGACCTCAGAATTCTTCTCAGCACGGTGCTCTGGAGACGGCCACTACCAATTGATTCAAGCTGATCTATAAGATGAAGCCTATTAGTCTTCCCTGATGTAGTCCAACTTCCTCATTTTAGAGTAATGGAAACTGAGGCCCAGAGAAATTGAAGGACTTTTTCAAGATCACACAGTTAGTATTTGGTACAACCAGCATGAGAACTCATGTCTTCTGGCTTTGGGTCCAATACAAAAAGTGGAAAATTCTATGTAAACCAAAAGATGAGTGAGTTCTTTATTTATTTTTTAAAAAATCCCACCATCTTGGACTCAAAGACTTGAAACTTAAAGCAGGAGACCAGATCTTGTTGGACAAAGCACAAAATGTTGGAGTTGAAAGAGCCTTGACACTAAGGAATCTATTCAAGAAACTTGACCAGCTTAGCAGCTGTGGGAGCCTAAACTCTTTGCTGTCAGGGTGAAGACACCTAAGCCACTGGTATCACCATCTCCACAGCTGGCCCAGGTCCCAGAAATTTCCCACTGGACTCCACTGAGGTTCCCCAAATGCTAGTCCAGAGCAAACTTCAGGCTGGGAACTCACCATTGTCCATCTCTAAGCCAGATGGTCCCAGGGTAGGGACACCATTCCTGTTGAGAAGAACTTCAAAGACACCCACAAGCTATTTCCAGTGTTTAAAAAAGTTCACCCTAGTAGTCCATTTACTTGGGATGAGGTCAGACAGGCTAATTAGGGATTTGTTTTTTTGCTTTGGGACTGGAATTCTATCAAATTCAGTGGTTAAACTTTCTTACTTATCAACAGAAGGTCTGATTGGCAGTTCATCTTTAATTAAAAATGGGCAATGAATTCATTACTTCTTCATAAGTACAGTTTGATAGCTTGATGGAGAAAATCTCTGTAACTTTTTTTGGGAGGGGGTGTACAGGAGAAAGGGCAGGGTGAATAATCAAAGTCTCCACCTCCTACCTGAACCTAGGGAGCCCAAAGTCCTCTTTCACAGGAAGGAATAAACATCTCTCACAGCCTTAAAGTGTCCCTTCATTTACAATCTGAACAGGTCTCAAGACTAAGCCTAAACCTTAAGTATCATCAAGCTTCCCCCCAGAAAATCACAACCAGACACAACAGAATTCTTTCAACATCGTGCTGTGTTTAGCCCACCTGCTATGTGCCGGGCACTCCTCCAGTCCTGGGGATACAGTGGTGCCACACCAATGGGTTACCCAAAGCCAACTGAGGAGCAGAATCCCAGGCCAGCAAAGACCTAATGACACCAGACTGTACAGCCCTCTTCTGTGGAAAGGACAGTATCCAATCTATGCCACATAAACATCTAAGACATAGCTCAGCCTGACACATAGTAGGGGCTCAATAAACATTTGTTGGAAGAATAAGATCTTAACCTCTCTCTTTAAAAATCTCAAGAGTGAGATACTGGGAAAGGCAGCTATGACGCAGGCAAAGCCCAACCCTTTAATCAGAACACCTGGATCCCTCCCACCTCTGGTCTCCATTATCCGTGTGATCTCGGGCAAGTGACTTGACTCTCTGAGTGTCGGTTTCCCTATCTGTAAACTGGAGCACCTACTTCACAAGGAATGTTGAGGAAAAGAGAGAACTTGTGCCTTTCCCCACTAAAGACAATAATCTAGGTCAGGGGTGGATGTGGAAAACTGAACAGTCAGTAAGTAGCAGAAATGAGCAAACCTCGAGGGGGCCTATGGCAACTCGGAGACCCCCCGCCAGCCCACCAAGCAAGGCTGCCCACCTCTGCTGCAGACGATGACTGCCAGGCAGGGATAAAGGTGTCAAGAGAAACCAGAAATTGGAGTCTGTATATGAAATCACTCAAATCTTAAATGTTGGCAAGTACATTTTTTCCTAAGACAGTGTGGCATGTTTGTGACTGTATGTAGCCTATGGGTCCCCACTTTGCAACCGTCTGCGCTAGGTGTCTCTAGGGGCATTAGAGCAGTCACACTTTCAGAATCAATGGTCAGGTGGTGACAAAGTTGACCAGATCCTGCCACAGTCATCCCTCGGCAGCCCGGACTTGGAGGGCGCTCTTGAAACAGAAGCTATGAATAGAGGGGTGGTTTCTCACGCTCAGCTCCACCCAAAACTGGATCCATAATTTCCAACACCCCCCACGCCACCTCCACTCCAGATCCACCTTACAGGTGAACGGTGCATCCGCCACCCACCCAGTGGCTCAGGCCAGAAACTCAGGTGTCACCCTTGATTCCTGTCTCCCCCCTCTCCCTGGCATTGGGTCAAGAGCAAGAGCTGCCAGTTCTGCCTCCCACTAGTGTCTGGATTCATCCTCTCCTGCCATCGACAGGCCACGTCCCCTTCAGCATTCACTGCCTCTCCACTGCCCCCATCTCCCTGGTTGTGCCTGTTAGTTGACTTTCAACGCCATACAGGATAATTTCCAATCCCCATCTCACCAAGGTCCTCCCTGCTCTGCCCCTGGATTCCCCTCCGCTCCCACCTCTCACTTCGTCCTCCCTGCCCCTTCGCAGACCCAACACTCCTCACGCCCCACAACAGGTTTCAAAACCTTTATAAACGGACTGTTCTCTCTTCAGGAACGCCTTCCTCTGCTATACACCTGGCAACCTCTGAGTCATCCTACAAGCTCTGACCAGGTGACATTTCCAAACCCCCCAGCCCCTCTCTTTAACCTTAGGGACTCCTCCTCCCAGATGTGCTCACTGTCATTTTGACACGCCACCGTCACAGCAATTATGCATAGTGTCTGTGCTTCTCTCCTCCACATTTGATTATAAGCACTTTGAGGCTTAGAGCATAAGGTTTCATCTTTGTACCTGCCACGTATCTGATGTGCCTGGTACATGTTAGCCATTCAAATGTTTGTTGCATGAATAAATGAATGAAGTCGCGGTACTGACACAAGGCCCAAACCCAGACCAATCCCATCAGCACCTGTTCTCACCACTAGGCTACCCTGTCATGATGAAGGCATTAAACTGGAAGCTGTAGGACCGCAAACTATAGAGTTCCCTACTCGAAATCACAAAACCTCTCCCCTGCCTCCTCTCCAGTGACAATGTAGCTGCCACTTAGGGCCCCAGAATAAATCAATGTCCAAGTGCCTCAAAGCAATACAATAGACTGAACTTATCAATGGCCTCCATTGTTAAATCCTAAACAAGAAGAGAAAGTACTCTGCAAGATAAAAGGTAATTGTTAGGAGGTGACTTTGAAGTTCAAAGATCTTTTTATCAGAGCAGGCAGATGGTGCACCTACACAATAGGTATAATTTATCCTCATCTTCTAACTAAACATATTGGCCTTTGGCAGCCCCCAGAAGCACAGGGATGGCTGTGTTCTTTTTTACATAGCAGAACCTGAAGTTCCTCCACCCCCAGGAACCAGGTTCCGGGAGCCCTGGTGCCCAGTAGGCAGGGCTGCTTGGTCCCTCCCCAGCCCTGCCTCCATCTGAGGCCAGGCTGGTTGCTGATTCCTCTGGGAGGATTTCCAGATAACTCTGCACACTGCCCAAGTGTCTCCTCAGGGGACCCGGGGAGGGTATATTGAGATGTACCAAAGTTTTGTTTCCCAGGTTTGGTTCCTGACTCAACTGCCTTCAACAGCGAAATTCAAAATTCACCACCATGGCCACCCTTCAGCTTTTTACCCCCAACTAATCAGTTGCCAAAGAACTGTCTCTGCAGACATCTGCTGGAAACACCAACTAGGGGACCAGTTTCCATTCTCGCCCCCCCATCTCTCATCCCCAACTGTCCCTCCCTTCTTAACCGGATTTTTATATCCTTACACCAGATTTACAGGGCAGTTAGGCAAAAGGCAAGAACATCCCAGCAAAGGGCAGGAATCAAGTCTCTCCCTCGCCTGCTCCCTTCATCTTTCATCCAATTCTGTTCATCCCTGAGACCTCCTTAGCAAGTGTCTCAAGCCCCTCTCTCTGGGAATGGGGGATAAGAGGGAAACTGCGAGAGTGGCTTAGAACTCAAGTCTTTAAAAGGCCACTGTGGACAAACTCTTCTTTTGTACAGTCTCTCCCCTCCCTTCTGATGCAACCAAGGGGAGGGGGCGGGCCCTCGCCGTCCTGGCTCCCGCGGCCTCTGCCACGTTCTCGCCTCCCCGCGGGCAGCCACCCCGGGCCGGAGGCGGCGGCGAGCTCCACGCTGGGGTCCAGGCGCCCTCGGGCAACTTTGCCCGCGCCCCGCCCAGGCGGGCCCCGCGCTCGGGTCCGCGCGCGCGATTTCGCTTTCGCTTTGCCGCCGGCGTCCCGCGTGGCTCCCGCCCGGGGGGCCCCCGGGCACCTGCGCCGCCCCAGCGCGGCCCGGGCCGCGGCCTCACCCCAGCCTCTCCTTGCTCTCGTCCGGGGTGAGCTGATCGAAGGTCTTGGAGTCCTCCTTGCCCAGGAAGGCCTCGTGGTCGTACTGGAAGCTCTGGTTGTCCTCGGGCGGCCGCTCGCCCAGCTCCGAGTCGGGCCGCACCACGCGCTCCTTGCGCACCGTGGGCTTGGCCCGCAGCGCCCGCGGCGCCAGCGCCAGCGCCAGCAGCAGCCCCAGGGCGAGCCCCAGGCGGCGGCCGCGGCCACCGCGCGCCATCGTCCCGAGGAGAGCGCGGCGGGGAGGGAGGCACCGAGCGAGCGTGAGAGCGGCGGCGCGGGAATGGGGGCTCGGAGCGCCGCGGCGGCGGGGCTGGAGCCGGCGCGGGGGAGGGGACGGGCCAGCCCCTCCGCCAGCCCCCGCCCCGTGCCCGAGCGGAGGGGCGCGCCCCGGGCCTCGGGCTGGGGAGCTTCGGGCGGCCCCGCTCACGCGCCGATTGGCCGCCGCGCCGCCGGGGGAGGCCGAGGCCGCCGAGCCACGTCGCCAGCCCGGGTGGTGGGCGCGGGGCTCGGGTTTCGCCTCGGCCCCTCCCGGCCATCTCGTCGCTAGGGGCGGGCCCAGGCGAACGGGGCTGGGGACTGGAGGGCTCGGAGGAAGACCGGGAAGAAGTTCTTTGTCAAGCAACAGATGTTCAGGATAGAATTCCCTTTCTCTTCCTCCAGTTCCAGAGAACTGTAAGGACGGAGGCCAGCCCTCCTCAACTTCCAGCTGAGAGCCCGAACCTCAGCCCCAGACCCTGCCTTAAGATGCGCTCTTAAACCCAATCCAGCTCCACTTGGTGAAATTTGAAGTCTGGTTACAAACACGAGAGACTGGAAAGAGACCAGACCAGGGTGGGCGAGGTCCCCTAGAAACGGGGGTCGCAAACTCAAATGCCATGGAGGGCCCATCTAAAGGGAGCAGTCCTATGCCTTCCAGCTGCCAGGAGGAATGCAGACCCCGCGCTGAGAGATAGTCCTGTTTCCTGACAGAAATCAGGATTTCGAATTTTTATGTTTTCATTTCTAAATGTTGGCAGCTCATTTTACAAAAGTACTCCGTGAATCAAATCTTGTCTGTACATTATATTGGTATTAATGCCAATGCAGAGAAGCTCTGTCCCATTGAACTTTCTGCAATGATGGAAATGTTCTATTCATGTATCTGGGCTGTCCCATAGGTAGTGGCTACTGAGCACTTGGCATGTAGCTTAGAGTAACCGGGTCATTGAAATTTTAATTGTCATTTAAACTTAAATAGCCACATGCAGCTAGTGGCTACCATATTGGATGGTGCAGGTCTAGAGCAATAATTCTTTCTGTGTCACAGCCTTTTGAAACTCATTGATGACCCTTTTCCAGAAAAATGCACAAACAGCTACTGATGTGGATGTTTGATTGAAGTGTCAGAAGGATTCATGATGTGAAGCCCCACCCGTGAGCCGTAAATTAAGAATTCCTAGAAAACTAAAACCGTGGTTGAAGAGAGACACCCACCCTCACAGACCTGCATAGCTGAACTCCCAGAAGTTTCCTTTATCTTGTTCTGCCCCTGCCTCCATCCCTGATATTCTAACAAAGGTCTGGGGTGTGCATCTTGCCCTTTCAATAAGGGTCTCAGGACATTATCAATAGCAGCATAGATGCAAGCACCTTTCTAATGAAGATCTTTGTCAATCAGTTAATGAATACTGTTTGCTTGCCACAGCCTTAGCGCTGGACTGGGTGCTGAGGGTACGATGGGAACGAAACAGCCATGGTCTCTGCAGAGCTACATATATGCATAGATGTTCACATCTGTGCATATATGTGTGTGTGAACAGATGTTCATTCATTCGTTCAATAAACTGAGCACCTGCTAAATGTCAGGGTGTTGCTGGGTACTGGTTTACTGAGCATGCATGGATTGCAAATCAGCACGACAAGTGCTCAGAGAGAAAGGCATTCAATATTATGGGGATACATCAGAGGGAAGGGACCCAGGCGTGAGGATCCAACAAGGAAGACCTCCTGGAGGAAGGAACATCTAAACTTACACTGAAGGTTGAGTTGGATGAGCTAGACAGGGGGGTGTGGTTATATGAGGGGAGGATAAGGTCCTGCCTGAGCTGGCAGAGGACAGTGGAGTGTGAGGTAATGTCTTTGTGACCCTATACACCCCCATGGACTGGCAGTGAGTCCTTGGAGCCTCACCCACCTCAGCTGACTTTGCATGGGACAAGAAGCACTATGCTTGAGGCCAAACATGTTCCCCACTGCCAGTCTAGAGGCTTGAATTTCTAGCAGTAGAGCAATAGAGAATTTCTAGCATTACTTTGGGCATGTAAGAGCTCCCTATTGAAATGCAAGTGTCCTGAGGTAGGCGGCTCAGTACCTTCTGTGCTCATCAGGCAAGCAGGATGTGAATTGCCGAGTGAGGGAGGAGAAGGAGTGGGAGCAGGCACAGGGAGAGTGAGATCAGGGCTAGAAAAATAAAGAGGAGCATTAGGAAGGGAACGGGAAAGTAAGTGTGACAGTCTTTGCTTATTCACAACTTTTGCCATCAGCTGGGCCTGGGTCCCTGGGCTTGATCCAGACTCTCGGGAATGAGGATGGCATATCCTTTGCTGTTGTTATGGTTGGCTTTCTGCCAGACACGAGTGGTTTCCAACAGATTGTTCCAGAGGTAGTCTTGGCTCCTGTGGGAATTACCAGAGAATTCCACCACTGCTGTGAATCCAGAAGAGTTTACATAATTTCCCCCAGGCTTGCCTCCACTTTCTTCCTTTATATTTATTTTTATCCCTCTACCCTCCCATGAGAGTTCAACGAGTCCTCCCAATCAAAGGATAAGGAAGGGTGATGATACAAAACAGTCAAGGTATTGCATGCATAATTGGTTTCTTTCATTTTAAAATTTGCTGTGCATTTCTCCCCATGTGCATATAGAGAGAGACTGACTAAGCACATTGTCATCTCTTAGGTTCACCTCCATGCTTGATGAAGCAAAGGAACCAGAGCAAGAGGAGTAACATTTAGCAGAGGGTCGAAACAGTGAAAAGGAAAAGCAAGTTTCAGATAGGTAAATTGATCAGTTTAATGTATGCTGATCTGCTGTGTCTGGCTACAAGTAACATCGTCAGCTACAACAAAAATCCAACCAGAAGTTACTAAAACAATAAGAAAACATTATCATCTCATGTAACAAGAAGCCATAAATTAGATCAACTTCAGCTTGGTTAATTCTGGTGGCTTGAGGACATCCTCAAGGAACCAGGATTTGGGGTTTTTGTTTTTCCCTCAGAAGCAGGGAAAAAAGGAGTGTTTTCTCCCTTTATTAGGAAGAAAACTTACCCAGCAGACTTCCCCTCACATCTCATTGGCCAGAATTGTGTCACCTGCCTATGCCTGATCCAGTGACAGGTGAGGGGAATTGAAATTCCATGGTTGATTTAGACCAATCATGATTCATTCCGTGGGACTACAAAATACTGTGCATGGCATCCTCTGAAGCACATGATTAGGGTTCTGTTGGCAAGGAAGAACAAGCCAGATGGCTATTTCTGCCACATGTTTAAAAGCACTTTGAGGCTGGGCACAGTGGCTCACACCCGTAATCCCAGCACTTTGGGAGGCCCAGGCAGGAGGATTGCTTGAGGCCAGGAGTTTGAAACCAGTCTGGGCAACATAGCAAGACCCTGTCTCTACAAAAAATTTAAAAATTAGCTATGATCATGCTACTGCAGTCCAGCATGGGGCGACAGAGTGAGACCCTGTCTCTAAAAAAAAAAGAAAGGAAAAGAAAAAAAAGAAAGCACTTTAGGTATCTCTACCTCCTTTCTACTTCTCCACCATTCAAAATTATACAAACTCTTCAAGGCTCAACTCAAATGTCACCTTCTCCATGAAGTTTTCCCTTATACCTCAAATCAGAATTAATTACTTCTTCATCTTTACTTCTTCATCTATATGCCCAGAGCCTTGGTATCTTACATATAACACTTTTCAAAATCTGCTTTGTATTAACAAATTTGCTTTAGTCTCTCCTAATTCTAAATTCCTTGAGAAAAATGATCATATCTGATTCATGTCCATGTTCATAAATCCAGGGACTAGCACATTCATGGAGGTTGATCACCATAAGACAGATTTGCTGTGAGGTCAAAACCATATATCCTTTGGTTCACCACTGTATACCCAATATCTAGCATAATGCCTAGCTCAGAGTAGGTGCCCAAAACATATCTTGAATGAATAATAAAATAATGATAGCTACCAACTTTTGCTTCTTGTCAAGATGGAGTAAGGGAAGGAGTGGATTTATCCTCCCATTTGAAACAAAAAAATAAACAAGCAAAAATAGACAAAATATATGAAACAACAATTTTCAAGACACTGGACATCAGGCAAGGAAGGGCATTGGAAATAAAGTGAGTCCTATGATTACCCCAGGCCACCGTAGAGAGAGGGAGAACTAACATGGATCCTGGCAGACTCCTTGGGTTGAAAAGACAGAGGTGAGTGTCCAGAGAGACCACATCAGCCATAATTCTTAGAAGAGGGTACCAGAGAGGAGCTAGCTACACAGAGAGAGAACCCCAAAGACCTGCAGAGGGTCCCCTTAAGTATTCAGCAGAATCCTGACCTGTGCATGCAGGTGAGGCCTAGGAATGAGCCATCTGAAAGGATTAAAAGGAACAGTGGGTGCCAGGGACAGTACCTGTTTCCCACCAGTCAGACTGGAAAAACTCATAATTCATGGGACACTGGGAAGAGTGCTCAGTAAGGTCTTGCTTCAGTGGCGAGGAATAATTAACCTCAGAATGAACAGTGCTCCAGAAAATGCCTAACAAACCATAAAAGCAAGATCGAAAAAGATCCAATTGTTTCCAAGTAACTTAATTTCATCCCGGAAAAAAGCTCAAGAAAATGTACAGGAATACAAAAAATGCCCAGCACCCAATGAGGTAAAATTCACAACTTATAGCATCCAATCAAAGATAAAACAAGACAGGAAACACAATGAGGAGAATAATCAATCAATAAAAATTGATCCAGAACTGACACAGATGTTAGAATAACAGAGAAAAACATTAAACATTTATTATAATTGTATTCAATAGGCTTTAAAAGTTCAGAAGAGACAGGGGAGATATGAAAAAAGAAGCAAATTGAAAGCCTAGATACCAGAACTATGATATCTGAGATGAAAAATATACCATATAAGATTAGCAGAAGATTAGATATTGCCAAAGAAAATATTAATGAACTTGAAGGCATAGCAATAGAAACTAACCTAAATAAAACATACAAACAAAAATGAAAGAGAATCAGTGATCTCTGGGACAATCTCAAATTGTATATATAATATGAGTCTGTGAAGGGGAGGCAGAAGAAAGCATTTGAAGAAATGATGGCCAAAATTTTCCAAACTTGATAAAAACTATAAGCCACAGATCACATATCAACTTTAATATCTTAAATCAAGTTATTTTTATCTTTGTTGCTATGGACTGAATTATGTTACCCCCAAATCCATATGTTGAAATCCTAACCCCCAATGTGACTATATTTGGAGATAGGATCTTTAGAAGATAATTAAGGTTAAATGAAGTCATAAGGATGGGGCCCTAATCCAGTAGGACTGGTGTCCTTATAAGAAGAGGAAAGAGGTCCCCTGAATGCATGCACCAAGGAAAGGTTACGTGAGCATGTGAGGCTATTGCAAGAAAGTGCCTGGCAGGCCCGGAACAGAGCCCTCACAAAAAACCAACCATGTTCGCCCCCTGATCTCAAACTTCCATCCTCCAGAAGTGTGAGAAAATAAGTTTCTGTTGTTTAAGCCAGCCAGCCTGTGGAATTTTGTTATGGCAGCCCAAGCAGACTGATACACTTGGTAATTATATTTCGTTCTTGTCCATGGTCCTGGTACACCCAGGTTATGTGTAGATGGAAAAGAGGGTACCAGTTGAAAAGGGGAGAGCCTAAAAATGCAAGAAAGAGAGGATGACGATAAAGTAAAGTCCCAGATCAATAAAGCCCTTTGGAAATTAAACCAAAGCAAGGGACTCTCACCTAGAAATTGAAAAAAGGGCAAAATACTGTATTGACCTTGGAAGATTCGTAGATCATCTGGAGAGCCTAATGGACTCCTCCTGGTCCCCTGAACTTGACCTTAAATAACCTCTGTCTTGTGAAAACCAGTTGGGTTAAGACCAAGAACCTTGAAGGGAGATGGTGGGGGTTGGGGGAGTGATAAACAGCAGGGAGACATTTTGAGGCAGAGGAAAGAGCAGTTGTTGGACCTCACGTGTTCTGAGTCAACGCCTCCATGGAGCTTGAGAGGGATGGAGCAGGAGTACTGGGGCATAGAAAGGCTTGAAAAGGTTAAGATCTACTCAAATTAGAGAAAAGGATGAGGAAGGAAGTAGGAATGATTAAAAGAATCCAGTGTTTTGGGGACAGCCAGATGAGAGCAGATTACGCGATCGCTGTAGAACCCATCAGCCTGACGTGTAATTTTCACCAGCTCTATGAGGAAGGTTTTAGCAACAGCAGCAGTAGTGGCAGAAAAAAAAAGATTGGGGATTTATTGCAAGTTGAGAACTGGCAAGGAGAGTACAAGGATAGATCTATTTGCTTTAAATCAGGATTTATTTTAAATGAAAATCTAACTGCAAATGTTGGATAAGGAAGGAAGGAAAGAGGAAGAAGGAGGGAGAGAAAAAGAAAGAGAGACAGAGAGACGGAGAGAAAGAGAGACAGAGAGACAGAGAGACAGATAAAGGAAGGCAGGAGAGCAGGCAGATAGGAAGGAAGGAAAAGAAAGTCCTTTTATCCTTTGGAAGGATTAAGGTGTTAGATATACTTGTCCTGCCCTGGGGCATTGAATTTCTTATTCTGAATGTATGAAATCTGACACTCTGTTAGTAGTTAATTAGGAAAAGTTCTCTTTTGTTTGCCCAAGGGTTATAACTAAGCCCTGTAGGCAGGTGGTTACTGGGAGTGCTCCACTCTGCTCTCAGTAGAGTCGGAGCCACAGTTTCCTCAGCAGAGTAGGAGATAACCCTGGTCTCTGCGGGGATGGAGCTCTAATGGTGGGCTGGAAGGATGAGGTTCTTCTAACCCCGGCATGGCTTGAAGCCAGCCCCATCCACAGAGCTTCTCAGGTTTGCCGGTGGGATCTGCTACGGGCAATCCTTAGTGAATCCAGGAAGAGGTGATGCTACCAAGGCTTGCAGCACAGGATGCTGCAAGAACAACTGGTGACGACCTTATCAACAAAAATACTGGAAACACGTTCAGGATTGTTACTGATAAACCAAAGGATAATTTTTAAAAATTTTGTACTCTACAGGAGAGATTTTTTTCTCCCCTTTGGAAAATTATATGTGACACATATTCCTATAGAATAACCATAAAACACAGATAAACAAAAAGTGAAAATCACCACAAATCCTACCATCCAGAAATAACCACTTTCAGCATCTTTTTGCATATCAGACTCGATGCGTTCATATGCGAATGTGTAAATGGATGTTTCATGAAAATGCTATCGTATTACATGCGTTGTTTTGCAACCTCTTCCCACTCCTGCGATTTATCGGTCTATTGTGAACATTTACATCCACATCCGCACTCTTTTTCTTTCATTTCTTTTTTTTTCAACCACTCAGACTGCATCCTCTCCCTGTTATCCTCCAGGAAGGGAAGAACAGTCATCAGTGGGAAATGGCTGTTGCAGTGAAGCAACACCAAGAGCCAGCTTCACACCCAGGAGAGGACACCTCCTCTTGTGGCTTCTGGTGCTCTACACATTCAGAGAAACTTCCTTAGTGACTTAGTAATGAACTATGGAGACAATCTCTAAACGTATGGTCTTTACAATGTTTTTTTTTTTGAGACAGGGTCTTGCTCTGTCACTCAGCCTGGAGCGCAGTGGCCTGATCACGGATCATTGCAGTCTGGAACTCCTGACCTCAAGTGAACCTCCGGCCTCAGCCTCCCAAAGTGCCGTGATTACAGGTGTGAACCACCATGCCTGGCCTACATCGGCATTTAATGGCTGCGTGGTATGGCATCATTACTCGATTGTGGGAAGTTTAGACTGCAATTGTTATCAGATATCCATTGACATACTAGTTCTTTGTAATGAGCAACCTCAGAATCTCTGTGGCATGCAAGAATAAACTGTTTACAGGTGTGCGCGGTTTTAGCTGATCTGGGCTCAGCTTGGCTGATCTCTGCTGGGCTGGACTCGCTCATGTCTCTGTGGTCAGCTGCTGGTTACCTGAGCCATCTTCTTCATTTTGACTGTGCTAACTCACATGCCTGGGACTGGCTGGCTATTGGCTCCTCTACGATGGCCACAGCTGGGGCAACCAGGGCAATTGGCTGTCCCAGGTGAGTACTCCTCCAGGAGGCTAGCCTGGGCATGTTCTCATGCCTACTCAGCATAGCAAGGGCTAAAGAGAAGTGTGCAAGCACTTTTGCAAGACTCTGCTTGTATCACATTTGCTCACATCCTGATGGCGAAAGCAAGCCATGTGCCAAGTGCAGAGTGGACTTACAGGGCAAACAGTGTGAATACAGGGAGGGGTGGTGAATTGGTTGTTTCTTTTTTTTTTTTTTGGCAATAAATTCTTGTACAAATATTTTTGGGTGTTATCTGTGATATAAATTCCTAGATGTAAAATTGCTAGGTCAAAGGTATCTCCTTTTCTGAAGACGCTGAAGATAAACTGCCAAATTGTTGCCCAGAAAGGGTACCAATTTACATTCTTATTAATAGTATATAAGAAAGCCCATTTCTCTATACTCATGGTTTAGAGAAAAATATTATGCAACCTATGGACACTCTAGGGGTTTGTGCTAGAGTTGCGTGATGTACCCTGAAGCTTCATAACTATAAACCAAGAAAAGTAAGGTTATCTTGGAAGTTCCAGGAGAGGTGCTCTAGTGTGGTCCTTTAGAAATGCATGCCCTGTCTCTCCTCAGGAAGGATTGGAAAGACTCCAGGGCAATGTCAAGAGACAGAGGGGGGTGACCATATATCCTGGTTTGCGTAGAAATGTCTTTGTTTACCCTGTTGTCCTGGCTTAATTATGAAAAGTGCCCCCGTTGGCTCTCAAGAGTTTCCCATTCAAGGCTATAGGTTATATGACCCCCAGGTAAAGGTCACCCTAACTTTGATCCCAAACTCCTTCATTCATGCAACTCATGGTTTTTTTGTGTTTTGTTTTGAATGTTTATTATGTGCCAGGTACTGTGCTAGACACTGAGAATACAGTAGTGAGCAAAACCAGACATGGTCCCCGCCCTTGCGTGGTTGCAGTCTAATAGGGGAGAGATGTTAATGGAATAATCACACAAATCAATGTAAAACCTCAGCAGTGGTGAGTGCTTCAAGGAAGACATTCCCAGTGCTAAGAGCATTTATGTAGTAGGGAGCTTCCATGGTAAGTATAATGTTATCACAGAAATCAGGGAAGTATCCAAGAGGAAGCGATGCTTCAGCTGCTCAGCTGCGACTGGAAGTGAAGGAGACTAGGATATGTTCTAGTTTATGTCTAGGAATATGTCACCTTCAAATAAGCCGCTGCCCCAGTCCATTTTTGTGTTGCTATAAAGAATACGCGAGGCTGGGTAATTTACAAAGAAAAGAGGTTTATTAAGCTCATGGTTCTGCAGGCTGTACAAGAAACATGGCACCAACACCTGCGTCTGGTGAGGGCCACAGATTGCGTCCACTTATGGTGGAAGGGGGAGGGGAGCCAGTGTGTGCAGAGATCACATGGTGAGAGAGCAGAAGCAAGAGAGAGGGAAGGTGCCACTCTTTTTAACAACCAACTCTCGAGGGAACTCTCACAGGAACTAATAGAGTGAGAGCTAACTCATTACCAAGGACTTGCACCAAGCCATGCATGAGGGATCCACTCCCATGATCCAAACACCTCTCACAAGGCCCCATCTCCAACATTGAGGATCAAATTTCCAAATGAGACTTAGAGGGGCCGAAAAAACCATCTCCAAACAATAGCACCCTCTTTGACATAAATATTTTTGAGCTAAAGGCAATTAAGAAGCAGCAAACAAAGGATGAGCTCTTTCTAGCCTCCCTGCCTTTCCACTGAAACAATATAAATTCCCCTTTACTGGGACAGCTTCTATTAGCTCAGACATGGCACCAGGAAGCTGCCAACAAACCTTACTCCATTAGTTTACGTCCATACATTTACCTTCCCACGGTTTCCCACCTCTGGAAGCCTAACACTGCTTTCCTTTATCTTGTCACTTTTCTGCATTTATTGTTCTTTGCTGAAGATGCTATTTAAACCAGAGTTCTAAGCCACTGCTTTGAGTTGCCTTTTATTGAGTCTTCTACAGTGCGATGTGCACTGCATGTGTCCATGAACTTGCTTGTTTTCCTCTTGCTAATCTGTCTTTTGTTACGGAGGTCTGTCCTGGCTACGAAATTAAGGAGAAATTATATTTCCTCTCTGACGGAAGGATGAGTTGGATTTACATGGGGGAAGGCATTCCTGGGGCAGAAAGAGCACATGCGAAGGCTGTGATAGAAGGAAGCAGGTGCAGACAAGGACGTGAAAGACTAGTGCAGCTGCAGGGGACAGAGTCGGGGAACTTGGAGCGGATTACACTAGAGAGGTACTAGGTAAGGGATACCAGACATGCCTACCCAGCACCCCCTACACCCTTCTTCCTTCCCAGATGAATCCCCGTTTTGTTCAGGAATCCATATATCTGCTAACACAGCTTTCTGCCCCAGGGGACAGTAACTTCACTCCCAGCTTAAGGGAATAATCTCTCTCCCAGTGATTGGTTTAGTTATAAGCATCTGCCCCAATTCTGGCAAATAAGAAGTAAAAGAAAGTTTTCCAGGGGATTTCCAAAAAACATCTCCTCACTCCTAAGAACAAGTCACAAGAAAAGATGGTCCCTATTTGTTTCTCTGAGTGTTGTCAAATCTGGATGTGAAAACTGGACCGCTGCAGCTGTGTCTTCTCCTCTCAGGATGACGGCAACACCCAGGATGGCAGAACAGAGATATGGAAAGAGGCTTTTTCCTTGATAAAGGTTGAATTGCCGAATCAGCCTGCCCTGAAGGCCATCCTACCTCAGGACTTCCTCTTATATAGGATACTAAAATTCCTCATTGTTCAAGCAAGATTGAGTTTGAGTTTCTGTTACTTGCTGTCAAAATGCTGTAACAATTAAGAAGAGGATAGATTGCGTTGCCTATTTATGCTATAGGCTATGCTAAGAAATTTTTTTTTGCCTTTATTCCAAAATCAATGGAAAGTCATTAGAGTTTTAGGCAGGGAACATGATTCATATTTTCATTTCTCAAAAGATCATTCTTTTTGCTGTGTGGAGAGCAGATTCTAGGGGGCAAGAGTGGACACAGGGAGACCAGGTATCCTAAGGAAGGGAATATGGGGTGTCTGCCTCGTGCCCCACACTTGAAGTGGAAAGCTGCAGAATGAACATCACTTTAATGAACCATCGTTAAAATTGAATTTTTGAGTTTCTGTATTTAACAAGATCTCATGGGGCCAATAAAAGATGCCAGTACCGAGTGGCTTTCTTTTAGGGGCCAGTGCTGTGGCTGAAACTCTACACTGGCTTGAGTAACCCCAGGGCTCAGCCTCTTCTAGGAATAGCCCTAGAGGGTGGCAGGGGAGAGATGTCAGCCTGGATAGAAGGTGGTAGTGGAGGTGGGGAAGAGTGGGCAGAAACATTTTAGAAATAATATTTTGGTGATAGTATGAATAGATCCAATGAGAGAGAGAGAGAGAGAGAGAGAGAAAGAGCTGTCAAGGATGACCCTCAGGTTTCTGCGTGACTGGAGGAAATGAGGGTGCCATTAGATGACATGAAGAAGCTGGAAGAGGCCTAGTTTGGGACGGGGGCTCATTCTGGGTTTAGTCGGACATGCTAAGTTGGATGTGCCTTTGGAATATTCAAGAGGAGGTTTCAAGAATGTGGAATATGGTGCTGAGAGGACAGGTTTGGGCTGGAGTTATTAGTATTTTAGTCATGTGCATTTTAGGAAATAATTGAAACTGTGGACCTGCATGAAAGGGCTTTGGGAGAGAAGAGACTTACGACCAGCCCCGGGGGAACTGGGCGGAGGAAGATGGGGCCTACAAAGACCGCACAGAGGCTTTTGTCACAGAGATGAAAGGGAACAGACAAGTGGTATGTTACGGGAGCAAGGGGACAGAGTGTTTCAAAAACCAGATAGTTCACAGAGATGCTGATAATTGTTGAAAAGTCAAAGAAGAAGTGTAATAACTAGTCTCCAAAGGTGGCGACCCGTGAACTGTCTTCCTGAAACACGCACCTTTGGGTAGTGCCCTCCCACACCGAATGTTCAACCAACAGGCTGAAACAGAGGGACACCGTGCGACTTTCAAGGTCACATGAATCCTTGCAACGTCCATCTTGGTCTCTTGAAATAGAGAAAGAAAGAGAGAGAGAGAGACGGGGAGAGAGGCCTGGCTAGTCCCCAGTTATTCCACCAATCCAACCTGGACACCAACCATGTAAGGACAGAAGCCATCCTGGATGTCAAGCCTTCAGATGACTCCAGCCCCTTGGGAGAGCTCAAGTGAGAATTGCTCAGCTGATTCCAGTTAATCCATGAACCATGAGAGAGAAAAATAAGTTCCTGTTTAAAGCTACTAAAATTTTATAACTGGAACAAAAAATAAATGTCTGTTTGATTTGGAGGTATGGAGGTCATTATTGTTTCTGGGAGTGACAGGGGCAGAAGCCAGATCTGGAAGGGTTGAAGACTGGGTAAAAGCTGGAGAGATTAAGACAGGGAAGATAGCAAGGAGATTGTTAAAGGATAAAAGCAACTTAAGAGACAAAACAAAGAGATACAATATGAGAACCTTGTTTGAATCCTGATTTGAAAAACCCAACTATAAAAAGACATCCGACAATTGATAAAATGGAATGTGGACTGGGTATTAAGTGATATTAAAAATCACTATTAATTATTTAGCTATAATAATGACATGGACATTATATTTTTAAAAATGTGCCCTTCTCAGAGATGCATACTGTGATGACCTGACATATGGAATTTTCTTTCAAAGACATATATTGGTAAAGTGGTAATAACTGTTGAGGCTAGGTGATGGGTAAGTAGGAGTTCATTATGCTAGTTTCTATAGTTTTTAATATATTTAAAATTTTCTATAATAAAAAGTTTTAAAAACTATATTGAAACATATTCTTTATTTTATTAAAGATTTATAGAGAACAATCATGTTAACATTCAATTGTGGTAGTCAAGTATAGAGTATGCCCTTGTTGATGTCATGATTCTCCTCCTGGGATATCAGAGAGAATATCTGTACTAATTTGTCACTCTAATCATACTCTACAAAGGGAAAAAGAGCCAAAGGAAGGATTCAATTGAGAGGAAATGACTCAATACACAGGAGAGAGGAGGCATATTGAGAAGGAGGGTAGGGTGGGATCCAGAGTCAAGGTGAAGGTTGGAGCCAGTGTAGACAGAGGTGTATGTGTTGGTTTCTAGAGGAGGATGGAATTCTCATTTGGCAGACTCTAAATCCTCAGAGAATTAGAAGTGAGGTCAGGTGCTAGAGAGTTGGGGTGTTGGTAATTAGGAAATTGTAGTTGGAAGAGATTTGACAATGTTATTGAGGTGGATGAGAAGTGTGTTTACTGGAGGAACACAGTGGAATTACAGGGCACAGTAGAATTGCAAGGAAGTTTAGAATATTAGCAAGAGTGTTATTGAAACAATGCACCAGGGACCTTAAGCTGGATAAGTTGAGAACAGTGCCAGGAAAATCCCAATGGACTGGGAGGAAAAAGAGGCCTTGCTAGTCTGGCTGCCCTGACGGTGTTGAAGAATGGAACCTGCAGAGATTTAGACTATGTGTGAAAAGGGTACGGAGCGTGTGTGTGTTTAATAAGAAGTCCAGGTGGTTCTAACACAGGTGCAGGTGGTTCTTGGATCATACTTTGAGAAACGCTGTCCTAGTAATTGGGTAAAGAGTGAAGCCAGCTTGGGGTTGGAGGCCTATCATGTTCCAGTGGGGAAGCACGCGGGACAGACAAGAGAACATGGACTTGTTTGTTGTTTCAGATGGCTCTGTAGCTTTCTTGGCCTGATGGATTGCAACTTGAGGGTCCGGTGGGCACCCTTCCCAGGGTCCTAATGGGGCTCAAACACAAATGTAGGTGGCCTTCAAAGTAACCCTGTCTGTGCTTGCTCCAGGGGCTTCTCACCCAAGGACTTAACTACTGGGGGTTTTGTTGTTTGTTGTTTGTTTTTGCAATTTTTGATTCTAGAAATAAAATTGAGCTTTCAAAATCAACCAACCAACCAATAAACACTGTTGAGGTTTGCACATTTGGACTAATTGTTTTCCTTTTCATTTAGACTTACTTCCCACTGAGTGTGAGGTAGCACTTTCAAGTAAATCTTTGGTAATTCCCAGGCATAAAGTGATTACCTTCATTTCCCAGTGGGGCATGCTAAAGTGGGCTCATTTGCAGACAGAACAGGAATAGCAGTTTTTCTAGTTTAAGGCCTATAAGAAAACTGCTGTTTTTCTGACAATCATAATCCACTCATGCTTTAAAAACATGTTTCAAAATCAAAAGGACTCTGAGAGTCTGGGATGTGCTAGAAGGATGTATTAAGACATAGCTTGTTTGGCAATTTATCTCTAGTCTAGATGAATTTATCTCTTATTTCTCCTCTCTTGCAACTTCCTCAGCCACAGACCCCATGAGTTGCCTGGATGTCAAAGAATTAAGCCTGCCTTGAATTAGCAGAAGCAACAGGAGTCCACAGGGAATTGCTTTCTTTTTTCCTGGTCTCCACCGTGATTGTCTGATTTGAATTTGCGATGGCAGAATGAAGGAAAGGCTGGTGCTCTGGGAGGGGAGCCCAGGCTGAGGAAAGGCCCAGAGGCGAGCAGGTCATGTGACCGCTGTGTCTGGACAGCCTGACCAAGGCAGAGCAGAAGCCAGGCTGGCTTGGTGTGGGGCGCTGAGCGCAGGGGCTTTGAATGGTGTCTGGGGAAATCCTGAGCCATTTAAATGAGCCATTTAAATCTGACAGACAAATTGGTGTTTTAGGAAGATTTACCAGGCAGTGATGTGCAGAATGAGGTGGGGGTGGGGGCAGGGCGGTGATAACAGAGGTAGGGGGAGAATGAAGCTATGAGAATAAGACTCTGCTTTGAGTCAGTAAATACTTACTGAGCACCTACTGTGTACCTTGCCTTGCACCAGGCACCACCTTCCAGCATGCTCCCCCACCATGAATAGAATCAGCATCTGCCATTTTGTCCGAGCCAAAACTCTGGTTTCTTTCCGGCCTTCCTCTCCTTTTCTCCCCAGTCTATGGCATCCTTCTGTCAATGCCACAGCTCTTACATCTGCCTGCTCCCCCATGCCCACTCCCTCTCTCCCATCTCTTGCTGGAGCCAGGGCCTCCCTGCCTCCAGCCTCCCTGCTGTGACTCCTTCTCCACCTGGCAGTCATTGGGGTGGGGTGGTGGGGGTGGCCTTTCTAAAGCACATCGAATCAGGCCACCGCCCCCAACAGAAATCCTTCAGTGGGCTCCCCACTGTCCTCAAGGGCAAGCCCAAACTTCTACCAGAACCAGGAGGCCCTTGGTATCTGGGTCCTGCTTAGCTCTCCTTCCTTCTGCTCCGCTCCTCCCCTCTGACCCCTACTTCAGGACACGTTTAGAGATCCTTCCTCCCAGAAGCTCTGCCTGGTGCACAGGTCCCTCCTGCATGCACTCAAAGAACTGTCCCTGCTGCTTTCCTAGGGCTTCTCACCATATTGTCACTGACCATTCTCTTTTCTCCACTGCGTATGAGCTTCCAGAGGCACGAGCTGCACCTTCTTCCTCACCCAGCACCCTCCTGACATGTAAAACATGCTTAGTAATTGTTCACCAAGCGTGAATGGATGACTTTACAAGAACCTGGGATGGGGGGGGGGAAAGGAGAGGTGTTGGTCCCATTTTACATATAAAGAAACTGAGGCTTACAGAGTGATTTAATAATTTGCTCAAGGCTTCTCAGCTTCCCTGCCCAGAATCCACTTTGGGGTGCTGATGTCCTGTCCAGTGCTTTTGTCTCTTCCTTGCAGCCACAGAACGGAGGTCACCAAAGAAAAGAGTCCTGTGCAGTGTTTTCCATTCTGGCTGGTCATTCAGAGAGCTTCTGGTGGGGCCCACTGAGGGGATGAATGCAGCAGTAAATACAGAGGTTTTGACATATTAGTTAGGGATTCATAAACTGGAGTATTATTGGGTTTGGAGATTGCAAAGGGCTAGGAGTCCAAATGAACCATTTTTTGACATAATTTGAACATTTATTTCACTGAAGTTATTATTCAAAACACAAACCCTCTCTGTTTCTGAAAGCCAAAGGATCTGGTTGCATGGGTTCATTACTCTTTTTTTTCTTCACTCCAATAAATGTTCTTTGCCTACTATTTTTTTTTTTTGATTGACTGGAAGAAGCACATTTCAGAATGATAGATATTGTTCATTTAACTCCAGCATTTACTTTTCCTCTAAACTGGTGTTCTGTGTGTGATTGATCAGACTTCTCCCCCATTTAGCACCCATGTAAAACATTGCAAAAGATTGGGTCTGTAGCTCGGATAACGTTTTTGCAGCAATCTGTTCTAGCTGCCGCAGGCATGCTGAGCAGCATGGAAGCTCTTAATGAAACGTCGGTGGATATTAGGATTTTATGGACTGGAAAACAGTACAAATCAAAGCGCTTTGCTTACTGTTTATCTGTTTAGAACATTTTTATTTTCTAAACCTAGCAATGTTCATCTTTTTCATGCAGCATTTTGGTTTGGTTCTTTACATATTGATTTTCCTGTTCATTGGCATGTCCTGATGAAGTTGAAGCACTCAGGTGTGCAGTCTGTACAAGCGTGGGACAGGAACAGTAGAATCGGGGAGCCTTCTCTGCCCTGAGACCCCTCAACTCAAGGGGTGGAGAGAGCAGAGCTCACTGTATTTTAAAAAAACAAACAAACAAAAAAAAACCCTACACCTGTCTTTCCCCTGTGTGGTTTTCCCTTGAGCCAGCAGGTTTGGCCTTTCATATTATCATCTTCCTAACGTTTACATACAAATCCTACAGCAAAATTAGCATTTTCTTCTTATATTTTATAAGGAGATATAACAGACGAGGTCCCAGCAGGAAACCAAATCCATCAGATGGTTTGCCCAGGGGTCGGCAAATTTTTTCTGTGAAGGGCTGGATAGTAAATATTTTTGGCTTCGAGGGTCACATACAGTTTCTGTTGGAACTAGAGGCCACAGGCAATACCTAAATGATGCCTAAAGGTATGGCTGTGATCCAGTAAAAGTTTCTTTACAAAAGGAGACTGGGAGGGTGGTATTTGGCTTGTGGGCTAAAGTTTGTTGAATGCTGGTTTAAAGGAAAAGACTTTAAGGGACAATGTACAGATACACGGCCAGGGTCAAGAGAACAAACAAGGGACCCTGAGACCAGCAGCAGCAGGAAGCTGTTCCTCCTCAAAGGTGGAAGGGACAAGGGAGGCCACAGGTTCATGGATAGGCTCTAGGGAAGGGAGGGAAGAAGTACCCCCATCTCTTCCTCCTCCTTCCCTCAGCTGTCCTGCCTGTGCCTCCAGCGTCTGACCCAGGCAGGGGCCAGCCAGCACAGGCTGGTGATGAAGTCCTCTGGGGTTGGCGTCTCCGAGCACCGAGCAGGTGGAGCCAGGTGCAGAACGTGTCAGGGAAGAGGTGGGTGGAGAAGAAAGGAGAGTTAGCAGCGTGCGGACATCTATTTGGGGACGAATTTCTTATACCCGCTCCTTTTTGGAGTAAAAGTAATCTTGGCTGGCCACATTCCCTGACCCTGGTTACGCACCCTGACTTTATTCCAGAGAACTAACCCTCCCCCTCACATGATAGCCATATGATCTAATTCATGCCAATGAGACACTGGCACAGAACTTTTGTTTGAACTGTTGGGAAAGATAATCTGTCCTTTTTCTGGTGGATCCAAGGCTAGAACTTTGGCAGACAACAGGGCATGTGTTGGGGCCCTCACCAGGGAAGAGCCTGTGCTCAGTCAGCACAGCGGAAGGCAGAGTGCGTGGGCGTGAGAGAAACCCGGGTCCTGACACTGTCGCCGAGCCCCTGGATCACGCTGTACCTGGGGGGGAACACCCTCATTTCTTGATCATGTGAGCCAATGCATTCCCTTTTTTACTGGGACCAGTTTTCTGTTTCTGGCAACTGGAAGGATCCTGGCTAAAATAGAAAATCCAAATTTGTCTTTGGAGCCAAGGTCTGCCTACTCCACAGCTGTGTGGACCTCAGATGAGGCACATCTAATCACCAAAACATGCCGGAAGTAATGATTCTCCTGTGTGCATGAATATTTTCATGTGTGCATGCAGCTGCATTCAAGCAATGATATGTGTTGCTAGCATACACATTTCTCAGACACAAAAAATCTTTCTTTTCTGAATATCTGTGTGACACGGACCTCATGTGTCACAAAGACAGCAACTTCCTAGGTAATTGCATAGGTATGGTGAGATAACCATAGCAACCCGGCAGGTTCTGAGATGTAATGCCATGCAGATTGCCGCAGCTCAGGGACCCTGATGTGAATGTGGTACCTGCCTAGGTTTGTGTCTTTGTGCAGTGATTTTTCTTTTGCTTGAACAGGGGGCTTCTTACCACATAACACCTCCCATCAGTGATTCCCCAAATTTTGAATTTTATGGACCAGTAAAATGTCCAAAACAGAGAACTGATACAAAGTTATCAACTTTTTATTTTGCTAAGTGAGAAGATTTAACAAAAGAGATAAAACAAACAACTACCATCTACTATTTCCCTCGTTTCGTGAAAGGCCATTTTCACATGTCTGAAAGTAGAGAATAAAAGAGAAGCCCTTGAACAGAGTACATTTATCTTTAAGAAAAACGCACAACTTCAGGGACACTATGTCTGGTTGGACGCTGTGGCACAGCTGGGACACCTGGATGAGGGGCACACAGTGCCTGAATCCAGTCCTCTTTCTGCTTGCCGAGCTGTGTCCCCTGCATGGGCTGTGTCCACTTGGATGAAGAGGTGTTCATCTTCTCTACACAAAGGGGCTTTCTGCTTGCCAAGCCATGTGCCGACAAGGCTGTGTCTGCCCAGAAAGGGTAACTTTCTCTAATCTGTGCAAAACACTTTTGGAGCTGGCAGCAGCCCTGCACTACATTGTTCTACTTTAAAAAATGTCACTGGGGCTCTGATTCAACAGCACCTGGCACGTAGTAGGTGCTCAATAAGTATGTGTTCAATGAATGTTGAGTGGCTGGTAGCAACTCCATCAAGGGCCATTCCTGGTCTACATGGTGCCGTTAGGGGGCTGTGGTGGTAGTTTGCAGCACAGCTATGGGAATCACGTTTCATGGAATTTTCTCATCTCATCAGTGTTCAGATGGAAGGGAGTGGAGAGCAAGATTCCCCATTCTTTGAGAGGACCATAAGGAAACCAGCCTTAAGTGCCTGCTGTGTGCCAGGTTGGGCACAAAGCACTTTGTACTATTACCTTATCTAACAGCTCAGGCAACTGAGCCTTTGAAGGGTTAAATAACCTGCTCCAAGTCACCCAGTGGCAAAGTGAGATTTTGACTGCAAAGTCAAAAATATGGCTGGGATTTGTGTAGAGAGTTACCCTAGGATCTTGTACTCAAGAAGTGCTCTGTGGGTGTCTGCCCTGTATCTCTAGCATAGCTGTGGTGTTTGTGATCAGCAGCTCCCTGCCTCACTTTTCAACACCTCTGTCACTGTCCCTGCTGCCTGCCATCAGCTCTCTGTCCTCACCCCCTCCTGTGTCTGGAGGTCACGGATACCACGGCTCAGAGAGGGTGTATTCATTTCCTAGGGCTGCTGTAACAAGTTACCATAAACTTGGTGGCTTCAAACACCAGAAATTTATGCTCTTATAGTTCTGGAGGCCAGAAGTCTAACATCAGCTCTACCAAATCGTGATAACAAGATGTTGGCAGGGCTGTACCCCTCCAGAGCTCTAGGGGAAAGTCCGCACCTCCTCCAGCTTCTGGAGCTACATTCTCTAGTTCATGGCCCCTTCCTCCATCTCCGAAGCCAGCAGAGGAGCATTTTCATGTCTCTGTCTCTGACATCATCACCACTGCACCTCTGCCTTCTGTGTGTGTCTGATCTCCCTCTGCCTCTCTTTTTTTTTAAGGACACTTGTGAAGGCATTCAGGGACCACCCAGATGAGCCAGGATTATCCCCTCATCTCAAACTTTAATTTAATCACACCTGCAAAGACTTAACCTTGTAAGGTAACATTCACCAGTTCCAGGGATTAGGACCTGATACCTTTGAATGTCCATTATTTAGCCTACCACCGAGAGTAAGTGACCTGCCCAAGATCACGCAGCAAGTGTGGGGTTCAAACCCAGGCAGGCCCTCTCCAGACTATACCTGACCACCCAGCTATCCTGCTAAAGGGATAACAGCCCAAACTATGGTTTATGTCAGGGGAGGGAAAGACTTGACATCCAGATGTGGCTATTTGCATGAAGCTATTAAATTGCCTTGAATATTTTTGGAGAAAACTAACCTAGCAAGCTCACCTCTCGTTGCAGCAAGGCCAGGTCTCTGTCATTTTTTGAAGTAACCGTGAGGAGACACTGGTTTATTTTGCTGTTTGTAGCTTGGTCATTGGGCTAGGAACCTATTAATAAATTTGAACTACTGGATTGAGGGCCAGAGAGGGGAAAGGGAAGGGAGGCACTTAGGAAGGAGCAATGATAAATGCCTGAGGATCTGGGTTCTTCGCAACTAGCCTTTCCTCCTAGCTGAAGCTGAAGCCAGTGAAATCTGGTGTCTCCTAGGGGACCTGAGGGCTGATGAATGCAGAGGTTGGCCAGAGGTGCTTAGTGGTCTATTCACTGCTTGGCTAGCCGGAAAACTCTCCTCCATCCTACACTTTTCTTGCCTTGCCCTGTGTTTGCAAGCCACAGAACTGAGTGAAAAGAGTGGACAGAGGGAGCCCTATCTCAATGATCTAATGATTCTGACTTTCTTTTCTTTTGTTTTGTTTTTTGAGACAGAGGCTTGCTCTCACCCTGGTAGAGTGCAGTGGCATCGTCGTAGCTCACAGCAACCTCAAACTCCTGGGCTCAAGCCATCCTCTTTCCTCAGCCTCCTGAGTAACTGGGACTACAGGTACGAGCCACCACACCCGGCTAATTTTTGTATTTTTAGTAGAGGTGGGGTCTTATTCTTGCTCAGGCTGGTCTTGAACTGAGCTCAAGTGATCCTCCTGCTTTGGCCTCCCAGAGTGCTGGGATTACAGGCGAGAGCCACTGCGCCCGTCCTAATGATTCTGATTTTAAAAGAAGAGAGAACAAATTCACACTTAACATTTACTGAACATCTACCATGTGCCAGACACATTATTATTAATCTCCCTTAACTCCGTTTACAAGAAAGAACTCAAGCTTAGAAAGGTGTAATGACTTGTCTAAAGTAAGATAATAAAGCAAGACAGTAAATCAAGAGCTTTAACCCACATCTGTCTGGCTCCAAAGCCATGTCCTATTTGATTGATTTCAGAAGGCCAAGTTCTCCCTTTCTTCTTGCCTTCTTGTTTTGTTTTGTTTTGTCTCACTCCATCACCCAGGCTGGAGTGCAGTGGCACAATCATAGTTCACTGCAACCTCGAACTCCTGGGTTCAAGCAATCCTCCCATCTTAGCCTCCTGAGTAGCTGGGACTACAGGTATGTGCCACCATGCCTAACTAATTGTTTTTCATTATTTTAGAGATGGGGGTCTTGCTATGTTGCCCAGGCTGGTCTCAAACTCCTGACCTCTAGCGTTCCTCCTGAGTAGCTGGGATTGCAGGCATGAGCCACCATGCCCAACCTCCCTGGCTCTTTAGTGTGGAGGTTAAGGGCCTGGACTCTGGAGGCAGTGAACAGGGGTTCAAACCCTGACTCTACCACTTCCAGGCTCTGTGACCTCTGCCATGTAACCCAACCTCTCTGTGACTCTAAGGCAGTGATATACGTAGCACCTACTTCAACAGAGTGCTTGCAGAAAAGTAAGGGGTTAATACAAGTAAAGTGCTTGGAATAGTAACGGGCGCATAACATGTATAGGTATTATTATTATTATTGGTACATCCAATAACTTAGGTAAGAGAATCAGTTTACCATCAAGATGTCAAGGTCACTGACATCAAGCCAGAATCGAGTACTACTACTAGGTAATAAAGAGGGCAAAACTCTACCTCTTTACCTGTTAAAAAGTGCACAGTTAATACAAACAAGCAAAAACCCCAGAAGCCCAGAAGAAAAGGATAATACAGTAATTATAATAAGATGTGTGTTTGCTTTCCTTTACCTCCTGGCTGATTTCAGCTGAGGAATACCTCCCTTAGCATCTGTGATGTGTTTTCCAGAACTCAGGGTCTCAGCTCATCCCACAGTACATGGCTTGCACAGAAACAGTTTCCTGAGTTGTCGGCATGATTGAATGTCCATGCTACAAAGGCTGATTCTTGGTCACTTCCCTGCTCACTGCAACAGAGCAGGCCTCACCAACCACACTGCACAGCCTACATATGCATCTACTCATTTCAGAAACTATTTTTCAAGAGGTTGCTCTGTGCCTATAAAACACTGTTCCCATCCTCCGAGGTAGCTTGTGGAACAGAAGTCAGATGACAATGTGAGTTCCAAGTGTGAGCACAGGGATGTGGACAGGGTATGGCTATAGATTGGCTGCAGAGGTGTGAATGAGCCTCAGAGGAGGTGGGACCTGAGCTTGAGATTTGAAGGACAGTTGGGATTTGAATAAGGGAAGAGAAAAGGACAGGGCATGCCGTGAGAGGGGACCAGAATCAGCAAAGATGCTACTGATGAGAAATTCAGACTGACGCAACAGCTGCGGATCCTGGGCACAGGACATTCTCTCTTCGCCCATCCACTTACTTGGTGTTTCCCACAGGAAGCCCATGATGGTGGGTGAGTCACAGAAAACCTTTCTCAGACTGATCTAAACATAAAGACTGGCTGTGTGGAGCACAGACATAGGGTGCTGGCTCGTGGAGCCAGGCATCAGCAGTGGAGTGGGATCAAGGAGTGTTGGAGGAGGAGGAGGATGAAGAAGGCTAGAATAGTGGGAAAGTAGGTGATGAAGGTGTAGACCTTATTGAAGAAGAAAGGGATCAACAGAAGTTAAAGAAGAAGATGGTGATTAGGTGGAATAACCTGCTTTGCAAAAATCTTAGTGTGACTCGACTGCTTTTGCCTGGCCATTCTCTGCCTTCTCGCCTGGGTGGGGAGTTTAGGTGTTTAGCCCCATCATCCATTCCCTTTGGGGTCTGCCTGTGTGCTTGGCTCTGCCCTTGGCTGCTGGGTAAACATTGGAGTAAGGGCTCTGCCCCTGTGCCAGGGATGGAGCCTGTGGCTCTTCCAGTGATGCCGGTTCTAGGGGAACACATCTGTTTAGCTCTGGAGGTCAGTGTTAGGGGCCCTGTGGTAGGAGAGCTCACACGTGGCCGATGACATGTGAGCAGAATCCCTGTGGTCACTTCTGGGTGGAAGCTCTGAGAGTCAGTGCGGGGCTTGCCACACTATGTTTTCCTCTCTGCCCTGATAATTGACACTGTTCCAGATGGAGTCTGTTCCAGCTGCTGGGTCTTCGAGTTAGGGTGACACGGAGCTGGTCCTCAGCTGGCCACAGTGGATCTGTCAGGTGGACAAGAAATAAACCTTTGTTGTTATCAGCCACTGAGATTTCTGGTGTAAGCTGCCTCTCCTGCCTAACACAAGGTCTGCGGTTGCTGCACATCTAAGCCACTTTCTCAACAGCCCTGTCAGTAATAGCCTGACATGTACATCTCCATCTGCCCTACTCTTTGTTCCCTTCCTAGAACTCTGTTGGGATAGAGGCTGTTATTAGTTGGACTCCCTCACACCCTGATAAGAGCCCAGTCTGCAGAACTCCAGGAAGAAATTGATCTTGCATCTCAGTCTACAAAAGGAAAGTTGGAAGCATCGATAGAAAATGTATTGGTGAGTTCTGATGCTGTGAAGTGAGTGGAAGATTATTTAGATAAATGAATTAATCTGATTGAAATGGTTCCCAGAAGTAAATGTCAATGAACCAGATGTGGTAATTTCTTGCTCATGAAGTAGTGTTAGTATGCATGTGATTTGAAGTTTATGTTAAAACACAAGCCCAGCATTACCTCTTGGGCCGTGGATGGTGTGGGCAGGGCATGGGGCCACCATGAATGGAAACTGCTGTGTCAAATATGGTTAGCTCAAGCAGGATGATGGGCCAGACTCGAGGTTCCTAGAATTTAGTTGTGAATCATAAACAATAAGGCAAGGCCAGAAATATATCTTTTATGTAGAAATTAATATCAAGCTACCTGTAAACATCTGCTAAGCAAAATCCAAATGGCCTCTGTGTGCTGGAGGCTTTGCTTCAGTGCTTCAAAATAACAAGTGTTGCCTTCAGAGGGAACAATTGCCTTCTTAAAATATGTGTGTGGGATCTTAGGAGATAGCTACCCAGTTATATACACATTTCCAAAAGTGGGTTGCTGTTAAAATGTGTGCTCCAGAAAGTGCTTAGAAAAAAAATATATCTGGGAAATACTGAGTTTAAGGGTTCTTTTTACTATAGAAACTTCTCAGAGGCTCTAACACATTAATGTTCATTGTGATTCTCCAGAAGGGGCCATAGTATGCTGCAACTTCCTGAACTTTTTTTACTATAAATGACAGATAGCAGCAGCTCTACAATCTTATTGTGAATTTGAGTGTTTTCTTTCTTTCTGCCCTGCTTTCCTCAGCACGAAGGCAGTCTCTCCCTCCTAGTTGCAAGATGTTGCTGCAGTTTCCAATTCCCACACCAGGCAGACACAATCCTCTGCAAAGTTAGAGGGAGGCATTTCTTCCTGTGTGGCTTTTTTAGGAAAGAAACTCTTTCCCAGTAGCTGCCAGCAAATTCTTCTTGGATCCACATACCAAAGTTTGGGTTGCATGCCTGTGCCCTGAATGTAATGAATACTGGGAAGGGGAGTGTTTGACATTTTAGGTCTCCATGGTGGGAGTTGGTAGACAGGCAGCCAGTAGTGTCTATCATATAATTGTGTGATCTTAGTGTATTAGTCTGAGTTCTCAGAGAAACAGAACCAATAGGATATTTATCTGTATCTATCTATCTATCATCAATCTATCTATATATATATCTATCTATTATAAAGAATTGACTCACAAGGTTATGGAGGCTGAGAAGTCCCAAGATCTGCAATCAGCAAGCTAGAGACCCAGGAAAGCCAATGGTCTAGTTTCGGTCTGAGTCCGAAGGCTGGAGAAGACCAATGTTCCAGATTAAAGACAAAGAATGCAAATTCTTTCTTCTTCCACCTTTTTATTCTATGTAGGCCTTCAATGGATAGGATGAGGCCCACCCACATTGGGGAAGGCAATCTCCTCTACTTTGTCTACTAATTCAAATGCTAATCTCACCTACAAACACCCTCACAGAAACACCTAGAAAAATGCTTAACCAAATGTCTGGGGCACCCAGTAGCCCAGTCAAATTGACATATATAACTAACCATCACACTTAGGCAAGTTACCTGTTCAAACCTTTGTCACTTCATTTGTAAAATGAGATATCTAATTGGGTTTTTGTGAGAATTAAATAAAATAACATATTGAAAGTACATAGCACAGCATCTAGCGCACAATTCACTCTCAATACAGATTTTTTAAAGCACAAAATTGAACTCATTGTAATAATAGTCACCCAAACTTCATTGACTCTCTCTTATGCTGCCTCAGGGACTCAGCCCCTTACAAATGCTGAGTGAGTCATGTCAAGAAGTCCCAAAGGGATATCACACATGGACTCAGATATTAGTCTGTCCTCTGCAATTGCTACACAGCAATCATACTTTTCTCCTACCCTGGCCTCATGCAGATGTCAGTTGCCTGCAGAGCCACTTAAGATGAGAATACTAATGTCCATACTAAGCATGGAGTATACTGATCATGAGATGGTACCATTGAAGATTCCAGAGCTGGGTTCTGAGTGAAAGTGGGGTGGGGGGAAGCCCTCCAAGTTGAACAGAATCCTCTTCTTCTGCAGCCCTTCTCACCATAGCTCATTTATTCATTCAACAAATATTTATTGAGCATCTACCATGTTTCAGCATCATGCTACAGTGGCTCACAGGTGGTTGGCAGTTGAGCTGAACCAAAGGTGTCTCTTCAGTTGGCAGTGGAAAGTTGGAGACCTGGGGACAGATTCTGCATCTTCCCCAGACCCAGGGTTCCAAGAGGTCACAGTGCTTTTGCTCTCCTGAAGACTTGGCAGCTAAAGGGGTGAAAGTAGGGAGAGGCATAAGGGTTTTGTTAACTATGACCTTTGAGAGCAAGGACTATTGCTTCTCAGTGTACCTGATCTTTACATCAGGTTTTCTGTGACTGGCCTCTGGCCAGTGTGCCATTTTGGAACAGAGGTGGAAAAAGACAAATAGAATGTCTCCCTCTTTCTTCTTTTTTCTGCCCTCTTTGGGACTTTTTATCCATGCCTGGGAGTGAAAACACCAGAAGATAGGAAGCTGAATTTTCTTCTTCCTTCTGCCTCAACAAGAGTGTGTATTTTGAAGGAAAAACAAGGTTCCAATGTTGGTCAACATTGGCAGTGGTGTCACAACTTAAGTGAGTTGATTTCTAAAGTCAATGAACATAGTAAAGATTGCCTAAGATTAAAATAACCCTTGAGATTTCAAAATCCCATAGATATGGTTTTGCAGATCCCAAGCTATAGCATGTCTAACAGAGCAGTTTTTCTCTCAATATGGGAGCAGATTGCTATTTCTGTGTTTGAGCACCAGATGAGATATTTGGCTTGTGTTTAGGGATCATGATGAATGCAAAATAGTTTTCAGTTGTTTGTTTTATGTTAGTTAAGTGTGAATAGTTTGCATATATTTAAATAAGTATATGAATGTTGGGAAATCACTGTAGAGGCCATTGCTGATACATAGTGTGCTAGCCATTTCTATGTAACTGAATACTTAAGAAATAATTTAAAACCATTTTTATATTTTTCCTCAATTTTTTATTTTTGAAAATTTCAAACCTAGAGAAGAGTTAAAAGAATAGTATAATGAATAATGAATACCTATATATCATTCACCCAGTTTCATCAATTGTTAACATTTTACCACATTAGTATTCTCTATTTCTCTCTCTCTCTCTAATACACACACACACACCCCCCACACACACCATGTGCACTAGTCATAATGAGGTTTCACAAATTGAGTACACCTTTGTAACCAGCACTCAGATCAAGAAACAGAACGTCATTAGCACCCTGGAATTCCTTCCCTGATGCCCTTTCTGACATCACCCTCCAGGCATATCCATTATCCTGACTTCTAATACCTAACCTGGTTTTGTCTGCTTTTTAAATTTCTATAAATAGAATCATATTTTATATACTCTTTTTAGAGTCTGACTTCTTTTGCTCAACATTGTGTTTGTGAGTTTCATCCAAGTTTTTCCACTTAGCTCTGTTTTTGTGGTTGTTGCTGTTCAAGTCACTGACTTTTTTGAAGCGTCTGGGCAGGTTGTCTTGTAGAATGCTCTGTGATCTGGATGTGTCTGATCATTTCCTCTTGATTAAACTCAGCTTAAGCATTTTAGCAAGAGTACAACACATGTGAAGTTGTGTACTTCCCACTGCATCCCACAAGGGGCAAATAGTGTCACTTTGTTCCATTATTGGGGATGCTAAGCTTGATCACTTGGTTAAGCAGGTGTCTGACAGATCTCACCATTGTAATGATACCTTCCCTTTTGTAATTAGTAAGTAATCTTTGGGAGGATTGTTTGAGATCATGTAAATATCCTATTGGCTGACAGACTTTTCACACAATGGTTTTGGCATCTATTGATGATCCTTGCTTGAATCAATTATTTTGCTGAAGTGGAAATTCTTAAGACGTTCTCTTGCAAAACTAAGACACCCTTAAGTATTCATGTTTTCTAACCTCCAGCCTCTGCAAAGATACAAGATGAACATACAGGCTGTTCTCCCTTTTTCTACTGAGCTCTACTCTCTGCCTTACCTGTTTTACTTTGTACCCTGTGAGGCTGACCCTGAACCCTGCACCATCTGCGTTCCCTCACAATCAGGTTGCTGGTTGGGTGCCGCCCTTGGGAGCATGTCACAGGCAAGACTTCCAAGGGCAGGAGGAGAGAGGGCACTTCAGCCCTTTGGGCCCTAGGAATGGTAATAGCTTCCTACTTTTCCAGTTTCTGGGTGCCTTGATATTTCTTGTTTGTGCACTTAACCCTGTCCACACCTCCATAAATAGTCCTTTTATTTAAAAAAAAATCTTCTTCTTTAACCCATCTGAAAAATTCTGCTTCCTATTGGGACTCCAACTGATTCAGTGAATTTCACTCCAAATCTCTAGTTCTGATCTGCATTGGGGGTGGGAGGGTTCATTGTGCTTCTGTCGATCAGTGTCACTGATGAGGTTGTGGACGGGAGTGTGCAGCATCCCAGGGCTGGTGACAGTGGGCACCATGACTGCCCCGGGCCTGGAGGGGCAGTGACAGGGGTAGTTATTCAGCCTGGAGACAGAGAGGGCAGTGTGGCTTTTCACAGGAGCCATAACCTTTAGGTGAGGGACACAGCTGGCTCATGGCAGCCCTGCAGTGAGGAAACCAGAAGAATAAACGCTTGGGCAACTGTCCTCTCTCCCTCCTTTTCTGTCTCCTACTCCCCTCATTGCCCCATTGCCCAGACATGACAGATCCACTCAGTTCCTCCTCCCCGGAGCAGAGCAGGGTGGAGAAGGGGCATCTGAAGACATCCAGCACAGGGGCTCTCCTTAGTTCCTGACCCAAAATGCACTGTCACGACCAAACACACCAAATCCCAAATGGACTACAAGGTCGAAAAGCCTTAGCTTGGGGTTTAGAAACTATCTTTGAGAGGGACTAAGTATTACAGTGAAGAATGAGGTTCTTCAATGCCAATTGCATCCTTGGACAAGTAACTTGACCCACCTGAACCTCGTCTGTAAGGGGGATATTAACAGTCCCTCCTCATGGTTGTGGTTGAGGATTAACCAAGCTAACACCTGTAAAGTGCTTAGCACTGTGCTGGCTGTGTACTGAGAGTTTCTTCAAGGTTTGCTTTTACTAGCATCATTATTAGCTTTGTGCTTTGTTCTGGAGGACCTTAAGATGGGGTGAATTTGCCCCAGAAAATATCTTGATGTGGAAGGAATACTGACTTTGAAGCTGGAACACTTGGGCTCAAATCCTGCCACAATATGTTCTTCCTCGATGTGACCTTAAGTTCTCTGAGCCTCAGTTTCCTTGCTGGAAAATGGAGCACAAACACCCACCTCACAGACTTAGAAGAAGGCCAAAGAAAATGAGATAAATGTACAGGAAAGCTTTTCTAAAGTGAAAGAGCACTCTGCTAAGGCATGGAATTATAATTACTAAGCCAGCGAAGAGTGTTCTGTGGCAAGCATTTTCCTGATGATCTTCCTTGCTGTTCTCTTGTTGACTCAGTACATGTCAACAGAGGACTTCAATACAACCTAAATGTCCCTTGCCCAAGCTAATTGCTAATTTAGACTTAAACTGCTCCCAACTCACAATTAGAATTCAAACCTTGGAACTCCATTAGGGATGCATAATGCTACATTTTCCTTCACTGAAATTAATCAGCTGCAAATGATTAAATTACTATATATAGTGTGAAACACAACAAAGCTGTAATTTTTATATAAATTCCAGAATGTTACATTATTTCCCTTCAGCACTGACATTGGAATAATTCCTCCGCAATCATTGCTTTGTCTTCTGTAAAATAAAATTTAAAAAACTCATTGCTTTTCAAGCGTACCCAAGTCTGCGTTCAATATTTAATATGATTAATGTTTACTGTATTTGTTGTGGGGTTGTCTGCTAATTGTGGCGTTAAAACGCTCCCCCGTCATCATCTTCGGGGGCTGAGTGATGTTGGTTCAGAACCACTGTTTGAGAAAGTATCAATTAAAATTCAGCTCCATTGAACACATGAATCTTTTTTGTTGTTTGTTTGTGGTGCCCGACATATCTGGTGGCAACTCTCTCCTTCGCTCCCCTTCTCCTAACTGCAAGAACAGATGGAGATTCTAGGCAGCTTCTAAGGAAGGATGTAGCCCATGGTGAAGCCCTGGGCTTGCTCAACCGGCGAGTGGGAGCCAGAGATATCTAGCGTGCAATGCCAGCAATGTGCTTCTCTGGTGAAGCCCTCAAGCGCTGGAGTGCAATGGGACTGGTAGCTAAAGCAAGGCCTGGGTGTGGGTGAGATATGTCATGACCCCAGGATTGAGTGCATCTTTAAATTTCGTGTCCCAGCCACTTCACTCTTAAGGACCTTGCTTCCTTACATTTTGCACCCCAGGCAACTCCCCTGCCTCCTGTGTCCCACTGTGTCCTACTGTGATTAACAGTCCTGAACTGAGAGACAGAAAACCTGGAATGATGACCCAGTGTGTGCAGGTACACCCATGACTGACCTTGGATAGGTCTCTTAACCTCTCTGGGTCTTAGTTTTCTTATCTGCAAAGTAGGAATAATCATCTCTGCCGGGAAGATTTAGGAATGAGACAGTGCTTTGTGAATGGCAGGATGCCCTCCAGATGTGGGTGTCATCGCCATTGAGTGGCATGTGTTCCTCTGGCTTACCTCCCCATGGTGGCAGGTCCTCTGGTTCCCTCCCCTGCAAGCTTTTTGGGGAAACCCCGAGGAAAGTCTTGGAAATGCTGCTGAACCAAGGACTCCCAGCCTCTGTGAAGGCTCCAAAGCCCAGTGAATGTGTCTCCCACTTCTGTTGCTGCCTCCAGCTGTTGGGGCTCCATTCTGCCACTGGTTTTGAGGCCACACTGTGCCAACTATGCCTGAGAGACTGATCTCTTCCACCACTCTCTCCCATTCTCATCAGTTCTGAGGGACAACTGCCTTGCTCTCCCAGGGTCTCCTGAAGCATGTGTGGGCAAACCATTCTTCCTGCTTCTCTTGGTGGCCCCTCTCTGTCTAGCGCCCATACACAGGATCATGGAGGCTGGCCTCAAAGTCTCCTCTCTCCATGCCCTTCTTCCTTCCTCTCATTTTCCTCACCGCTGTGAACCTTGCACACAGATACATGATCACCCCTTTCCACCCCAAGTCTGGGTTCCATGCTAACACTTGGCCACACTGAGTATTGATTGGGCACCCTCTGTTCTGGGGTGTACACAAGAGCCTGGCATGCTCCTCACCCCAAGAGGTCACAGTCCATGGGGTATCTTCTCATGCCACCTCTGTCTCACCAAACCCCCCTAGAAGATCCCTGTGTGTCAGTGGGCTGCCCTTTCATTCTCACTGGGAATAAGCTCTCTCCTGGACTCTCAGGAGCTAGAAAGTGGGGCTTCTGGATATTTTAGCTTCTACCAGCTACACAAGAATAAGAACCAACCATTTGGACATTGAGCTGTCCTTCCAGAATTGGGGAGGGATGTCTACTGGATAAATTCAAACACTCTCCACTGATCTCTTCTTTTGCCAAAGAAGACATATTTATACATGGGCTGTACGGTCTGGCCAAGGGACAAAGGGATGCTCAGGTAGGGGGTGAAACTCAGTCCTTGACCTGGAGCTGATATTTAGCCAGGGTGCACCAGCACGTCCACACAGGTTATTAAAACACTGAAATATATCTGTAGCAGTTGGGCAGTAGCCGCTGCCAAATGCCCCTCTGTGTCACTGCTGCCCAGTCCCTCCCCTGGGTCCTCTGGACTTCTGCACAGGACAACAGAAGGGACCCAGCACCCCAGGGATCTCCAGGAGCCTGCTGCAGATGAGGGCCAGGGTTCTTTCTGATTGGCTGGTTCTTGAGCCATGCTGGCTGGTAGGTTTGACGATCACCCGACCCTTTCAACTAACTAATCACACAGAGGCCTCCCAGATAGCCACTTCAAAAACCCATGGCAAAAAAGTGTTGGGATCTATTTTGAAGCACACCAAAGCTCTTTTAAAAATGATTTCAATGCCAAAAGTCTTGTCACCTAACATAACTGCCCTCAATAAAGTTTTGCTTCAATAAACAAACCCCAGCTTGGCAATCCCAAATTGCCCCTTTATGCTCATGCTTTCAGAAAGTAGTAATAGCTAACCTGAACTGAGTACTGCTCGCTGCCAAGCACTGCACTAAGTATTCTATGTGCGGGATCTCATCGAACCCTCTCTGTAGCATTGTGACTTGTAGCCATTACTATTACCATTTAACAGGTGTGGCGACTAAGATTCACAGAACGTGGGTAATTTGTTCAAGATATCACATTAGGAAGTTGCGGGGCTGGGATTTAAACCCAGGCTGAGTGACTCCAAACTGATTGGTATGTAGTCTCACATGTTTGGTATTTTGTTGCTGTTGTTAGTGTGCTGTCTTTTGGTGCAGGGGTCTGTTCTGTGTTGCTGTAACAGAATACCAGAGACTGGGTAATTTATAAAGAAAAGAAATTTATTTCTCACAGTTCTGGAGGCCGGGAAGTCCAACATCAAGGTGCTGGCATCTTGCCTTTTTGCTGCCGCATTCAATGGTGACAGGTGAGAGAGTGGGGAGGAAGTGGGGGAGAAAGAGAGAGCGGGAGAGAGCTGAACTCACCTTGATAACAAACCCACTCTCTTGATAGCATACTCAGTCCTGTGATAGTGACATTAATCCATTCATGAGGGCAGAGACCTCAGGACCTAATCACTTTTTAAAGGTCTCACCCCTCAACACTGTTGCATTATGGATTAAATTTCCAACACATGAACTTTGGGGATCACATTCAAACCATAGCATGTGATCCCCACTACTGTAGCACTCCAGGGAATGTATTTGTGTGTGTGTATGTCTGAAAGAGAAAGAGAGAGACAGAAAGGCAGAGAGAAATAGGAATGGACATCTGTAGGGTGAAAGGAGAGGCACAGGTCCCTGCCAGGTCCCTGTTCCCTGTCATTTGATGTGGCTCCTTCTGATCGCCTAGATTGTCCAAGATTGAACGTTACTGAATGTCAAGGGGTTTGATTGACTTTCTGAGAACCCAGATGAGTGCCACGTGTAAGCCAGTCTTCTGTCAAGGCGTCTGGATCGCAATGGGGTGAGTCAGTAAGTGGGAACTTCTGGGGCCAGGCAGGAGGAGCCTGCTTGCTTCTCTCTGCCAAGATGAACTGTGCTGGTGCTTTTCCTCCCCCCCTCCCTCCCTTCCTATCTTCTTTCACTTTTTCCCTCCATGTCAATACAGAGAAAAGCACTAGAGGCTTATTGAAGAGCTATGAGATCTAGCTCATGAGGGCCCAGAACATTTCCTGTTTCCAGATGGTATGCATGTTTGTGGGTCTGGGTAGAAGGTGGACCATTTTGGGGGACTCTGATGGCTTTTTCCCCCCTTAATTCCCTTCAGAGTGGTTTTCTTGGGGGTGGACAAATTTGAGATTTAAAACAAAAGCCGAAATGATGCAGTGGGGCTGAACCCTTCAAGGGTTCCTCTGCCTCCAGACCAGGCGAAGCCTGTGCCCCAGCTACGGCCAGTTATTCCCCTGGGGGTGTCCAGGCCGGGAGGGACTCTGTCCCATTCACTCCCTGGTAGACTGGTTAGCCCATTGGCGGTTGACGGCTCTCTGACTTCCCCATCCCCCACAGCAGATGGTTGGCCAAAATGTCCATTGTCTTTATGTACAAGGTTTGCTCTACATTAAAAATCCCCTGACCAGAGAGTACTGTGGATAAGACAGTTACCTGCTTTGTCTTCACCTTTGAGCTCAAAATCTCACTTACCGTTACAGCTTGGATGAGCTGCAAATCCAATCCAATCTAGAAACGCCCATCAGAAAGTCTAATTTGAACTTTGCCTCGGGCCAAATTATGGAAGACAGGGAGGGTAAGGGAGGGGAGAGGAGGGAGGGAGGGAGGGAGAGAAAAGGCATTTCTTTTTCCTGCTTCATTGCATTTTCCAAACAATGTTGCCTCTCCTACTGTGGGAAGTACTGAACCATGAGGCCAGCAATCTGAACGTGGGCAGCTTCTGGGTCTGGGTGGTTCCTGGCCAGTTCCCCCTCCCCACCAGGGAACACGTCCTCTGCTCCACAGACAGCCTGGACTAGGACCCAGCCACCTCCACGCTGCAGAGCATCTGCATTCTGCTCACTGCCCAGGGGAACTCTGCCACGGAGGCTGACATCGCCGCTGCGCCACCTGCTGGAAGACTGGAAGAAAGACTCCGCGACTCCTGGTTGGGCTGTAACTGATAGCTTCACAATCATAGTGATTATTTTTAACAATTCCCATTTTGTCTTCTTCCACAAGTCACACAGGTTTATTGAAGACAATTTAGGAAGTTCATATAAGTAAAACTAATCATAAAAATCACCCATAATCCTGTCACCCAGAGATAACCATTGTTTATATTTTGTTATATTTCCCTTCAGTCTTTTTTCTAGTAAGATATATAAATTCATATACGCTATTAGCCTCATTCGATACACATTATTTTGTAGATTGCTTTTTAAGCTTAACAATATAGCTTAAATATCTTTACCTATCATCAATTATAATCTGCAACGTGACTCTTGCTCAGCGGTGTCTTTATAGCCCTACACCATAAATCTAGGGTCTTTTCCTGTGTATTAATTACAGTGTTCCTAAGCTTTGAGTTTTCTCTGAGTCTCACTTCTCCCTCCCTTTTCCTCTTCTTCTTTCTTTCCTTCTCCTTCCTTCCTGCTTTACTTTTTTCTCTTTATTCATTTCTTTTTTTCTGTCCCCTAGCAAAGGTCTGCAGCGTGTTGTTTGGGACAGTTTCTTGCAGTGACTCTTGCCGTCTCACCCCTTCACAGAAGGAGCCCCAGAGACGTTCCACTGGGCCCTGGAGCTGTCTTCCAGGTGGGCTCTGCTGTCCCCACCTTGAAAGACAGGGACACTCTGCACTCTGAATACAGACAGGCAAGACAGGTGGGATCCCCATAGTGCCTCCTCCAGTGTCTAGTAAAAAACAAGAGGCTGACAATTACCGATCACTTACTTTGTGAAAACCTGGCTCCATTCTAAGAACCTTACATGAATGATCATATGTAAGCATCACAAAAGCACTACAAGATATAGTCTGTCTGTCCTTCTCTTCTTCCTTCCTTCCTTCTTCCTTCCTTCCACTGGATAGCCAAGGATACCAAACTTGAATAAAGGAAATGAACTTGCCCAATATTACCAGCTAATAGAGTCTCAAATCTCAGTATGTGGTGATTGCCTAGTAAAAAAACAAAACAGAATAAAACAAAACAATATTTCCAGCCTCTCCTCACCAATCAGGAGATTTGGCCACACAGGTTTGCATTCACCCACAGCAAGCATTAACTGGAGCTGAGTAGTGGTGCCCACTTTATACCAGCACGGGCTCTCCAGTTGCACTGTGTCCCCCTTTCATATATTCTCCCCATGACACAGGAGGGCTGTCTGCTGCCAACCACACTGGGACGGCAGCTGGCTTCATCTCATAGAATGAGAGAGCTTAAGGAAAGAAAATGACAGACTCAGGACTGTACATTCCTGGCTCTCTCTGTCTGAGAATCAGGATGTGTCCATGGCTGCCCTAAAAGAATCACTTATCTCTCCTATCCATGGGTGTGGGAATGGACTCAGAGGGCGCTAGACCATGGAGGGAGGAACATGATTATAGTTCAGACTGCAATAGTTACTGTGGGTGCCACTTCCAGGGCTACTGGAGTAAGCACATGCATGGGCAGATGGGAGTGGTTGTGTTAGCTTGGTTGGTTGATGGTGGCCTGCACTAAATGAAGCTGATAGAATATATAATACAACAGGGATTGGCAAGCTTTTTCTGTAAAGGGACAGCTAGTAAAAGTTTTAGGTTTTGTGGGCCGTGTGGTCTCTGCTGTAACGGCTTGACTCTGCAGTTGTAGTGCTAGAGCAGCCATAGACAGTATGTACATGAATGGGCATGGCTGTGTTCCAATAAAACTTTGTTTACAAAACAAGCGGCAGCATCATCTGCAAAAGCAAGCCAGAGTTTGCAACGAAGGAGAAGGAACATAAAGATTTAGGAATGGGAGTGTTGGAGTGGGTTTAACCTCTGCGGACCAAGCTCTGTTCAAACCAGGTGGATTTTATTTTTCACAGTAAATTCTATTTTCTTCAGCCGAGCCCTCACTCATACGTCGTTTCTCCACTTTCTGTGACTTTTGAAAATGGTCAAAATAGGACTTTTCCCTGGAAACAGTCTGGAATTGGAGATGGCAATGCAGACTTGGATTCTCTGACTGGGTTATTTTCTAGACTGTTAGTGACTGGATTCCCAGCAGATCCGAATCCCCTTGGAGGTTCCTCTTTGGACACAGACCTTCTTAGGCAGAGGCGGAATCAACCCCAAAGGGGACTGGACCTGTGAGGAGGCCACGGTCTTCAAAATGCTTCCTTCAAAGACCTGGGTGAACAAGGTCATTTAACGAAACAATTTCCAGTCCCTGAGAAGACACTTGAGTAAGGATAAGAGGAGAGTAAAAAATAACTTAAAAAGAGAGTCTTGAAGAGTCCGGGCATCTCTCATAAGTCTGGAGTCTTCAGATCCAGGGCTTAGGCTCATACAATGAGAAGGCGGGTGGAAGTCAGGCCCGCCAGAGAGCGACAGGCCATGGGGGCTCCTGTGTTTGTGTTTTACTTGACGCCTCTGGTGGCGTGCATGGTGTAGGGAAGAGGGAAAAAGGGGGCACTTCTATGCTGGCTTAGCGTAGACAGGATTCTCTAAAGTTGGAAGGGAAGGGGCCTGCAGAATGCAGGGATCTCCTCTGTTACAAGGAACTCAACATCCTGTGCCCTTGGAGGACGTTGACTGCTAGATGATAACAGTGCCCATTTCCAGTGAGCTCTGACGTGGGTCTCATATGCTTGTCAACACAGCACTCCCCGCAGCCTCCTGCAATCGGTCAGGGTCAGACCTGAACACTAATAACAATAATTATAGCTACAGGGCATCCTTTGTGTCTCAGGCACTAAGCTAAGTGTGGTTTACGTGTTAGCTCCTCTAATCCTCACCACACTATGAAGTACAGTCTTCCCTTGGTATTTGTGGGGGGATTGGTTCCAGGACTCCCATGGATACCAAAATCCACAGATGCTCGAGTTCCTTATGTAAAATGGCATACCATTTGCATGTAACCTTCACACATCTTCCTGTATACTTTAAATCATCTCTGGATTACTTATAATACCTAATACAATATAAATGCTATGTAAATAGTTGTAATACTGTATTTTTTTTACTTGTATTACTTTTTATTGTTGTATTGTTATTTTTTATTCTTTTTTTCCTCAAATATTTTTGTTCCACGGTTGGTTGAATCTGCAGATTCAGAACCTGCGGATAGGGAGGGCTCACTGTGGGTACTATTATTTCCCCCATTTTTCTCAAGATGAATTCCATTTTCCTGCATCCCAGATTCAATTCAAATAGCTTATTTTGCATAAGAGGAAACTGGTCACATTGTAGCAAGTTGTAGAACCAGTGAGAACCCAGATCTCTAAATAGCCAGTCCATTGCCCCACACTGCTTCTTTGGCGGGTACATGGTATGTTTTCATACAGGCTAAGCTGCTATAAGAAAGAAGCCTAAAAACACACTGGCTTAAATAAAAAAGAAATTTTATTTATCACTCACTAGACATTCCTAAGGTGAGCGGTTCAAGGCTGACAGGGTATCTCTGCTCCATCAGATAATTCAGGGATCTAGGATTTTTCCATCTTCTTGGTCCTCCTAGGTGTTGTCCTAGGAGGGATAAGTCTGATTCAATTCCACATTTGACTTCCAGCCTAGGAGAAGAAAAAAAGTCCAGGACAAATGTGTTTGTCTTTGGAAATATAACCCAGAAGTTGCACACAACACTTATCCTCACATCCCATTAGCCTGAAATTAAAACCTGACCCTCTGCCCTTAACCCTCCTCTGCAGCTACAAGGTGAAACGAGAAATAGAACTTCTTGTCAGGAGGCCATGGGCCAAGCTAAAACTCAGGAGTTCTATTAATTAAGAAGAAGAGTAGAAGAGGTAGTGAGTAGCCTAAAATTGTAGGCTGTCTGTTAAGCTTGATAGAAGTCAGAAGATTAGAGCTTCTGCTCTAGCTTTCTTTCCCACAGTCTAGAGCTGCCCTACACTGTCCAATATAGTAGCCATTGGCCACTTGCAGCTATTAAAATTAAAATTAATTAAAATTAAATAAAATGAAAAATTCAGTTCTTTAGTCACACCAGCCACATTTCAAGTGCTCAAATGGCCATGTGTGGTTAGTGGTTACCAAATCAGACAGTGCAGGTAAAGAATATTTTCATTATCCTAGAAAGTTCTACTGGATAGCACTGGTCTGTGGATTGTGCATCTACACACAAAAGACCCTGATGCTTCCAGGCCTCCCTTTATGAGACAACTGGAGTTTTATCTACCAGACAGGATTGCAACAGGAAGTGGAGATTGTTGAGGGATAAGGCTCACAGATTCCACTCTAGATAAATTCCTGAGCCCAGAGAAGCTGAGTAGAGCTTGCAACGGTGAGATATGGTCAGGCCTATTTTTTCGTTAGCTACTGTGCTCCAGGTGCTACCCCTCCCCTTTTGGGCTCAGTCACTGTTGTCACAGATAATTCTGCAGGACACAGAGAGAAAGTGAGAACCTGGGCAGGAGTTTGTGGCTGACACGTAATCCTAGTCTTCCCAGAGGTAGCAAATTAAGGTCTTTGGTAAGCGTCTGTTGTTTTCACCCGCTTGGTGTCAATTTGCCCTTCTTTTGGTAACAGCAGCCCTATTTTCTCTTAGGGAATCATGCTTACCCTCTTTCAATTCACGTGGTCTTGCTGGACTACAGGATCGGACGTATGACTTAGGCCTGGCTAATCAGAGTTATGTTAATCGGTCCAGGGGTGGTCATGTGCCCCAGACAGCGTCAAAGAGTCTGGGATTTCTGTTGGCATTATGGGGAAAGAGACACTCTTTTTACACTAGAGTGGCTAAACAGATCAAATATGGGCCATAGAATGCCTCTGGCCATTTTTACCACTGCAAGAGAAGACCCCAAGAGTGATGAAAATAGCAGGGAAAATGAGAGCCTAGAAAACTAAAGAAACAGATTCCAATGACAAGTTTTGAGCCCTAGAATCTAGTTTATGCCTGAAGTCAATCTACTCCTGGACTTTTTAATTTTGTAAGACGATAAATTTGCATTTATGTTTAAAACTGTATGTGACGGGTTTCTTTTACTTGCAACAGAAAGAGTCCTAATAAACATGGAGACATTGCAAGACCCAAGTTCCCTGCTCTTCGTCCCATTGCTGCAGCTGGGCGCACAGCACTGCTCCGGGCGAGAGAGAAATGCCGCTGAACTAAAGGCCTGCCACGTCCCTTCCTCATCTCGCTCCTTCCTCCCAAGCCCCTCCTCAGCACTGCCCCAAACACCATCCGCAGGCTGCTCTCACGTGGCTTCTTTTAATTTAATATGTATTCTAACTTCATTTCACTGGGATATGAGTGTGTGTGTGCACACGTGTGTAAGCATGTGTGACACTGGTTCTCAAACTTAAGTGTGCATCAGGATCACCTGGAGGGCTTGAGAAACACAGTTTTCTGGGCCCCAGCCCCAAATCTCATAATTCTTCAGGGCTGGGTGGGGACTAAGAATCTGCATTTATAACCAGTTCTCAGTGATGCTAATGCTGCTGTCCAGGGACTATACTTTGTGAACTGGCATCTGGGACAGAGGTAGAGTAAAGAGTAACAGCTGCCATTTCTAGGATGTTTTACAATTTGTAAAGGCCTTTGTCGTTTATTTTAATTGAACCTCATGGTTATTATGTAAGATAGGTAAGACAGCTATTAATGATATATCTATTACTCTGACAAGAAAACGGAGGCTCAGAGAGATAAAATGATTTACCAAGTAACACAGATAGGACTCGCAGAAGCTGGAAGCAAAACTCAGATCTCTTGACTGGAGTATTTTTTGCATGACGGTGTGCTGTCGTGTAGGAAAGTGTAATCAATATTAAGGAAAGAGAGAGGGAAAGAAGAGAGGGCAGCAAGGATAGATGGGGTGGGAGAGGAAGGGATGGAGGCGGAGAGAGAGAGAGAACCTGAAACTGAAACCCTGGGAAGCATAGGGCGTGCTGAAGGCCATCACGGGCTTGGTGTTAGTTAGTTCTGGATTTGGTCTCAGTTCTGCCACTTTCAAGTCCTTGAACCTTAAGAATATTTCTTAATCTCTTTGATCGCCAATTATAAAGTGGAGATGACAAAGCCTACCTTGAAGGATTATTGTGATTTTTAAATGAAATAACATATACAAGTGTTCAGCAAGAACCTGGCCCAGAGTAAGCTCTGCATAAATGTTAGCCGTTGGAATTTCACTTAATTCTTATAATCCTTCTGCATTAGATGCTATATCAGTGAAGTGTAGACGGAGTCACTGTAATTAATATTCTCTTTAGATGGCTTACAAAATAAAAAGTTTATTTCTCTCTCACATGATAATTTGGAGTGAATGTTCTAAGTTGATGGGCCACTCTTCTGTGCACAGGCATTCAGGGACTCAGGCTGATGGCGGCTTTTTCAATACTTGGCTTCCAAAATCTCTCTGATCATTGTCATTCTGATCATCTAGCCAACAGGAAGGGGAAGATGATTCGATGAGGTCTGGCCTGGTCTTAAGGCATCATCCCTGAAGGCACACACATCTCATATTCTATTGCAGCTATCTAAGTCACATGGCCACATCTGGTCTCAAAAGAGCTGTTGGAAGAGAGTCCTCCTTGGGCCTCTTGCATTTCTCCACATCTTGCTGGGTGTGCCAAGACTTCAGCACCCTCGCTGCCCTTTTACCCAGGCCATTCCTTAGGTTGTTTACACAGTTACCTTAGGAGATGAAATTACATCTACCTATCCCTCCCCTCTATCACCAGGGACAACAAACAAACTTGCTTACTGCTTTCTATAAAAGTGGTGGGTTCTCCAGCCTCAGTGCTCCCCAGTCGCAACACAAGCCCACTGCATGCATAGCATCCATCTGGGGCCATCACATCATCACCCATGAGACCTGGGGGCGAGAGGAACCTATGCAAAATGCTGATGGTATGCTGCTTCGTGTGCCATGAATACTAAAATCCTTTGTCTCTGACCTAGGAGTCTCAAGTCTTCTGTCAGCACCAATGAAATCAGTCACAAGCTAACATATTAGCTTGTAAGTAGGGTAAAATCAAATCCCAGACTGGACAGGAAGCTGAGAAATGTGGTCCCTAGCTGGGTAGGCATGTCCTGGCTATAATTTTAGACCTACAGAAGAAGGCCAATAGGGATTTTGGTGATTAGCTAGCAGTTGTTTTCGTAAATGGTCTTATCTCCAACAGGAAGTGGAAACTCAAAGAGGTGAAGAAACTTGCCCAAGGTCTGGCAAGAAGCAGAGCTGGGATTTGAACAGGTCTATTGAAATCCTTCTACTAAAATGAGAAAACACACCACAGGAATCTATTATTACAGCCATGCAAACACATGCACAGAGGCCCATTCACTGCGAAGCTAATGGTAACCCTAACCCACCTTAATCCTTACCCTAACCCTTCCAAGGCTCTGGGAGGGGCCCTAGCAAATGTGCTCACATGGCATTGGATGCTGTGCTAAAGAGCTTAGTCTTTATCACACAGACAATAGGGAACCATTTGAAGTTCTTGAGCAGGGATATTACACTGTGACTGCAATGTGGGAGATGGACTGGATGGAGGGAGACACTGAGGCAAGGACACTGGTTAGGAGATTGTCATCATGGCGCCCTGCCTGGAGGAGGTGCTCAATGTGTGCTGAATGAATGGCTTTGGTGAAAACGATAATGGCCTGAATCAGTAGAAGGGCAGGATGCATGGGGGCGGGGTGGGCAGGTAATAAATTCATGCAATAACCCATGATTGGGAACGATACACATTATATTCAAGACGGCCGTTACTTCTAGGGGCAGGGAAGAGGATGTGATGGGGGAACGGGTCAAAAGGACCTCACCTCCACTGGTAATATTTTATATATTAACCTGGATGACATGTACATAGGTAGTTGCTAAACGGTGTTTTTTTATTTTTAACTTTTTATCATGGAAGTTCTTTATACCTTTTGTGCCTCTGAAATATTTCATAACAAAATGTGTAGAAGACATTTTAGAGACAGAATAGAAAGGGTTGTATTTTGGAACAATCTTTGTGCACACCCTCCCAGAGATCTTTGCATTTTAGCAGAAGACAATTTATTAATACATAAGAAAGAATTCTGATAGAGGAAAATCTGATTCCAGAAACCTGTAGGTAGGAAAGATAGTTACAGGAGAAAAGTGAGTCTCTCAGCCTGCCTGCAACCACGTATGCATGACTGGCCCTGACTGTCCTATCCAACAGCATACAGGGGAGGACTGGGGGCCCCTTAGGAGGGTAAACTGTACCTACTCCCTGACAGGGAATCTCCCCAGCAAGCCAACTGGTGTCTGCTCTGAGGACCCCCAAAAGAGCATGTCAGCAGCAGCCATTTCAGTAGTTATACCTCTCGCCCTAAAATGCCCCAGTTCCCTCTGTGAATTTGTCTTAATTTTTTTTAAGCCAAGATGAACATGCTAATGTTTCTCTTCTCTCAGCTTCACATCAAACCCTGGTGCACAGCCTTGCATTATTCATGAAGGTTTACATTAATCAAATGCTTCAAAGTTTCATAAAGTTTCTATTTTGGAGCACACATTCTTTGTAGGGCAGGCACTTAGTGGACAATGGGATTGTATTTTGGAGCCTGTCCAGCATTCTTAATTCCCATCTGCTTTATTTTGCTGCAGCTGTTTTATTTCTTCCCCCAGAGACCACATCTCAGAATTCTATAGTATGTAGAGTGTTTTCAAATAAATGTAAGCACCAGGATATGTTTTGTGGGTTGAGTGGATGCAAAAAAAAAAATGTTGAAATAGTTACACTAGGTTTGTCTTTTCTGCCTAATGTCTCCCTGAGATGCCCACACGTGTGAGTTTTGTGGCAGAGGCTGCAGCTTGCCCTCCAGCGTCCATTTTGTCTTTTTTCCTTAAAAGTTAAATTCTTGACTTTTAACTGAGCCAAGTAGAGTAAAGACTACATTTCCCAGGTTTCCATGACACTCCCTTGCAGTGGCCATGTGACCAAGTTCTGGACAGTGGGGTGTAACAGAGTTGACACCCGTGACCTTGGGGCATGCCCCCATTGCCTCTCTGCCTTCCGTTCCATGCTGGCTGGAGCTTGGACGGTGAGGAGCAATCAGTGTGCTGAGTAAAGCAACAAGATAGAAGTTGCTGAAATCCCTTGGCATCCCTTACCAACCTGGATTTCCTAAAAGGAAGAAAACTACCATCTCGTAGAAGACGCTGTTTTCTGGGAGAGGGTAGAGGCTGAGGAGGTAGGGGAGGATGGTGACACACAAATTCACTTTTTAAAGACAATGCCTTCTGAGGGGTTTGTAAGAAATACTTTAATTTGGGGATTAAAGAGTATTTTACTGGTGTAATATCGAAGGTCAGAAGTGGGAAGGACTGACCCCAAGATGCCAAATCCTGGAAGCATAAAGAACTTCCTGTATAGCATTAGACTAACTCACGCCACCTCCCTTTTGCCGCTACCCACGTATGAGCATTAGTGCACGGAATCTCCCAGGGACATTCTCTGTTGTACTAGAAGAAAAGAGGAGCTGATTCAACTAAGCAAGAATAACATGCCTCCAACACCAATGAGTTGCAAATGGTTGAATAATATTGAATTATTGGTATTTTTCTTATTATAAAAGCACAAGAATAAAAATCACCAATAATCTCACTACCAAGTTATTGTTTTGATCTATGTCTTCTTAGTCTGTTTCAATACAAATATAGATGTTCATCATTTTGTAAATGATATCATAGTATATATATATTTTGTAGTTTGCCTTTACCCCTTTTTATATAGCAAGCATTTTCACCTGTTGTTACCGATTCTTCTACAGTGTGGATTTTAATCGTCTTTGCTCCAGACCGTCACATGGCCATACTCTAACACATTGTCCGATCCCCTCGTCTTGGATACATATTTTTTTCAATCACGTTCTCAGAACAATAGCCCATTGTCTGATTTACGTTAAACAATATGAGAACTTGAACATTTCCTGTTCTGAAATATTCATAGGTTTTTGTTTTCATCTTCTGCCATTGCAAGCAGTTAAAAACACAGTCTGGAGAAATGGCATTTTTCTTTTAGAAAATGAGCTGGTAATTTATTCAAATGAGACTGGGTAGTTGTTTTAAATTATTACCTTATGCAAACCACTAATGAAATGAAGTCAGTTTACATCTTCAAATAACCTTTAATATTTGTACAAGTAAATATCTCCATTTGATGATCATGCAAATTGTCAGAAATTTTCATTTTCTCACAGTTTAGCTCACTCACAATGGCTGTCAGACAGCCAAATGATATGACGCAGAGCACTGCTAATAGTTCCAGCAGAAGACAGTACTTCAAAGGTAAGGGAAAGGAGGTGCAGACACTAATGAAGTTTTATTATCAGAACATAGAATTAGGATTGTGACAAGAGACAATGGTGGCAATGACATGTAGTTAGTATGTTATAGCTTGTGAAGTCCCTAGCTAAATCTCAGGGACAGAAATGTTGAGAAGGGTAGACTGATGAATACTCCTAAATGGAAATAGAGACAGACCAGATCTCAGCTTATCGGACTGGAAGGAAAGCAAAAAACGAAGCAAAACAAACAAACAAAAATCCCAGAAAACAAAAAACAAATCCAAGCCAATCTATGATCTGTAAAATAAGCAAGGTGCAGGATTGAGTAGGTATCCTTGCCCTATCCACGTGATGAAGTCAGCATGCTTGGGTATGTCTGCTCTCAAAAACAAGGTTATGAAAGCTGAATCCAATGGATCACAATTATACTAAGGATTCCAGTTTTGAAATACTGTCTGATCAGTGATTTGTAATTATTTTTGTGGGAGAGAGGGAAGGAAGGGGAAGAGAGGGGAGTAGAAAAAGTAAGGTCAGGGGAGTCCGTCTTCCTCCAAAATGGAGCCTGCAAACATCAATCTCATGAGATGGGCCCTTCACAACAGCCCTTGTCATTTATCTTTCATACATTCATTCGATAGGTATTTCTTGTCTGCTAAGTACTAAGCACTGCTCCACTAAACACAGGGGATACAGTGGTGAGTCAGACACATAAGGCTCCTGTTCTCAAAATTTGCATTCTTTGGGGGGATTAGAGAGATAAGGCAATATCATATAGCACTACGTGCTATGCAGAGAATTCCGACAGACTGAGGTGATAAAGTGTTTGAGAGGCTATTTTATAAAGTACACAGTGGGTGGTGGTTTTAAAGCAAATCCACAAATTCTTTGATACTCCTCCCATTGAGAAGTAGAGTCTATGTCCCTTCCGGTGGACTTTGTGCCTACCTGAAAGAACAGGAAGCAGAGGACGTGGAGCTCAGTTAGAAAATGCCACACAGTTTCTGCTAATTCTTCTTGGGACGCTTCTTCTAGGCGTCTTCAGCAGAATGTAAGAAATCCAGCTGTTGTGAGGCCGCCATGCCGAGGAAGAGAGAGATGCCTGAGCAACCAACTGTGATAGCTCCCAGATGTTTGAGTCTTCCCAGCCCAGGCACCAGACATATGATGGAGAAAACTTCAAGATGCCCACAGGATGGCAACCACACGAGAGCTCCAGAGTGAGAACTGCTTAGCTGAGCCCTCTCTCCTTCAGATCCCTGAGCCAAATAAATAATTATTAATGTTTTAAGCCACTGTTTGGAGGTGGTCTGTTATACAGCAATACAGACCTGGAATAGGGTGGTTCAGGAAGGTTTCTTTGAGGAGGTGACACTTATGCTGAAGACGTCAGTGTCACTTAGGAGCCAGAGGAGGAAAAAGAGCATTCCAGGCAAAGGAAACAGTATAAACTCCTAAGTCAGAAATGGGTTTAGCAAGTTCAAGGAAAGAAAGCAGCCTGAAGTGCAGCAGAGCACCCGTTTCCTATCCCGTCCCAGTGTCACGGTTGGTACTAAAGAAACTTTCCCCAAACTCATCTAGTACCAATCGCTGAGGTCCAAGGGAAAAAGAAGGGGGGTGTTCAGACACTTCAGTTCTCCTTAAATAGAAGAGGATTTAATATCTTTTTGTTTGAAAAAACCAACTCCTTAGACTAAAGAGTTGGGCACAAATAATTCAAAACAATATTAATACTATATGAACATATGTTTCAAGGACTACAAGGATGCATATGAATGCCTTTGAGTTGTCAAATCACCTGCTCTTAAAAAGTCATTTTGCAGTTTCTGCCTTCTTTAAACTGGTAGACTATCTTGCGGCTATTGCAAAATCTAAGAAATGCAAATATTCAATGATATTATCAGAAAGTGAAGGGAAGCAGTCTGAACTTACATTTTGTGGCAGCTACAAATGCCCTCTAACTTGCAGATGAAAGTCCCTCTGATTGAGGGGCATGACCAATGGAAGACACATGGAAGAGCTGCTCCCAGTACAACTAGGCACAGGTTGCTTTCAACAAACCGGACAAAGAAGACATGGAAGATGTGGTAAGACTATTGAATATTTTAAGCCCCCAGAAAAAGCTCAGACACAGGAATGAAGAGCTACAGACACGTCACATTCTTCAAACAATTAGAAGAAGGGGTGGCATGTCTGTAGAACCCCCAAGCCCTTTGCAGATGCAAACTCTGAATCCTCATTCCATCTCTGAATCTCAGGGCTCTTTGGGTGTAAGTAACCCCAACCTAAATGAAATTGGCTTAAGCAAAAAAGGGAACTTCATAGACTCAAACAGTGGAGAGTGTGTGGTGGAGCTGGGCTCCTCTCCTGGAGCTGGAAGCCAGGATCCAGGAGCTCCACCACCAGGAGGATGCTCTTCCATTTCCTTTCTGCTTCTCCCTGCATGTTGTCTTTATTCTCCAGACCAGATTCTCCAAATGACAGGAGACATAGCCTTGGGCCACTCTAGCTTGCTACCAAAGATGAAAAAGACCTGTTTCTCCCAGCTTATATTTGGAAAAATGCTCAAAGATACATCCTGATTGGCCTTGAGTCAGCCACCTTCTTTGGTCAGTCATTGTGACCAGATAGTGAGGGGCTGTGACTGGCGCAAGAGCAACAAGACCGTTACTAGAAGAGGTGAGATGGGGGGATGTTGGGGACATAAAAATCGCAGTGTCTTCTTCCCAAAGGGAAAGAATTAGGTGCGCGGTCTGGGATCGGGACTCACAGATCTAAGAGACACCTCTTCACCCCATACGTGACACTGCCCTAGACACGAGCCTTAGGGCTTACCCACCTGCGAAGCAGAAAAGACAAGGTTTCCATACTTCAGCTCGCTCAGGGTATGGATTTCCCCCTGTAAAGAACACTGATTTCGTAGAATCATTGGCTTCGCAGATGGAAGAGAACGTTTAGTTCAACGCCATCGTTTCATGTGTGACAGGATTCAGGCATTCATATCTGAGAATTCAAAAATATGTGAGGAGGCAAAGAGTCCAGGGGGAGCCGCTGTCGTGTGGAGTTGGCTCTGCTGAGAGAGTCGTTAGGACGCTGGCTGGAGGTCGCTACCAAGTTCTCCCTCCTGGCAGCCCTTCAGCAGCCTTGGGTAAATATATATTACTTTCCCAAGATACTTGTTCAGAGTTGGATTTGTGTTCAGATACACGCCCATGTGAACAGTGACCTGAAGCAGCCTAACTATAGTACCTGTGATCGTTTCTCCTCACCGCGCCCACCCCGCCACACAGGCAGACGCACGTACACACGCCTGGCACCCACCAGCCCGAGTTGTCACCGTGCCAGTGGAGATAAGGGAAAGTGGGAGGGACGAAAGAGAAGGAACTGCCTCTCTGAGCGGTGAGTCCCAGGCAGAGTCTCTGGGGTCCCTGGAGTAAGGGAGGACAAGGCCTTTGAGGGACCTGCTGTATATGTTGGAGGTGGGAAGAAAGAGGGGGCATGATAGAAAAATAATTTCAAAATGTTTTCTTATATATTTTTAACATAGACGCTCATCCTCATCCTTTTCTCAAGCTACTACAGAAAATATTTAAATTGCTTTTAGTTTTTTTAACGTCAGATTTACATTTCTTTGCAGATACTGGGCCACATGGTGACTTGGATTTCTAAGGGTTCCACACATGAGGCAACTACAGTCCAGAGGAATCAGGTGACTTCCCGCGGAGCACGCAGCCCATTCACTGATGCCTCTTTCACCCTGCCCCGTTACGTCCCACTATACAGCTCAGGGGTCAGAGCCAGCCATGCAGGTGTTTCGCTCTGCGAGGAAGTAATCTAGCAGTTGGATTGGACCTGGTTGCATTTTCTGATCTCCTCTTCCCCCAGATATCTCAGTACTTAATTTTTGCTCCAGTGGAAAAATACCCACCCTTCTGGATTAAATAGCCATTTGGAAAAGATGAGCAATAAACCCAAGTGTGTGTATGTAAGAAGCCATGTGTAGGCCTGAGGAAGTAAAAGTCTTGCCAGAACCTAGCCTATCTCTTGAGAATAATATCAATTATTTGTTGACCTTTATATTTGGATTTCTAGTTTGGCTTCTAGCTGGCCCCTGCTGCCCATATGTTCACTCCTTTAAACTGGTATCAAGTCCATCAGAAAAACATGAAGTCCACTCCCTAGGATCAGTGTGGTGGTCAGAATGGAGACTCTGAAGACAGACAGACCTGGATTTGAGTCCAGACAATATTACTGTTTAGTCATGCTACCTTGGGGGAAGTTGCTTAATCTCTCTGAGCCTCAGTTTATTCACCTATAAGATGGGAATACAATCATTCCCTTTTTTTTTTTTGGAAAGAATTTTTTTCTTCCCATTTTTTGAGGAATTTTTGGAAAGGATCAACCAAATCAACATATGGGAAGCACGTGGTAGATTACCTAATGCGTAGCAGGCACCTGGTAAATGGCAGCAAGAACGGTTATGATCCTTAGGAACTTCTGGGAGAGGGCAGGTGCTAAAGTGAGCGATTGAACCAGATCAACATTTCAAGCATCTTCTGAGGATTATAATTTCTGGAAGTTGCTCCCAGAGGGGAGGAAAATGTTCATCCTGTTGTCAAATATTGCTTAGAAACTCTGCACACTCTATTTCCCTCTTGGAAATTTATGATACACATTAGCATATTAGTAGCTCTGAGAAATCCTGCAGAAAAGAGTCTGTTTGACTTGGTTGAACCCAGTGATACCCAAATACATTTGAGCAAAGAACCATCATTTAAAAAAAAGAAGAACATCTAGTAACATCATATGAAATCAGTGGTTCCTTGAAATACACTTTGGGAGACACTGGGCCAAGCACTCTTTAAGGTTCCTTCCGAAAGCTCTTGGCAGGAGGAGGAGTCAGAGTACCTGCCTTACTCAGTCCACAGGAAGGTTTATTTTATTGGCTTCCCAGAGTGTAAAAAGACAAGAGGATGGACAGATCTGCTGCTAGAACCTCTGAAATCCACTTATTAAAAGATATTGGATTGCTTGACATATAAAACGGTGTGGCACTTTGGAAAATAGTCTGGTATTTCCCCAAAAGATTAGACACAAGAGTTACCATATGCTGTGAACTGAATGTTTGTGTCTCCCGCAAATTTATAGGATGAGATTCTAACCCCCAGTGCGATGGAATTAGGAGATGGGGCCTTGGAGCGGTAATTAGGTCATGAGAGTGGAGCTCCATGAGTGGGATTAGTGCCCTTATAAAAAGAAGAGCGCTTGCTTTCTCTACCTCTCCGCTCTCTGCTGTGTGAGGATACGATAAGAAGAGGCCATTTGCAACCCAGAAGGCCCTCATATAACCTGACCATGTTGGCACCATGACTCACAGCCTCCAGCATTGTGAGAAATAGATTTCTGATGTTGATAAGCCAACCAGTTTAGAGTGTTTTTTTTATAGCAGCCTGCACTAAGATACCACATGACCCAGCAATTCCACCCCTAGGAAGATACTTGAGAGAACTGAAAACATATGGTCATATAAAATCTTGTACATGAATGTTCATAACAGCATTATTTGTAATAGTCAAAAAGTGGAAATAACCCAAATGTCCATCAGCTGGGGACTGGATAAATCAAATGTTGTATGTCCATACAATAGAATATTATTGCATCATAAAAAGAAATGAAGTGCTGATTCACGCTACAAGACGAGTCAGATGAACCTTGAGAACATTATGCTGTATGAAAGAAACCAGTCACAAAAGACCACATATTATAATATTCCATTTATATGAAATGTCCAGAATAGGCCAATATTTAGAGACAGATAGTAGATCCGTGATTGTCTAGGGTTAGGGGAGCTGGAAAATTACTGAGAAGGTGCACAGGATTTCTTTTTCGTTCTTGAAAATATTCTAAAATTGCTGTTGGTGATGGTTGCACAACTCTGTGAATACACTAAAAGCCATTGAATTTCACACTTTAAATAGGTGAATTTTATGGTATGTAAATAATATCTTAATAAAGCTGTTAAACAAACAAACAAACAATGTTGGGGGAAAAACAAATTGGTCCAGAATCATTCAGTGTGGTTTTCTAACTATTTTGAATGAGGAATCTATTTAAATTACAGGATTAGGCACAGAAATGACCTCTGTGTGCAAGGTTTGGTTTGTGGCTTGCTGTGTTTGTGGTCATTGCTATAAGGCCACAATGTGGTGGACCAAACTGGGGTATCCCCTAAAAAAAAGCCAGCAGCATATATGGGAATTGTCTTTCCTTTGCCTCTTTGCATATTGCACATTCCGTCCTAGACAATGTTTTATAATATGTCTTATAATCATTTTATAAGATGTTGGGTAATGTTTCTCCAAAACCATCTCATTTCTGGTGGTGGTGGTGGTGGTGGTGTGCAAGGGATTCAAATCATTTCCTCTGCCCAGATTCAAAGCAAGTCATTCAGGGCACTATCCCATCCCATGTTTCTCATCCATGATAGAGCCAGATTTTTAGACCCAATATGAGGCTGCAATATAAAGCAATCAC